>OU015751.1:116519225-116529429 GCA_907169655.1 Acomys percivali
GGTGAAAGGGCAATTAGTTCAAAAATAATTTAAAAGTGTGTATGCTCTTTCAGAAACTGGGGAATATTTCCTACTTTCTGATAGATTTTACTAATTTTTAAAAATTTGGTAAACTACTCATGTAAAAGTATATTTAGAACCGAGAGCTTGTGAGTTATGAATGCTAGAGTATGTATTTTGTAAATGTGCATTAAAAGAAAACACAGATGCAACTTAAGGAAATGACCTGATGGGAAAACTTGGGCCATGTGTGTTCCCTTTTTCTCCTCTTATTTTATTACTTAACAAGCTAAGGACTTTTCTGTCTTCTCTTTTTAATTTTTTCTCATTGTTTAAAATTAAATCTTGCTATTCTCTGTTGAGCCTTTTTCTTTCTTTGCTTTTGTCCTTTGCATTTTCACCTCAGCTGACCCGTGGTTGGTAGCCTTTCTAGTACAGATCCTGTCTGCATGCAGACTTCCCTTTGCTGTTCCCAGCTCCTGGGAGACTTGTGGCCCTACAGCCTGAAGCAGGAATTGGGAAGAGCAGACTGCTATGCGGTGTTTGCTGGCGTGCCAAGAAAGTAGTCACATGCTTTTCAGTCTTTTGTAGTTCACGTGACTTTTATCATTTGTATGTAAAAGACTGGCTGTGTGCATACTTTACATTTGTGCCTGTGTGTGTACATTTGTGTATATTAGTTAGTTAGGATCCTCCAAGGCTACCAGAATCTGCAGCACTGCTTATAATCACTTTGAGCACCTTGAATACCCATCTTTATGTTACTTCCAGTAATACTGTGTAAAGGTGATGTAAACAATCATTAAGCCCTATGTCTAAGACAAGAAAAATATGTGTATTCGGTTACACAAAGCAGTTTTTCTTTGTGTGTGTCTGTGCTCATGCATTCGCGCATACCTGTATGTTGGCATATGTGTGCGTGGAGGCCGGAGTTTGATAATTGTTTTGCCTTATGTCATTTCTTTCTTATTTTTTGGGACAAGTCCGTCACTTAGCCTGGTACTCACCAGTTGTTGCTAGGCTGGCTAGCCAGTGTGTGCTAGGGATTCACCTGTCTGGCTTCCTAATATTGTTGACTGTAATGACTGGTTTCTAACGTTCATCCTAGGCTCTTCATGCTTGCATAGCAAACTGTGTACTAGTTGACCTATCTCCTCATCTGCAACAAGCACTTTTAACATTTTTGTTTCTCCTCCATGCCCTCCCCCTCCCCAAACATGGCTTCACTGTGTAGCCTTGGCTATCCTGGAACTTACTCTGTAGATCACGCTCCCTTCAAATGCACAGAGATCTGACTGCCTCAGCCTTCCGAGTGCTGGGATTAAAGGCTAAATTTTTATTTCTATCACGAATGTTTTTGATCTTGAGTTAAACTGAGGATGTTGAGTCCGGATTTGGAGCCCATAGATGCAGAGGGCCAGCTGTACTTCCATGTATATTTGTCTCTGCACCTTTCTGTTCCTTTGCCTGGAGGATTCTTTGTCCTTTGAAGACTCTACTTAAAGATCGTCCTGGGAAACGTGTCCTGATTAATGTAAGTCAAATGACTTATGTTTTACGTGCAGTGTCAGTAGCTTTTACAGCATCTGGTGTGATTCTGACTTTCTCTTTGTTCTCTTTGAGGGTAGGGTCATGTCTTACTGATTGTTCAGTGAGCTTCTCCCCCAGATGTCTTAACATTGCTGCTACATAGTAGGCATATGGTGTGTGAACAAAGACTGGGAGAGAGCAACACAGGAAGTCTTTTCAATAGCCTTTAAGCTGGAAGCTTTGTCTTGTTACCTGTGTTTTCATGTGCTTGGTAGTGACTTCTTGAGAGTTAGTCTGCAAATATTTCTTGAGTGAATCAGAAGTAACTTCATTATACTTATTTATACCTGTACCTCAGTGTGTATGCCACATGTGTGTAAGTGCCTGTGAAGGCCAGAAGAGGGCATCCAGTCCTGTGGAGCTACAGCTAGAGATGGCTGTGAGCCACCCAACCTGGGTATTGGGAACTGAACTTGGGGTTTCTGCAAGAGCAGCCAGCACTCTTAACCACTGAGCCATCTCTACAGCCTGAGAGGCAGATTTTCATAGTTGATAGTTTTCATGTGACTTACTTTCTTCTTCATTTTGAGGAAGCATCTAATTCTAAGACAGCTTTGTACCCGTGGGAGAACTGTGCCTTATGCTGGCTTTTCTTGATTCAGTAGTAAGATCCTGACATAACGCAATCCGTTTAAACTTGTCTGCTTTTTTGGGGCTGGAGAGATGGCTCAGTGGTTAAGAGTAGTGGCTGCTGTTCCACAGGACCTGGGTTCATCCCAGCACCCACATGGCAGCTCACAACTGTCTGTAATTACAGTTTCAAGGAATCTAGCACCCTCACACATACAGGCAAACACCAGTGCACATAGAACAAATAAATAAACAAATCTTTAAAATACTTATCTGTTTTTTATCTATGAGATTTATATTCAACTCTGGGTATAGATATGCAAATTAAACATTTACTAATAGTAAATGAAATATTTAAAGCAATTCTTTGGCCATAAAGAATTAAATTTTAGTTAGGTATGCAATCTTAAGGGCATAGACATTTTCAGCATCTTTCCAGAGATGATTGACATATTGATTCTATAGTTGTCAGTGTTGAGAATGTTGCTTTGCTTATTGTTTAGTATAAATGGCAGGGGTATGTTTAGGGAAATTTCAGAAATTGTTGGAAATTTTGTTCTAAACTCCAAAGCTCACTGAATAACTTTTTGAAATGAAACTTGAGCCAGCAACTTGTTTCTAAAACCAAACATTCTAGGACTGGGGAGATGGCTCAGTGGTTAAGAGGACTGTGTGCTCTTCCAGAGGTCCTGAGTTCAATTCCCAGCAACCACATGGTGGCTCACAACCATCTGTACCTCTTCTGGTGTGTGTGAAGACAGATCACTCACATACATGAAAATAAATAAATATTAAAAAATTTAAACATTCTAATATAATAAAACCCAAAGAGATAGGAATTTGATACTTAGAATCTGAGAAATGATGATAGGAATATACTAAAAGTCTTTGTTTTGCATAATCAAACCATTATGTTTGTGTAAGGGTGGGAAACTTTGTATAGACAGTAAACATACTGCAGTACTGTCATGGTAGTGTCGAATCTGACACAGCCCATTTCAGTCAATGTGCATTTGTGCTGCATGGCTGCAAAGTGCTTGTGTTCTGTGTTCAGAACCAAGGCTGCAGCGAAGTCACGTGACACAACAGGTACATGCTACTCAGCTCTACTATGCATTTGAATTTGAATTAGCTTTCAGACATTGTGTTTCAGAAACTTTCACCATTGCCAACTTTTTCATGACCTCCATACTGAGCTGTATGACCCCTGGTGGGATAATGGGCCACAGTTTAAGAAACTGTCATCTAAAATGGTCTGAGTAATGATTTCTCATTGATTCCTTTTTTTATTCACCAGCCTCTTCTGGTGTTGTGTTTGTTGGAAAAAATGAATGTCCTATTAGCCTTACATTACATAAGAGCTGTTAGTAAATAATAATGCTAAATAAAACTTGGAGCCAAATGAATGAATATGTATTTTTATGTATTTACCATAGCTGAGGGAGGCCTTTGAGACTTAAAGAAGGAAAGCTCAGTTGGAAGTGAGGAAGTTGCCACTGCATCCCTTTTTCTTTTGATGATTGATTTTAGCCTCAGTCTTGCCCCAGTAACTGATAGGTAGAATTGTGTGAGTGTAGAAGGGAGATTGTATGAATTTAGGAACATACATGTATAGATGGGCTCATCTGGTAAATTAATAAGTCACTGTGCTGAGGACTTCCACACACACCATTCATAGTTTTTTTTTTTTTTCTTTTCATTTTTATCGCATGCTATAGGTAGAAGAGACTGATTGAGAGAATTGAACACAGGGCTAGGAATTTAATCTCATAGAAGCTATGCGTGGTACTTTACATATTAAGTCGTACTATCATATGAGAAGAAATTGTACGATTTTGTTGTTAGAAGCAGATTGCAGACTCAAAGAAAAGCAGTTCCCAGTTATCTGTCTATTTTCAAAATATTTGTGCAGTTTAAGCCTATATTAGAATGAGTTTGCATGAACCTCAATTCTTAGTCTTGCTTTTAGTATCACTTTTAGATCAGGTGTCCAAGACATTGTCACTTTACTTACAAAAGTTTATTAAGATAAAATGTATTTAAAACATGAACTAGGACTGCAGTTCAGTGGTAGTCGCTAGCCTAGGCTCCATACCCAGCAGTGCCAGAACGGGGCATGGGGTCAGAGTCAAGGGACTTTTGTCACTTTCATAGTCAGCTAATATTCTTTAAAATTTTAAATAATTAGTTAGGACGGGGTCAGGGTTAGGGTTAGGTAGTCTGGGCTGACTTTGAACTCCTGATCCGTCTGCCTCTAGCTCCATACTACTGGGACTACAGCCATGCACTGGCATCTTGAGGAAGGAGATGAGACTTTGAAATACCACTTACAGTTTGAAAATTATGGTTGTAAATGTGTGTGAAGTATAGCAGAAACTTGAGAATTAATACTTGTTAATCTCTTGAGTGTGTTATTTAAGTTAGTTGTTTGTGGAATATTTCGCTAATGTTATTTCTTTTTGGTCATTTAAGGAATGTCACTTTTTTTTTCTTTTCTATATTTGTCTTCAGTGAGTCTTTACTCAGTATATTATTGATGCTGCATTTAAGAAGTACTTCTGATGTCTGTACTATTTTTATGTGTTTATTGGAAGATTTAAAAGTTTCACATTTTAATTTCATTACTTTTATAAAAAGCTAAGCCTGGGGATTGGTTTTGAAGTGTTTGTTTGTTTGTTTGTTTATTACAGTGGTAGAAGTCAGGCCCAGGCCCTGTGCATGCTAGGCAGGCAATCCACCACTTTTTAGTAAATAGCGTTACATATCTTTAAACT
This sequence comes from Acomys percivali, assembly GCA_907169655.1. Taxonomy (NCBI): domain Eukaryota; kingdom Metazoa; phylum Chordata; class Mammalia; order Rodentia; family Muridae; genus Acomys; species Acomys percivali. The sequence goes on from OU015751.1 coordinate 116,524,160, forward strand.
TTGCCTATTTGAGAATTTTAAATTCTGTGCTTTTGTAAAGTTTTATCAGAGGTTACATGTTAAGAGTAGAGTACCTAATAATGTTGTATTAAAGATTAAAAAATAGTGAAATGGAGGTGGCTGGAGACATGGCTCCACAGATAGGGCTTGTATGAGTTGCTCTTCTAGACGACCCACGTTCTACACCCCTGCCCCTAGCTCATATCCTCTTGCAACTGGCTCCTGGGAGGCTACCAGCACTTACGTGTAAGTACTTCCCCACATCTAAAAATAAAATAAATATTTTTGGGAAAAAAAGCCTGAATTTGGGCCTGAGATTCTTAGTAGGTGCTGCTTCCAGGTCTGACCACCGTGTTTAATCCCTGGAGCTGACATGGAGTGCCTGGAGCTGGAGAGAGCGAGCTGACTCCCACAGGTTGTCCTCCCATGCATACTGTGACACATGTGTAACAACACAAACAGATGTACATCACACAGCAACTATAAGTAACATCTCTCCTTTAAAAGTGCCTAACGGGTTGGGGTTGAATTCTGCTAGCGGAAGCTAGGGATCGGGACAAAGAGAGCCAGAAGTCTTAAGCTCTTCAGGTCCTTAGATATCGTTGACCTTTCCCCAAAGTTTTCTTTCTTAAAGTGGCTGTTAGTATTGGGTTTGTGCAAGTAAATTGATAGAAACAAGGCCGAATGCTTAATGCCAGAGGCTGCGGCCCAGCATGCATCTACCTCTCACATACTGAAAGCTTGGCATGCAGATGTTAACTGTCATCCTAGGATTGTGTGCAGGAGACCTCAGTGGGTACCCTCTACTGCCGGTACTGCTTGCCAGGCTATTTCTTACATATGTTTTAATAGAACAGAGCCTGAACCACACAAACACTATAGCATCTTCAGTGGCAGTTAATTATGTATTCTCTAAGTTTGGCGGAGCATGTATTATTCTTTTACTAATTTTCACTGTTTAAACATTGATTTATTTATCTGTGTGTGCGCGCATGCACATATGTGTGCACATGAAGTTGGTGCTTGTGTGTCGGCCTCTGGGCCCATGCCCACAGTGTGGGTATGGAGGTTAGCGGACGGCTTGTGAGATTCAGTTTTCTGTTTACCAGGTGAGTTCCAGGGAATCAAACTCAGGTTGTCGTGCTTGGAAATAATCACCATCTTAGCTGGCCCTATTTTTCCTATTATTTAGATTTCAGACTTTATGTGTATTTCTAAAGTTCTGGGTTGGCCATGTCAATGTCCAAATGAGCTTTTCTTACCATTCAGTGATTCTCACAGGAGTGGATGAGAACCAAGGCTGCTGCTTTCTCCCACCCTCTTCCCTCCTTTCTCTTCTCTTTGTATTTCTTTTTGTTTTTCCTCCCTACCCCCATCCCTTTCCTTTCCCCAGCTGCTTAGGAAGACTGACAGAGCACACTCAGTTTGTAATCTTGTTTGTGTACACAGTTGAAGGAAGAAACACAGCCTTACAAATTACAGGCTTTTTAAACTGTGAAGTTTTGAGTACATTACCTGATTTTACTCACTGAGTAAATGTGATATACTGGAATTTGGGCTAGTGATGAAGACTGGTATCACTAAAGAGAAATAAGCCGTATTTTCTCACATCTGAGAAGTTATCGGCTTTTCACTGCTGCATAAACAGTGATCACAAACTCATCACTAACAGTCTGGCCAAGAATCTGGGTCTGCTTCACCTGCGTCCTTCCTCAGGGGACAGCCAGGCTGAAGGAAGTCCTGGCCTCATCTGCCTGTTGTCTCTCTTCCTGATGCTCTGGCTTGTCTTGGTGGATAACCGGCTGGCAGAATTGGGGTTGTAGGACACATGTCCACATTTTCTTGCTAGCCGCCGGTTAGGGACGATTCTGAGCTCCTCAGAGGCCTGTTCATGGTCTTGCCACCAGTCTAGAGAGCTCAGTCAAAGCCTAGTGATAGAAACATCTGCATACGAGCCCTGGGATGGCGAATGGCACCTGTCGCGTGAGCTTGTTTGTTGTTGTTCCCTGTGTTCTTCAGTCCACTTTACTGGGTTTATCTGAAAGAAGCACTATTTAAAATATATGACTTGAGAGTTTTGACAAATTTATATACCAGAAAACACTACCCCAAGGGAGGAAGTCGCATTTTCCTTTAAAGACTGCTCCTCGTCCCAGTCAGTCCCTCCTTGAAGTAACTTTATCTCTGACAAATACTCATTTTCTGTTTTCCCTAGGCTAGTTTTTCTCTCTGGTATTTTAAATAGAATGAAGAAAAAAGAGGAGATGGAGACAGGTTATTCTTCTGTTTTTAAAATAAATAGTTAAAAATGATCTTATTTTATTTCATGTCTGTGGGTGTTTGTTTGCACCCCAGGTGTGATTGGTGCCCACAGAGGCCAGAAGAGGATGGTCATAACAGCAGTGTGAGCCACTATGTGAGTGCTGGGAGTTAAACCTGCCTCCTTTGGAGCAGCCAGTCCTCTTAACTGCCGAGCCGGTTCTCCAGCCCTGACACAGATCATTCTTACCTTGTTTTCTTCAGATTCCTCCTTGACAAAATATTTCTTTGCTAGGTGTTGCTTTATTGTTTTGGGAAGTGGTAAAAATGATTCTCATTGCATTTTCTTCCATAGTTTCAGCATGCACTTGCAACTCTGTTAGCTCTCCTATGCTAGATAGATCTGAATTGGTAGATTCCTCATCCACTTTTCTAGTTACTGTCTTGTAAGGCCCAAACCAGGCAATTCCAGGATTATTGAATCTTTTCACTGATACTGACCCCCCTCCCCCAGGGAAGTTCATAATGTACTCATCTCAAGTTTTCTCGTTAAAATTCATGTCACAGTGTGAATTAGGAGACTTGAACAATATCCCTTGTAGTCACTTACTGTCACGCCTTCCCCCTGCCTTTTGTATTATGCAGTGTTGTCTAGTGCAGGAAGGTCTCTAGAAAGCCTTTCTTCTTATAGCAGGAGAAAAAGGGAGCTCAGAGGACTCAGTAAGACTCCCTGAAAGCTGTTAACTGTTGTCTGAGGCAGTGTTGCATAATGCCACATACCTGAACGCAAACTTTCTACTAGTGGTATAGAAACAGGTAGTGCTAATTTTAGTGTATTTTAAAAATATATTTACTATATATTTGTATAATACATCCAAATATTACTACTTTTGCATTTAAGCTAAGAAAACTTACTGAAGTATTAAATGTTATTTTAAGCCAAGAATGGTGGTGCATGCCTGGGGGAGGCAGAGGCAAGTGGATCTCTGTGAGTTTGAGGCTAGCCTGGTCTACAAAGTGAGCCCAGGACAGCCAAGGCTACACAGAGAAACCCTGTGTTGAAAAACCAACCAACCAACCAACCAACCAACCAACCAACCAACCCAAAAAACCCAGCCAAACAAAAAACCAAAACAAAAACCCAAAACAAAAACAAACAAAACAAAAACAAAACCCAAAAAGTTATTTTAATGCTGATCTTTGAACTCTTGTGTGTGTTTTGTCCTTACACATCCAACTTTAGTGTTGCTACCCTCCCTTCTCGCCTCCCTCTCTCCTGCTGTGTGACTTACATTGGCCTGAGTTCTCTGGGTAACAAAAACTGGCTTCAGACCCTTCGTTCTTCATCCTCCTGCCTCTGCTGAGGTTGTAGATAGTTGTGCCATCCCAGGTGCCCAGTGGTAAGTGTAGTCACGTGGCAGGTGCCCACTGGCAGTGCTGCAGTAAACAGCACTTATGCTGCAGATGGTGACACAGCCTCACATGAAGTCCCCAGGAAGTTGCCTTTGAACAATGTCTGATTATCTCGTAGGTTAGGGTTGCAGCTCAGAAGCTTTCTGTGGTTACTTTTGTGAAGGTAAACTTGTTATAATACATTTTTATTATACAAATCATGGCATTATTGAAGAGGTGATGGAGTTTGGTTGAGAGACTTGTTTCCTCAGTCCAGAGTTTACCAGTGGTAAGCTTGTCTTGAGTTCTCATCTCGTAAATATTTCATTTTAAATCAGTGAGAAAAGTAAATTCCTTTTGGTCTTAATTCTTCATATTAAGACATTTATTATGAATGTCTTTAAAGTCACTCCCCCCCTCACTTTTCTTGTTGCATTAACTACAGGGTCTGTGTGGCATTTTCACAATAGTCTGAATGTTTCCTAGATAAGATTAGAAATTTGTTTTATTTAAGATGCAGTCTCATAGCTCAGGCTGGCCTAGAGTTTACTGTGTAGGTGAAGATGGTCTTCACCGCCTTATACTTGTGTCTTCATGGAGGGCTGCACTAACTACCTACGGGAAGTTGTCTCCTGTCTCACCCATAATTTTTAGGTACAGAAAGAAAGGTAAAGTAGAATAAATGGGAAAACAGAAATCAAAAATTCTTTTTATTTTGTTTGTAGAATCAAAAGAGCATGTAACACTCTGTTGTGCTCTCCCAGGTGTTCCTGTCCAGTCTCTGTAGCTCTGGCTGTCCTGGAACTTACAGTGAAGACCAGGCTAGTTTCAATAGAGATCTGACTGCCTCTGCCTCCTGAGTGCTGGGATTAAAGGTGTGCACCACCACGTCTGGCCTACCCTGTCTCTTAAGCCTATAGTGCATCTGTTAAAGTGAGGGACGAGGACTCGCTCTTCTCACCGCTGTGACAAAATACTCAACAAAAAAACGTGTAAGGAAGAAAGACAGGATTTATTTTGCCTCATGGTGGAGAAGGCATGGCAGCAGGAACTGAGGTGTTGGACAGTGTGACTAGAAACCTTCGCACCATCTTGAGCAGAGGGTTCTGCATATCTGGGCCTGCCTGGCTGCTTCTTAGGGTAGTAGGCAGACTGTGCTGCGGAACACAGTCACCTTTGCTGTCCTGTAGAAGGGCCGTGTCAGCTTACAGTCCATCCTAGTTTCCTTCCTCGTCTGTTGTTCATGCTGTGTCACAGTGTGTGTAACTGCTGACTCAGAAGGCAGCTTCAGCCGTCACTAAGGAGTGTTCCCAGTTACTGTGAGAATGCATAAGTATGTCACCATAAAAACATTTTTTAGGGGCTGGAGAGAGGGCTCAGCAGTTAGGAGGACTGACTGCTCTTCCGAAGGAACAGGGTTCAAATTCCCAGCGCCCACATGGCAGCTCACAACTGTCTGTAACTCCAAGATCTACACCGTCACACAGACATACATGCAGGCAAAACAGCAATGCACATAAAATAAAAATAAATTTAAAAAAAGAAACACTTTAAACTGAATTACTTATTTGAGTGTGTGTGTGTGTGTGTGTGTGTGTGTGTGTGTGTGTGTGTGTGTG
>OU015751.1:116529439-116562601 GCA_907169655.1 Acomys percivali
TGTGTGTGTGTGTGTGTGTGTGTGTGTGTGTGTGTGTGTGTGTGTGTTTTCGTGCATACACGCCTGTGGAGGCTAGAAGAGCGGGTCAGGACTCTCAGAACTGGAATGACCAGGTGGTTGTGAGCCTTCTGATAGGAGTGCTGGGATCTGAATTCAGGTCCTGTTGGAAGAGCGAAAGTCATCTTAACTTCACAGTTATCTTCTCAGCCTCAGTGTCTGACCTTTGACTTCTCTATTCCTTCTTTTATCCAGGAAGCAGTAATTGGTCAAATGTATTACCTTAATATCTCCTTTACTTGTTTATTGTCACTGTATGTGTTTTCCCAGTCGATTCATTGTTGGTTTCTCTCTGGCTCAGGATCACTTATGAGTCACATTTACTTGCTGCTGTATTAGCTGCTTTCCTATGGCTGTGATAGAATACCATGACCAAAGCAACCGATTGAAGAAAGTGTTTGTTTGGGATTACAGTTCCAGAGGCATCAGGATTTCGTCATTATCCTTGTGGGGGCAGCAGGCAAGCATGGCCACTACAGTATGAGGCAGAGAGAGTGCACTGGGAGTGGTGTGAGTTTTTAAAGCCTCAAAATCCCACCCATAGTGAAATATTTCTTCTAATAAAACCAAACCCCAAACAGTACCAGCAACTGGATATTAGGAACCCAAATGTCTGAGACTATGGGGGACATCTTCTTCAGACCACCACAGTTTCCACGCGTTCTTAACCTTCTTCAATCTTAAACAATTCCAAAACTCTTGCCTTCTGTTACTACTAGACTTTGGAAGTCAGCAGTTTTGTTGACTGTTTCTGTTTCTGCTTGCCTTATGTTTCAGTGTGTGTAGACTGTTGTTGGCTAAGAATATTACGGAAATTGTATTATGAATCTTATGGAATAGCACACAGTATTGGTATGTCTATCTGTTTAGTGATATCAGCATTGTTACCTGGCTAAGCTGATGTTAGCATTTTATACTAGTTCATGTTAACCTTGCAATTAAGTATCCTGTGGGGAAAATACCTTGTAATTAAGTTGATTACCTTATTTTCATCATGCTTTTAGTTTCTAATTTCAAATTCTGTTGATAGCTTGTACCTGAATGAGTATTATTACTTTGGTGTTTGCTCAGTGTTTTTTTTTCTGTTTCTATCCTTTCTCCTGTGAGGAAGAGCACTCACTTCTGAGGTATGTACTTTGCTTTAAGTGTATCAAAATAGACTCGTGGATATTTTCTCTTATTAGATAGCCTCAGACTCTTATTGCCCCCATCACTTTCTGAGTGCAGATTACAGCACAGGGTGTCCCAGGTTCACCTTGTCCTTCTGCCCTAGCCCTGAACTCACCTGTGTCACTATGAACATTTGCATTGTTTTACTATGGGTTGAAAACCTTCTGTTTTTTTCCTCCCTGATAACATCCTTTTGAAATGTTTGTGTGTTAGAATGGCTTTGGATTACCTAGACATATGACCCTGTTGTGCAGACACTGGTTTATATCCAATGGTTGTCTTTATGGTGGACTTTGTTTCCCAGCTGTTTCATTTCATCGTGGAGGAGTTTGACATGTTAACATTGCTTCACAGCCGGGCATGGTGATGCAGGCCTGTAATCCCAGCACTCTGGGTCGCAGAGGCAGGCAGATCAATGTGAGTTGGGGGCCAGCCTGGTCTACAAAGCAAGTCCAGGACAGCATGACTACACAGAAACCCTGTGTTGAAAAACCAAACCAAGCTAATCATCCAACCAAACCAACCAGCCAACCAACCAACATAGCTTCACCTGTTATTCCATGGGAAACAACTGCTATTTGTCTTTCGTTTTGTTGAATATTTGGTAATAACAATTTAAAAGGTCTTATGAAAGTTTCCTCCTAATATATGGTATAGAAATGTTTAGATCCTTTACTTATTACGTGTAATGCTTCAGTTTTTCCCTAAAGAAGTCTAGACTGTTTCTAGATTCTTCTAGTCTACTTCCATGTCAGAGGTGGGTACAGAATACATCTGTCTGTCTGTCTGTCTTTGTGTGTGGTTTGGTATAGTGTTTGCTATATTTTTCGTGATGCATGCACACACATATGCAGGTGTACATGCCCTGTGCATGGGTATGTGGAAATTGGAGGAAGTCATTGGGTGTCTCCCTTTTAGGCTCTTTGCCTTATTCTGTTGACATAGGGTCTCTCCCCAGCCAGAAGCTTGGCATTCCAGCTGGGCTGGCTGGCCAGCAGCTCCTGTTTGCTCCTCCCAGTGCTCTGGCTCAAGTTCCCGTGTTTGCATAGCAAGTGTTCTTTCCCTGAGCCTCCTCACTTCAGATCAGGCTCCACAGGCCCACAGTGCCTACAGTAGAGGTCATCCCTCCTGCTGCTTTGGGTTTTCAAGCAAGTGCTGTTCTCAGTTCATATCCTGTAAACTGTAGCTTGAAATTCGCGGTGTCTAGAAAGCTGGACAAGAGGAAAACATCATGCAGCATGGCTTATAAGCTGCTGCTTTGCAGTGTTGTGCTTTTAGCTGAACAAGACACTAGCATGTGCTTGGGCTGTACTGTTCTGCCGCACAGAATTCACCCATACTCCCCACTAATTTATCGCAGTTTTCCTTCCTTCTTTCTTTCTTTTTTTAGACAGACAGGGTTTCTCTGTGTAGCATTGGCTTTCTTGACTCATTTTGTAGACCAGGCTAGCCTTGAACTCACAGCAATCCTCCTGCCTCTGCCTCCCTGAGTGGTGGGATGAAAGGTGTATGTCACCACTCCCAGCCCTCAGTTTTACTTCTAAGTTCTGTTTTCCTGTAGTTCTCAATGTGCCCACTGCCATGGCAGCATCAACCTCAACTCAGAGCCCTGGTCCCAGGCTGGGAGTTTTGTATTAGCTCCTCCTCCAGGTGCTCTTGATGGTGGTGATGCTGGAGACGTGCTGATGCATTTCCCAGCGACTGTGCCAGACTGCAGAGCAGGGCAGGAGTAGCCAGCTCACCCTTCTGTCTGTTGAAAAGCAGCTCTTAAATTTACACGTCAGCCAAGTGTTCTTCAACTGTTTCTTGTCATTTTTTGCAGGTGATTTGCTTAGTGATTCTAATTAAACTTTTGTGTATGGATTTATGTTAGAAAAAAGTATGAAATCTTGATTATTGGTTGTGTAATGGGGACTAAACTTCAACACTGTTGTCTATACTCAGTAGCTAGGTCATGCTAAGCTTTCCTCGTTCATGCTTCACTTCAGTGTGTTCATATGCAACGAGATATGAGAAAACAAACACTGCTTTCTTGGTTGTTACTAAATATTGAAAAACGTTTTTCATTAAAGTTAACTATAGAGTTAATTTTTATAAAATTCTTGCACTATTCATCCAGTGAGCAAAGAACTTAGAATGTTTATTTATTTATTTAGTTTTTTTGAGACAATATTTCTCTGTGTGTAGCCTTGACTGTCCTGGAACTCACTCTGTAGACCAGGCTGGTCTGGAACTCACAGAGATTTGCCTGCCTCTGCTGCCCAAGTGCTGGCATTAAAGACATGCACCATGTCTGGCACAAGATCTTTAAATGATTTCTGTTTCGTCTTCATCCCCACAGACTGCCTAGGATCCCTATTATTGGCATGTGCATACTGAACAAGCTATGAACTCTACCCCTGTTTTTTCATAGTCTGCCTTAGAAAACTGAGCACAAGCATTTTCAGTGTGTGTCATATGGGAATAAAGCAGAGAGGGAAACAGTGGTTTCTTCTTCTATACTTCTAGCGTAGCTAGGGCTGTTGGCTTGATAAAGCTAATTTTTGGTGCCTCCTTGGTAGTTTTGATATATGAGCGATTAGTAAGGTCCATGCCGTTATTAATAGTTATACTTGGTTGTTACATTTTGTTTTTTTGACACAGGCCTGGCTGTGTAGCTCAGGTTGGAATCCAACTCACAGTCCTGCTTTAGCCTGACGAGTGCTAAGAACTCAGTCCTGTGCCACCAGGACAGGCTCATCATGTTAAGTTTTTAAACAGCGACTCCTTTTTAACAGTATTTCTTTTTATTTGGAAGTTCTTTCAGAACTCCTGTGAAGTTCTGATTGGCTGTGCCCCTTGCATTTGACTCACTTAAAACTGAAGAAAGTAATTTTTCAAAATTTGAGTTTATTGATTTTTCTTATTGCTATAAAGGTCTTTCAGGCCATGGGCAGCAGTTGTTCCTAAGTAACTGAGGTGACCTTGACCTTGGGCCCTCTTGCCCTACTTCCTACCACTGGCATTGTAGGCTTGCTCCAGCATACCTGCTTATGAGATGCTGGGGATCAAACCAAGGGCCTTGTATACCCTAGGCAAGTACTCTACCAAGTGAGCCACATCTCCATTTGTGCCACTTCCTTTTTAATCCAGTCACTAAAAAAGTACAATTTAAAGTTATATTCAGAAGATGTTAAAATGCTTCAGATAAAAATCAAGACATATTAGTTATCACTTGTGGTTTATGTAATTTACGTAGGCATCCTCACAACACATTGTTTGTAAAAATCTTGTAGTAATGGTGCGTGCCTTTAATCCCAGCATTTGGGAGGTAGAGGCAGGTGGATTGCTGTGGGTTTGAGGCCAGCCTGGTCTACAAAGTGAGTCTAGGACAGCCATGGCTAACACAGAGAGACCCTGTCTTGAACAAACAAACAAACAAACAAACAAACAAACAAACAAATGAACAAATGAATGAACAAACAAAAAATAAAATCTTGTAGTAAATATATTATACTTTATATTGAAAGTTGAAAAACATTCACTCCAACTGAAACAGTTAATGCTTATTGACAAGATGAGTATTATTTTTATGTGTAAGTTTGAAAAGGCTTATATCATAGGAATAGTAAGAAACAGAGGAGCCCTGGAAAGAGCTGCTCAGTATTAAAATTTTCTTTGTATCATGCCTCATTGCCATGAAGGATTAAAAGAAAAGAAAAATCAAACATGTTCATGAGTAAAAGTCTGCATAGTGGGCTGACAGGATGGCTCAATAGGAAAGGTGATTGCTGCCAAGCCTGACCCAAATTTGATCCCCAAAACTTCCTGTGACTTGTATGTGTACACACACACACACACACACACACACACACACACACACACACACACACACACGTTTTAGAAAAAACTGTAATCAAACCAGGAGCAATCTCCTCTAATAGCTTTTTTCACAAGTAAAACTGTTCTCTGTGTATATGTATAAAGGTCTCAAATTTAGAGCAGATATTTAGGTTGCAATGATTTACATTGTGGAAAGGTTGCTAATGGATCTCAAATGCTGACGATTTTGAGTTTGGGTAGCTGCACACCTTCTTTTTAAGTGTGCTTCCTCTGTGGTGTGCTTTTACAGCTCGGGTCCATGTGTCTCAAGTAGTTACAGCACTGCTTTCTTCCTCTCTGGGGCCGGCTGCTCTCCTGCCAGTGTCTGATTCCCGGGGAATACCAAGTGCTTCTGCTGGTGTTTATCCCGCCAGTCATCTGTTCTGCAAGTGCATGGTGATGTCTAGAGGCTTGCTGTAGAGTCAGGAGTAAGCCTATGAAAAAAGGAGGAGGAGGCGGAGACACTTGAACAAACCTGCTAGCTTTCCTTTTGAGAGAATTTGTCCAGTAGTTTGTTTCTAGAGTACATTCTGTGACAGTAATTTCAGGACCACTCGTCCTGAAGAGGGAGTTGTGTGATTACGCCATATACTGTAATTATAGCCTGTTGAGATTCACATTGCACATTGATATGCTAAGGTTTCTGAACCTTCTCTTGAAAAAAGAAACCTATTAAGCTTGTTTATCCTGTATTTCTTAAGTGTCCTGGACAATGGAATTTTTATTCAGGCTTGTCTGTCCTGCAATAAATGCTGCCCTCTAGAGGCACACATTCACCAGCTCTTAAATTTGAGCACCACAACACTTCCACGTGTAGTAAGCAGCTGTTAAACCCAAGTGCCTGGTAGAAAAAGATTGTCTAATTTAATTTTAAGAGAATGTATGTCCTAAATTGAATTTATTACACTTATTGCCCCCCCACCTTGTTTTTTGAGACAGGGGTTCTCTGTATAACATTGACAGTCCTGGAACTTGCTCTGTAAACCAGGCTGACCTTGAACTCATAGAGATCTGCCTCCCGAGTGCTGATCTTTCTTTGGTGGTACTTGGGATGGAATCTAGGGCCTTTGCTCCATGGGCTTCTACCATTGTTCTACATCTGCACCTGAATGCATTTTATCAACAGAAGAGATTGTTACTATTTAATTTTCATTATACTTTAATTTTATGAGCATGTTCATAGAGTTCAGAGAATAACTAGCAAAAATCAGTTCTTGCCTGACCCTGGGGATCAAATTCAGGTCATCAGGTTTGTCAGCAAGCACCTTGACCTGCTGAACCATCTTGCTGGCCCTAATACAGCAAACCGTTGACACATAATTCTTCAGTTTCGTTCCCCCATTATCTATGAGTGTTTCTTAGTGGCTCATGTGTGTGTGTGTGTGTATGTGTGTGTGTGTGTGTCCTTAAAGACAGGCTTTCATTCTCTAACCAGTAAACTCACTCTATAGTCCAGACTGGCTTTAAACTCCTGATGAACCTCCTGCCTCATCCCACCACACCCAGCCTTGCCTACTTTCTTGAAGACCTAACATAGTCCTCCTTAAGAGAGTGACCAGTTGTTCCCACAGTCCTTAGGGTTCCAGATCTATAACTGGAGCCAAGACTATATCCTACTACACCCTTGTGTAGTCAGACAGCGATGAAAAGGATTGTATAGAGTGTAGTTTTTAAAGACTTGCTAAGCTAGCAAACATTTTATGCATATGTATAGAACAACTTGTTTCTAAAAACGGGAGGGGGAGGAGGAAAGAGAGGAGGAGCAGCCACACACAGACATCATGCTTTCACATTTCTGCTGACTGAGTCAATGTATTGTACTTACAAAGATTCTAGATTCAGTGTTTTAGCTCAACTAGTTCTAATTGTTTGCTCTTGGTTTTGGTATTGTTATAAACTAAGTGAGACTCACATACACTTAAAAGAAAGTGAAAAAGTTAAAGGAAACTGGGTGATGGAGTCCATTTATCAGTATGACCATTCCCCTGTCTTTCTAATTCTCTCTCCAGAATTCTCCACTAAAGAGCCTGAATACACTACATTTACCTAGGTGGGAAGAAAAACCTTCAAGGCGCTGCTCCTGCACCTGTGGGTGTCTTCCCTCTTTGCAGGAAGGACTGTTGGGGTTCTAGCATGCTCTCACTTTCTTAAGAAAGCTAGGGATCATTCCTATAAGGAAGCGTGATAAACGTGATGGCCGGAGATAGCCTGGCATGAACTCTTGCCTGTGGTTGTAAAGTGATGGAATTCCTAGACATTCAATTGAAGGGCAACCCATTAGGATCTGTTAAGTCCTGCCCCACTTTCCACCCTCCTTATACCGAGGATTGAGCCTCTCTAGGCCTTTGAGCATGATAGGCAAGTGCGCTGCTACTTGTGTTTCTAGACAGTATCTAAGTTAGTTGCCTAGGGTTGCATTTGGGAGCCTTTCCTTGGCCTCTGGGTGTTTGAAGTACAGGCTTCTGTGAGAAGGGGCTAAGTTCCTTTTTTCTATGCTTAAGTGTTAGCACACTTGCCCTCATTCTTTGTACTCTTACTCCCCTTTTGCAGTGTAGTCTGTAGTTTATAGAAAAGCTAGGAAATGGCCATCAGTTAGAATTTCTGCTGTCAGAGTTAGTACAGCAGCGGAGAGGACTAGTTTTCAGCTTCCTATGAGGAAATAGGATTTATTTTATGCAAGTCTTACCTAGAATCTGTCATTTTTGAGAATCTTGTTTGGAGTTTATTGTTAAGAATAATAGTGAGCCGGGCAGTGGTGGCACATGCCTTTAATCCCAGCAGAGGCAGGCAGATCTCTAAGAGTTCAAGGCTAGCCTGGTCTATAGAGTGAGTTCCAGGACAGGGAGAGCTACACAGAGAGACCCTGTCTCGAAAAACAAAACAAAACAAAGCAAAACAAGAATAATTGTGTATGCTGGTCTTTTTTTTTTTTTTTTTTTTTTTAAATCCTTATTTCAAATAGTCCGTAAGTTTTGGGACATTTGCATGCTAGACTATAATATGTTGAGTCCTTTGTACTAAGATATAGACATGTGGTCGAGGCTTTGTGAATCTCATGCATCCATAAGAAACTAATTCAAAAGAGAAATGCAAGGTGACAGCTTTTGCTTGGAATGGCCACTCCATGTCATATGGGGTGTGAAACACTGAGCTTGTATAGTGGCCAGGGAACCTTGTCCTCATGAGCTTTTGCGGTACCAGAGTACTACTGTGGGGTCATCTGGTAGACTTTGCGGTGTTCCTACCTGCACAGCCTGCTTTAGCTCTCTCAGGAGACTTCTTTGACTCATCCAATATGTTTTAACAAGCTCTTTTTTTTTTTTTTTGGCAGCTTAGATCCCTGGTTTTACAGATTTTTGTTAAGTGTTTTATTTTTCTAAGACCTAAAAATCGCCAAGCACTTTACTCCCAGTTTCTTCCCCCCAGAAGTTTACATTTCTGGCCACTTATTCTTGCCTTGTGTGTGTTTCGGATTGTTTCGGTGTCTGTCATTCACCTACTCTGCTTCAGTGCCGCTGTGGTTAGGACGCCTTTCTGCCAGCTGCCTTCTTTCCTTCTGAATGCCAGCTCCAGTTGTCTAGGTGTGAAGTGTTGGTGTTTCTCTCTGTATGCATCTTAGCAATGTGCTCCCTGTGAACTGGTAACAGCCGCTGTCTCCTGCATTACTCCGCAGAATGTACCTCTTAGAGTCAAGGTCACCTGGAAATCAGGCTGAGTGTCCTGAGATAACGAACTAGTTAGACTTGATTTACCTTAGTAGTCTGGCCAGGAGGCCCAGTTTCCTCCTTCCTTACTGAGGCTCGGGCCTGCTCTCATTAGTAGGTCATGGCCTTACCAGCTGAATTACTGTCTTTGTAATGGTTTATGATTTTTGCCTTGACAAAAGCCTCTATTTATCTCCCACTTCCTGCCTAGTTCCTCTCATTGTTTGTACCTTTTGGAATTGGTATTCATCATCAGCAAGCTTATTATTTTAAATACTTTTACTAAATAATGAAGTGAATCAGACACTGTGGAAGTTAGAAGGTTCTGTAACATAGCTTTTGTGCTTAATTCAAGGTCAAGGAGACATTAACCTTTGGCCTCCCAGGCATCCCTCATTTGTTTTTATAGCACAGGCCAGCTTTGAACTGATGATGATCCTCCTGCCTTAGCTTCCTGGCTTCTAGGAGCTTTTCTTCCTTTGAAGTTTTTTCCCTCTCACCCGTCTTCTCCTTTCCTAAGTGCCCAGTGTCCTAAGGCCCTGTGGTCATTCCACTCTTGTTTTGTATGTCTGAAAAATGTACATACAGTGACCTGAACATTGCTTTCTAGATGCATTCAAGTAGATGGAAGTTCGTTTCTTAAAGCCTCTGTTAACCTCCCATGTTGAGTAGGCGTCAGTTTGCCGAGAGATAGCTAGGTTTTGGTCTTTTGGCAAGCGAGACTTTAGCTTGCACATGGTGTTAGAGTAAGTGTGTAACGTGATCTGGCAGTGGCACTAGAAAGTAGAAGGCCAGAGGGTCTAAGTTCAGGTGTTGCTTCTGGGTTCAAAAAGGAGTTATAACTTGATACCCCCCACCATGTTTCTCTTAATTTTATTTAGCCTCCAATTGACCTGCTTGGAAGACGAGAGTTGAGTTTTCATAGTTTTTTTTTTTAACTTTGATATAAAATTTATTTAGTTTTATCACTTTAATTTCTTGTGAAGTTGAGCATCTTTGGTCATTCTGGTTTTCTGTTCTTTGAATATTTTCTTTGTATGTTTTATATTTATTTATTGTGTTTTGGCTTTATATTGACTTTCTGGTCCTTATTTTTTTTGTAATTTGTATATTAGTGTTTTGGGAAATATGCATTGCATGTACTTTTCTAGACTCTCTTACATTCAGCCCTGTTAGTGTTTTAGTTTGTTATTGCTGAGTGCCAGCCTGATAGGTTGAGCCATGCCAAGGGCCTTGGTAAAGAGCACTTCTGGGAGGAGCCGCCCTGTCTGTGGGCTGTGCCAGTCCTAGGCTGTGAGGCAGGTGGAGTGAAAAGGGAGAGAAACCAGGTGTACACAGCTGTAACCCCAGGACTCCAGAGGCTGGGAGTTTTAGGTTCCTTTGGCTTACATACCAGGACTCCATCTTAAAGGCCAGGGACTGAGAAGATGCCCCAGTGGTATAATGTTAGCAAACATGAGCAAGGCCCTGGGTTGAATCCCTAGAATTATACCTCATCCCACCCCAGCCAGAAGTGGGCGGAACCCTGAGGGTGGAAGGAGGAAGAAGCCTGTTGGCATAGACAGGCATGCTGTCTTTCTGCTTCCTGACACCATGATGAGAGCTATTCTCCGGTGTCACACTTTCCGGCCACGATGGACTACAGCCCCAAGCCAAAGGAATCCCTTCTTTAGAATGGTCTCTGCCACGTTCCTTTAGCAGTGGGAAAAGCCTGGCTAAGAGAGTGAGTTTTATTTGTATTGTTTCTATTTTCTGTACTGACTTGGTTTGTCTACTTTAGTGTCATCATCCCACCATTAAAATTAGAACAGTTTTAATGTGTTTTGATATCTAATAAAGTGAACATACTCTGAAACTTTTAGGTCAGCTCATCAAATTTCAAACCTTCCAAAATAATCTAATAACAAGCAAACCCAAACAGCTATTGGGATTGGGGTTGGGATCTTACTGAATTTATAGCTTTCAGTGTGGAAACAGTCATCTGTCTCCTTATGACCTATTTAGTGTCTTCTGGCACAGTTGCTTGCTTTCATAGACATCATCTTTAGATTCACTCTTGTTACTGTAGCCCTGGGTAGCCTGGAACTTTCTGTATAGACCAGGCTGGACTCAAACTCAGACATCCATCTGCCTTTGCCTCCCAAGTGCTAGGCTTAAAGGTGTTCCACCAAACCCCATGAGCCTATCATCTCTATTTCCACCTCCCCAACCCCCCTAGTCTTAATTCAAATAAGAATTTTTGAATTCTTGTCCTGTGTTGATAATCCTATAATTAGCAGCACTGATTGGTAATACTGCCTGAGCCTGTTCCTTTTACTTTTCCTTGTGCTAACAATACTGTAGTCCTTCCTTGTTCTTGATTATTTTCATGCTAGTGTGTGGAGAAGCGGTGAAGATTTGAATTTTAAGGACCAAAAAGTCTCAACTGCAGTTCTTATAAAGGTTAAATACATAATTCAGCTAGCAGTCCTTTACAGGGCAGAAACTTTTTCCCTTTGCAATCTTGTTAGTTGTACTGACATGTGAATACACTTTCATGTTGTCTAATAGATTGATTTATAAGAGTGGCTTTGATATATCCCTTAATGAAGCTTCTGAGTCAGGCAGTTGAGAGCTGCAGTGCAGTCGCTGTTTAATACATTCCTATAACAGAATGTTTGGCATGGGAATGTTTGGACACCTAGTGTAACCTGAATCCTTCTTAGCGTTTGGGGCATCCTAAACTTTCTTACAGCATGGCCTTTAAGAGAGTAATTAGGATAAACCCTTTACACTTCTTGATGCTGTTTCCTTCATCAGTAGAGCTGTCGTTGAACCTTGCCGGGTAAAGACTACTAGAATTAATCACTCACAAGCATCCTAACCACTGGGGTCAGCTCTGTCACCTGCCGCCTACTGCCTACCTGGAGACTTTTAAGTTCTGGGAAGACTCGGTGTAACAGCGTTTCCAACCCTACGATAACTCTTCTTGGCTTAGTACGTGCTTGGATGACAAGCTGGTGTTCTGCGTTTTTAACTTCCTGTAATTATTTTCTCCTGATTGGCATGGGAAGTACATTAGTGATTGTTACACTGCTGTCCTTCAAGGAAGCTGCATTAGCTGTTGCCACTGTAGCTACTGTACTTGAGCAGTTCGCCTCTTCTGTGCATTCATTTGCCCTGTTTTGCTTTGCTCTTGCTGTCTGAGTCTTGTCTTCTTCTTGGCCAGGTTTTAACTCCTTGTTACTTTAATATATTTGTCCCATTTGACTGGCAAAATCCCTCTTCTAGATTAAATCAGTTACCTGTTTTCTTCATTCCTATGCCACTTAAATGCTGCAGTAGAAGTCGCCCCAAAGGACACACATATACACATGTGTATGTATGTACACACATATGTATATAGAGACTAAATTACAAATATGTAATTGTATATATTTGTAATACAAGATTATAAAAATTATTATAAATTTACGGCCATCAACAAGCTTGGCTGCCTGTTAGAATACTCTTGATAATTGCTTTCTTGTCTCCCCAATATCATTTCAGTCTTTCGTTTTCTATAGACTCCCGTCAGTACCTCCCCCCATCCTCCCCTCAGGGTTTCTCTGTGTAGCCTTGGCTGTCCTGGACTCACTTTGTAGACCAGGCTGTCCTCTTACTTAGAGAGATCGCCTGCCTCTGCCTCCTTGAGTGCTGGGATTAAAGGTGTACGCCACCAGGCCTGGCTACCAGTGTCTCTTCCTACAGAAGACTTTCCTGCCACTTTCCAGGGATGACAGGAATCCCAGTGGCATTCCTTAGTGTCTTCCTTCTTATTGGGACACAGACCCCTTCCTCTGGACCGTGTAACATGCTCTGCCACTCTGCCTTTTTAAATGTTTACCTGCCTTTTCCCTTTGATTTAATTATTAAATAAAAAATAAATCTTGATGCTTGGTTCTAGACTACTCTCTCCAGATTTTTCTTTTTTCTTTCTCTCCAGGCAATTTCTACATCTTGATTTATACTTCATATTAACCTGTGTTCCAAACCTATTTTATAGCTCCATGCAGCTATCTTAGAAGTAGCTCAAATAAAACCTGTCTAAATATGAGTTAGCAATCTCCACTCACATAACTTGGCCTCTAGCCTACCTTCTCAGCTTTTTCTCTTTTCCCTTTTTATTTCTTTTAGTATAATTATTCTGGTCTTATGTCATGAATGTACTGTGTTTTTAATGTAGACAAAAGTTACTAATGTCAATTATTAGGGAGATGCTAGTTAAGCCTACAAGATAACCATCAAAAAATAGCCCTAAGGGCTAAAATTCCACGACTGGCAATTTTCTTTCTTTCTTTCTCTTTCTTTCTTTCTTTCTTTCTTTCTTTCTTTCTTTCTTTCTTTCTTTCTTTCTATTAAAAAATTTGGTTGTTTTGTTCTTTGTTTGTATTTTTTAAGAAAGAGTTTCTCTGTGTAGCCCTGGCTGTCCTGGAACTCACTCTGTACACTAGGCTGGCCTCGAACTCACAGAGATCACCTGCCTCGGCCTCCTGAGTGCTGGGATTAAAGGCACGTGCCATCACTGCCCAGCCAGATTTTCTTAGGAAGGTACTCAGGACCCTCCTAGATTACACCTGGGCAGCCTCTTACAGACTGAAACATGCAGTACTTATGGACCTAACATTGTCCTCCTGTGTGTTCCAAAGAGAAATGTAAACACTCATTCATAAGAAGCTCTTTGAAAAGAAGGCGTACTAGATTTATTCAGAATAGCTGACAACTGGAAGCAACCCAGACATCATTCAGTAACTAACAGCTAAAGTTTCCTGCACTGGAATCCTACTCATTACTAAAAATGAACTCCCAGTGTAAAAAGAGACATTAATGAATTGCACAGTACACTCAGCAGAGGAAATTGGATAGAGAATTCTATAATTTCATTTATGTTTAGGTAAGATGGTGCAATCTGTGGTGTCAGCAGTAAAAATAGTGACTGCCTTTGGGTTTGAAGAACGCCGGTGGTGGTTAGTCACCTGGACATGCTTCCTAAGGTGGTAGAAGTGTTCTGTGTTTCCAGAGTGCTTACTTGTTGGACAGCTAAGAAGTGCATGTTTGCAGCTCTGGAAGACTTACCTCGTAATTATAAGAACAGTTGAGAGCCAGGTGTGGTGGCGCACGTCTTTAATCCCAGCACTCGGGAGGCAGAGGCAGGTGGATTGCTGTGAGTTCGAGGCCAGCCTGGTCTACCAAGTGAGTCCAGGACAGCCAAGGCTACACAGAGAAACCCTGTCTCAGGGGTGGGTGTGGGCGTGGGGGTAGGGAACAAAACCAAGAATAGTTGAGTGGCTGGGAATGGCAAGTAAAGTGAAATAAGAACTGGTCGATGAAGTTGGGCACATTCTGTTTCTTCTCTACATTTTATATATGCTTGAAATTTCCACACTCAAAATTTGAAGGTCAGTGTTGTGAAGACACCAACAACAAAGACCTGTGTATGTTCTGTATTTGTTCAATAATTAATACCCTCTCACAATTCTACACTGATTTCCTACTCTCTTGAGTCCCTTATTATTATTTTTCTTTCTTTTTCTTGTTTCTTCTCCTCCTCTTCCTCTTCTTCTTCTTCTTTTAGGCAGCAGTTCCCTGTGTAGCCGAGGCTGGCTCTTTACCCAGGCTTTGACCTTGAAGTCAAAGTCCTTGTGCTTTAGTATGCCCAGTGCTGGAGTACGGGTTTCCTCAGCCATACTTTGCTTTAAAATCTTACTCACAAAACAAGGTAAATGGCTATTCTGAGGAACCATGCCAAAGGTCAAGCTCTGACTCTCTCTCTCTCTCTCTCAAGCTCTGACACACTCTCTCTCTCTCTCTCTCTCTCTCTCTCTCACACACACACACACACACACACACAGAGCCTTCACTTTAAACGTCTTCCCTATGAAAGGTCACTTCCATGGCGAAGGCTGTCCCTGATTTAGAACATTGACTAGGACATGCCCTTTATAGTTCTTGTCCCAATCGTGGTTTGGAATTAAATGACCATTGCTGGTTCATGTTTTGAATTCTTGTTCACAAATGTATGGGAGGTAGGCCTAGTTGGTGGAGGCGGGTCACTAGGAGTGCCCCTGAAGGTTTAAGCCTGGACTCTGGGTCTGGCACTCTCTACTTCCTTGTCTGTTGTGATGCGAGGAATCTCTAGCACAGGCTTCTGCTTCCAGGAACTCCTCTCCGCCCTTCCTGCAGTGCTGCATGCAAACCTCCGCCCTTCCTACAGTAGTGCAGTGCAAACCACTTAAATTGTGCACCTCAGCAAGTCCTTATTAAATTGTTTCTGTCGGATATTTTGTCATAGTAATGAGACAAGTGATTAATAAAGTTACTTACTCTTTTCAGAAGACTTACACTTGCAGAGGGCAGATTGTAACTATTCTTGGTATTCTCCTATTGTTATCACTCAGGCTTTTTATATCATTCATTGTGAGCAGTACTTGAGAAAAGCAACTAAGGGAACTCTCTGTGTGTGTGTGCACACATGTGCGTGTAAATTTTTATTTTGGCTATATATACACACACACACATACACATATTTGTATTTATGACCCTTTTATAAAAAAGTTTGGGTCAGTTTGACTAGTTTCTTAAAAACAAGACAAAACAAAACAAAACCCCCTTTTTTCCCAGAGGCTTTGAGAGATCATCTTTCGTTCTGGGAGGGTCTTGCAATGTAGCCCAAATTGGCCCCAACCTTTGGCTATTTTTTTCCACCACCTCCTGAGTGCTAAGATTAAAGGTGTGTGCTCCCATGCCCAGTTCTTTCCCATCTAGTTTCCCTCTATAGTGTAGAGGCAATTTGTATGTATTAGGAGGATTGAAATTTTAATAGTACTGAGGCCTTCTCAGTCCATGAATATATTTCTCTATTTTATAGGTGTCTAGTTACTTTCCTCAGCTTATAGAATTTTACATATTTGTATATGTATACTCATTTCTCTTTAAAGTTTTTTTAATATCACTGTGTATATGCTTGTGCATGTGTGCATGTTGTGGATCAGAGGATGACTTTTGGGCGTGCGTCCTCCCTTCCTACCATGAGATCTGGAGCTCAGACTCCATGTGGGTTCTCAGGCTTGCCAGCAAGCTTACCCGCGGAGCTGTTGGTTGGCTCCTCCTTGATGGTATTGGGAATGTTATTGCTGCTTGGCTCTTTCTTTGCTCCCTTAGTTACTTTTCTATAGCTGTGATAAAACACCAAGACCCGGACAACTTATAAAAGAAACTGATATTGGTTCAGAGCATTAGAGTCCGTGATGGCAAAACAAAGACATGGTGTCAGAAACAGCTCAGCGCTCACAGCCAGAGCCGCAAGTAGGAGGCAGAGGGGCACACCAGGGTGGCAGTGAGTTTTGGGCTCTAAAGCCTGCCTCCAGAGACATACTTCCTCCAACAAGGCCATACCTCCTTATCCTCCCAAACAGTTCTGCCAACTGGGGACCAAATAGTCAAATATATATGGCTATGGGGACCATTCTTATTCAAACTTCCACAGGCAGCGAAGCACTTTTCTTTTCTAGCCCAAGTTTGTTTGTTTGTTTTTTTTCCTTAATCAGGAGTAGATGCCAGATTTCCATCAAAAACCTCTTCTTAGATATGAAAATGGTTTTTCTTGTTTAGAAAATGATCGTGTGTGTGTGTGTGTGTGTGTGTGTGTGTGTGTGTGTGTTACATGCACATATACATACATAATTTATTTGGTCTGTATGTGCACACAGGCCTCTGTCACCACTTCTTTCCAAGTTCAGAGAACAATTTTTGGCAATTGTTCTTTCATCAAATGAGCTCTAAGGTTCAAATTCAGGTACACTCAGGTGGTCAGCAGCAAATACGCTGACCTACTGAGCTATCTTGCCTGTTCTGCTGGGTTTTTAGAAATGCTGATCCAGATGAGTGTTCCTGTGATAAACCACATTTGCTTGTCAGCCATTTCTTACTCAGTTTCTATATTTTTAGGTTGCATTTTCTTATGTTTTGTTGAGGATTTTTGTGTATGTTAAAATTTCCCCCCATAATAATGTCCTTTAGCATTTTGAATTGAGACATACTCCTTCTTCAGTTGCCTAGAAGAGATTGCCTTTAGGTATTTTGTCACTGTGTACATGTGAATGTTCATTGCATAGTTGTGAGCCCAGCACACAGCCTGACACTTCCTTTAGGAATTGTTGGCACTTTCAGGTTGGTTCTCTTTGTTTAGGAGAATTCAGACATGACTTTCTTACCTGAGTTTAGCAGTTCGTGTGTTTCAGGATGAAGTGAGCATCCCTTTCCAGCTGCAGAATTTGTAGGCATCATGCATTCGCTAATTGATGACTGGTGTAAGGGCTTGGGCTGTGATCTCCGCTCCCATTCCTCCTGTTTCTTCATGTGTTGGCTACCTTAGCAGGAGACCTTCTCAGTGGTACCAAGTGTTCTGAAGAGCCACCTTTTGCGCGTACTGTCTTCCCTCTTCCCCTCCACTGTGTTGGTGACTTCGGCGCTGTTGCTGTCATCTTGCTGCTCCTTTGAGTTTGCCCTGGTCTCTCTTGACGGCCCAGTTTCGTCATTGCCTCTGCTCTCCCTTCCTCCTCTCTGTCCTCTCCTTATCCCCATCCCTTTCTCCTCCTAATTCATTTCTTTTCCTTCTTTCTTTTTCTGAGACAGATTTCCCTTTGTAACTCTTGCTGGTCTTGAACATGGAGTCTACTTGCAAATTACAGCTATGTGCCATTTCCTTTCAAATGTAGGCAGTTAATGGTATAATATTTCTCCTAAGCATTGCCTGGACTACATCATGCACATTTAATATTGTATTTTATATTCACTTAATTTAAACCAGTTTTACAATTTTCTTTAGACTGTTTATGGCACCATTTGCTTTTGAATGGAAAGAGAAATGCTTTAATTTTTTTATGAGGTTAATCCTGAAGTCTTACTTGCTTTGTAGACAATTGGGGTGGTAGAAAAAGATACTGGGACTCTTGGTGGAGTAATATATTGCCTAATGCAGGATATGCTCTGCAATGTAGTAGGTCATTGTGTGATAGCAAGCACTTACACAAACCTAGATGGTTATAGGTCAATTACTCCAAGTAGCTTCTTGCTGCAATCAAAAGATATGGTAAACATGAGGTAGAGCGACACAGTACACAGTTTACAGTCATTTTTTGTTTGTGTGGTTTTTGCTTTTTGTTTTGAGACAGGATCTTATTACGTAGCCCTGGCTGCCCTGGAACATGATAGATCTGCCAGCCTGGCCTCCCAACTCACAGCAGTCTGCTTGCCTCAGCCTGCTGAGTGCTGGGATAGAGGATTGCATCAGCAGTCCACTGAGTAAATGCTTTTTATAAGTAGAGAATAAACCAAAATGATGACAAATGATATGCTAACCATGTGTCATTATCAGGCAGCATTCTGTGGACATACTGTGTGTGTTATACTATTGTATGCTGAAGGCACAGTATGCTATTTTACCTGGTGTTATCACAAATACACACAGGTGCACTTTGTCATGCTATGAGTGGGAGGAAAGTTTCTCCTCCATTTTGACCTATGGAACCATCTTCATGTACAAGTATGCCATTGATGACCACAGCATAACACAGTGCATGATTTTACTTTGGTCTAGGCCATCTTGTGCTAGCATTTTAAGTAAATTCCTGTGGCTTTTTTGTTTTAGCCACTTTTAAGTGGCAGCAATGAGATTTCTTTATAATAGCACACTTAAGTTTTGTTGTACAAGATGGAAGAGGTTAAATGTTTAGTTATCTTAAGCACCCTTTCTTGTCTTTCGTGAGCCTAGTGTAGCTCTTGTAATTTTAAGTATTTTGTACTAGCAGTGTCCCATGAAGTCTAACTTGCTACAGAGCTGGTAGCTGCATAGCAAAGGAAGCAACACTGTGTTTCTAGAGTAAGTTCATGAGGACTGAAGAGACGGCTCAGTGGTCAAAAGCACTTGTTCTTGCTGAGGGCCTGGGTTCTATTCCTAGCACAAAGCAGCTCCCAGCTGTCTGTAGACTCCAGTTCCAGGTTCTCTAACCTCCTTTTCTGGCCTTGTGGGTACTCAGCAGGAAACTGCTGTACCTTCACATGTGGGAGAAACACCCATACACAGCAGATAGAAGACAAACGTTTGGAATAACTGGGAACAGGAATTAGAATTTGTACAGTGTATATGACACAACAGTAAAAGGATTCACTAGTGCTTGTGTTGGTTTAAGGAATATGAGTACTTGATAACGTTGGCTATTGATAAGAACTGTTAGGAGTTTTGAAGCAGTTTGTAGAAACAATGAGGAAAACTGTAAGGAAACCTGTGTTCCATAAATGGGGTGAGTGGTACTGAAACCTGTTTTGATAATTGGAATAAATCATATGGTTGAAAGGTACCAGCCTTAGCTTCCTTCTCATTTGCTGGAAGCAGCTATGTGAATGTTGGAAAACTGAGGTAGTCGTTTTCACACTGAGTGGCCACATGAGCTTTCTGCTGCTCTTTTGTAGCCCCAAAACCCTACACTTCGGTAAGGACCTGGAGGTCATTTTAATAAAAATTTAGATTTTTTATAAAAAGTTTCTGGTGGCATGAAGGTTAAAAAAAGATCCTTGAAGGAAAAGATAATAAATAGAATATAGTTCTGTATAAGGTTGGGGAGAAAATAAATTGATTTATACTATGCTCATTTGTGAAATACTATAATTAGAGTAAACTAAACACATGGGAAACTTGAGAAATGACTTCTGATGTTTGTCCCAGGTAATTTACGATCTGATGTTCATGTATCTACAGTGGCTGCCTCTTATCTTATGATGCCAGTGGAGGCTTGAAGCCCCAGAGAGGACTGGATGCTGTAGATCTCATGTGTTTCCTATAAAGTTGAGAATTCTCACTGTTCCTACCGAGGAAGCTTACAGATCCTCTTTGTCATTGAGGGCCACTTTATGTAAAATAAGGGTTACCTGGAGAAACTGCTCCCAGCTGAGGTGGTTACTGAGGCATTGGTTGGTAGACACTGGTGTGTACAGTTCATGTGCTGGCCGAAGGTGTAACGCATCCTAGGTGAGAGGAGCAGGAGGGCTCCAGGTGTCATTGTGCTCATTTGTGCACAATTTAAACCTTACTAGTTGTTTATTTCTGGAATTCTTCATTTAATATTATCAGACTGTGGTTGATCTCAAGTAACTAGATCCATAGGAGGGAAACCTGAGGATTGTGGGAAGGGACAACACTTATTGTTTTTCAAACTCTTCATCAGCTAAGGAAACTCTTGCCTTTTTATGCTTCCAACTTTCCTTTCTTAAAATTAGAATTAAAGACAATAAAAATTAGCAATTGCTTAAGACTGCTACAAATGGGAGCAGGAGAAAAGGCTCAGTGGTTAAGATAAGAGCACATACTGCCTTTCTAGAGGATTAGAGTGAAGTGTCCAGGGCCCGTATCAGGAGGATCAGGACAGCCTGAAACCCCATTCCCAGAAGACCAGCACTCTCTTCTGTCTTCCAGCAGTAACCACGCCCCCAGTGTGCATGCACAGATAAGTTAAAAAAAAAAATCATCAAATTATGAGTACCATTTAAATGTGACATACTAAAACTATTTTTGTAGAATAAAAATAAGGTTTTTTATTTTAATTTAAAAAGCATGTATGTTTGTGGGGCCTCATGTGGTGTGATACGTATATGCATTTGTAATGTTTTAAGTCAAGGTTAGCATATCTACCTCTTCAAACAGTTACCTTTTTTTGGTCGTGAAAACATTCATCATTTCTTTGTGGTGAAAACATTTAAAGTCCAGCTTTTTTGAAAAACAGGTCCTGTTGTTGTTATCTGTAGTAGTTCGGTTACTGTGCAACAGAACACCAGAACTTGTGATTTTGACCTAGTGCCTGGGGAAGTGCTAGGTTGCTAAGTATCAGTGTTTGCTGGTTATGACCCAGGAAGAAGCTTAGGAACTTCACTGTCGATGAACAGTGTGAAATAGCTGAGGTAGCTGTACTTCTGTTTTAGAGGAGACTTCATGCTTGCATTCTTACAGCCTTTCTGAGGTCTCTGTGTTATTAGCGATCATAAAATTGGGTTCTTCCCCATAACAAACCCACAGTCTGCTTCTGTGGGCTCTGTAGATAAGGTATGATCTCTTGTCTTGCCTTTGGCCACTGTAGACTCTTACCTTCAAAGTAGACCCACCCTCCCTCCCTCCCCCCTGAGAAGTATAGATCTCTTTGAGGTTAGAGTTCAGTAGTTAATCTTTCTCTTTCAGGATGACAAATTTCTCATTAAGAGGGAGTTTCCCATTTTTGTTATAGGATGCCTCTCCAGTTAGCACTTACATTAAAAGATGCTGATATTGTCCTTAGTAATTGAAAGACAACCTCAAACAAGTATGCTTCTAAAAATCAACTCAGTGGAAGTATTTCTGTGCACTTTGGTCTGGAAGTGTCGGCATCTGTATTGTGTGGCTGGCTGTGTTCTCATAGAACACTCATAGCTCTTGGTGACCAAGCTTTCTCTACAGGCCAAATTCTTACATCATGGTAACATTCTGATGAGTCCATCTCTAATGGATGCTGGCTGAAGGCCTGGGTTTGCAAACAAGTGGGTTCGTAAGATGACTCAGTAGTTAAAGGTCTTGCTGCCAGGTCGGCTAACCTGAGTTCAACCCTTAGAACCAGCATGGTGGACAAAGAGAACATATTTAGACGGGCTGTCCTCTGATCTCCATGTGTATCTTATGGCACTTGTGTTCATACATACATACACAAAACAAACATGTTAAAAGAAAGCAAAACATGTAACAGTCCAAGGCCACTTTGCTGTTGTAAATTATAAAGTTAGGTATTTTTTTTTTCAAATGTGTTAAAAACTTCAAGTTGAGTCAGGATGCTAATTTAGTTTAGAGAGAAATAGAAATTGTTTATAGTAAGAGACAGTGATAAAGTAAATAATAAGAAATGAGATACTTGTATTTTAAATAAGGAAGATACCATTGTCAATATTAAGAATTTTAGGGATATAAGAATATTTATTTGTAAAGCATTTCTTCAGCAGGTTCAAAAGACTTTTCTTTAAAAGGTACTGTTTTTGTTTGTTTGTTTGTTTTTAACCTCCATTTGCTAAGACTGAGTAGTTGGTTTTTACAAATTCCTGGCATGACCATCTAGTCTCTGTTAATTCCTTTATATATGTGCTGGGTTGTGCATTTGTAGTTTTGTTTGTGTGTGTGCATGCATGCCATAGTGCATGTTTGAGGTCAGAGAACAACATTCAGGAGTTGGTTGGCTCTAACTCTGCACTGTGGATTCTGGAGATCACATGACTGGGGCTTGCATGGTAAAGTTTTGCCTACTGAGACAGCCTGCTGGCCCATGTTTGTGGATTTAACCTGAGACTGCTTATAAGAAGTATTAGCAAAGCGTGGTGTAAGTGCTTGCGTTGCATGCATGGTATCCTAAGTTCACCCGCTCCCCCAGAGAAACCATTGATAAATGGAGTTGGGGCAATCACTCAGTGGGTTACAGTGCTTTATAGCACAAATATGTGCCAGGAGAGCCATGTACCCTTGTGACCCTAGTGCTTGGGGCAAGGGTCAGTTGGAGACAGAAAGATAACTGGGATTTGCTGGCCAGCCATCATGGCCAAAACCCACAGGTTCAGTGAGGGACCCAGGCTCAAGGGGCTAAGGCAGAGAGTGACAGAGGGGACCCTACCTTCCTCCTCTGTATGTGTGCACGTGAGTACATGCAGGAACACCACACACCTAATGGAAGGCTTGAGCCTTTGGGGTTTCCATCTTTTGGGTTAGACACCTAAAGTGGTAAACTACATGGCAATATTCTAAAATCAGAAAACTTTCTTTTTTAAAAATATATTTTTTACTTTTTACTTAAGATATATTTATTTTATGTATATGAGTGCTCTATCTGCAGATGGTTGTGAGCCACCATGTGGTTGCTGGGAATTAAACTCAGGACCAGACAATGCTATTACCTGCAAGCTCTCTCCAGCCCCCAGAGAACTTAGTTTCAACAAATAATATAAAACCATGAAGAACCATTGCTGGTAAATTTATATTTAGATTTATGCTACTCTTAAACTTACTAGTATAAATGGACTGATCAAACTTAGATTACCTTTATATGTTGAGCAAAAGTAATTTGGCAGCTGGGTGGTGGTGGCAGCGCAGGACTCTGGAGGCAGCTGCAGAGGCAGGTGGCTGTCTGAGTTCAAGGCCGTCTTGGAGCGAGTTCCAGGACAGCCAGGGCTACACAGAGAAACCCTGTCTCAAAATTGGCCAACCAACCAACTAAATAAAGTAAAACAAAACAACAAAAAAAAATTAATTTGGATACACTTTTATAGGCTGTCAGATTTTCAGATTAGTGTTTTATGTGTCATAAACTTAATAGTATAAATTTGTTTTATTAAAAAGTGATTTGCCAACTTTCTGTTTTGGGAAAGTAAACTTTAGAAATTGGAAGTGTGGCTGAGCTTTCATACGTTGCTCTATTTTCACAAAGTGAACATACCCCTTTAACCTGCCCCAGATCAAGAGCTGCGTTCTTCAGAAGCACTAGTTAGTAGCTCCTTCACAGGAAAGCTGACTACTCTGGGACTGTAGCAGAGGAAAGCCTTGTCTGGCCTTGTCTAGCCTTGTCTAGCCTTGGTGTGGTTTAATAGCTAGGTCCTGAGTGTGTGCTTGTGCTCATTTTTGGTCCTGGCTCCTTCCATGCCGTATTGGATTTTCGAGATACATTTTATTTTGTTTATGATACTGGATTTTTATATTCTTAAGTAGATTCTTATTTCATATTCTTAATTTAGATTCTGTTATATGACAGTACTGCAGTTTATGCCCCCTTCTGCTGTTGATATTTGGACTCTGTGCAGTTTGGGGTTCATAGGGATAATTTTGCTGTGGCATTCTCTCCCTGTCTTCTTGTGTGTTCATTCTCACTGTTTTTGGTGGAATGCTTAGGAGTGGTGCTGTGTGATCACTGGGCTTCTGTATCTCTGCTGTTTTACATTTCTCTTTCCCGGGTATAAGAATACCAGTTGCAGCACAT
Organism: Acomys percivali; assembly: GCA_907169655.1. Taxonomy (NCBI): domain Eukaryota; kingdom Metazoa; phylum Chordata; class Mammalia; order Rodentia; family Muridae; genus Acomys; species Acomys percivali. The sequence goes on from OU015751.1 coordinate 116,553,279, forward strand.
TCTTGCTTGCAATTAATACCATGCAGTTTTAAGATAAAAAATTATTTTGGTTTCCAGTAATATTTCATTGTGATGATAATCTGCATTTTCCCAATTATGTTAAGTATCTTTTAAAATGATGTTTTGAATTTTTATTAGATTCTCAGGCTATCTTAAAAGTTAAGTTGTCATTTTCTTTTAAAAATGATTTCATTTTGGATTGTGTGTATACATAGATGTGTCTGTGTGGGTTTGTGCATGTGAGTGCAGGTGCCTGTAGAGGCCAGGAGGACTTTGAACCCCATGTCCCTAGAGTTACAAGGTGTCTCTGAGCCATTGTCCCTAGAGTTACAAGGTGTCTCTGAGCCATTGTGGGTGCTGGGAACTGAACTGAGGTCCTCTGAAAAAGCAGAAAGTGCCCTGACCACAGAGGCATCTCTCTCCCCAGTGTTGCTTATCATTTTCTTGGTGATTTGAAATTGTTTTCACCATGTGTTTTGGATATGAATCCTAGCTGCACATGTGCCTCGCTGGAGTTCTCTAGTCTGTAGCCTGCACTTTCAGCTTTTCATAAAGAATATCTGATTATAATGATCCAGGTTTTTTTTCCCCCTTTGTGTACTATTTAAGAAATCTTTGCCCAATTTGAAAAAGTTACAACCATTTCTTATAAAAACTTTATTGTCTTCTAAATTTTCTCTTGAAGTCTTTATTTAGTTGTTTTGTGTTATCTTGGCTGTCCCGAACTCGTTTTGTAGACCAGGCTGGCCTCAAACTCATAGTGATACACCTGCCTCTGCCTCCCAAGTGCTGGGATTAAAGGTGTGCGCCACCACGCCCGGCACTCCTCCTCTTCCTCTTCTTCCTCTTCCTCCTCCTCTTCTTCCCCCTCCCCCTGCCCCTCTCCTCCCCTTCCTCTGTTGTTTTGCTTGTTTGTATTTCCAAGCCAGGGTTTCTCTGTGTAGCTCAGGCTGTTCTGGAACTCACTCTGTAGACCAGGCTGGCTCTGAGCTCAGAGATTCATTTGCTTCTTCCTCTTGATTGACAGCATTAAAGGTGTGTGCCATCATGCTCAGCCTGTTGAAGTCTTTAATATGCCCCTTTCTTTCTATATTTCCACAGTCTGGGGTTGGCTGCTATCAATTTAATTGCTCTTGATTTTAGCACAAGTCTATTGGTATGACTTATACTAAAGTTATATTGATTTATTTAATTTGGTGTGCATGTGTGCTGAGTGCATACATGTGTAAGAGGACAACTTGTAGGATAGGTTCCTTCCTCCTTATGTGCTCTGGAGATGGAACTGAGGTCGTCACACTTCACATCTAGGGCCTTTAGCTGCTGACCCATCTTGCCAGCTCAAGAAACACTTTAGTTTTGTTAAGTGGCAGTATAATTTCTAGATAGTAACAGTTTGTGTTGTTAAATCTGGCACATCCATAAAAGGAATTTTAAAAGTTTTTTCCACCATGCCTAAAAGGCAGTTAGCTTTACTCTAGTGCATTTTTTGAGACTGGTTGTGGTGGTGACAGAGGACGTGTATTTTCTTTTGAGGTAGTGTCTCCAGCTCAGGCTGGCCTTGAACTTCCTATTGAACTCTTGATCCTCTTGTGTCACTTCCCAAAAGCTGAACCCATAGCCAGCTTCTAATGGTAGATAGAACTTGAATGGGGCAGGTCAGCGCAGCTGCTGTGTTTAAGCAGATGGCTTAGTCATTATTAAGAATGAAGTGATTAACAACCAAAAGATAGAAGGTGCGTTTTAAAGTCCAGAGTGACGTGCCTGCAAGTAGTAAGGTCCCTGGATATTATTTAGTACTCTTATTCCTGAATTTTTGAACCCAATTAAAACAGAGACCAGACTGAGAGGATTCATAGCTGTTTTATTAAGTAAGATGACTTAAATCTGACTTTTATAAATAGTAAACTCAATTTGCCAGTTATACATTTCTTTTTGCTATGGATAACATATTTTGGTATTTTAAACGTTGCCAGTGCTCTTGTAGCTATTGTCTCATGTATGTATTATGCATAATAGCTATTTTTAAGGTAATGAAAAATTTGTTTTAAATTAGACAAAGTATGTTTAATTCTGTCATTGAATAATTGTTTTTATTTTTATTATTTAGGAAACCTCAGCTATCAACAAGACTTTGAAAAGGCTCTCTAAACACTCGGTAAGTGCTTGCTTTCTGTGTACTTCTGCATGGTCCTTAAATTTCTGCATATGCTACGTGAACACCCTGACAGCAGAGAGTTAAATGGCAATACGAATTATATTTGTTTTCATTTTTACCTAGGTACGAGAATTTCTTCTCTTTATATCTTTTGTGATCCCTCTACACATTGTATCTAGAAAACCAGGTTAGTAACTAGGAATAGTAATTTATGAATTAAATAAGACTTTCTATCTCAGATTTTATAATAATTACCTATTGATTGCCAAAATATGCAAATGATAATGATGACTGTACTATTTTTTGCGTGACTGTTCCTTAATGTATCGAGTCTTTTTCGTACAGTGTCTCAGCATAAGCACTCTTACTGTGGGTCAGCATCTATGCTGTTTCCATTCTGGATTACCTTAGTTTCTTTGCTCTAAGATTAAAATGAAAACTTGTAGTTGCCTCTAATTAAAGATCTTGTAAGTCACCATTTCACTAGGGCAAGCTGTCCCCCTCCCCATGTGTGTTACTGTATGTGTGTGGTGTGTATATGTGTGCACTTGTGAGAACAGGAATGCATACACATGCGTGCTAAAGCCGGAGGAAGAGGTCAAGTGTCTTGCTTTATCAGTCTTCTGTCTTATTCTCTTGAGACAGCGTCTCACTGAAGCTGAAGCTCACCACCTTTGGTTAGGCTGGCCGGCCAGCAAGCCCTAACAATTTTTTGTCCCCCGACCCAGTGGTGAGTTACAGGGTCACCTGACCATGCCCAGCTTTTACATGAGTGCTGGGCGTAAAACTTAGGTTCTTGTGCTATCTTTTAGTCACCAAGCTGTCTCCACAGCCCATCTCTCGTTCCTGGTTCTTTGATGCTCCTTCCTTCCCATCCACTCACGTACCCATCATTGTACATGCAAGAGAAAACAGGTGATAATATTTTTACCTAAGCCTGGCATAATCATTGATTCACATTGATGGTCGCATTTCCACCCATTTTACTACCATATTTTTACTCTTTTTTTATAGCTGAGGGGGAAAAGACTTCTTCCATAATGCAAATGTGCTACAGTTTTGTTTTGTTTTGTTTTTAAAATTTTGTCCATTCCTTCATCTATTGTGTGGCTGTTGTGAATAGCACTGCAGTAAACACGGATGAACATAACACTGGTATGCTGACTCAGATTCTGTTAAGTGTGTGCCTAGGAGTGGGATAGCTGGATCACATGAAGTTCTTTTTGTAGCTTTTTGAGGACCCTCTGTACTGATTTCTGTAGTGGTTACACCAGCTTATATTCATATAGCAGTGTGTAAAGAGTTCCCTTTAAAAAATTATTTATTTATTCACTTTACATCCCAGTTATAGCCTCTTCCCTCCTCTCCTGCCAGTCCCACCCTCCCTCCCTCTTTCCCTATCCTTCCCTCCCCTATTTCTCAGAAAAGGGGAGCCTCCCTTTTACCCACCCACCTCAGCTCATCAAGTCACATCAGGACTGAGCATGTCCTTTTCCCCTGTGGCCTGTCAAGGCAGTCCCACCAGGGGGAAGTGATAAAAAAGCTGGCAACAGAGTCACCCCCTACGCACCTTACTAGAGGACACCCATGAAGCCTGTGACCATTTGTTATCTCTGAAGAAAGAGCTATTCAAAGTTTGTGTTCATTTTTCAGAGCAAAGAATTTTTTTTGAGATGGATTTTCCTGTGTAGTCTTGGCTATCTAGGACTTACTTTGAAGACCAGGCTGGCTTTGGATTGCAGGCATGCACCATGCCTGGCTCAGAACAAATACTTTTAATGTTGAATTGTGAGCATTCTTTACAAATTATGACTGCTAGACCTTTATCAAATATATGCAAGTATTTTCTCATGTGAATTATCTTTTTACTTAAAAAAATGTCATTGAAAGAAGGGAAGATTTTTGCTTATTGAGACAGGGGTTCTTTGTGTAGCCTGGTCTGTCCTGTTACTCACTCTGTAGACCAGGCTGGCCTCCAACTTAGAGATCTGACTACCTTTGTCTCCCAAGTGCTGGGATTAAAGGTGTGTACAGCACCACTACCACTCAGCAGAATGAAACATTTTAATCTTTATAGAGTTCAGCTTTCATTTTGTTTTGTGTTGAGCAGCATGAAGTTACAAGTTCATTTTAGAATAAGTATTATTTTAGTCTAGGCTTCATCTCAAGTCCACACAGAACACTGGCATCTTTTGTGTCTGATGGCCAGAGCCCAAAGGAAACAGTTACTATTGTATTTGAGTTTCAGTTCCTCATGTGTTAGTTTCCACTGGCCTTATGCTTGACTCTATGTGTTACAAAGAATATGTTACTTGTATGTTATTGGTTTATTTATATGAGTCTCTGTTGTGTGTGTTAGTCCCCCTTACCCTGAGGTGAGACAGGGTCTTGCTGTGTGGCCCTGGCAGGTCTTGGATAGCACAGCTTCCTAGGTTCTGGGATTTTGGCAGTTTCGCATGCCTGCCTATGATTTCTGTTGTTGAAAGAAAATTGATCCAAACCTCTTTGCTTCTTTTTTTACTGAGAATGATTTTGGACTTGGCCTGGGTGGCCAAAGCATTCTTAGGGCATCACAGACAGCACAAGGCTGATAGAAGAGTTGAAGTGCTGGGAAGAAGCTGAGGCAAGGTGACGTCAGAGGATGTGAGCCATGTATCTGAGTACAGTCTCTGCCCAGGTCTTTCACTGATGACCATAAGCTTTTACTCCGTTGCCAGGGTAATGTTCTGAGCAGCAGGCTGACATATAGGAAGGAGTGGCTCAATGGGAACTCAGCACAGGCAGTAAGTAGCTGCACACTGCGAAGGAAACGGTTTGGAGTTCCTATCCACCACCCGAAAAGCAGAAGCTCCTCTGAAAGAATACAGCAAAGTCTAGATACGCTGTTTCTTTACCTACATTGTCCATTTTCATCCAGAAGTTATTAGATGTGTATGGAAAGTAGATAGATATGTACAGTAGAACTTAGTTATCTTCAGATACAGAAAATTAACAAGTAGAAACTAACTTTGAATAGGACTAGATAACGATTAATTTAAAGGTCTTAAAATAACTAAATATCATCAGAAAAAAACAAGGAATCCTGTGTTCAGAGGGCTCAAGAAGAATACTTAGGAGTGAGTAGACAGAGCATAGAGTATCAACAGAGACACTTGGAGCTCGCAGGAGAGTTTAGGGCTCTCTGGAAGGACAACTGGTTAGCAATGAAGAGAGTCAGTTAACGCAGAGTAATAAAAGTCATCAACTGGAAGGACGGGGAGGGTAGAGCAGAGACAAGAGGGGAGGCCTGTGAGAAGACTGCCGGCTGCATGAAGTTACCTGAGGATCGATAGTGGGAAGTGTCAGCCTACAAACCCCGGAAGCTCAGGCACAACCAATAAACAAGAATCCGCATTTAGCCATGTGAGTGGTTGAGCTGCTCGGCTGCCACAAATGCAGAGAAAAACCTTGAAAGCAGTAATAGAAAAAGAGCTTATCAGGTACAGGGTCGGTTAGATGAGGAGCTGGTCATTCGGTGAGCTGAAGAAAAGCTATCAAATAGAAATTCTGTCACCATCATGGTTTGAAAGTAAAATAAAGACACACTAGGGTTTTCTGTCATCTCACCACCGTCATGAGTAATTCGAAAGGAAATCCCATCAGTTTGAAGGGAAACAGCCCCAGAAATCACATCAAAGCTAGTAAATATGTAATTACTATAATTTTTCTAATTATAAAAAAGCTTCATGCTTTTTCCTTACTGTAAAAACATCTATCTATAATACTATATTGTTGACTAAATAATGCAAACATGAAAACATTTATCAAATTGTGTTGTTATTGACTAAATTTTGGTTTTGTTGATGTTGTTGAATATCTTTATTGTAATTTTGTTTTTCGTTTATTTGAATGCCTCTCCTGTAAAATATCTGAGAAATGACCTATGAGACTCTTCAGTAAGTCATACCATGACAAGTTGACGTTAAATGATACTTAATCTTTTAATACATGAGATCTGCATGTCTTTAATTTCTATTTAGGATGTTTAGTAGTATAATTGTCACTTTTTTTAAATGCGAAAATTTCAGGTAGACCATTCAGTGACATTAGTTCTGTTTACACTGTGTACACCTCTCGTCATCTGTATACAGAACTTTATTCTTACTCCCACCAGAAACTTTGTACTCAGTAAGCAACAGCCCTGCAGTTCATCTTCTTTAAGTATTTTTAGACAGGGCCCAGAGGGGCCTGCTGAGATTGACTGTGCCTGGACTGGACCTATGCCACCTACAAAGATGTAGCCGGACAGGCAGCTCTGGCTTCGTGTGGGTTCCCTAGTAAGGGGAGCAGGGTCTGTCTCTGACATGGACTCTGTTTCCAGTTTTTCAGTTACTTCCTCCTGGCAGGATTGTCTTGCCTGGCCACGGGGGAAGGAGCTCTGTCCTGATATGGCTGGATGAGCTGGGGTGGATGTGTAGGGGAGCTCCCCTTTTCTGAGGAATAGAGAAGGTAATGGGATAGAGGGAGAGAGTGACCGAGAGGTGAGGAGGGATGGAGCTACACCAGGATGTAAAGTGAATAAATAAGTTAACTAGTTAAAAATGATTATTATACTGTCTGAGCCATGAGAGCTCTGTATATGTCTCAGTACAAGCTGCTTATAGCTATTTGTAGACTTCTTAGTTTGTGACTGATTGTCAAAAAGTGTTTTAGTAGTTCAAAGGCCATTTTATATTTTTATTTTTACATTTCATACCTTTGTTTTAGAAATTCTTTTAGCATCTCTATATACCCTAATGGCCCAAAACTCATTGCATAGACAAAGCTGGGCCTTAAATTTGCATTGGATCTGCTGCCCATGACTCCTGAGAGCTGCATTGTCAACATGTGCCACTATGACTGACTTTGATATATTTTTTGTTTTATATTGTATTTTGGAAGGCTGAATAATGCCTCCCCAAATATGTCTACCTCCTAATTTTGATAAACTGTGTTGTGCTTTGTACTGAAGGAACTCTGCATATGTAATTAAGAATGTTAAAATGAAGAGGCCAGAGAAGAGGAAGAGATGAGAGAAAGATGCTTTGAAGGAGGAGAAAAGGACCAGTAGCTGGGGAACTGAGTAAGCTTTCTGCAGGCTGTAAAAGTAAAGGAGAACAAATTAACTCGCTCTGCCAGCACTTTGGATTTAGCTCAGTGAAACTAGCTTTGCACATCTGATTTCACGAACTTTGAGTTAATAAACGTATTTTCTGCCAGTGAGTTTGTGGTAGTTGCATTAGCCACAGAATCTGATTCAGACTTTGTTACCTATTTATGGAATGTTGCTATTAAAACTTTTTTTCTTTGTGTGTGTGTGTGTATGTGTATGTGTAGGACTCAGGGGATGTATAGCAACTGGTAGAATTTTGAAGAACATGAAGGGAACAAACCTAGCTTGCTTTGAATATGGTAGAAATAGAAAAGCTTTGCTGAGGAGGCCTCAGCAGGAGGTAAAGGAACTTGATAAAGGAAGCTAGAATTGGAGCTAGGGAACCCATAGGGAGGAATTCAGGACACTCACTGCTCCTACAGAGGACAGTTAAATTCCCTGCACCCACATTAAGCGGCTCCCAAGTTCCTGCACCCTTTAGCTCCAGGAGATCTGCGAGCCTGTCAATGCCTCTGCAGGACATACATGCCTGTGCCTATACTAACACACATGCACACAAGCACTGGCACACTCACAAACACAAGTAAGTAAATAAAAATACTTAAAGAAAAGAGAGGAATGAATAAAATTCTCATAAATAGAACACTAATGGAAATGTAAGTGTTGAAAATACTGCTGGTGAGGGTCACCTGTGGGTACGTATGTGGGGGCCTGTGGTTGATGTTGGGGGCTTTCTTTCATAGTCCATTTTATTTGCCAGCACAGGGTCCACTGAATGTGGGGTTTCCCAGTAGGTTAGACTGGCTGGCCAGTGAAGCCCTGGGCCCTCCTGCCTGTCTGTCCTTGCTCAGCTCCACATTAGCATTGCATGCTGGCCTTCATACATGGGCCTGGACTCGGGTCCTCAGGCAGCTGCTCACCTAGCCACCCTTCCAGGTCCTGGTTTATGTTTTCATAAAATATCAGCATTGCTTGGAACAAATACCTTTTAGAGCCGAGCATCAAACCCGAGGGTCTGCACATGCTGGGCAAGCTCTGCCACTGAGCTGTATGTATGTGTGCATCCCTAACCCTTGCTTGCTTAGGAGTCACCTTAAAGACTTTTTAACTTCATTTTGAACACATGGACATCTAAGAGTTTAATTCAAAGCCCAGGGCTTCCTTGTTGAACAGTTAAAAGTTAATTTTATGATGAAAAGTTATTCAGCAAAATTGGATAAGCTTACTTATTGAAGAAAATTACTTGGAAAGTGGAAGTGCATGGCTTTTGGAGTAATGCTAAATGGTAGGTTTTGGTGGTGGCTAATGAGCACATTTGATCATAACTGTCCGTATGCTCAGCCTTATCTACCTTTAAGGTCTTTGTTCTGCGGTGCGGTTGTTTTGCTTGTTTTCTCATGGAACACATGCAAGAATATAATTACTGTGCTTTAAACCATCACTAAGTTGAGATTCAGTGTCTGAATTTAAAGTAAAATATAATGCTCCTTAGTGTGGAATTTCTAAATATTACAGTTCCCTCTTCTGTCACTTGAGAGTTACTGCACATGCTTAGCCTTTCTGATTCCTTTCCATAGCTGACTAGCAGTTACCAGCAACCGCACTGGTTGTTTTGTTAATTCTTCTTTGTTAGTTAATTTAGGACACTCATTGCCAAAGTTATTTGTAGTTAATATGGGAGACTGGGTAAGAAGGCAACACAGTGAAAAAACACAGGCAGTGCATGGTTTAAGGAATCTAGTGTGTTTCTGCTGGACAGTGGCAGGGGAATCCATGCACCTACAGAGTTCTTTGGAGATGGGAGAGCCTAGTGGCAACAGTGCTACTCCTTCCATCTGCTTAGACCTGCTAACTATAAAGGACATTTTTGAGACAATATGGAAAATTGAATATTGACTGGTATTAACTGTTATGGAAATGTGGTTAATAGGATGATATCCTATGGTGATTATATGAACGTGAGAGGCATCTGTGAAAGAGTGTGTGTGCGTGTGTGTGTGTGTGTGTGTGTGTGTGTGTGTGTGTGTGTGTGTGTGT
>OU015751.1:116562611-116578775 GCA_907169655.1 Acomys percivali
TGTGTGTGTGTGTGTGTGTGTGTGTGTGTGTGTGTGTGTGTGTGTGTAAGCATGGTGCCTGGGACTTAACCTGCAACAAAGTATAAAATATAGCCATACTGGCAACATCTTGAGTTGAATGTAGGTGTAATAAATATAAATATATAAATACACTCTTCTTTATGTATATGGGAAACTTTTTGTCTAAAAAGTTATTTTTACCTGCTGGCTGTTTTGGCTGGCACTGCTTCTCTCCTAACATTTAAAAGTGTCTGAGATACTGTAAGAGCATTATGATTGTTTTGTTGCATAAATGAGTTGTTTGCAAACCATCTAGCCTTTCTACCTGTATTTTCTCCTTGGCACCTATCATCATTGATTAGAGTGATTATTTTGCTTGTTATGTCTTTTTTTCCCCCAGGAGGTGGCCGTGGGGCTGGGGTTCCAGACAGGGTTTCTTTATGTAGCCTTGGCTGACTGGGACTTTGTAGACCAGGGTGCCTCGAACGCACAGGGACCTGCTTGCCTGTGCTTCGCCAAGTGCTGGGATTACAGGTGTGTGCTGCTGGGCCTGGCTATGTCTTTTTTTTTTAACTTTATTTTTGTTCCTGGAATATAAATTTAATTCTAGTGGAAGAGATTTCTATCTTTTTGTGTGTGTGTATGCTAGGATTACAGGTCTATGCCACCATGTCGGGCTATGTCTTTTTAAAAAAACTTTATTTTGTTTGTTTTTGTTCTTGGAACATAAATTTAATTCTGGTGGAAGAGGTTTCTGTCTCTTCTGCAAAATCTTTGTTACTCTTACTTGCCTAGCACATTGGGTGCTTAATAAGTACTAGAGTAATTGAGTGAATGGGGATTAGTTCTAGAAGACTAAGGACATGGGGTTTGGTCAAGGACAGAGCCAAAGAGAATGGTTTTGAAAATTAATCTCACAGGGCTCTGGGAGCCTTAGCCTGTGGGGAAATGTGGGCTAATACTCACAGGCTTGGAAGAGTAAATCACCACCTCTTTTTTTTTTTTTTTTTTTAAACTCTAAAACCTAGATATTTCAAATATTTAACATAGTCTCAACAACAGAAATTGCTCTAAGTTTTTGTGCCATATTTTCCTGATTGTCTTCAAAATCTTATGTGATTTTGAGATAAAATCTTACTCTGATTTCTAACTTGCCTGGGCGCGATCGCTCTGTTTAACCTGTCTGTCACCTCTGGGAGTTCATGCCTATGCTGCCATGACTGTTCTTTTTTTTTTTTTTTTTTTTTTTATGTGTTTGAGTGTTTTGCTTGCATGTATGTCTTTGTACTACATATATGTCTGGTGTCTGTGACCAGAAGAGGGGATTAGTTACGGATGGTTGTGAGCTACCATGTGGGTGCTGGGAATTGTACCTGATTGCTCTGAAAGAACAGCCAGTGCTCTTAGCCTCAGAGCCATCTCTCTAGCCCCAAATAAATGCATACATTTATTTAAAATAACGATATTTTCCTTAAACAATGAAATAAGAAGGATGGCATTGTATTTCTTTTTTGTAAATGTATTTAAGGTCTGGATTAAAGGACTACGTTTGAATTCTTGTATTGCTTCTGGGTCTAGACAAGTGAGACAGGCTGTAATGTGTAAGGAAACCCCTCAGGTAAGTAACTGCAGGTGTCTTCCTGTAGCATAGATTGAGGGTCACAGACTAAGCAACATCCTTGAAGTATTAAAAAAACAGTTTTGGTCTCATAGATTCCGTGCAAGAATCTTGGGGACACTCAGAGTCCATATTGCTGGAGTGAGCCATTTGTTATGGGTATACTGTTGATGAGCAACATGCCATGTGTTTAAATGAAAGAATAATTGTTTACAGGTGTAATAGAACCAGTCTGGTGAGGTTTTATTTGATGTACTTTTCTTGAGGACTATTGACAGTAGTTTGTGTTTACTTACACAGATAAAAGTGGGCCAAAGAATGTCCTGTCGCAGAGTTGTGTTTATAGGTTTCTGCCTGGATGGATGGATGGGTGGACGGACGGATGGAGCGAGCGGGAGATGTAACCAAGGGCCTTGTGCTTGCTAGGCAAACACTCAAGACTACTACTTAACAGATGGATGGTTCCTTTTATTTACTCAAGAATTGAAAATTAATTCAGTTTGCATACAGTATTTAACTTTTCAAAGTAAGAATTTGCCATTGAGTTACTTGTAATTAAGAAGGAAACTAGTTAACTCTATTGAACTCATCACAAGGGCTGGGAATGTGGCTTAGTGGTTTGAATCAGAATGGACCTGGTGGTTTGTATATTCAATGCTTGGTCCTTCCTTAGTCAGTGAAAAGGTTTAGGAAGGGTTAGGAGGGGTAGCCTTGTTGGGGGGGGGTTGAACTCTGAGTTTCAAAAGCCAATGCCCAGTGCTTCTCTGCCTCCAGCCTGCTGACAAGATGTAAGCTGTCAGCTACTTTTCCAGCGCCATGCCTGCCTGCAGCCATGCCTGGCGTCAGGAAGGCCAGGAACTCACCACCTGAAACAACTGGAAGCTAGCCCCAGTTAAGTTCCTCCTTGTGAACGTTGTCTTGGTCGTTGTGTGGCCTCACTCACTGCAGTGGAGCAGTAACTAAGAGAGTGGCAGCAGATCACTTGCTTACCATGCTTAAAGCTCTAGGTTTCATCCCTAGCACTAGAAAGAAAAAAGTAATCATAGTTTTAACTTATTATTGATCAAAGAGATATAATTCTTCTCTACTTTTTAAAAAGGTCTGTATGGAGGCTTGATTAAATATTCACTGTCTTTTTTTTCAGAATAATATTACACTCATTTTTTCTGATGTTTAAAAATGTTTATTTCTGTTGGTTAAGTCTTCAAGTTCTGTCTATATGCAACCTAAGGATCAATACTACATTGACTTAGCTGACAGGGAAAAAAATGATGAATAATGAAACTAACCATTATTGTTTACATTCTATTTTTGTTAGAACTAATTTAAGAGCTAAGGGGTATTGGGGGTGGTGGAGGAAGTGAGGCCAAGGAAGCATTTCATGACTGGATGTTTCAGGAACATTGTTTGTTTTGGAATTTTTTACTGTAGGCTTTGTTTACAAGCAGTAGTAATGCTGAGGGTCAGATGCCTTGCTTCTATTGAGAGCAGCATACATTTGCTGGGGACTTTAATTTGACACTTGGTTTATTTTGCACACGAGGATGTATTTCTCTATTCTGAGCATACTGAATATTTATTGGCAGCGTAAGTTACGGCAGGTGTTAATGCTTGGCTCCTGTTCTTACACTAGCACGATGCATTCACTTTTCAGTACTTTGACTAGCTAGAGAAGCACATTAGCAGCAATTAAGACAGGACCCGTTCCCCTACTGTTTTTGACATGCATCTCAAAAGGTGGCAGTACAGCAAAAGCTGGATTGTAGGAAGTTCTGTTGCTACATCGTACTAGAAACTTAGGCTGGTAGTCTGCATTTTGCATGCTCTGTGTTCTTGGCTCACTGGCTTGTATGGCAGCAGCACAGGAAGGTGGACCTCATGGAAGCTCAGCTCTATTGCATCCGCAGATGAGGATTTAAGTTCTGTTCAGCATACAGTGCCTTCAGCAGGCCAGTGAGAGGTTACTGGATTGCTTTGCTTGTTTCTTTTCTTTATTTACAGAAGGTTGGGCGTTTTCCCCCCTGTGAAGTGCATGCCTGTTTATAGGTATTCTGGAAACCTGATTTAAGTATAACACGACTATGAAAAGGATAGTGCCAGGTGAAGGCAGAAACAGCATTGGCTCTTCTTAGCTTTAAGTCAGGGAAGGAATCAACGCAAGACTACACAAAGACGGAGCCTTTCAGTACCTCTGAGCATAGGATCTCTTAATAGAAGAAGGTGTTTTTGTTATTTTTACTTTCTTTTTTTTAAAAGGTATGTTAAAAAGAACTAATATCATTGGTATCTGAGTTCAGTAAGTTATTTTGAATATGATTATTTATGTTGACTATGATTATTTACGAAGACTAACCCATTTGTATTAATATCACTCTTATTTGGGGAATTTAGAAAGAATAATTATTATTAGACTCAAGTAACTTATGTTATCAGGAAAGGTAGAGTGCTTTAAATATAAAATTGTTAGGGACTGGCTAACAGCGCCAGTGCTGTTGGCTTCAGTTTTGGAATTTCTGCCTACTGAAATGCAAATGACTGGGAAAAGATGCGGCGTCAGGATAGGGTCTTGCTGCTCTAGTTATTGCAAATATCACGTACGTGGCCACGTCCGTTTCTTCTCAGTGAAGCTCTGGACATTTATGTCAGCAAGGATCCCAAGGCTCACCTTGCTGCTTAGTTCATCCTTATCTGTAGTGACTATTCTGTAGTAGAATTTTATTTTCATTTCCTCTCAGGTCTGAGTACAGTATTCAGAGGGAATATTTTACTCCATGTGTTATACTCAGCCACCCTCCTGCCCTCTCCCACCACTGTTCAAAGATTTATACTAGCGACTATCCTAATTTTATTTAAAAAAAAAAAAAAAAAAGATTTAGGTCTATGTTTTGTTTCTCCCCGAGTTTTAGGTTGAATATTAAGATGGAAACTGGTTGTGTAAATTTACCTGGAGTAGAGCAGTGAACTGAATGAGTGTCCTTACTGTGAGGGCCGGCAGGCTTCTGCAGGTCTAGAGCCATAGGTCATCAGTTCTGATTGCTGAGCTAGAGAGTCTGTCCAGCAATTCGCTCCCGTTGTTTCTCAGAGCAGCGCTGCAGCTGTTCTTTCCAGATCGGAGTCTTTCTTGAACAGTGTGCTGGGACAGCGAGGGGTGGGGCTCTTTCCGGTTGGCTGTTGAAATTGCGTCCATTTACAGAGGGAACAGGTTGGATAGGCTGAGCTGAAGGCGTAGGCAAACAGATCCAAAACTGATGGACGACAGAAAGAGTGGTTAGTATGTTTTGGGGTGTCTTGAGTTTGCTCCTTTGCTAAGTTCTTGAGCTTTAATATAAGCACGTTGAAATATTAAAGCACCTTACAGTCTCTGTGTAGTAGCCAGTAGAATTAGCTTTTCACAGAGTTTCTTGGCGATGAGTTCGTGGCTATCTGTATCACTTGTAGTGAAGTTGGTTTTTTTTTGTTTGTTTTTGTGTTTTTAGCAGTGTTTCTTTAAGCCAGTGAGCTGCAGAATGAGTCAGGTAGCCCGTTTTAGTATAGATAGGCCATTACTAGTTCTGTTTTTTTAAAGTCAAATTCTCTTTTAATGATCAAGTCAATGTGTGGCTGTGGCTGCTTCATTATTTCTTTTTTAATGAAGAGGTTGAGCCGGTCGACTTGCTGCTCCGATCTGTTCCCTTGTAGCCATACATCAGACCAGTTGCAGAGATTTTCCATCGAATGTCCCAGGCAACCAAAGGTAACTACATAGATTTATTTCAAATAAAAATATACAGTTAAAATGGCTGCATTATAAGTAGAACCAAATGATTAAACATAGGAGACCAATTAAGATGTTCTTAGTAGTTTTCTTGACCTTGCAGTAGCTATCCAATATCATTTTGTCATCATCAGATTGTGGCAGTGGAAATGTACTGCAGTAATTGATTTTGTAATAGGATCAGGTGATTTACCAGCGGCACTGAAAACCACTTGCTGGCTCTGACTGTGCAGCGCTCTAATGGATGTTGTGATTGCAGCCTGGAGTTGGTGCGAGGCTGCGGGCCACCCACAGCAGCAGCATTTATTTTAAAAATCAGGAGAGTAGTAGGTTTTTCTTGTCTGTTTTCTTTGCTGTCAGTTTTACTTGAGTGCCCCTGTGCAATCTTAGAGATTACAGTTTCCTTTTTCACTCACCAGTTCATAAAAAGTTTATCGGTGTGACTGGCCCTAACAAAACACAGTCTTCTCGCCCCACTTCTGAGCTCAGCATTAGCATACTGTGGTGCTGAGCTGAGGACAAGTGTCTGACGTGAGCCTCTGTTAACTGTCGCACACTGTCTAAGTGAATAGAGGATTCCTAACCTGGAAATCCCGTCAGGTTTCAGCTCCAGCTGAGTGATAGCATTGGAACTCGGAATTATTGGTCCAGAGAGTTGTTAGAAATTGTTTTGTGTCTTCTTTTGGTGTTTTGATTTCTCAGTGTTTTATTTAGGAACTCTGAACAGGTATCATTTCTTAGGAATATCTAGAAAAACAGTAAGCATACTACACATTAGTAACTTGATATTCAGTATTATTTAATATCCAAAATTTACAAAATGGCTACGTTTTAATGATTTGGTTTTCATCTTCCCGTGCCTCGAAAATAAGTAATTGGTTACAAATATGTGCGCACAGAGCTCATTCTTGGTGGAGAGCGTGCCTGCTACTGTGGGAATGTGATGCCCATGCTGAGGGCCGGGCTGCTGAGGTCTTGCTACAGCGAGCTTTTGCTTCGGGCTTTGTATTAGTGAAAAATACAGTCTCTTTTCCCTTACAGAACCACTACCTCTCTACTTAGTATGTAATATAGTGTTTTGTACAGAGCCACACACACACACACACACACACACACACACACACAAACATGGGGATAATGACTTTTCTGTCATTCCTCAGATATGTTCTTGCTATTCTCCCTTCCACATTTCATAATACTTAATTTAATAGTATTGAAAATTAGCTATTGTAGAACCGAGTATAGCACTGCCGTTGCATATGCTATCAAAGCTCTATCTGAGGAACTTCACTCTCTGACAGGCCCAGAGGTTAGTCGGTGCTGTCTGAAGCCGTAGTGCTTCTTCAGAGGCAAGAATGCTAGCACTCACACTTTGTCCAAACCCAGACACTGAAAAGGTAACCACAGACGATGCAGTGTCTACATTGGAGTTTGTAGTCTTTATTCTTCCTTAGGGAAGTTTCTTCTTCACCTCCTCCAGCCAACAACATAAGTCCCTCTGCATACATTGGTGATATGTACGTAAGGATGTTATTACTATTTGAGATTCACTCAAGGGCATGTCTAAATTCAATATTTATTGAAAGTGTTAAATGATGTACCACCAGCAAATCAATTTCTGGTAAATGTAGTGCCACACGTTAAAGCCCCCCTCCCCACGCCGTCCCACCTTTGTACAGTTGATTGAGCAAGTCTGATGAGATGTGAGTACCAGTGTGTAACTGCCTGCTTAAAGTAGTGGTTGTGAAAGGTACAGGGCACTGTTATGGATCTGCAGTGTAGTGATAGTGTTTCCTTTAAAGTTAAGTGGGAGACGTAGTGTGAAGATCTAGCCCCAGTGAAACAGGCTTTTCTAAAGAGCCAGGTCAAACACTTAAGATCTGAATTTTGTCTGACTTTGTTATGAATACATTTGATGATCTTGGTGAAGTTACATATGTATGAATGCTTTAAAGGTCCCTTATATTACCTGTTAAAAAGCGATCGATGTACTGTGTCTGTGGGAGGTCCCTGTAGTACTAGGGCGTGAAGCTGCAGAAGGTGGAGTTCAGTGGGAAGAATGTAGAATTTCTTAAAGTGTCAGTTTGTAGGCAGTATTGATACCTTTTTTCCTATTCATGTCTTTTTCTTTTTACTGAAAGTACTGTTTTATATTTTTGATACTTAATATACTCTGAATAGGATATTTGTCCTATAATTTGTAACCCTAGATTGGGGTTAAATTCTGACACTGATGATTTTTTTTTCATAGGCTTTCTAATGGTGATGCTGTTAGGGCATTTGTTCAGTATTTAACACGATAGTTTGCAGAGTTCAGTGTTTGGGAAGGCACTGCTATTTCTACTGCTATGGCAAGTGTGCCTGGTAGGGAGGCACGTGGAGGCTTCTGTGTGGTTTAGGCAACCAACAGGGTAGGCTGCAGCACTGGTGCTTTCCCAGGGATGGGGATGTGGGACTGACTCACATTTTTTTCCTGAACCTTTCTTTGGGACTCTTTGATACTCTTTAGTAATGACTTTGGTGTCAGTCATTTCATTTGTGAGATGGTACTCTGAATATTTTTAAGACAAGGAGACGGATGCTGACCAAGGTCTCATAACTTTTCTAAAATGAGACAACTAGGAAATAGAGTAACCAAGGTTGAGGCTACTTTAAAATATTTTCTTTGCCAACATTGTGATAAAACGCTATTATTTTCTGACACTTTAAAGGAATTTTTTCTTTCATTTAAGCCGCAACTGCAGAGATTGAAGCAAATGGCTGAAGATACTCTTGTCTAATATTTATGTCTTGCATAGGAAGGAAGTGACATGCTGGCCCTCTCATTCAGCGCTCACATGTATGTGATAACTTGCCTTGTAAGCATGTCGTGCTGCGTGTCCTGCAGTGGTGCTTCAGGGATCGCTTGTATCACCTGTAGGATGGAAAGGAGGGAAGGTAAAACTTAGGACTGGGGAGATAGTTTAGTCTGTGCTTGGTGTGCAAGCATGTGGACCCAAGATGAATGCCTGGTCCTTATGTGGAGGCTAGACACAGCTCCCACTACTGGCGATTCAGAGACAGGATCCCTGGGATTGCTGGCTAACCTCAGATGCTAAAAACAAGATGGGCTGTGCCTGAGGATGTACAATAGCCTAGGTTGTTCTCTGGATTCTAGATGCACTTGGACACATTTGCAGGTGTGTCTGCGTACACATGTACATTAGTAACCACTGGCAGAAGCTGTGTAATGGGGTACAGGGATCTTTATTTTAGAAAAAAAAATACTGTGTGTATGTGTGAATATGTGCTGCGTATGTGCAGCTCCTGTGGTCTGAACTGCCCCATATGGATGCTAGAGTCCTTGGCTAGAGCAGTATATGCTCTTAACTGCTGAGTCATCTCTCTAGCCCTGGGTTCTTTTTTTTAAAAAGAAGAGTCTTTTGAGAAACAGTGATATTGAGAATATATTCTCATTTTAATTTGTTTTGCATGTTGCCTGTGAGTTTTTATTTTCTTGAAAAATTTATTTATTATTTATACAGTATTCTGCCCACATGTGCATCTTTCATTTCAGATGGTCATGAGCCACCATGTGGTTGCTGGGAATTGAACTCGGGGCCTTTGGAAGAGCAATCTGTGCTTTTAAACCTCTGGGCCATCTCTCCAGCCTAAATTTTTCTTTTCGTAAGAACTGATTTTTGTAAAGAATCAGTTTTGTAAAGTCATGCTTTGGGCTGTTAATGGTGTTGAGATGGAATGAACAATTACTTTTTATTTTGACTCAGCCCCTGTTGTATGTCGCTAAGAGGACGATTCACATGCCATTCTTGTCACTTACTGATAGCTGGGTAACAGTTGAGTCCTGTGAAAACCACTGCAGTACTGAAGCAAAAAAGGCAAAAACTGCCCTGGAGAAGTGGCTGACCCCTTTAGGAAAGCGACGCTGGAGAACACAGGTGTGGTTCAGCTGCTGCCGCAGCTTGAGGCTCTTTGGCTTGCTTTAATGGCTCTGAGGTGGGTAGCGTGAGAGCCATCTCAGAGGAGGGTGATGGACAAGGAGCCACTGATTTCATTTTTATCACAAGTTCTAGGACTCTGCCCTGGAAGCCATGCCCTGGCTCCCATGGGATGGCTCGTCCTATTGAGTTTTAAGGATGAGCTGTGTTGGTGGCAGCTGATATGGTGAGAGCATGGTGTGATGGCTGGAGGAGGGCATGGAGGAAAGGGAAGCCCTAAGCAGCAGCATTGCGGGCATGAGTGTGGAGAGAAGGCGCTAAATGCTGCTGAGTTGCAGCCAGGATTGCAGTGCGGTATAGGAAAGGTGTGTTTGAAAGGGAGTAACAGGCTGCAGTAGTGGGCTGAGTCAAAAGCCGTAGATTTTACTCCATCTTGAAAGGTTGCTACTGTTTGTTCTTTTGGTTTTGGTGGGGGATGTTCAATTCAAATGGCTACTCAGGACATTACAGTAAATGTCCTCCTAAGACAGAATTTCACGTGCATCAGGCCTAACCTGGCAAGAGCACTTAGGTGTTGGCTTCCATGGGCATGTGTGGGGAACAGTCTAGTAGGTGGCATCCTCTAGAATCTAAGGCCTGCCGTTGTTGCTTCTGTGCAGGTCAAGCAACGCAAAGCACGTCCTTTAGCTTGTGTTCTTTGGCCTTGTGTCTGGGGTAATTTCAGGAGAGCTTGAAATCCTTAGTTACTCTGAGATCTGGAGGCAGGATAGTACAGCCTCTGATTTTACTTTTTAAAAAATTTCATTCTAATACTAGAGTTTTATTAAGGATAAATTGAAAAGAAAATCAAATAAAAAAAATTAAACCTGAATGGTTGAACTGGTTCTCTCCTCATTGTGAGGCTTCACCATTCACCTTGGTTTTGTGTTGGCATTTAAGAATGGATCTTGGAAGCTGGGCACACTGGCACACATCTTTAATACCAGCACTCAGAAGGCAGATGTGGATCACTGTGCATTTGAGGCCAGCCTGGTCTCCAAAGTGAGTTCAGGACAGCCAAGGCTACACAGAGAAACCCTGTCTCAAAAAACCAAACCAAACAAACAACAACAACCCCCCCCCCCAAACCAAACCAAACCAAACCAAACAAAACAAAACAAGAATGGATGTTGTATACTTGTGCATGCTCACAGGAGGGATGAGCGAGCTTAAGGAGCTGCAGCTTTTGAGCAGGAGGAGAG
Organism: Acomys percivali; assembly: GCA_907169655.1. Lineage (NCBI taxonomy): Eukaryota > Metazoa > Chordata > Mammalia > Rodentia > Muridae > Acomys > Acomys percivali. The sequence goes on from OU015751.1 coordinate 116,573,163, forward strand.
TGGTTAGTGGGTCTAGTTTCTGGGCCGGGGAAAACATTCAAATGAACTGATGTCATTAGTTTGGAAATGATAAGGGAAAAGGAAGGAGTTGTAAAATAAACCCTAAGTTTTGAGATTGGCACATCACCCCAGTTGGCATATACCCAGTTCTGAAAGTGCCAGTCACCTCAGTGAAATGCCAGTTTAGCAGGGTGAGTTCTATTGCTTATAAACACTTTATCCTGTGCAGACTGTTAGTTTTTGGTTTTTGTTTGTTTGGTTGGTTTTTCAACACAGGCTTTCTCTGTGTAGCCCTGGCTGTCCTGGACTTACTTTGTAAACCAGGCTGACTTCAAACTCACAGAGATCTGGCTGGCTCTGCCTCCCAAGTACTGGGATTACAGCAGAGTGTAGTTTTGAGTCTTACTTATTAGTGTTTTTATCAAGAGTGAAGATTGCTCTTAATTTACTGCTTGTATTTATTCTTCTATAAGAAAGATGTGTTTGTTTGTTCTATATTAAACTTTTTGCAGAGGCCAGATGTGATGTGTCACATGTCATTAATACCAGCACTTGGGAGGCAAAAATAGGTGGAACTCTGAGTTTAAGGACAGTGGTCTATATAGCAGTTCTAGGATTACACAGGGCCACACTGTGAGATCTCAACAAAACAAGACCAAACAAACCCTAAAATAAAATTCTGACAAGAGACATGCCTTATAGAGAGGCTTTTGGTAATTAAATCATTAGGAAATGAAAAAAAGAAAAATAGAGTTTTGGAATAGTTATTGACCTTAATCCCAAGCCAGAAGCTGATTCAAAATGTTAAAGCAGAGAGCTGACATTGACTTAAAAATTAAAAAGGTATAAATGACAGTTCCAATGGATATTCCCAATACAGTGGGTAAGCTGTATTGTGGGTCCGGCAGGGCTTACTATGTTGGTGGACGTTAAAGCTGCCCCCCCCCCCACACCCTAAAGTGCCACACACTCGCTTCTTTCTTACTTCTTGCTTCAGTGATTCTATAGTCCACAACACCACAGACGGTACTTTTTAAGTGCAAAATGCAACGATTTAATTTTCAATCATTTGTATTGCCAAAATTTTGATCCAGATAGGAAGGGGTAAAGACATGTTACATGATGAAGTCAGCTTTATTATTGTTCAGCTTAGTTAAAGAATTACCCACAACCAGGGATGGTGTGCACTACTTTCTCCTTGATAATTTGGAATTCTCATGAAGAAAATAATTTCAGTTTTGCTCTGCTAAAGGCTAAAAAGATGACTGTAGGGGAACATGTCATTTAATGGATGGCAGTTTTGTCATATAGCATTATAAAAATCAATGAAACTGATTCAGTTTTTGTTTCTAAAAATAAGATGGCATATATACCAGAATTGAAATTTAATTTGTTATAAAGGACCACAGATCCCAGCTTTGTAATTACAACTTGTATTTCTAATTTTAATGAATATTTCATTGTAACCATCTTTATTAGTGTTTCTTAGATCACAAGCTTAAATGAGAATTATTTGAGGCTGACTGAACATGATTGAAGTGTTCAGCAGGAATAAAACTTTGTCTCAGTGTAGATGGTCTTTATCACATGGTCACAAACACTGAAGAAGTAAGTAAAGCACTTGATAGCTCTGAGTATCCTTAAAAGCTATAACAGAAGCTGCTCTGTTACATACGGTGCTGCAAAGATGAGTCAGTGGGTAAAGTGCTTGCCCACTGTATGGAGACCAGGACTTTGATCCCCAGTGCCCAGGTGAAAAGTCAGGCTGGTGGTATGTACCTGTAATGCCTGGACTAGAGCAACAGGTGGGGGTGGGGCGGGGGTGGTAAGGAGCATTCTTGGGGCTTGCTGGCCACTCAGTGTAGCTAAATTGATAAACTCTAGGCTCAGTAGGAAATACTGTCCTGAGCCAGAAGTGGTAGTGTATGCCTTTAATCCCATACTTGGGAGGCAGAGGTGGGGAGATCACTGAGCTTGAGGCCAGCTGGGTCTACAAAATGAGTTCCGGGACAGCTACTTAATAGAGATATCTTGTCTCAAAAAAAGACTGAAATAAATTAGGATAGGAAGAGAGAAGGAAGGAAGGAAGGAAGGAAGGAAGGAAGGAAGGAAGGAAGGAAGGAGGAAAGAAAGAAAGAAAGAAAGAAAGAAAGAAAGAAAGAGAAAGACATACTGTTTCAAAATATAAGAGACAGAATAAGAAAGATACTTAATGTTGAGTTATACCCTCCACGTGTACACATGTGCAAACAACCCTGTACATACCCATGCATAGATAATCAATCACACATATGGTCCATATGCACACAAATAATATACAATCTATCTTTCTCTAAAAAAGAGTGAAGCTCTGCAAAACCAGGTTCTGAAAATAAGCATGTGGCATTCAGAAACTTCTGTGGTCTTGAATTCTGTGCCAACAACACCCAATAAACATTCTAATAAAATACCAGGTAAACATGGCCACCCAGTGTCAGTTCTAGGTCTTACAAATTAGGGCATATTTGTACAGCTGATAAAATTGTTGAAATTAACAAAGACTCTATCTAGGATATAGTCTTTTTATCATTGCCACATCCCTGTAGAAATAAACATGGAGGAAGCATTTCTTTACCTGTACCCAAATCATTGCTAGGAAGTTTAACATGGAAAGCCTAGTGATTGAAGCCATTAGCCAGCCTGTAGTTGTTCTTTTCTTTACAAGTGTTTTAGACTGTTCATTTAGTGAATGTATGTATGTGTATGCATGCATGCCATGGTGCATGTATGGACACCAGCAGACAGTTCGTAGGTGACTTTTTCTGTCATGTGGGTTCTGGAAAATGAACTCAGATAATCAGACATGGCAGCACGTGCCCCTCTGGCCCTTCAGTTGTATTTTTTTTTTTTTTTTTTTTTTTAAGATGTATTTATTTACTATGTATAATATATGGTGTTCTGCCTACATGTACACCTGCAGGCCAGAAGAAGATACCAGATCTCATTATAGATGGTTGTGAGCCACCTTGTGGTTGCCGGGAATGGAACTCAGGACCTCTGGAAGAACAGCCAGTGCTCTTAACCTCTGAGCCATCTCTCCAGCCCTTCAGGTGTATTCTTAATGCCATTATTGATATTGCCCTCTTAGTGAGAAAAATGGCTTCTAATGGTGTGTTGGCTAAGTTTCATGTCAACTTGACATAAGCTATCTTCAGTTATTTGAGAAGGAATATTTCTTCCATAGGATTTATTTGTTGACAGATCTGTAGGGCATTTTCTTGACTTATGTGGCAGGGCTGGTTTACTGCTGGTGATACCACTCCAAGGCCTGGATGGCGTAAGGAAGCAGGCCAAGCAAGCCAGTACACAGTACTTTCCCAGGGCCCCTGCATCAGCTCCTGCCTTTATATTCTTACTTTCAGTTCCTGTCCTGACTTCTCTCATGGTGCACTGGATGTAAAACTAAGCTGAAATAAACCCTTGCCTCCCCAAGTTTCTTTGGTCATGGTGTTTTATCACAGCTATGGAAATCCTGAAATAGATGTACTTACATTCCTGAAAAATATGGTGGACTAAAGTGACCTTACCATTATACCAGCTTCATCTCTCAGTGATGAACGCACGAATTAATTCACAGTATAGAAATGTTTTGTAGAGGAATAAGCTGTAGTTTCTAGTCCCAGTGTTTTGTCATTGATTCTTTATGTATTAACATACATTTTAATTTATATTTTTCTTCGGTATTATTAGTGTTCCAAGCTTTTCTCTCATATGAGAGGGAAGCAGTTATGAGCACTTACTGCTTTTGCAAACCCATATGGCCTCCTACAGCTGTCTGTACCTCAAGTTTCAGGAGGTCTAAAACCTTCTTTTGCTTGAGGGCACCAGGCACCTACATGGTGTATATATACATACATGCAGGCAAACACTCAGGCCCATAAAATGAAGATAAATATCTTTGTATAACTTTAGCGTGTATAGCTTATCATCGGTTTGCTAGAATTATTGTACATTTCACTTTGTATACATGCTGACTTAGACATAACCATTTCACTGTAGTAAAGTGGAGGAGATTTGTAATTAGGCAACCTTGTGAGCTGTTTGTGGGAACCGGGAATAGTACCTGGCTCCTCTGCAAATATAGTAAATGCATAGGATCCAGGCAAACCTAATGACTGAGGTTTGTTGTACTGCTTATCAATAGCATCCTTTTGAACATTGAAGCAGTTTATTTAAAACAGAGCAATGCTTGGAGTGTAGCTAATACTCAGCAAACATTACTGTCTGTGTGTCAGCACTGTGATTTCAAGACCACTCTATTCCCATCCTTAGTTGTTTTTAGAGAAAAATGAAGCCAAATTTAGGTGTAAGTTCAGAAGTAGAGTAGTAAACACGCATACCTGTGTACACTCAGGATATCAGATTCTCTTACTAACTTAAGGCTTTCCTTAGTTGATGTTTCATTTGTTCACACTTTTTCTACTTTGATTATGATGGTGGTGATGGTGATGACAGATTGGCAGGGAAACCTTTAATGTGAATTCTTACTCTAGTTAGACTGTTTCCACGTGAGAATGCAGGATGCCGCACCCAAAGTTGTGTCAGCAGGTTCATTCATAACTGATTGCTCATTTCTAGTAGCATATGAAAATGTTTTTTTAGCTAAGCTATAGTACTTAGACATTGCCAGTTCATTGTTTACTTAAAACACACACACACACACACACACACACACACACACACACACACACACACGGCATTTATCCCAGTATAAGTGCAACATACTGAGTTGCTTGCTTTATGTTGACTGAGTTTTCTTTCATGACAATTTGTAAATTAATACATAGCTAATCTACATATTATAAAGTCAATTCCTTTTTTTGTTTTTCCTTTACACTTTTTCTTAAAATGATCATTATTTTATTGTTTAGTGATAAAAATATAGCAACAATTTTTTCTTTCTTTCCCTAGTTTGTCTTCTGGTAGGAGGAATTGAGATTTGTTCGCGTTGTCTGCAGTCATTTACCTCACAGCCCTGTTACTTGCTATGCTAGAGGATATGCATGGTAGATTTAGGAGAGATGTATGACTTTATAGAGGTAATTATATTCTTTCATGTTTTGCAGATTTAAGAAGCAGAGTTTATAGGATTTGACATTGCATAATGCCTCACTTCTATAAGTTTTGAACTGTCTGTAATAATTTAGATTGCATATCCAAACATGTTTATTTTTTAAATATTTATTTATTTACTATGTATACAGTGTTTTTCTTGCATATATGTCTGCACACCAGAAGAGGGCACCAGATCACATTATAGATGGTTATGAGCCACCATGTGGGTGCTAGGAATTGAACTCAGGACCTTTGGAAGAACAGGCAGTGCTCTTAACCTCTGAGCCATCTCTCCAGCCCCCAAACATAGGCAATGAGCTTTGAAAAGTTCTGTGCTGTGTTTCTTTTCATAGTTGTTATATTCCAGTGAGATTCTGTTATATGCTGTGCTTCTTTTCATGGTTGTTATATTTCAGTGGTGTTAAGAAACCTAAAGGGAGTATGCGTGCCTGCATGCATGCATGCGTGGGTATGTGTGTGTGTGTGTGTGTGTGTGTGTGTGTGTGTGTGTGTGTGTGT
>OU015751.1:116578785-116732358 GCA_907169655.1 Acomys percivali
TGTGTGTGTGTGTGTGTGTGTGTGTGTGTGTGTGTGTGTGTGTGTGTTTAGTTAGTGTCACAAATAAAAAAAAAAAAAAGAAAATGATACTTTAAATGCTGACATGCCATTAATACTTGTGAAGAAATATGTAAAGAATTAAAAGGTAAAGAAAGTGTACTTTGTCAAATAACCTCAGGCATGTATTCAAATTGTTAGGACCTTGTCAGGGAGCAAATCCCATGTTACTGAGTATGTAAATCAATCATATGTACGACATATGACTCAGCTGGATCTTTTGTTTACTCATTTGTTCTTCCCATTAGTACTTACTGAATTTCAAGTGCAGAACTGTATCTTCTCAGTCAGATAAGCTTTCTTCCTTCTTAGACTTAGTATGTGTAAACCATAGCCAAATATCAAGTAACTGATAGTAGGTTTAATTTTGTTTGTTTGTTTTTTTTTTGTCATACATCTGCTTTAAAAGATAGTTGGTTTATTGCTTCTCATGTATCTATTTCAGTTGCCTGGTGAAGTAATTATGATTTTTGTTTTGTTGTTTTGTTTTTCAAGACAGGGTTTCTATATGTAACAGCCCTGGCTGCCCTAGACTCACTTTGTATACCAGACTGATCTCAAACTCACAGAGATCCACCTGCCTCTGCCTCCCGAGTGCTGGGATTAAAGGCATGCACCGCATGCCCTGTGTAATTGTAATTAAAAAAAAAAAATTCTACCTTGCTTATAGTGGTAGGAAAAAGAAGCAAAGAATACACATCAAAAAAGCACTTATATGATCATACTTTAAAGTAGTTGAAATTTTTAAGTATTAGAAAAGTATATTGGCTGAATTTTGCAGTTCTTAAAATAAAATACCAAAGGATTCCTTTTGTATTATTTACTTTTCATGTTACTGTGATAAAAACACCTTTAGCAAAAGCAACTTAAGGGAGAAAGAACATATTTTGGCACACAGTTGATTATGGTCTGTCACGAAGGGGAATTCCTTGTGGTAAGGTTGCTTTCTTAGTGAAGAGTCGGTATTGAACTCTTGCTGTCCAGCATCTCTTCTCCTTTCTGGATCCAACCTGTAAGGTAATGGTACCTCCCAGTTTTAGGGTGGCCTTCCCAGCTCAAAAACTCTAGTCAGGTGCAGGCATGGCCAAAGGCTGCTTTCCTGGGTGATTATAGGTCCTATTAATTTGACAGTATAGACTATCACACTTTACAGATGCTAATGGAATCTGATTTTTCAAGAGACTGCATGATTATGACATAGGATCATGCTTACGCACACATAGAGGGCAGAAGGCAGCCTCTGATGTTAGTCTTCAGGCACTGTCCACCTTGTTGTTTTGTGACAGTGAGCCCCAGGGACCTTCCTGTCTTCTCTGCTGGAATTAGAAGCACTGTCATGTCTGCCTTTTTATCTGGGCTCTGGGGATTGAGCATAGGTCCTTTGTGAGTGTCAAGTACTTTACTGGTGGAACTGTCTCTCTAGCCCACTCGCCTTATTTTTTAAGTTTGAATTTATAAGCACAAGTAGAAATGATTTTCTGACACCTTACAGTTTGAATTCCTATAAGCAGGCACCCCTTCCCCACCAGGAGGTGTGTAAAGCTAATTAACTGACTTGAAGATGAATGTGAATATTGTGCCAAGTAGTTTCTAACAGAAGCGTTAAGATGGACATCCCATGCTTTACAGTAGTATGCTCTATCAGTTTCTGCATCTCATTCTGCTCTACCCTGAGATCACACATACTGTTGTTACCAGGTTCCCTCAGCTCTTTTGTGTTAGCTGAGATACCTCAAATGGGTATTTGCAGAAGAGTTCATCAAGCAAGTTATCACATAAAAGTTGCTCTAAGCAGACAGGAGAGGGCTAACCAAGAGGGATAGCCCATAGGTCTCAGGCTATGAGGATTGTTTTAATTTTTTTTCTGTGTCCTCTACTTACGTCCTCTTCTTTCAACCTTTTGATCCATGGTTATATAAAACAAGCTGTTGCTGTTTTGATCTTCTCCCAGTATATGCACCACTGCTAACTTGCTTGTGGTCTGGTATCCTGAAGATAGGCCACATGACCATTTGTTAGCTCTGATATCCTGTTACTATAGAGCTAAGATTAAACAATGCAGGCCTAGGGGATTCCAAGATGGTGGCGAGTGGTGTGGACCTTGTTTAGAAGCCAGAGGAATCGAGTCAGGGAGTTGGGCTGATTTTGGAACCAGGAATACCAAGCTCCCTACCCCATTACAGCGGGAGTATTCCACAGTTCGAAAGGAACAAACTACAGAAAACCTGAGCAGCCCTGAACACAGGAAGAGCACGGACCCTCTGGAGAGCAGACCATCTCAGCAGCAGTGGTAGCTGCTGCAGGGGCAGCAGCTGAGGTTGGCAGCTGGGAACGGCTTACAAGGAACCGACCGGCAGAAGTGATTGGCTTGAGGTCTGGTAAGAATTGCTGTGGGCCGGGCGTGGTGGCGCACGCCTTTAATCCCAGCACTCGGGAGGCAGAGGCAGGCGGATCGCTGTGAGTTCGAGGCCAGCCTGGTCTACAAAGTGAGTCCAGGATGGCCAAGGATACACAGAGAAACTCTGTCTCGAAAAACCAAAAAAAAAAAAAAAAAGAATTGCTGTGGGAAAAAGGACTCAACACGCGGTTTGTGTCCCGACTGGACCCAGTGTGCGGTTTGGGTCCTGGGACCCAAATGGGACTCAGCTCACGGTTTGGGTTTGGGTTCAGAGATGCTAATTGGGCGCAGCTCGGGGTTTGGGCTTCGTGATGCTAACGGGACTCAGCGATTGGTCTGGGTCCCAATATGCTACCTGGAACCGCAGACCAGGGGAGCATCAGAGCTCCAGGACTAGAGAAATCTCAAGGAGACAGGGAATGGAGTGGCCCTCAGACCCCCTCCATTCGACCCAAACCAGTCCCCGGAGAGCCCCGGTGCCACACGGGGGTCCAGAAGGCTGAGGACACTTTGGCTGGACTCAGGGCACATTCTGAGACCCAAGATGCTTCTAGGACCCACAGTAAAGGGGAGCAGGAGATCACTGGCTGGGAGAGACCCGTACTGAGGGTCTGGCCTCCTGCCATCCAGACCAATAAAGGAAGAATCAGAGCTCCTGACCTAGGGAAATTGTAAGAAAACAGGTAAATCTGCCTTCAGACTCCCTTCACCTGATACCAGAAGCTACCCCCAAAAAACATAGCAAGATGACTAAAGGCCAGCGTAAAATCATAAACAACAACAACAACAACAAAGCCCCAAAACAATATGGCGCCTCTAGATCTCAGCTATCCCAAAGAAAGCAGCCCAGAGAACTCAAACACAACTGAAGTACAAGAAAATGGCCTCAAATCCTTAGTAAAGATGATGATAATGGAGGAAACAAAATTCGTAATCAAATGCAGGAAGACCCAGCCAAACAGGTGGAAGACATAAAGAGGCCTATAGAGAGGCACTGGAAAAAATTCAGGAAAATACAAACAACTAGATAAAGGGAATCAATAAAACTGTTCAAGCTCTGAAGGCCTATAAAGAGGCAATGGAAAAAACTCAAGAATATACAAATAATCAGATGAAAGAAATCAATAAAACAGTTCAAGATCTGAAGATGAAAAAGGATACAATGATAAAGACACGAAGAAAAACAGGAACAAGAGAGCTCCGGAGAGGAAGGCGAACAACACAGAGGCAAGCTTTTCTAACAGAATCCAAGAGATAGAGGAACGAATCTCAGTTCTAGAAGATACAATCATAGATCTTGAAGCAACCATTAAAGAAAACGCTAAATCTGGAAAATTCCTGACACAAAACATCCAAGAAAACAAGGACACCATGAAAAGAAGAAACCTGAGGATAATAGGTATTGAGGAAAGAAAAGCTGTCAGACTTGAAGGCCCAAAAATATTTTCAACAAAATCATCGAAGAAAATTTCCCCAATTTAAAGAAGGAGTTTATAAACATACAAGAGGCCTACAGAATACCAAATAGAATGGACCAAAAAAGAAAAAATTCCCATCACATAATAAAACACAATAGAACAAAGAAAAAATATTAAAAGCTGCAAGAGAAAAAAGCCAAGTAACATTTAATGGCAAACCTATCAGACTTCTCAGCAGGACCATAAAAGCCAGAAAGGCCTGGACAGAAGCCCTGCAAACCCTAAGAGACCACAGATCCCAGGCCAGACTACTATACCCAGTGAAACTATCAATAAACATTGAGGGAGAAAACAAATACAAAATAACAAAAACAAATTTAAACTACCTATCCACAGTTCCAGCTTTACAGAAGATAATAGAAGGAAAACTCCATCCCAAAGGGACAAGCTACAACCAAAACTACACAGGAAATAGATAACTGTACCATCCCAAAAACACAACCACACAAACTCTACTGAAACCAACATCAAAATTAAGGGTCTTAACAGTCACTGGTCATTAATATCTATCAATGTCAATGGTCTCAATTCTCTAATAAAAAGACACAGACTAATTGAATGGATACATAAACAAGATTCAACATTCTTCTGCATTCAAGAAACACATCTTACCCACAAGGATAGAGACTACCTCAGGGTAAAAGGCTGGAAAAAAATATTTCAAGTAAATGGTCATAAGAAGCAAGCTGGCATAGCCATTTTAATATCTAACGAAATATGCTTCCAACCAAAATTAACCAGAAGATATGAGGAAGGACATTTCATACTCATCAAAGGTAAAATCAACCAAGATGACATCACAATTCTGAACATCTATGCTCCCAATACAAGGCCACCCACATTTGTAAAAGAAATATTAAAAAAGCTTAAACTACACATCAGTCCCCACACAATAATAGTGGGAGACTTCAACACCCTACTCTCACTGAAGGACAGGTCATCGAAACAGAAACTAAGCCGAGAAATAACGACATTAACCAACGTCATGAATCAAATGGATCTAACAGATATCTACAGAACTTTTGACCCAAAACATAAAACACCTTCTTCTCAGCACTCCATGGAACCGTCTCCAAAATTGATCGCATAGTAGGTCGCAAAGCAAGCCTCAACAGATACAAGAAGATTGAAATAATACCTTGTATCCTATCAGACCACCATGGTCTTAGGGTGCATTTCAACAACAACAGAAATAACAAAAAGTCCACACATACATGGAAACTAACCAACTCTACTTAATGACACCTGGGTCAGGGAAGAAATAAGAAAGAAATTGTGGGCTTCCTGAAATTCAATGAAAACGAAGGAACAACGTACTCAAATTTGTGGGACACACTGAAAGCAGTGCCAAGAGGAAAATTCATAGCACTAAGTGCCTTTATAAAGAAATTGGAAACATCCAACATGAGGAACTTAAGGAAGCCCTAGAAAACATTTGGAAACTCTAGGAAAAAAAGAAGCAGAAACACCCAAGAGGAGTAGACATCTGGAAATAATCAAACTCAGGACTGAAATCAATAAATTAGAAACAAAGAGAACAATCCAAAGAATCAACAAAGCCAGGAGCTGGTTCTTTGAGAAAATAAGATAGACAAACCATTAGCCAAACTAACTAAAGGCAGAGAGACACTATCCAAATCAGCAAAATCAGAAATGAAAAGGGAGACATAACAACAGCCACTGAAGAAATCCAAAGAAACATAAGATCCTACTTCAAAGGCATATATGCCACAAAAATTGAAAGTCTAAGGGAAATGAACGACTTTCTTGACCAATTCCACTTGCCAAAATTGAGTCAAGAACAGATAAACAAACTAAATAGTCCCATTTCTCCTACAGAAGTAGAAGCAATCATTGATAGTCTCCCAACCAAAAAAAAAAAAAAAAAGCCCAGGACCAGATGGTTTCAGTACAGAATTCTACCAGATCTTCAAGGATGAGCTAATACCGATACTCTTCAAGCTACTTCAAAAGATAGAAATGGATGGAACATTACCAAATTCATTCTATGAGGCCACAGTCACTTTGATACCTAAACCTCACAAAGGCCCAATAAAGAAAGAGGATTTCAGACCAATTTCTCTTATGAATGTGGATGCAAAGATACACAATAAAATACTTGCAAAGCGAATACAAGAACACATCAAAGACATCATTCACCATGACTGGGTAGGCTTCATTCCAGGCATGCAGGGATGGTTTAATATATGAAAATCCGTCAATGTAATCTGCCATATTAACAAACTGAAAGTTTAAAAAAAAAAACCATACATGATTATCTCCTTAGATGCAGAGAAAGCATTTGATAAAATCCAACACCCATTCATGTTGAAAGTTATGGAGAAATCAGGGATACAAGGCACATACCCCAACATAGTAAAGGCTATATATAGCAAGCCAATAGCCAAAATCAAATTAAATGGAGAGATACTCAAGGAAATTCCTCTAAAATCAGGGACCAGGCAAGGCTGCCTACTCTCTCCATATCTCTTCAATATAGTACTGGAAATTCTAGCCAGAGCAATAAGACAACAAAAGGAGATCAAGGGGATTCAAATGGGAAAGGAGGAAGACAAATTATGCCTATTTGCAGATGATATGATAGTGTACATAAATGACCACCAAAATTTCACCAGAAAGCTCCTACAGCTGACAAACACCTTCAGTAAAATGGTTGGATACAAAATTAACAAAGTCAGTAGCCTTCCTATATATAAATGACAATCATGCAGTGGAAGAAATTAGGGAAAATACACTCTTCATGATAGCCACAAGCAATATAAAATATCTAGGAGTAACTCTAACCAAACAGGTGAAGGACTTGTTTGAAAAAAATTTCAAATCTCTGAAGAAAGAGATTGAAGCTGACAGACATCAGAAGATGGAAAGATCTCCCTTGTTCATGAATCGGGAGAATTAACTTAGTAAAAATGGCCATCTTACCAAAAGCAATTTAGAGATTTAATGCAATCCCTACCAAAATACCTACACAATTTTTAAAGACATTGAAAGATCAATTCTAAACTTCATATGGAAAAAGAAAAAACCCAGAATAGCTAAAACAATCCTGTACAATAAAACATCCTGTAGAGGAATCTCCATACCTGATCTCAAGATGTACTATAGAGCAACAGTAACCAAAACAGCATGGTACTGGCCCAGCAATAGGCTGGTTGACCAAAGGAATTGAATTGAAGACCCAGAAATGAATCCACACACATATGGGCACTTGATTTTTGACAAAGAAGCCAAGGATAGCATCTTTAACAAATAGTGCTGGTCTAACTGGATGTCTATATGTAGAAAGATGCAATTAGATCTGTACTTATCACCATGCATGATACTGAAGTCCAAATGGATTAAAGACCTCAACATAAAACCAGAGACACTAAATTGGTTAGAAGATGAGTGGGGAAGAGTCTGGAACACATCGGCACAGGAAACAACTTCCTGAACAGAAGTCCAACAGCCCAGGCCTTAACGTCAACAATTAAGAAATGGGACCTCATGAGGCTGAGAAGCTTCTGTAAAGCAGAACAAAGCATCAACCCACAGCCTGGGAAAAGATCTTCACCAACCCTACATCTGACAAAGGGCTAATATCCAAAATATATAAAGAACTCAAGAAACTAAACACCACCAACCAAATAACCCAATTAAGAAATGGGGCTCAGAACTAAATAAAGAATTCTCAACAGAGGAGCATTGAAGGGGTGAGAAACACTTAAAAAAATGCTCAATGTCTTTAGTCATCAGAGAAATTCAAATCAAAATGACTCTGAGATTCCATCTTCTTCCCATCAGAATGGGATCAAAAACTCAAGTGTGAGCACATGCTGGCAAGGATGTGGAGAAAGGGGAACACTCATTCATTGCTGGTGGGAATGCAAACTTGTACAACCACTTTGGAAATCTATCTGGCATTATCTCAGAAAATTGGGAATAGGGCTCCCTCAAGACCCAGCTATTCCACTCCTTGGAATATACCCAGAAGATGCTCCATCACATAACAAGGACATATGCTCAACCATATTCTTAGCGGGCTTATTCATAATAGCCAGAACCTGGAAACAGCCTATGTGTCCCTCAGTAGAAGAATGGATAAAGAAACTGGTACATTTACACTATGGAATACTACTCAGCTCTTAAAAGCAAGGAAATCCCGGAACTAGAAATGATCATAATGAGTGAGTTAACCCAGAAGCAGAAAGATTCAAATGGTATATACTCACTTATAGTTGGACACTAGCCCAAGGGTCATGTCTCATGAAAGACCTCACTTACCACGAAATTGGGATAGATGAGAGGACATCCTATTAGGACCCTAGGTGAGAGCAGTATGGGAGAATGGGGAAATAGAAGGATCCAGAGGGTCCTAGAAACCTACAAGATGAACATTATGACGGGCAGATCTGGGACCAGGGGGTCTGCTATAACTACTGCACCAATGAAGAACAATATGTGCAGTAAACATCAAACCCTGACCCAGATCTAGCCAGTGGACAGGACATTCTCCACAGTGAGTGGAGAGTGGGGACTGACTCTGACACGAACTCTGGTGCTCCATATTTGACCCCGTCCCCTTGATGGGGAGGCCTGGTGGCACTCAGAGGAAGGATAACAGGCTATCAAGAAGAGACTTGATACCCTATGATCATATAGAGGAGGAGGAGGTCCCCCTCAGTCACAGACAAGGGGAAGGGAATAGAGGGAAAGCAGGAGGGAGGGAGGGAGGAATGGGAGGATACAAGGGATGGGATAACAATTGAGATGTAATATGAATAAATTAAATAAAAAATTTAAAAAACACAACAAAAAACAATGCAGGTCTACCACTAGACCCCTTCTTCCATTGTTTACTATCCCTTCTACACAGGCTGTGACAACTTGGAATAAAGTAAATTAAATGACTGGCCAGATCAGCTGTGGGGAGTTCCTGTCAGACTGACAGATCTTATCTTTTGCATTTAACTGTCACATTTTCACAAGCAGTGGCTTTAAAGTGTAGACTAAGTGGTGATATTCCTAGGCAGCCTAGCTGAGGCAATTTTGACTTTTCTCTGAAGCAGTATAAATTCTACCAAAGGTGTAAAGAATTCTTACAGACAAAGCTCCAAGATAAAACTCCATGGGACAGTGAAGGTTCAACAGACAGATGAACTGGAAAAAAAAATGTAAGCACCAGAGGGTCAAACCTCTGTTCTAGTATGCATCTCATTTGCACTTTAAAAAGAAACAGAAGAATGGGGAAGAATCTGTTATAAAAAGGCAATCAATATTTTAAACTGTAGAAGTATACTTGTTATTACACATGAAAGCTCAGAGGATGTCAGGATAACAAAAATAAATTCACTCTCAGACCCAGACATAATAAATAACTGCAAAATAATCAGCCTAAAGAAATATTTAAAATATAACTGAGAGCAAAAGTAATTTACCTAAAAAGAATTAGGTATTCTGCTGCATGTGAGTAGAAATAGAGGGAGCCTGGTGGTGGTAACTTTAGTTTGCAGAGAAAAAGGAGGCAGGAGGCTGATATGTATATAGTAATTCCATCCATAATTGCTTTTACCTGCCATGTGACTACTGTCTACCATACCAGAGGCATCAAAGGAGGAGTCTATGCTGGCTTACAGCAGCTGCATTGACGTCAATCTCTTTGCAAAGCACTGCCCTTTATAGTGCCCAGCTAGTTTTGTGGCATTTCATGTTCAATTAAAGCGCGTCAATATACACACTAGCTGTAGTTTCTTTTGTCAGAAGATTTCTCAGCACAATGCATTGTTGTGCCACCCATAAATGTCAAGTGTTACCCCTTGTTAAGAAAACAGCTACTTATTTTGAGAATTAGCTTAAATCATAATCTTTGTTAATTTTATGTACCTTGGAAGTCTGGAGAGAGGTAGAGGAAGGTTTTGCTCTTCCCTGACCTATGCCTACAAAGCAGCAAGATTCCAAGCCCCAGGCAGTTTTGTATATGATGCAGCATTTATTCCCAGAATTTCAGAACACAATTTAGGTAAAGGTGAAGCACCTGTAGCCATGCAGTCTGTGTAGAGTTTGTGTCTTAGTGAAGAAAAACAAAGGGCAGCAGTGGGAATTGGGTACAACAGCAGAACCCCAAAATTATATGGTTACTTACAGTGTTTCTTTTCCTTTTGCCTCCAATGGTGGCTACTGGGGGATCTTGGTCCTTAGTAACACGGTCTCTGTAAAATCTGTGTACACTCTTACACCACTAGTATCTGGAACCAAATAAATGCAGATCTAATGTGTGCAGAGAACACACCAGAAGTCTCCCTGATTTAGAGCTTTATACTCTCATAGAAGCAATCTCTTGGAACCTTTTGATCAAAGAAAGTAACAGAATGATGGAGTCTAAAATTGTGTGAGAAATACTTTAATGAAATCGGGTAGCTATATTGGGAAAGTAAGTCAGAGAATGTCACAGGTGGACTTTGATTTTACATCTGCCAGAGAGGCCATAGCAAGTTTAACATCCCTTTTTCTTTTTTATAAATTTTATTTATTCACTTTACATCCTGAACATAGCCACCTCCCTCCTTTCCTCCTAGTCCCACCCTCTTTCCCTTATTCCCCTACTGCCCCCTACTCCTCAGAAAAGGGGCGCCCCCCCCATCCCACCAGCCCACCCCAGCACAGCAAGTCGCATCAGGACTGAGAGCATCCTCTTCCACTGAGGCATCCCTGCCAGGGGGCCATAATTAAAAACCAGGCCACAGGTCTCTGTGTCAGAGACAGCCCTGCTGCTCCACTTACTAGGGGACCCACATGAAGCCAGAGCTGCCCATTTGCTACATCTATGTAGGGGACCTAGGTCCAGCCCATGCGTGGTCCTTGGTTGGTGCTTCAGTCTCACCAAGTCCCCCTGGCCCTGGTTAGTTGGCTCTGGTCCTCTTGTGGAGCTCCTGACCTCTCTGGGTCCCTCTATCCTACCAACTCTTCCATAACACTCTCTGCGCTCTGCCTAATGCTTGGCTGTGAGTCTAAGCATCTGTTTCAATCTGCTGCTAGGTGTAGTCTCATAGGACAGTCATGCTAGACTTGCATCTGCAAGCTTAGAGTATCGTTATAGTGTCAGGGATTGGGGCTCTCCCAAGGTGTGGGTCTCAGGTTGGGCCAGGCATTAGTTGACTATTCCCTCAGTCTGTGCTCTATCTTTAGCTTTGCCCATCTTGTAGGCAGAGTAAATTTTGTGTTGACGTTTTTGTAGGTAGGTTGGTGTTCTCCTCGCTCCACTAGAAGTCTTGTCTGGCTAGGGGATAGCTGATTCTACTCTGCTATTAAAAACAAGGAAATCATAAATTTGCCGGCAAATGGATGGAACTAGAAAATATCATCCTGAGTGAGGTAACCCAGACCCAGAAAGACACAGATGGTACATACTCGCTTATAAGTGGATATTAACCATATAGCATAGGATAATCATATGCCAATTCACAGATCCAAAGCAGCTAAGTCACAAGGAGGACCCAAGGGAGAATGCTTAATTCTCAATAAGAAGGGGAAATAGAATAGACAGCAGAAGTGAATGAAGAGAGGGAACAGGGCAGGAGAGGTAATGGGGAGAGAAATGAGGATGGGGATCAGATGTGGGGTGAGTAGAGGTGGGAGACCAGAGGGCTTGGAGAGAGAAGAGAAACTGAGGGCCCGGGCCCCTCTGAGACAAGCTGGAGGCCTCTGACAGGGTAGGCTCCTGGGATGATTTGGGGGCAACTCTAGCTGAGTAGCAAGGGTCATGGAGACCCCTCGGCCAAGCAAGGAGAACTTTCAAGGGAGAGATTTTAACTGGAGTAAAGGAAGAACTTGGTATGTTTAAAATAGATGTACGGAATGCAGTGTATTGCTTGGATGGTATTTTGTTTACTCTTACAAGAACTACTAGCAATTATTGATCACCTGCTGTGTGGGTAGTGCTAATAAAATTATCCGACCTGTGTTAGTTTAATATTTACAATGTCTTTCAAAGTACATTATTCATACATACTTACCTATACTCAGGATGTAAAGAGAACCTGGAGCGCTAGGGACCTGGCTTCCCAATTTGCTCTGCATTTGCTAGCTGTTGTAATCTCACCCATGATTTAAGTCTCTACAGGCAGTTCCAGGGTCAGTTGTGAACCTGTGAGCACAGAAGATAGCAAGACCCCTTTCACGCTCCCCTTTAGAAGGGTGGTGGTCTCTGTCACCCATCTCTTCTTCTGGTCACCTGAGCAGTAGTTTCAGACCAGATTGAGAACGCTTTCTGTGTGTGTTCTGTCTATTCTATTAAATTCTCAATTGGAAAAATTAAACCGTATAAGCCCAGTTGTCTATTAGAGCATTGATACCACCATGAATTATTGTCAGCGCCCGCCGAGAGGAAGTGGGAATGAAGAGGCCATGGGGCCAGACCTGGGACGTCTCTGTCACTGGGCGTCCTATAAAATGTGGCGCTCAGGGTGAAAACAGTGTGCCTCCGCATATGTTAGAGTCTGAGGCTTTTAAAAACTTCCTCATACTTGAAATTTCACGCCCCCTACTCCCCAACCCCCAGCCCTTTTTTACCGCCCCCCCCCAGACAAAATCTCAGTGTGTGGCTTATCCTGGCCTACAAGTAGTGGCAGTCTTTCTTATACTTCCTCCAAAAGGCAGACATGTATCAACATGCTCTGCTTTAACTTTTTGATATTATTAGCCAATCAGTAATGTCCAGTTATCAGTTTTAAGAAGGCTTTTAAAATAAGGTGCTTCACAAGAAGAAAACAATTTCAAATTTTTCATATTTTGAGATTTTGCTTTATTTCCATAGCTGTTATTGATTGATAGGTCCTGATTTAAAAAACAAATCAGAAATGCCCCAAAATTCAAAATTGTTTACAGTCATGTTGTCATGCAGAAAGGCTCTGATTTGGCAAGTTGGACTTCTTGGGATTTTGGAGTAAGGACTGTGCGGCCTTCAGTACTCACTGTGTGCCAGAATACCTGTCAGCGTTGTGTGCACACAATCTCTCAGTCAGCCTTTAACACTGCCGTGAGGCACAAGTACAGCCATTGGAAATCACCTTGTGCAGATAAGACAGCAGAGATGTAAAGACATTGGGTAATTTGTCCAATTTTACAGGTAGGTGCTGGTACAGCTAGTGTTTGTATCTACCCACTACAACTGCAGGCCTTTGGTCCACCAGCATTAAAACCTGTATGTTCTGTAGCCGAGTGTTTCCCCATCCATCCGCTTTGATATAATCCAGCAATGGTCTGTTTTTAATGTCTTTGTTACTATTTTTGCCTTCACCATAAAACAACTCTGCTGGAACTGGAATGGCTTATCTTTGACCACAGCATATATAACTTCTACAGCCCTGAGAGTGGAATTCAGAAGGGCAGGTGTGTTGCAGCAGGTGGTCAGTGCTTAAGAATTTTGAGCCTGACTTTCTCACCTGTGATGCAGCAGGTATGTCAGAGGTCTACTTTAACAGTAGAATCACACTTTACGTGCACAGCACCTGATAATAATTTATTTTTGCTAAAAATGATTTTAAAAAATAAGTAAGTATGTAATTAATAATTAAAAATGACTCTAAAACTTATTTATAAAAATAAGTTATTTTTCAGATGTGTGAGAAATTAGAAGGCCGCAAGATGAGGAAGTTGTATGTGTTCTTTGTGTGTTAGAACTCAAAATTTATTTTTATTATTTTGCTTTAAAAACAGTTTCAGACGTCAAAGTATTTATAATTAGATGTAAATACCATGCTGGCTTAAACTTATATGCAGCTTTGGAAGTATTTTGTAACTAGTAAGCAAGGATGTCTTAGTTACTTATCTATTGCTGTGCTAAAACACCATGACCAAGGCAACTTACAGAAGCAAGTATTTATTTGGACTTAGTGTTCCAGAGGGTGGGGAATTGTGGCAGCAGGAACAGCTAGAGCTGGCATCTAAAACAACAAGCAGGAAGCAGAGAGCAAACTGGAAATGGTGTGAGTCTTTGGAATTTGAAAGTCCAGCCCCAGTGACAGACACACTTCCTCCAGCAAGGCCACTGCTCCCAAGCCTCCCTTCCAGTGCCACCAACTGGAAACCAAGTATTCAGATGCCAAAGACAATAGGGGACATCTTCTTCAAGCCACCACAGAGGGCAGTAACAATGCGTGCATGAGCCTTGGGGTATGCACAGGAGCTGAGGTGTTGTTACAAATGCCCAAGACACTTTAGTCCTGATGCAGAGGTCTGAGGAAGAGTGGTCACTGTCTTGTTAAGTGACCTTGTTAAGTGTCTTGTTAAGAGGGAGCTTTTCCACAGAAGGCCTAGTCACAGATGGTGCTATTTGCAGCTGTAAGCTCTGTCTTATCTGTGTTGGAAGACAGATTGACTTATTAGAGTGACTTAGAAATGCCCAAGTTTAAACCTGCGCCAGCTACTCTTTAAGAGCCCGTTTCCCATGCCACAGACTAGGAATACTGACCTGAGCCTAGATTAGATGAGTACGCACCCCCCCCCCCACCGCCCCCCAGTGTTAGAGTAGGCGCTCTGAATGTTTGCTGGTTAGATGGAAACATCTTTACCAATCTACCAACTGGAACACAAAACCAGCTTTGTACCTCCTGACATTTTATTTTTTGTATTCTTAGTATCTTAGTTGGTAGAGTAAGACTGGATCTACAGCATTTTCTGTAATGTAGGAAAAGGTTTAGTGTTTTCCTCTTTGTTTCTTTCCTTTTCTTATTTTGAATTAGCGCTTGGATTTTGTCTAGGCAAAAGGAATAATTTGAAATGAAGGAAATGGACTCAGAAACTTGAAGATCTGTACACTAATCCTTTGAACAAACGTGGAAAACAGTGGTTTTGGAGGGCAGTGGCCCCCACTGTCCTCTTAGCTACTTGAGTGGCAAAGTTAGTGGTAAAGTCCTTTGCAGCCTCCACTGTGATGAGGAATTCAAGCTCTGACCAACCCAACGCTGCTGCTTAGTTTTAGGGTGAGTGCACAACACAGCGTTGTTTGTACCGAAACTGAGTGTGTCTCCAAGTTGGAGCACACTTACAACTGCTGCCTTGTTAGGTCGCTGCAGAAGTGCTGCTCTGTAACCTGAAAAATCTGAAAAATTTCTTGTGTGAAAAATACAGATTATTACAAACAAGATCTATTTTAATGATTCATTATTAAGACAGTGTTGCTTTATTTCTGCACAAATGGAGATCTTTGTAAGAGAGCCACGGTATTTCTTCCCATCTAGAAAATAATAGCTCATAGTCTCTGTTAGAGAAAGAACAATTTAAAGGCTTTATAGTATGTGTTAGAGTTATAGCTGATGTTCTAAATGGCTCTGGTTTGGAGGATTTTTACGGTAATGCTGGTTTGGCCACTACGTTGACAGATAGAAGGAACCAGACCAGAGTGAAGTACAGATCACCTGATTGCTACCGTAGTTGTATTGCCTTTCCAAATCTTCCGTGTTCACTGTGCTGAGAGAAGGTCCAGCTAATGAAAAACACTATTTTCTTCCTAATTTTAAGTCGCTGTTGGTAGCTACTGCACTGTTTATTTTAGATGCAAATATGCCTTTGGCCCATATTCTACCCCCAGTGCTGGCCCATAACATTTACATCTCTCTTAATATATGTTATATGAAAACCGGGTGCAGGGTAACTGGACAGTGCCTTCCCTAGTGCTTTCTTGCCGAATCTGAAGGGCAGATAAAATGGTTGTTTCTGAGACCCTGTATATGATAGATAATATGTTCATCTAAATAGGTCATCTTTTTGCCTTAGAAACTGTGTTAGCTAGGGTTTCTATTGCTTTGATGAAACACCATGACCAAAAAACAAGTTGCTATTTTTTTGTTTGTTTTTGTTTGGCAGGGCGGGGGGCGGGCAGCGTTTATTTGGCTTACACTTCCAGATCATAGTTCATCATTGGAGGAAGTCAGGTCAGGAACTCAGGGCTGGAACCTGGAGGCAGGAGTTGATGCAGAGGCCATGGAGGGGTGCTGTTTACAGACTTGTTTCCCATGGCTCTTTAGCCTGCTTTCTTACAGAAGCCTGGGCTATCTATGCTAGCGCAGGGATGGCATCACTCACTAACTGAGAAAATGCCTCACAGCTGGATCTCATGGAGGCATTTCCTCAACTGAGGCTCCTTCCTTGCTGATGACTCTAGCTTGTGTCAAACAAACACACAAAACCAGCCAGGACAGAGAGTAAGGAGAGAAATCCAGACAGGAGTTTTTCAGAATGGAAAGTAGATGAAGTAAGGGCAGTATGGATTTAGCCAGGTTGTAACTGCATACTTAACAAATGAGAACTCTCAGGAAGTGATGCTAGAAGGGTAGGCTGTGGCAGAGGATATTGTTCTCAGTTTTAAACAGCAAATTGTAGCAAGACATTTCTCCCTTATGTTTCACAACCAATAGTCACCACAGTAAAATGGTAGCTAAGTTGGGAACCCCAATTAAGGAAACAGACTCCTCACCGGTTCTCTGCAAATACCCTGCTTTCCATACTGTAGTGATAGATTTATTTTGAAGTTCAAAAAATGTTCTTGCAAAATGATATTGAGGCAGAGTGGAGAGAAAATCTAAATGGGTTTGAATTCATAATGGTTACTTTCTCCCTCCCTCCCTCCTTCCCTTCTTTCTTTTGCCTCACCCTCACACTTCCAAGACAGAGTTTCTCTGTTTAGCTTTGGCTGTCCTGGACTTGTTCTGTAGAGCAGGCTGTCCTTGAACTCACAGTGATCTGCTTGCCTCTGCTTGCTAGTGCTGGGCATAAAGTCGTGCCCACCACACCCAGCTTTCCTACCACTCCTGGCTGTTTTTTGTTTTTTGTGGTTTTTTGTGTTTTTTTTGTTTTTTTTTTTTTTTAAAGAAACAGAGTTGTTTCTGATACTGAGCAGGTCTGGGTCTCACTGGTCCTGTGGTCACTAAGCTTCACCTAGGGCAGTTGCTTATATGACCCTCTCATATTATCTGTCAAAATTTACCTGTTAGGGAACACTGGTGGTGCACTGTGGGCTGACTCCTAGGCAGCACTGGTCGTGCACTGTGGGCTGACTCCTAAGCAGCACTGGTCATGCACTGTGAGCTGACTTCTAGGCAGCACTGGTCGTGCACTGTGGGCTGACTCCTGCGTTCTAGGAGCTATGCATTTGGTGAAATTGGTCACTTTGCCTATTGAATTAGAAAAATCTGGGTCTTTGTCCTTGTTCCCTAATGAGATTTTTTTTCTGGTGTTATTGTAGGAAGATCCTTACTAATGGCATGGAATCCAAGGCCAAACCTTCCTGAGCATTCAGTAACAGACTCATAGTAGGAGAGTCAAAGCAGATAGAGAAAATTGTATTGTCTTCAGTTTTACACACACATGCATGCACATCCTCTCACACTCATTTAAATTGAGGTACTCTAACTTAATATTGGCAGCACAACTAAGTTCTAAACAGCATGTATACTTATATACCTAGCACATCAGTTAAGATATAGATTCTCATTGCAGAACATTCTTTTTTTAAGTATATATATTTATATGTATGTGTGTATTTGTATGTGGAATTGTGTACTTCGTACAGTGTCTGAGGAGAAGAGGGTATTGAATCATCTGGAGCTGGAGTTACAGGCAGTTGTGAATTGTCTAGTGTAGGTACTGGGAACTGAACTCTAGTCCTCTGGAAGAGCAGCAAGTGCTGCTAACCCCAATGAGTCATCTTTCCAACCCAGCCCCTCAAATTCCCTTATGCCCCATTTCAGTCAATCTGTATCACACTTAGTAGACTTCTGTACTGTTTTATATCATTGTAAATAACCTGGGAAAGATGTGTCAGTAGAATTTTTCAATATTTCTTTTTGTACTTTGTGTCTGAATACACATGCATATATATCCCTATCCATGCACAGAGACCAAGGGAGACCTTTGGGTGTCTTGTCCTACCAACCCCCCACCCCCACCCCAAATTCCCTTCATACATTCTCTCTCACCCAATTTGGAGCTAGCCTAGTGGCCAGAAATCCCAAGTAATCTTGTCCCTGCCCCCTCCCTCCGCGAACTTGTTGAGTAGATTTGGCTAGCCAGCTGGCCTGCAAGCCCCAGGAATTCATCTGTCCTGGCTTTCATTTATGGGGAAAAGTTAAGCATGTAAATATTTATAATCTGCCAACAAGGTATTGACATTTCAAGGTCTTGCCGTGACTCAGAAGGTGGAAAAAGAGTGAAAGAGACACATAGTATAAATGACTAGTGATGCTATTTAAAGTTCAGTAAATGACATGTCTGCTTTATTAAGCAAGACTAGAGATCTCAGAGTGGTTGGGGAGATACCTATGGTAGGCTTAGCTGGAGTTAGTTATGATATGAGAACTGAACATATAAAGCTGATGGGGACACAGCAAAGGTAGTTTGTGAAAAATGATTGGGACTAGAATTATGTCCCATGTCCTCACTTTAACTCTCAGAAAGCTCTGGGTATAGGAGCTAGTTACTGTTTATTGCTGTGTTAAGACAACATGACCAAGGCAGCATATGGAAGGAGACCTCTAATTCCAGACTATTAGAGCCTATGACCATCATGGCAGGGAACACAATGACAGGCAGGCATGGCACTAGAGCTGTGAGCTTCCATGGGATCCACAAACAGGAGGTAGAAAGGGAGGGGAAGGAGAGGGAGATCTGGGAATGCTGTGGGGCCCTCTTCCAAATGAAGCCACACCTCCTAATCCTTCCCCAACAGTTCTGTTAACCAGGACTATTCAAGAATAGGAGCCCATAGGACCATTCTCATTCAAACCACCACAAGCACTAAGGACTTATTTTGCCCTGACCATTTGGTAATGATTTACCAGGCATGATGCACTATCTCATCCAAACCTTAAGTATGCCCTTTGTTCTCTCTCTTTCCCTCTCACCCTCTCCTTTTGTCCTTTTCCACTCCCTTCCCCCCCCCCTCTCTCTCTCTGTGTGTGTGTGTGTGTGTGTGTGTGCGCGCGCGCATTTGCATGTGGGGACCAGACAGCAGTCCTTGGGTGTCATTCCTCAGGAGCCATCCACCCTGTCTTTTGAGACAGTCTCTTACTGAGACTCCAAGCTTTCTGTCTAGGCCAGGCTGTCCAGAGCTTTGCGGATGAGCCTGTCTCTGCCTCACCAGCACCGTCATTACAAGCGCATGTCACCACACCCAGCTTTTTACATGCGGTCTGAGCACCAGACTCAGTTTCCTCATGCTTGACTGGCAAGTACTTTTCTTTTCCAGCAGAGTTATGCCTGCCCACTTAGTATTCATTTTTATAGAAACAGAACATTTTTATGCATAATGACAGTATAGTTTTGAAAGTAAAGATGCAGGCATCAATACAGAATTATTGAGACTTCTTTCAGTTAACCAGTTGTGCAGTTACTGTGTCTCCTAACATATCAGTGTAAGAGTTTGTATTGCATTGGTTATGTTTCTGGAGTAGTTCTTTGATCTCATATTTTACTTTCATTCCCTTAACACACGTGATGCTGCTGATACTTGTACAGTAACTCTTGCCTGATGTATCTGTCAGTAGCAGAAATACCAGAGAAATGATGTTAACATTACCTCATTGCTTAGGTAGTAGGTAGGTCCATGACCAGGGATGCACTTTGAGTCCTTGTCAGTCTGTTTACATAGGAGTAAGAGCATCTCTAGAATATCGGGGGGCCAGCTCACCTCTTCAGGTGCTTGCCTTGCAAGTCTGATGATTGGAGTTTGATCCTCAGAACCCACAGAAAGGTAGAAGGAGGGAACTTACTCTACATAGTTGCCCTCTGACCTCCATATGGCCTTTGTAGCACACACATGCCCACATGCATATCATATAGAGACATGCAGTAATAACAAAAAGAACACCTGCATGAAAATGGCTTCCACAGCTTGGTAACTTAGCTTGGCCCTGAGTTGTAGATAAAATAGCTTACTGTCAGTCACCAGTGCTCTTTTGGAAAGATGCTGGTCTGTCTCTGATGTGTGTTTCGGGTGCTCCTTGGTAGCCCTTTTTCTGTGGTGCCCTCTCTCCACAGAGTATCAGCTCTTAAGTTATTAGAGCAAGAGGTGGAGACTCCATTTTTTCTACGTTATCTTTATTACATCATCAGATCTTCCCATAGATTTCTGTGTAATAGATACAGATGGTATATAGCAGAATAATTCTTACCCTAATTTTTCTTTGTTTGTTTGTTTTTGAGACAGGGTTATTCTGTGTAGCCTTGACTGTCCTGGACTCACTTTGTGGACCAGGCTGTCCTCGAACTCACAGCAATCCGCCTGCCTCTGCCTCCCAAGTGCTGGGATTAAAGGCGTGCGCCACCACCACCCAGCCTCTTACCCTAATTTTAATAAGAGTAAAAAATAGCATTTAAGCCATCCTTTCTTTGGGGAAAAATATAACTCCCTGGTAATTACTCAATTTTTGGTCTTTGAAATCAATCCTTTATCTTTTCATAAAATTTCCAAACTCATAAGAACTTTAATAAAATACGTTTAACTAGTTTGAGCCAAAATGGGGCATACTTTTTCAGAATCTACGCTAGATGACTTAATTTAAATAAAGGCCACCAGTTGATTACTTAATTTTATTTGTACCATGACAGTTATTTATAGAGTTGAATAGTAAAGTTACTTACAACAGTAACCCAGGGACTAGGAGCAGCTACACAGCCTAGATGTAATGGCATGAGTCTGAGGAAACATTTTCTCACTCAGTTCTGTCAGCTGTGCCTGCTCCAGTTTGGCAGTTGGACAGGTCTTCTATCCTGAGCTCTCGTGCTTTTGAGCCTTAAGAATAGAAACTATTTCATTTGTTCTCTTTTTCCTGCTGCAGAAATAATCTGGGTCCCATGTCAGATGGGTTAGTCAGGAGATCTCCCCTTTATATGACAAGGGTCGGGAGGTGAGCTTGTCTGTCATCGATGCTGAGTTAGAAAAGTTCCTTAGCCAGGCATGGTGGTGCACGCCTTTAATCTCAGCACTTGGCAGGCAGAGGCAGGAGGATCTCTGTGAGTTTGAGGCCAGCCTGGTCTACAAAGCAAGTCCAGGACAGCCAGAACTGCAAGAGAAACCGTGTCTCTAAAAAAAAATAAAACAAAAACCAAAAAACAACCCCCCCCCAAAAAAAAGAGGGTTCCTATGTGCAAGTTAAAAACTTGGCATAATGCTTATCTTCCTATACAGATAGCAGGATATTCTTTACAGATGTTGAAAATATGCAAGAAAGTTAGTAAAAAATATCATGAGTTTATCTCAAGACTGCAGCCCATCATCGTTTTTTCCTCGTCAAGTCAGGCTACAGTCAGTCAATTCTGAATAGGCTCTTCCAGTTACACTGATAGAAGCTTTTCCAGGTGATGCCTCGTGAGACTCCAGACTTGCTGTTTCCCTGTCATAGTGGCGGTGGTGTCATTCATGACGTCTCAAAACACATGCTTCTCAAAAGCTTACATTCCCTTTATATCCATGAGTCTTGACTGATGGAATAAAAGCAGCCGCCATGTTCTTTATGCTGTACAAAGAACGCTATAGGCTAGCTTCTGTACCTTCATCTTTAACTACTCAACAACATCTGGTTATGGTTGTCTTAAAAGGACTCCTTCTAGATGACGCCTTCCCGAGAGGTTGTCCTTTGCTAACCCATTGGATTTCTTTGGTTGATAATATTTTGAATGTTCTTGAACAAAATTACCCTCATTTGAATGAAGTTAGTGATTTTGTAGCACCTTCTAGAACCAAATAATGTTATTACAAGAGTTTTGACTCTACTCCCTGTAGATAGCTACCTTTTATGTTAGTATGTGTCCTCTGAAATAAACGTCAAGGACAGATTTAATGTGCAAGGGTCTCTTACCTCCTTCCAGGTGGTTGATTAGAGGAGTTCTTTTTCTGATCTGCTCATCATGCCCAGCAGATGCTTGGGCAGGTGTGGAGACTGCCTTGGACTCACATAGTTGGAGGCTTTGTTCCTTACTTTAGATAGGTTGAAAGTATATCTTGGCTGGGTACCACTTTGGTCACCACATCCTTCTTACTCCATTCACACTGTGACACTCTTTCCCAATATAGAAACCTTTTTAATCCTGCACACATTTAACATCCCCTTCCTCCCATATGTGCCCTTACTATGTTCTGCCTTTGACCTCACTATGTGGCTCTCTCTTCATCCTTCTCTGAGTCAGGCTATGATGCTGCTTACTGCTCTGTCCTCCTCCCATTTCCCATTCAAGATCTTTGTGCCCTGCATAGAGCAGCCCCCCAGTTTGGTACTATCATACTGCCTCCCACATATACACCTGACTTGCTTGACTCCATTTAGTGGAGTTTTTGTCTAAGTTGAGGGAGAAGACGATTCAGAGACGATTCAGAGTTGGTCATGTTTCTGTTGTCTAAAACTGTCTGGGATGTGGATACATATTTTCTCAGTGAGCAGAGAAAAGAGTAAGAAGATCTAAGAGTAATTTGGGGCCTCAGCATGAAGGGGTAGAAGGTTGGGTTTAGTGTAGGGAATTGAGGGCGACTGTGGGCACCTTCACACAGCTGGGACACAGTAGAGGAGTCTAACTGGAGATGGTGGACACGAGCCTTATATGATGGCTGAAGCTGGATTTAAATTATTTAGTTTACATTCATACAACCCTGGATTATTTCTTGCTTATGTGATGATACTACTTTTTATATTGTGAAAAACACCTGATGAAATGGACATAAGGGACAAAAGGCTTCTTTTGACTCACAGTTCTGGGGTGTGGCCATCATGGCAAGGGAGTTGTGGAGTCAGGAGCTCGAGGCAGCTGGTCACACTGCATCCCAGTCAGGATGCAGAGAGAGGATGAGTGCTGGTCCTCCGCTCGCTTCCCCTTTTTGTTCAGTCTAGATCCTAGCCCACGGGATGGTGCCATATTTAAGGTGAGTTTTTCCTATTTAGTTAAATATTTCTGGAAGAAACCTCATAGACTCACATGGAGACATTCTTGGATAGTGAATCTGAATCCAGACAGGTTGATAGCAGTGAAGGTTAATTATCACACTCCCTTGTAATGCCCATTCATTTCTTTGTTAATGCATTTCTTAGTCAGTGTTCTGTTGCTGTGAAGTATGGCACCTCTTATAAACGAGAACAGTTAGTTGAGGCTGGCTTACAGTTTCAGAGGGTTAGTCTTTAATCATTAGGGTGGGGAGCATGGCAGGGAGCATGGTACTGGAGCTTTAGCTAAGGGTTCTACATCTGGATCTTCAAGCAGCAGGGAGAGGGAGGGAGTGGGGACGGGAGACAGACAGACAGACAGACACTAGGCCTGGCTTGGGTTTCTGAAACCTAAAAGCCCACCCCCAGTGCACACTTCCTCCACAAGGCCACACTTACTCCATCAAGGCCACACTTCCTAATCCTTCTCAAGTAGCTCCGCTCTGTGATGTCTAAGTGTTTAAGTATATGAGCCTATGGAGGCCATTCTTTTTCAAATCACAACTATATCATTGAGGATCTTTCAGTTATTTTGTGGTATCTGATTTTCACCTTAAATTATGTTTGACTCCTATCATGGGAGATAAAGGACCAGAATTACAAAGACAAAACAACAATAATTTGAAATAAATTTGAAATACTAATCTGTACTAAAGATGACAAGATTTTTCCCCCCTCTGTTTTGTTTTGAGATAATATTATTGTAAAGACTAGCCTGGTCTCAAATTCACAAGTTTCTTGTCTCAGCCTCCTGAATTCAACCTTAAAAAGCAGGGCTCCACAGGGGTTGCGGTGTAGGGGCTTGTCACTGTTTTTAGTGGGCTAGTGAGAAAACGTGCACACACATGTGCTAGTGTGCATGCCACGCAGAAGCCATAAGTTGATGCTGGGTGCCATTCTTTATTGTTCTCCACCTTATATTTTGCAGCAAGGTCTCTCAGTAAGCCTGGAGCTTAGGATTTCCTCTAGACTGCCAGGCAGGCTAATAAATGCCTGGGAGCTGGTGGTTCTGCCTTGTCCAGCACTGGGGTGGTAGACTTGCACTGACACGTTGGGTTTATGTGGGTGCTCGAGGGCTGATCTCATCTCCTTATGCTTGGAAAGCAAGCACTCACCCACTGAGCCACATACCAGCCTACCTGTGGCCTATAACAACCATTTGTGGGCATTTTTGTTTTTTGTTTTGTTGTTGATTGTATTGCTTAAAATGACCCCCCAGTCATACAACCAAATCACCTGCTAATGTTTGTTAGCTCAGAAAGGCTGTGATGCTACTTTAGGAAGAAAATAAGGCCTCAGTCAGTCATGAGTTATACTAGTTGGGCATGAGTTCAGTGTTGAGTCAATTAAATGCATTAAATAAGATGTCTTTAATCAGAAGTGGAGTTCTGAGTTGGCTCGTAGATAAACAACGTTGCGATCTAGAGGCTGATGGGAACCGTTTTTCCCGAGGAGCAGTGGCTCAGGATTTACTAATTCAATACGTAAAGCAGTTTTACCAAGCACAGTGACCATGAATACAGAGAATCAACTATAGTGGTGACTTTAGGTATTGTGAGTGCTTCATTATCCTCACTCCACCTGAAACTATTGTTGCGGGTATGTTTAATATTTCCTTGTAGCCTTGCAATGTGAACTCTTATGTTACTGTTCTGGTCAAAAAGGCTAAATAACATTGCTCGACACAAACAGAAGCATGTCTTATATTTTTTGTTTGTTTGTTTGTTTGATTTGATTTTGGTTTTGGTCGTTTAGGGGTGGGTGGTATGAGAAAGGGTTTCTCTGTGTAACCCTGGCAGTCCTGGAACTCAGTTTGTAGACCAGGCTGCCCCCGAACTCAGAGATCTACCTGCCTCTGCCTCCCAAACTCTGGGATTAAAGGTGTGAGCCACCACTGCCCTGCTAGAATCTGTTGTTTTATAATTTATTCTTGGTAGTACTTGGGATTAGGTGAAGAAACAATTTAAATATGTCCCTTCAGGATATTAATGTGGGTCTGGAGTGGATGCTTGTTTTAGAATAATAGTGTGTGAACACCACATTGATTCTGGTGTTAGAGAAGGCAACATCAGTGTTAGAGCATACTGCGCTTAGGGTTTTATCATGTGCTTCTTGTAGACTAAGGCACACAAAGAAGATGCAGTTACAAGTTCTTAAATCTGGGTTGGTTTCTTTGAAGCCAGCAGCCTTGAGATGTGTACTCTTGTTGCGCCTCAGTTGTCAAATATTTAACCGGGAACATTTGCAGTTTGAAGTTTGTGTGGTTTTGTCACTGTCATTCATGTTCCACTCATGTCCAGCTGGGAAGGAAATTGAGCACTATTTTGAAAATTATACAGTGTAAATATATATTAACTATCAGATTTCATTTTTCTGAACTCTGGTTAAATCTCATTAGATATTGATAAAAACGTAAGTTTTGTACTTGATATGTATTGACATTATGTATTTCTACTGGTATAAAATAGTAGAGCATTTAAAAATTTTAAGCTTGAGAGTTTAAATGTAAACACAATAGACTGCCCATTGCTGTTTGTGTTTTATGTGAATGTTCTGACTCATACAAAGCTTTCACATTAGTTTGTAAAACAAAACGTGCATATTTGGCAGCTTAACTTGTTAACCTTTTCTGTGTGAAATTTTCCAGGTTCAGGTTCTAGGTGCTTTTTAAAATGTGTGTAACGTGTGGAAATTATTTTAGTTAAACCTGAATGTGATTAGATATCAGCAAAGAATGTTCTGCATGATGACCACACTGAAAAGTGTAACATGAAATATTAGAGCCTATGCTAAGACTCAAAAGAAAACATACCTGGTGTGTAAGATTTGAGAAATAAGTTTACAGCATCTATAAACACCCAGACTTCATAGGAACATCATATCTTGCCTATAAATTCTAGCTCATGGACTATTTTTTAAAAATTAATTAATTAATTTATATGGATGTTTTGTCTCCATATATGTCTGTATATGCCTGGCCAGAAGAAAGTGTCAGATCCCCTAGAACTGCAGTTTTAATTAGTTATGAGCCCCAATGCAGGTTCTAGGAATTGAACCTATGTTCCCTGGAAGAATGGTCGCTACTCTTAACTGCTGAGCCGTCTCTCCAGCGCGGCTCATAGACTCTTGTATCTTAAACATCTTGATGTTATCCTCATCCACCTACCTCACCTCCTCTCTGCATCCGTGGGCATTTTCTCTATAATTTTCCCTTTCCTGTTTTAGGATTACTTCCTTAGAATAGATTGCCACAGGTGAGGTTACTGGGTCAGAGGGTATAGATCTGTGAATATTTTGCTTTTGTATTTTTTAACTACAATTTTAAAA
Source organism: Acomys percivali (assembly GCA_907169655.1). NCBI lineage: Eukaryota > Metazoa > Chordata > Mammalia > Rodentia > Muridae > Acomys > Acomys percivali. The sequence continues at coordinate 116,605,011 of OU015751.1, forward strand.
TTTCTTGTTCAATTGATTTATATTCATTACGGATTGTAAAAATCACAGTGATTGTGCTTCTTACCTGAAGGCAAGGCTTTGTGACCACAGAAGCCTGGGAAATTTCCAGAATAATAAAGCTTTTAGAAGGGCATTTACTTCAGCGTTTCCTGAGCCAGGCTGTACACTTTATAAGTGGTTTTGATTTGTTTTTTTGTTTGTTTGTTTGCTTCAATATGTTTAGTACTTAGTGAATGCTTTATATAGGACATAGTTTCTGAATTAATGATTTAAAATTTAAAATTGTTGTATTGATTGAGTTATGTTGATCAAAGCAACTAAACTATCACGCTTTTAGAGGTTTATGAAAAACTATATATGTCTGTATATGCCTATCCAGCTGTTAAAGGTCTTTAGTATAAGTCTTTAAAGGTTTTATAACTTATTTAAGATTTATTTATTATAAAGGGTGTGTGAATGCTTTCCACAATTATTAATTATACTTAGACTATAGACATAGGACACAAAAGTAGACAACAACACAGATTGTACAAACCTTGTTTATCCCCCATTTCCTCCTACAGAATGTGAAAACCTTTGCATCTTCTGATAGTCTAGCCAAGGTTCAAGAAGTAGCAAGCTGGCTTTTGGAAATGAATCAGGAACTGCTCTCTGTGGGCAGCAAAAGACGACGAACTGGAGGCTCTCTGAGAGGGAACGCTTCCTCAAGCCAGGTAGATGAGGAACAGATGAATCGCGTGGTTGAGGAGGAACAACAGCAGCAACTGAGACATCAAGAGGAGGAACACACTTCGAGGAACGGTGAACTGGTGGGGGCAGACCCTAGGCCTAGAGACCAGAATGATTCCCAGCAAGGACCAGTGGAAGAAAACAACAACCGCTTTATTTCAGTAGATGAGGGCTCTTCAGGAAACCAGGAAGAGCAAGAGGAAGATGAACAACATGCTGGGGAGCAGGAAGAGGAGGAGGAGGAGGAAGAAGAGGAGGAGGAGATGGACCAGGAGAGTGATGATTTTGATCAGTCTGATGACAGTAGCAGAGAAGATGAACACACACACAATAGCAATGTCACAAACTGTAGTGGTATGGCGGACCTGCCCGTCCACCAGCTGTCGTCCCCATTCTACACAAAGACAACAAAGGTGAGTTATCGCCAGATTTCATCTGACACGCGGTGTTACTCTTCAGTTTTAAGAAATTGTCCTTAGAGTCTTTAGCACTGCCAACTAATCGTCACATGTACAACAACGTTATTAAGTAAATTTGAGTTTGATAAAGTAAATAGAAATACTGTTAAAAGGGCAACCTGACTGCAAAGGAGTGGGGGAAGCCAATCTTGTTTGCCAGAAGAAAACCACCAACTTTACATTTGCTGCCGAAGTAGTTTGTCTGAGTGTGCATGGTCAGTGTGAAACATGATGTGTGTAATTCAAGTTATGAAGAATCTTGTTATTTGCAAAATAACTATGTTTTTGCCAGAGTTACTCTAGTACGTAAGCTATTGGAAGTCATTGCAGACAGTTCTGTTTCGGTATTCAGATAAACACCTGAACATTTAAGAGTGTCTCTTTTCAATACAATTTGTCTTGGAACAAAGTGTTTGATACATTTGGCTTAAAATTCAGTTTGTGTTTTAGGTTATAAAATAAATTCAGAGAACATGTGTCTTTAATCTGTATAGCCCAGTCACATTATTTATTTGTTCTTGCTGTTGTTAGCGTGACCTAGGAACAAATGGCATCAGGTAATGGGATTTCTTCCATTTAACCGTCTCTGTCTCAAGATGGATGATTTGGTCTGGACTGACAGTAAATGTTTTGCTCTTTCTTTTCATTTAGAAAACCCTCCAGCACTCTGGAGGGCAGGACAGGAAGAATTTGAGTTCAAGACTGCTAGGCATTGTCTCAAATACTGTAAAGATGTTTTTTAAGTTACCTGTGGCTGTATTAAGAAGACTTCACATATCTTAAGTATTTTAATTTAATAAGGGAAATAAGGAGAAACTTGTACTGTTTTAGTACTTTATTTTGGAGACCTTTACATCCTTGGATATTATAAAAAAAGAAAAAAAAAAGCTGTATGGTATCCTGGGCTGTAGTTTCATTCAAATCCTAAAAGTTTGACCTTCGAAAACAGTAGGAGCATGAGATGAAGACTGTCCCTTAGAATCATGTGTGGTGGCACACACATCAGTAATCTCAACACTTGAGGCAGGAGGATGACTGCAGACTTTAGGCTAGCCTGGGCTGTCTAGTGACTGTGAGTCTGGGATGGGCTGTACAGCAAGACTCTGTCTTTGAGAGAAAGAAACTACCACCCCCTTCTTCAAGTCTCCCTGAGTGTGCTTTACAAATAGCGGTGTGTAAGTCTCCTAGCAACCCTGGAGGGAGCTAGACTTACCTGCGTTCCTGCATCATTTCTACATTAATGAGTAAAAACGCTGGGCTCTCTATTGCACTGGTGTATTCTCCAGAATACAGTGGAACTACCAGAACTCTGATAGACCAGAACTCTGATCACTGAAGGGTGCCCTCTTTTTAAGTGTAGATAGACAGGACTTTTGATCTGTGAAGTGGGTGCCCTTAAATGATGGGAGTGAACAACGGCCAGCCTTTGTGTTAAAGTAGACTTCCACACTATTTCTTAAAATTTCTGAAACTGACAGCTTTTTGAGGTATTTTCTGTCCAGGTGATTCTGTGACAGAACAATTTGGGTCAACTCTTAGTTGTAGGGACACTCTGTTCTTTACCAAAAAGCTGTGTCTCCTCTTGGGACCACAGACACTACTACAATCTACAATTCCATTAAGTTTTGTTCTTATGGGAACATACAGTAAACAGTATAGATTAGAGTAGATACTAGTTAAACAGATTGGAAATTCCAGCTATTCTCATATTAAAGGTCAAGAATTGCTGTTTATTAAATACAAATCATTTACATATTCCCAAGTCAGATAAGTAAATTGAGGTCATAGAGAGCCAGATGTTTCACTCCACACTATACTTCTTTTTTCATGTTTACATCTTCTCTCCTTCCCCCCTTTTTAATTGAGAATAGAATTTTTTTTGTACAATATATTCTCATTATGCTTCCCCTCCCTCAGCTTCTCCAAGATCCTCCTCACCTCCCACAAATCCTTTCTGACATCTAAAGAAAAACAATAAAATAAAATATGATAAAACAAAAACAAATGAGCCACATAGGACAGAGCAGGCAGACAAACAGAAGATGACAAAGCACAAGAAAGACATATAGATGCTGAGATACATGTGCACACATTCAGGAGTCCCATAAACACACAGAACTGGAAGATACATATATGTGACCTGTAAGGTAAAAAGGAAAAAAAATGTTCTGATAAGGCATTGTGACACAAAGAACCTCAAAAGATGCCATTGAATTTGTGTTGGTCATCTACTGCTGGCCATGGGACCAACCATTAAGAGCGGTTTGTTCCTCCAGTGAGACTCTGTTGGAGAAACTATTGTTTTTCGTTTGCAAGTGGTTATCAATTGCAGATGGCTTCTGGGTTAGGGATGAGGACCCCATCTGGCTCAGACCTGTGTAGGCCCTGTGCATGTTCTAAGTAACAAAAGGTTTTATTCTTGATCTGCCCAGTTTCTAAGAACCCTCTCTTTCTGTGTTATGCTGCCCCCTATGGCAGGATGTAACGAACAGTACAACAGTGTTTCCTAGTGTCATGAAACAATCTAAGCTGCTCTTAGAGCTCAGTTTACCTCTTCTCTTGTGTTTAACAAGGGTTATTGAAGATAGGAGGTTGAAAGGCTGAGGCTGTAAGAAATGACTATGAAAAAGGAATTGGAGGCTCTAGAATCCATCCCGTGCTAGCTCTTTGTCTTAGTATGACTAGTCTCCCTCACGGTCTAGAGTCAGCTCGCCTTGCCTGTGATGAGTATCTGTCTCTGCAGGTTTAACTGTGTCAACAGCCTACTGTATCTTATTTCCCCCTTAAGAAATTCTCAGCTCATATTGAAACTTTAGCAGGTAAAAATTTAAAATACAGATTATTAACTTTTGTCACTGTTTTATTTTTATCAGCTCACTTTTCACTAACATGAAAAGCAAATGGGACGACCAGAGGTCAGGTCTTTATCCTCCTGCTCTTCTCATGGAAACAAGCGTGTTTGGAAAGTGATTGCTGAAGGAATCCCATTCCTTATCTCAAATTGCCTTGGCTGTCTGGGTTATTAGATCTTTCTAGTGATGCTTGTTATCCATTTGCCTCCAGGGAGGACTACGTGCACACATGGATGCACATGCAGAGTAGATGCTGAGTAGACTGGGTCCTTAGGCTCTAAACACTAGAGGACAAGCGGGGTCTAGTCACACAGGCCTATAGTTCTGTGGACCAGAGAGAAGGTCATTAAACCACAAGTTTGAAGGTGGCCAGGACCAGGATCAAGGTATAAGGTAACAGGTGTGTGGTGGCTCTGGTAGCACTGGAACTGCCAGAAAACTTGATGTAACATACAGAATTCAGGATGAATTTCATTTTATTTTGATAGTCTTAATAATTTTCTTAAATATAGTTCCAGTCTTGTTAAAGCAACCATTTATTAGTATCAGAAGAAAATAGACGTAACTGCCAGCAACCATTTTACTCAGGCTTTTGTGTAACTTTTATAATGCATAATAGAGGGTTAGAGAAAGGTTTTTCCTCCCAAGAACTAGCATATGCCCTTAAAGGAGGGAGAGCAGTGGGAGTAGAAAATGTCAGCACTGACTGTATTGGGAAGAGTTTTATTGTCTGGTGTGATTGGGTCCCACATCTCAGGCCCATTTGCAACTCTGGCAAATTCTAGCTAGGTGAACTGAGTTCATTGCTGGAGGAAGATGGCTGGCATGGCACTGTGTTTTCTTGTTTGTTGAGATTTTTTGCAAAGATTTGCTTTTATTTATATTTGTGTGTACTCCGTGTACATTTGGGTGCCCCAGAACTTAGAAGAAGGTATTAGATAGGTCCTCTGGAGCTAGTTAGACAGACCTTAGTGCCTGGTGGGGATTCTAGGAACAGTAATCACAATCTTTGGGAGAATCATGGGTGCTTTAACCACTGAGTCATTTCTCTAGCTGAAACATTTTTTTACTATGTAGTTTCGTGAACAGATTCTTTAGTGTGGCAGCTTTTGGCTCTTTGTGTGTTACTTTTCTGTTGTTATGAAGAGATACCATAACCAAGGCAACTTATAAATGAAAGCATTCAGCTGGGGGCTTGCTTACAGTTTCAGAGAGTTAGTCTGTGACCATGGTGGGGTGTGGTGGCAGGCAGGGAGGTGGGCATAGTACTGGACGAGTAGCTAAAAGCTCACATCTCACCCACAAACACAAGAGACTGGGTCTTGTGTGGCCTTTTGAAACTCAGCAAGGCCACGCCTCCTAGTCTCTCTCAAACAGTTTTACGAACTGGGACCAAGCATTCAAATATACAAACTATTGGGCTCATTCTCCTTCTAACTAGCACACCATGAAACACAGTCATCTTTTATTTAAGGGGGGACAGTGTGAGATTTTTTTTCTTTTAAATGTGTATTGATGGTTTGCCTGCATGTATGTCTGTGTGAGATCCTCTAGAACTGGCATTACAGACAGTTGTGAACTGTCATGTGGTTGCTGGGAATTGAACTTGGGTCCTCTGGAAGAGCAGCCAGTGCTGTGCTCTTAATCACTGAACCATCTCTCCAGCCCTGAGAATCTGTCTTTTAAAATAGTTCTGAAGTGCCTAGTGCTTTAACAGGAAAGCAACAGTGCTTTCCCTTTCTATCTCCTGACTCCCCATTTACTTAGACCTGTTAATACAGTAAGCTGTTTACCTTTTCTGTTCTGGGTTTCTAGAGAAGCTGCTCTTGAAATGTTATGCCCTTAAGTCAGCATAATGTTGCTGAGGGGCAGTTGTCCAACCTATCTTCTGTCCATGTTTTGGTCCTCACCAGTGCAATGGGAGTGGCATCAGTAATATTGCTGTAGTTCCAGCTATTTTGTATTCTCCTCCCAAGGATCACCTGAACCTGTATGTTCAATATCAGGCTGGGCAACATAGAAAAACTCTGTCTCAAACAAAGGAAGAGAACAAGCCATTTATTGAACACCCTTTCTCTGTTTGGAGCACTCGTAGATCCCTTTTGTGTATATTCTTGCTGAGTCTTACGGCAGTCTTTAGTTGCCAGCCTCGTGTCTACAATGGCATCTGAACAGGAGTTCAGTTGGTCATCAGGTACATAGCAGAGCTGGTATTGAGCTGAGATCTCCCTTTCAATCCAGGTAATATTCTCTTTAAAATAGGAATAGCCAGTATTGCCAGCTTTGGGATCTACAGACTGTGGAATAACCATAAACCTTAACATCTGTTTTCAGGTCCCCCGTGTTACCCCAACGAAATCTCCGTTCCTATGGCAAGTTTATTAAGGCTTATGTAAAAATTGGTTCTTGACAGCTTTGCCTAATAATATTTATCACCTATCAGACATACTCTGATGTAAATATTAGTGATTACATAGTAGCTTCATTTTTATAATATTAATTTGCCAATCTTTGGCCACATAGATACATATTTTTCATAGCTCAGACCTGAAGATCTCTGTAGATTACTGAATTACTGTGGTTGTAACAGACTTAGTTAATTTGATAACCTGTTTAAACAGTTACTCTGTAAACAGTTGGCCTCTTAGAAAGAAAATCCCCCTCTCTCCACAACTCAAATTAAGCTCCATTAGCATGAGTTCTTCCTACTTCCTTTTACTTCATTTCATCTGTAGTCACCCCACCCCTTCATTTAACCTGAGAAGAAATGCATTACGCTCAGAAGGAAACCTGCCCTTGAGTTAACAACTGCTCCTCCAGACTTGTGAAAAAAATTTTGGGGGGTTCTTGGGGGGGGAATACTTTCCCATATTAGCCATTCTTTTTAATTATTTTAAAGTTAATAAACTTCTTATTTTCAAGTTAATAGCAAAGTTGAGTGAGAGGCCCCCATATGCTTCTTACCTCCACCCACATGTATTGTGTCCCACAGTAAGCCCCTCACCAGAGTGCTACATGTTTGGAAATGATAAGTTGGAAGCCACATTAGCATCAGCTTTCACTCCTGCTGTTATGGACCCTGTGGGGTTGAACAAATGTGTAATGATGTATTTACCATTGTAGTATTGTATAAAATAGTTTCCACTGTCCTAAAACCCCTCAAGATTAGCGTAATCAGTCTCCATCCACTCAACCCCAGGCCACCACTAGCCTTGTCACCATCTCTCCACATCTCCTTTCTGAAGTGCCATATAATTGGAATCATATACTATATAGTCCTTTTAGCTTGCCGCTTTAATAGCATTCATTAAGTTTCTTTAGTGGTGTATTTTCATGGCCTGAAAGTACTTTTTATTGTTGAATGCCATTCCTTTGTCTGGATGGGCTGCTGTTTACTTATTCACTCACCTAGTGGAGATTGTTTTAGGGTTCCAGCTCTTGGCAATCATGAGCAAAGCTGCAGACAAGGAGTTTTGTAGTGGTACAATTCCTCCTGTAAGGAACTGCAGAGCGTCTTCTGTTGACTGTGTAGGTTTTGCATCTCACTAGCAGCGAGTGCTCTGTCCTCGCTGGTGCTTGGCATCATCCGTGTTCTGGACTTGGGCCCTTCTGAGCTGTGTTGCATTTCATCACTGTTCTCAGTGGTGTTCCTCTAGTGGTATGTAGTAGTGAGCATGTTTTCAGATGCATCTTGCCATAAGCTCATCTTTAGTGAGGTATCCAGGTCTTTTGCTTTCTACAAAAATTAGACTGTTTTCCTAGCAATGCTATGTTTAGAGTTTTATGCCTTTTTAATAAGTTTTTATCAGGTGTGTTTTACAAGTATTTGTGGCTAGTTTGTGGCATGTCTTTGGCTGTCAGTAGTACCTTTCATTGTAATGATGTCCATCTCACTATTACTTCTTTCACAGATGATGCCTTTTTCTCTGTAACTAAAATGTCAAGGTTGTCTGCATGTTTGTGATCAATCTACTTTAAGATAATTTTTGAAAAGGGTGTAAGGTCTACGCATGATGGTGTTGATGCTGATAATCATCTGTATGTAGAGATTCAGATGTTGTGGTACCATGTACAGGAGGCTAACTTTTCTCCACTGTGTTGCCTTTGCATTTCTGATAAGGATCTGTATTTGCATTGGTCTGTTTCTGAGGCCTCCATCCTGTTGCAATGATCTGTTTCCTCACACTGTTAGACTTTAGGTTGGATAGTGTCAGTGTTCCCGTTTTGTTTTTCAGCATTGTAATAGCTCTTTCAAGTCATCTGCCTTTCTATTTAAATGTTGGAGCAGTTTGTCAGTGTCTGCAAAGTAACTGCTGGGATTTTGGTTGAAACTGTGTTGCTTCTGCCCTGCCTTCCCATTTTAGAATTTTAGAATTCTTTTATTATGTACTCAGCATATGGATAGTAATTCAAAAGAAAGTACAATAATGAAAAGCCACAAAAGAGATGGGGATGTTCAGTTTTTAAGCAGTCGGACACTGATATATTTAGCAGTGCACTTAGTAAATTTGAGAAAGTAACTTTGGCAGTGAAACATATGTAATCATTTAAGTTTCTTCATTGAACACTAGAGGGCCATGTTGTACCTTGTTGATGGTGCTGTTTTTGTGTATTTGAATATATTAGTGTCTGCTTCCAATTTGGAATAAATATTAAGGGAAGTTGTATATATTGTCATATAATATTTTTATATTTTTTAAATCAAGCAACTAGCATATTCTCATTTTGCTATTTTGTAACAAAAGAAAAACAGCATATCTTGTACATGTACAACTCATGTTCTTTGGTAGGATGAGTTTATTTTTGTACTTCTCAAGAATTTACTCATAACCTTCAATCAGAAGACCTTCCATGACTGGTTGCTCCGGGCTTCCTCGGCATATGCGTAAAAAAAGAAGATTCCTTGTGTTATTACTAATGTGGGCTGTAAGCACTCAGTCATCAGCTGATTTTCTTGATTTGTCTTAGGTGGTGGTGGTGGTGGTGAACCATAACCGCCAGGCCCTAGCTAGGTGGTGTGACTGTGAAAAGAGGACCTGTAACAGCTTAGACGGGTAGAATATGGACTACTACGTGTTCAAGTTCAGAATCGCAGTAGAGTCCTGCTTAAATGTTCATTTCTGGCTTATAGTTATTTGACAGGACAGTTCTCTTAATTTTTGTATTGTGTTCCAGGGACACAGGGACTAGTCAGTGTTCACACTGTTTTTAAGAAGTGGGTAAGGATCGTGAGCACAATGGAAGCGCCTTATCTACAGCTGTGGCCTGGAGAAGAGAGGGGTGGGGCTCTGGCAGCTTCCCTGCGAGCTGTCGTTTTACTGTGAAGTCACTGCCTTAGTTTACTTACTAAAATAAGCTGGCGATTGTGGTTTGGACATCTATATTTTATGGACAGGTTGATCCCTTTGCATATCGATGGATATTAAAATTACTGCTGTTGGCAAATGGTTGTGTAACTGATTGATTGCAGTTGACCTGTTTCCACCATGCTCTCGCTGGTTCTCTGCAAAACACAAACAGTCTTATAACTTGGCAGATTAATGTGAGTTAAAGTACTAAACACCTTTTGCTCTAGATAATGAAATTAGTTACAATAATCTATTATGCTGGTGAAAGTTAAATTCCTAAATGACTAAAACCATAAGGTTAGAAAAGGAGTCCGAGCTGATGTGAGAAATGCCTGCACTGCTGCTAACAAAGTAAGACATACTGCATTCTCCCGAGGAGCTGGAGACGCTAGCCTTGCCTTTCTAAGCATGTGTTTTCAGATGGGGTTTTGCAATTTCTTAATAGGTTGCATGCTTCAATTTTAATACAGCCTTTCTGTGGCTTTGTTGCCAAGCGGGCAACCTTCAGTCTAGATCATAGACAGAAAAAAGTGGGTGTTACTCATTGCAAAATCAGAATAATCAATTGGGTAGAAATACAGTGTTGAGTGCCACAGCTGTGCTATGTGGTCTGTTTTCCTTCTCAATTAGATGAATTTCAGATGTTAAACTGCTAAGTGATGCAATTTCATCATCATTATAGTCACCATTATTATTATTGATATTTTAATTTTTATGTGTGAGTTATTTTGCTGTATTTATGCCTGTGCACTGCATGTGTGCTTGTTGCCTGAAGAGCCAGAAGAGGGTGTTACATCTCCTGAAACTGGAATTGTAGACAGTCGTGAGCTATCGTGTGTGTTAGGAGTTGAACTGGTCCCCTAAAAGGACAGCCAGTGTTCTTCACCACTAAGCCACCTCTGCAGCCCCAGGGGACCTCATTTAAGGAGATATGTATCCCAACTTTTACAAGGAATTTGAGGTGGTCTGTATTTACACTGCACCTGATAAGATGTTAGTGTATGTGAAAATCAGTGCCAGTGAAAATACTGAAGTAGAAATGAAGCCACAGCCAGAAGAGGGCAGATGGAAAAAGTTACAATGTACTTACAAAGTAAGTAAGCTGATAATAGGATGTAGGTTGGACACTCCTGAGCTTGAGTTGCAGTATTTTTCGAAGTGGGACCCTGAACTAACAGCACCAGACACATCTGGAGTGATAATTAGGTCAGTGAAGTTTACACCACAACTACTTAGCCTAACTCTAGGACTGCAGTGTGCATTTTAAGTGAGCTCTGTCCTAAAGTTTGTAGCACACTGGCCCATAGAGTGGTGCCACAGGTTCCTTGATAAAATTGAGGACAATGTACACAGTCCTCCCAATGAAGAACAAATATTCTGTGTCTGTCTGTCTAACTCACTCATTGGATTTCATGAGTACACTAGCAGTACCCTCAATAGCACCTGTATAGCAATGCATCAAAGTTCATAAGTAGCAGGAGGCACTGATCTCTGCAGTGAGATAGCTAGCCAAGGCCAAACCACCGTTAACTCTCTGATGATGTTACCACTCGAGTGGTGGTAGTACCTGTCATATAGTGTTACTGAGAGGGTTTGTTGAGGCCGGAAAGGTAGCCAGGACAAGGACTGGGAGTGTTCAGTAAATATGACCTAATTAAATTTCATAATGTCAGTGATTTTTAAGTTAGCTTAATGCCATGACATGCAAAGCATTTTTCATTTCTAAGAGATTGTCTGGTGACTTGAAACTGTTCACTGACTTCTGCCTAAATGATTGTGGCATTTAACAAGGAGTGGAACTGTAAGCCATTAAAGTTTAGTTAGCACTAACTATGAAGTAATTAATTGCTTCATGCTGAAACTAGAAGGAATTTGGAACTTAAAAGAAAATACTGATAAACTAGGGGCCAATTGAGAATATTCAGAAGAGAGGTTTTATTTCTTACTTCAGGTTGTTTTTCTTGAGATGATTGGGTGTGGTGGGACTGAGTGACTGCAGTAAATGGGGCCCGTATGGCACACCTGCAGGTCCCCTTCCTGCTTTTTGCTAGAGAGAATGCCCACACATTCACATTAAGATGTGACCGGAAACAAAGGCAGCAGTGGCTGCGGATGGGTTGAATTATCTGTGGGAGAATGTGCTTTGTTGTCCTCACTGGCTGTCAGACCTGGAGTCCCATTGGCTTGCTCCTAACATAAGTGGTCTAGTTAGGACAATGTGCACTGGAAGCTTCACCTCTCCCTGTGAGATGGGATGGAGGATGGAATGCTTCTTCTCAGTGATCACCAAGGTGGAAAATGATCCAAACATTAAAAAAAATGTATTTCCCCAGAAAAGAGCCTGCTTTAGACAGATGAGCATTGCCCATCTGTCAGGTAGTCCTTGCTGATGCACTTGTTAACAGTGGCTTCTCAGCTTTGCAAATAGCAGCTCCTTTTAGGGCGTGTTCTACTTTCAAAATGAAGATGCTTTAATTATATGGGTTTCTGGTTGTTGAAATAAGATACCAGCAAGGATTGCGGTGTGAGGAAGAGGCTGCTGAGTTTGCGGAGTGCTGGGAGTTAGTAATTCACTTCTGCTTGTCTACATTGACCTTGGGCTTTTAGTGAGCTAATGCTTGTGGTTTATGATCGCATTGGCATCTATCTTAGGGTCTAATGGGTGACAGTTTTGAATAGACTGAGGTACGACTGTAGTGTTAAAGTTAGTTCTGAGGATTATTGTTTCGTGCTGTTACCTCCTATAGGATAAATTGGCCTAGTATGGTGCTTTACCTTTAGCCCCAGAACTTAACTTGTAACAGAAGCAGGCAGATCTCTGTGAATTTGAGGCCAGCCTTGTCTACCTAGTAAATTCCAAGCTATTCAGGGCTATGTAGTGAGACCCTGTCTGGAAAGGGGGTAAGGGGTTCAAAAAGATTATATTAAAATGTTGAAGTGAATTTGTTATCCTCTTAATTATGTTTTAAATACGTTTACTTCTTTTAAATTATTTTGTACTTCTTTATTCCAGGCAGAAACAACAGAGATTAAAACTGTTGTCTCATAAAATGTTTTTTAACACATTTAAATGTATTGTCAATGTTTAAAATATCTGAAGAGTTTACAGATAAAAGTACTTCTTTTTCCCATTCCTTTGGAACTCTAGGGTATGTGGCTTCCTAGTGGCTTATGCTTAAGTGACACAACCCCTTTGGTTGGGATTTCCAGGTCTCAGATCTGATGTACGTTATTTCTACTTGCCTACTACTCTGTGGTCATTTGCGTGTTCATGAAATAAAGATGAAAGTGTCATGATAGGAAATTTAAAATAATTAATTTCCTTTTCATATATTAAAGTAGCTCAGATGAAACCCAAGCCAAAGTATTGTATAACATTTTTTATAGTTTTGTTTTGAAAACAGCCAGAGACTTGCTAAATGAGTCATTTTCAGTAGATATCAAAGTGGGAAATTGTTACCAAAATATTTTCCACCCTCAGAATAGCAACTAATCTTTGCATTTTAGATCACCTTTTGTTTTCTCCACTGTTGTTAAAATGTGACGGTAACACTCATTGGGAAGACTCCGAGGACACCATATTGCAGTGAAGGCTATGTAGGTGTAGTCTCACAGTGAAGCTGTGCCCTTGGTGTTTGTGTGTATTTTGTTATCTGCTGGCACAGTGCACATTCAGGCTGGTTGCAAGTCAGGGTGTGGCTAGAGGGGAAGCGGTGGGTCTCCGTCAGCTGGAGGCTGGACAGTCACCCGCCCAGCCTGCAGTCTCAGGCCTTACCTGTGTGTGCCCTTAACTGAGCTGCCTTGGGCTTTAGTCTGTTTCCTCAGATCACTTGGGTATAGAATATCAATATGAAAAACAAGCTGAACCTTTTTATTGCAGGGTGTTCCTTTAAACAGAAAAGTCTGCCCATTTTTTAAAGTGAAGAGGATGTGGGCTCCATTTTTCAGAGTAAGCATTAGGGTCCTACTACAAAAAGTGTGAAGGCAGGAAGACCATAGCGACTGTCACTGAGAATGTGTATGTGTGGGGTGTGGTCATACCTCTGCCTTTTGTCCTGTTTTTCTCTCCTTATGTAGAGGCTAAGGATGGGTGGCGTCTCTCACTGAACCTTGAGTTTGCTAGACCTGCTAGGCAGCAAGCTTTGGGGACCCTTTTCTCTCCTGTTGGGCACTAGGATTTTAGATGCTGGGACCCACTGTGAGCATGTGAATGTGAAAGTGGGGGTTAGGGATTGAATGTAAGAGTTGGGTCTCCATGTTTGCATAGCAAGCACTTACCCAACTGAGCTATATCTCCGTAGCCTCTGACTCCTTTCTCTTAACTCCCAAGATCTTTCTACATAAGCACACTCGGGATTATAGAAATTGAATTAATTTATCTCTTTTGAAAGCTAATTAGTGTTTTATTTATTGAAGAAATGAAAACTGAGACATCTGCTGTAAAATTAATGTTGAGATTTATGAGACTGTCAGTTCATACAGGAATGAAACCCTAAATTAATTATTCTACAGCTTGATTGTATATTTAATCTACTGTATTTAGAGTAAATATTCCTATACTTAAAATATTTACATTTTAAAGGTGTACACATACTCAAACACTCTCTCTCTCTCTCACACACAAAACACTCAAACACACACTTGCAGGAGAAATAAATAATTTATAGGTAATATTAAATCAATTTTAGCTTATGCTTAAGCTCTCTTATAAAAGTAATTTAAATAACAGACTTTAAATGTGGACAATGAAGTTGTTTTACTCTTCTTCCTCTATCCTCACATGGGGTTGGGATTCTTGCATGATTGAAATACCTGTAATTACAATGACATTCTTGTCATAGTTGACTTAAAGGTACAGCTATATTAATCACCAGCTGAATTCTTGGTGAGCAGCTGTGTAAGGCCAGTTTAACAGCTGGGGTAACCCGGCACAGAGCATCAGAGTTAAACTTAGTCATGAGGTAAATTATGTTACAGACATAAGGACTTCGTCCTGGGCACTGCAGAGATACTTAGAAAACAATCTGGAAATTGGACTTGAGGATTTAATCTCATGTATTTTTTTAAATGACTGATAAAAGAATGAGAAGTTTCTTGTGAAGTTAACAATTCACATACACATACATATAGGATTAAAATTCAAAGCTTACATGAAAAAAAAATCCCTTATGTATATCTGTCATCTGTCTATACACTTTGTATGTCACTGGCTCAGTTATCACAGTAGAATGGAGATGAAAGTAAAAATATATAATTTATTGTAATGTTAATTTCTTGAATTTCATCTTTTAGTCTGTTTTTAAAACTTTTTCATTATATCTATACCTTCTTTCCAGTTAAAATACTGGTTTGTATACAACTCTATACTATCTGCCACACAGTGTTAGCTGCCTGGTTTTAAAGAGTATACACAAATTAATTGAAGCAGTGAGTATTGAGTAGATGTTTTATTTTAAATATTTTTTTAAATCACATTTATTTTTGGAGGGAGGGTATACATGAAGGTTATAGGACAACCTAGGAGTCGGTTCTCTCATAGCATCAGGTCCTGGGAATCAAACCCGGGTCACCGGGCTTGGCAACAAGCTCCTTTCTCCACTAAGCCATGCTGCTGGGCCTTGGATATATTTTGTAAAGTTAGCTCTCCTAGTCACTAACTTGTAATAAAAGAAGGCTCACAAAATGGATAATCCAGCATTGCAAGGCATCTCCATGGGACTCGTAAAGCTACAGCATGCACTCCAACCTGTAACTTTCACCCGAGCCATCTGTCCCGTGCTCTCCTTGGGAAGCCGACGTATGAGGTGAGTAGCCAGCCTAAGGGTCCCGGTTCATGGTGGCCCTGAAACTAGAATGAAATCCACCTGATATTCTACACATGCTCCACAGTTGTTTGCCAGCTTTGCACAGTTCATCCCGGATCAGTGGTTCTCAAGCTTCCTAACTCTGCAACCTTTCATGCAGCAACTCATGCTGGGACAAACCCCGGTCATAAGATTATTTTTGTTACTACTTCACAACTGTAATTTTGCTACTGTTATGAATTGTAATGTAAATTCAGTGTTTTCCTGATGGTCTTAGATAGCGCCTGTGAGGGGGTCATTTGACCCTGAAAAGGATTGTGACTGTTGGTGGAGAACCACTGGCCTAGAGGCTCTTAATTGTGAGAACAGTTCTAAGAGTAGTTTAATTGTAAGGAAGTTACTAGATTTTAACTTGAGAGTCAGGCATGGTGGTGCACACTTTTAATCCCAGCACTCAGGAGGCAGAGGCAGGCGAATCGCTGTGAGTTTGAGGCCAGCCTGGTCTACCAAGTGAGTCCAGGACAGCCAAGGCTACACAGAGAAACTCTGTGTTGAAAAACCAAACCAAAAAAAAGAAAAAGAAAAGAAAAGGTTATTAACTTTGAAGTATCAGAATATCTGGTGTCCTGCGGTGTAGTTCCTGTCACCTTCAAACTGATCATTTGGGGGGAACTTTCTGGCATTTTACATTTAATATGTAACTTATTTTTAGCCAGTCACTTGGACACAACTGGGAATTTCCAGTGGAATTTGGAGCAGCCACTTTGACTATAGCTGCAATACCTTATACAAGCCAATATTTTGGGATTTTTTTTTTTTTGGTTAAAAACACTGTGATGGTGGTGGTGAGGTGTGTGTGTGTGTGTGTGTGCGCGCGCCCGCAGCTCAATACTAATTTGTGATCCATTAGTGATGTTCTTTTGCTGCGATGCCCCAGGAAGTGGAACTTGTAAGCTCCTGATAAATACTTTGAATATTTTAATGCTGTGGTGAACTTCTCAGAAACCATTCTGGGTGGAACTTCAACTTCATTCATCCCTCCTTCCCTCCTTCCCTACTTCCTTCCTTCCTTCCTTCCTTCCTTCCTTCCTTCCTTCCTTCCTTCCCTCCTTCCCTCCTTCCCTCCTTTCATTTTGTTTTTCAAGACAGAGTGTCACTCTGTAGCTCTGGCTATCCTGGCACTTAATCTGTAGATCAGGCTGGGCTAGAGAGACCCTACTGAGTGCTGGGATTAAAGGCGTGTGCCTCCATTGCCTGGCTGGGACTACTTTTTATAATCCATTTGATGTTGTTTCATGAATACTAAGGGTGTAGGGAGCACACCATAAAGTTAACTTTTAATTTTATCCTCAATTGTCTTTCTATAGTTGAGATATTACTAATACAAGCAGATAACTTGTTGCTTTATGACTGTTTCCTGTTTTAGTTTCTCCATATTCATGTATAAATTGCTTAGTGAGCGATAATACAAGAGTCTCATGTCTTTCGTACTGAAAGATTGAAAATTGATTTGGCATAAAAAGTTTTTATGACAAATTCCAGAATGTGGTTGACAATACTACATTGTCTATTGCAAGGATGTTTTTTCTGACTTATTTCACTTTTAATATTGCCTTTAAGTATCTAGAATTTTCTTTTTCTCTGAGAATAGTTACTTCTGGCTTAAATTCACAGAGGCATTGAATGATGCTGAGATCCAGTGGCATGTGTTAATATTCTCCCCAGTGAAAAAATACAGAAACTCATGATACAAAATCAGTTTTTTAAAGCTGGTGCAATGACACGTGCATGCAGGCCCAGCTCTTAGAAGCTGAGGCAAGAGGATCTTTTGAGAGAAGATTGCTTGAGAGCAAGAATTTGGGGCTAGCCTGGGCAATGTAAGGAAACCCTTTAAATATATGGAGCTATCTCAGGCTTACTGTGTCACAGTTGAGGTGCCATGTACATGTCCACATTTATTGTGCTTTTCTTTTTCTTTTTTGCGTGTGTTTGTTTTTTGGAACAGGGTTTCTCTGTGTAGTTCTGGACTCTTCGTAGACCAGGCTGGCCTTGAACTCACAGAGCTCCTGTTCCCTCTGCCTCTCCAAGGGCTGGAATTATGGGCGTGTGCCACCACACCCAGCTGAGTGTGGTTTTCTTGTATAGTTAGCCCATGGAGCTGGTTCCAGCTTAGTGTCAGTGGTTGTGATGCTGTACATGATCCATATTGTCCTTCTTGATCAGGGTTTTCTTGTGGAGTTGAAGGGTTTGATGCTTTTCGCATTTCCACTCTAGATTGAGAACAGGGCTCAGAAAGAGGTCCTCAAAGCACAGACACTTGGACGGTACAGCCCCACATTGGCCATCACTAAAGACTTGGCTAGACGCTTCCACCTGGTGTTAGGCTGGCTGGAGTTGCAGTGCTCCGCACTCTCCAGTTGAGGGCAGCTGTTGGCTGATTTAAACTGAGTTTACCACTTACTTGGTGCTTCTGAAAATGTGGTTTCTGATATACAACAGTGTTCACTCTCTCCTGTGGGTTTTGTTTTGTTTTTTAAATCATGAATAATCACAGGAACATGCAAAGTTCAGTTTTGCTTCATACTAATTGTTCCATTATTTAGGAATCTAGGAAGGAAACTTTATTTGTAGTTCCCTTAGGCGACAAGTCTTCCCCACGTATGTCAGACTTTAAAAATTGCACAGATTGGATGGATCTGGGAATCCAGATCTTAAAAAAACAATGTGGCCTTACAGATCTTTGAGGATTTTAAGTGTAAACGTGAATACAGACAATATTCATTTTTCTGTTTAATTCATCAGTGGGTTAAGTAAAAGTTAAATTGCAACTGGCCTGTTTCGTATCTTTTTTATGCACAATGAACGCTAAACTCACAGAATACACTGCCCTTTTTAGGTTTTTTGGTTTGCTTAAACACCAAAGTATCATTTAGTTTAAATGGTCTCTTCTGTGTAGTTCTGAAAGGAATTGGAAGGGCTAATTGTTTTCAGAGATTATCACTGAAACAAATTGTTTTGAGAAAAAAGATCTCTATCTGTATAAAATTATATTGTAATATTAGCAAAATAGATAGTGGTGATATCTGAGGATATGTCAGCAAAAGCGGTGTTCTAAGTAATCAAACAGAATACCAGTGAGGTATTATATAAAGAACATATCAGTCTTAACTCTTGAGGGTAAAGTGAACATCTGAGGAGATATGGAGACTGGAGACTGTAGCATTTCCCCCGAAGAGGCTGGTGGGACTGTAGACACATTGCTCTTAGCTGTCAGTTTTAACTTTCCCTGCAACCAAAGCAGTTTATAGATTTCCATTGTTCTTAAGCTGTCTTTTCTCCGTCTTAACCCTGGATCTTTGTTGGGGAATGATGCCATGCACACACTGCCATGTGTTTCTTAGAGCATGCCTTGCTGAGAGGTGACATGTGACTGTGATCATTGCCCATCATTAGTTATTTTACAAATAATAAACATGTCTGTGTGCCCTGAGCACACATCACTTACCTGTGTGCGTGTGCGTGTCTGTGCTGTGTACTCCCATGCAGAAGACGGGAAAGCGTTAGATGTCCTGTGCAATCACTCCTTGCCTTATTTCCTTGAGACATCCCTCACTGAGCCTGGAGCTAGGCTAGAGGAAAACAATCCCCAGTCATCCTCCTGTCTCCCAGGGGACCACACCCAGCTTTTCATCTGGGTGGGTGCCAAGCTTGCTCAGCAAGAGCTCTTAGTCCACTGAGCCAAGTCTCCAGTCCTGGGATCAAGGACTTCTGCTGTACACTTCTACTCTCATTTGCTTTCTAAACTTATTACTGTAGTTGAATACCTTTAACATGAAATGTAACGTTTTAACCTTGTTCCTGTGCATTCAGTGGTGCTAAGTACATTCACAATATTGCACTGTGGTTAGTTACACTTTTCCTCTCTGGAACCCTCTCATCTTTTCTGGCTGAAACTCTGTAGCAGTTAAACATACTTACTTCCACAGCTTTGGGGACCACCCTCTGCTTTCTGTCTCTGAACTGGACTTTCCCACGTGCTGCTGATGTATTTGGAGTCATGCTGTGTCTGCCTTTTTTTAATGCACTTATTTCCCTTAGTATGATAGCCTCAATTTTCAATGATGTAGCGAGGCTGGAATTCTCTTTTTGAAGGCAAAACTGCATTCAACTGTATGTGTGTAGCTCTTCGTTGACTTTGTCGTTTCCACTTTATGATTGTTGTGAATAATGATGCTACAGTCATGGTCCTTCTAGTCAAGTCCCTGCTCTTGAGTCATGGGCGTGTGTCCAGAAGTGGAAATGCTGAGTGACAGGTTGACTTGGCCTATAGGTTTAGGGAACTGTCATACTACTTTTCATAGCAGTTACAGTGTCTCCCACAATATTCCAATTTTCCTACATGCTGCCATTGAGATCGCATTTTAAACTGCATTTTTTTTGTTTGTTTGCTTTTTTTTTTTCAAGACAGGTTTCTCTGTGTAGTCTTGGCTGTCCTGGGCTCACCTTGTAGACCAGGCTGGCCTTGAACTCACAGAGATCTGCTTGCTTCTGCTTCCCAGTAATCCCAGTGGCATTACAGGCATGCATCACCACATCTAGCTGCATTTCAAAAATTGATATTAGAGAGAAAGATCTGGTTTAAGAACATAGCATTAGGATAAGGCTAGGAATATTTCTCATGTATAAACTGTCTTTTCATCAGTTACCAATTACTTACAGAGTAAGATTGATCTTTCCAAAGTGGGAGCAGGGAAAAAAAGCCAGACAAGATGGCTCACCTTGTAATTCTAACACTTAGGAGTTAGAGGCAGGTGGATCGGGAGTTTGAGGCCATTTCTGGCTACATGGCAGGATTGAGGTCAGCCTAGGTGGTTAGTTTAAGGAACTATTTGAAATTATGCTGCAACAGTTAGTTTGGTGATACTTAAAGGTGGAGTCCGACTCCAGTGGGACCTTAGGCATTACGGAGCTATTGAAAGTTCCCTGGAAATAAACGTTACAGTCCAGTCCTTCTGTGAGTTTAGGAAGATTGGTCTAATTAATTGGTTGGAGAAATTAAGCACTAAGAATTCCTATGCGCCACCTAACATTTCAGTCCTTTATTGTAATCTGTGTCAGTGTACTCGATGCCATACACACGGCCATGCATTCTTAGAGCGTGTTCTTGTTGAGGAGTGACATGTGATTGTGATCACTGCCTATTTTAGGTTATAAATAATAGACAATTTATGTGTCTCCAGTCAGTCATGTGGCTATTACAATAGAATCAGGGACTTTTTCAGAATTACAGAGATTGGTAATCTCTAGTAAGATGATTCTGTCTAGTAAGATGCTCTAGACAGAGGTAGAGTGTGTTTACTGTCTGGAGATAAAGAATGGTTTGTATGGAAAGGGAAGCAGACACACTGTCAAACACTTGAAAAGAGCACCTACTAATACTAATGAGGTTGAGGTTTTTAACATGCGTAAACTCCTTAAATTTAAATAGACTCAAAGCACTCTTCAGATATTTGTGGTGGCATTTGAGAAAGGAAGACAAGAGAAAGTAGACTTGTGTGTGTTTTGAATTTGTAAAGAAAAATCTTACTTTTCACTTTCTAGGGAGCACCTTGGTTACTTAGTTGGAGGAGTGCTCCCCGGGGCCGCAGCCCAGCCCTGCTCTGCTCCTGTCTGCACCACTCACTGGCTGTGGGAGCTCACCAGCTGTTTGACTGGCAGGAGCAGGAGCGCTCACTTCAGGAGTTTATAATTCCTGGCTATTCTAGGACAGTTTGCACTTCAGCAAGCCTCAGACAGGTCAGGACACTCGCAAAGAGAAGGGTGAAAGACAAAAGCAGCAGCGTCAGGCCTTGGGTTGTCAGCCTTTTACAGCTACTAGCCTCTTTTTTTTTCCTTTTAATTTGGTGGTTAACGTTTTAGTAATGTGCCTGTATTACATGTAGAGAGTATTTATCAGCCAAGAGGAGTGTAAAATGTCAAAACCGGGAAAGGCTCCTGTGAGCCATGGCTTGGTTCCTGTCGATCTGAAAAGTACAAAAGAGCCTCTTCCACATCAGACTGTGATGAAGATATTTAGCATTAGCGTCATAGCCCAGGGCCTGCCCTTCTGTCGAAGACGGGTAAGTCTGTCACCTTTGGAAGCATGAGTGTTTATTTAAGTGCCGTTTCTCTTCTGGTAAAGCAGTGCTTCAGGCTCCGTGTGCGTATTTGTGAGGAGAGCTCACAGTGTGTTGTGTAGCCAGGGAAAGCTCACACAGTAGTAACTGTACGATGATCTGGAGCCTGGCAGGGTTCTCTCCTGTGACTTGTTGTCCCCTCTATTTTTCATGAGATTAGAATCTTGTAAACTTATTTCAGACTGGTAAATGTGGAAAAGATACATCTTGAAATATGCTGATAAATAAATTCAGTCTCAATTTTGTAGCTTTTATATTGATGGTAAACCAAAAGCTGCTGTTGGTGTAGTCCTTACTTGTGGGAAATATAGCATCTAGTTCAAAGAGCATTCCAGGTCCTTAGATTTCTTTAGCCCTTAAAGGTGGGTTATTTTTAAAATCTGTTTCATGAATTAAAACTTAATAAATTAAGAGAGAGGTCACTTTTGCTGAAACAGTAGTAGCATGCTGCTGTGTGGTAGAGTTTATATATAGACATCCCACGCTAACCTGGATGTTCAGAACTAGTGTTAATGTAGAATCACCATGAGATCCTAGGATGTTTTCAGTACTCCCCACTGAAGCTGTTGGTATTAGCGATACATGTTTCTTCTGACTTAGCTGCTGTTGCCATTTTGAATTATTTACTAGAGTGATGTATTTATAGATCTGAAATACATTTATAATCCTGGACACAGTAGACCCGAATCACGCATATATGTCTGTGTGTGTGTCTGTGTCTGTGCCTGGCTGTCTTTGGAAGTAACTGAGAACTGGTTTAATCAATGTTATTACTGTCATACATCTCTTACAGTTCCTTTTTTTTTTTGACTGTTGGAAACAAGTAGAATAACCCATAATACTAACACTAAGACAAAACAAAATAACAACAACAACAACAAACCCAAACAAATAGTTCTGTCTATGTAGAGACTCTTTTTACTTAGATTTAAGTAAACTTTGTAATTTTTTTCCTAAGTAGCTTAGTTCCTTTTGAGTGATTTCAACTTCTATCTGAAGCAGGTGGCAGCCATGTTGGAACCAAAGTTAAAACAATGCCTTTTAAAACTGGAAAACAGAATACAAGTACCTCTCTTGTCCTGTGTCTTGTCGTCTTCCTTCCTCTCCTGTTTACTCTGTCTTCCTAGTTTCCTTGTCTTTTCCACCTGTCAGTTTGAGAGCCTCTGTGGAGTGAGGTCACTGCTCGCATTTGAGATTTTACAAGAGGCCTCTAACAGCTGTAAAGCCATTCGTAAAATAAGTGATTAATTTACTCCTTCTGTAAAAGAAAATACCAACACAAATAAGTTTAAAAAAGAAAGCTTA
Source organism: Acomys percivali (assembly GCA_907169655.1). Lineage (NCBI taxonomy): Eukaryota > Metazoa > Chordata > Mammalia > Rodentia > Muridae > Acomys > Acomys percivali. Next base: position 116,627,683 of record OU015751.1, read on the forward strand.
CCAAACATAAAAACATGAGGTCCTTTTTACATTAACCAATTAAAAATTAATAACCAAGTTAATATTATTCTTATTGTGTTCTTATTTTGTGGCAAACCTGGGGAGTTTTATTCTATGGGAGACTGGGTCACAGGGCATTTGTTTGGAAACTACATGGAAGCTGCTCCTGTAGGAAGAATGAACAAGGACTTGAGGCCTTCCTGAGGTTTTCTTACGTCACTGCTCTGACTTTCCTAGCTTACTGTGCTGAGTTAGAGCCATACAATGCTCTATGGTAGAGCTGCAGTGCCATGATAAACTAAGTATGAAAATAAAAGTTGTACTAGAAAATTAGAAGGAAAAAAAAAGTCTAAAGGCTTACAACAGTCTTTAAAAAAAACCAGTACGTTCAGTTTTTGTGTGCCTGCTAGTAGTTGACTGTTGCGTGACTCATTGGTTCTGACTCCTGGGAACATCAGTTGGGAGACCTTCTCTCTCCATATTTGGTTACTTTAAATGGACTCATATTATCTTTGTTAGTTTACTAACTCTGCCCCCTGGGATATCTATGACAGATATTTTAAGTGTTTATGAGAGAATTCTTCTTAGATGCCATATAGTTGCTGATGGTGTCTTACGCCAGATGTTGTGGAGAACAGGATACCCCGCCCATAATGCTGAGTCAGTTCATGTTTGCAGGGCTAATGTTTTGAACACAACTGAAAGCGTGACAGTATAAAAACTAAGAAAATGTGTTTATCTTACCAAGTACGACATCAGTGTGGGTAGTCTAGTTTATTAGTTTTTCTAGGCTCCCACCTAAGGTTTGTGACCATGAGTCTTTTTGTAGCAGTAAATAAATAACAAATTAGCTACTAATCAGTCACTAATGACTTAAAGTACTTAGCATTGCAGAACCCATCAGCTAAAATATTTGTTTAAAAACCAGCTCTTCAGGGGGCTGAAGCGATGACTCAGTTCTTAATAGTGCATTCTGTTATTATAGAGGGCACGAGTTTGGTACCTGCACATCAGACGGCTCACAGCCTACCTATAGTTCTTGCTCGAGGAGACTCTGGCGCCCTCTTCTGGGCTTCTGAGGCTCCTGTACTAACATGCATTCTCCCCTCCAACCCCCCCCCCCCATTCCCCATCAGTAAAAGTAATCTTAAAAGATAAGCTCCACAGGTAATTCTTAGTATAAAGGAGTTTAGCAATATAATTTGTAATTTTTTTAAAGCTCTGATTATTCTTTAAGAGAACAGATGTACTGCATGAGTTGCTTTATTTTTTTCTTTGAAATTAGAATGCTTTTAATTATAATAGTAATATATTCCTGGAATCTCAATTTCATTGTTTTTCTATATTTTGAGCATATCTAAAACAAGAATGTAGACAGTTTTTTTCATTTTACTAAGAGAAATATTGGTGAATCTTAGTATATTTGCAGAAAACCACTCTTACAGTTAATATGTTGGAAGAAAATCACTCTTAATGTATAAATCTTATTTATTCACTTATTTTAGCTTTGGGGCACTTAATCATCTTGGCTTTTTGAGACAGGGTTTCTCTATGCAGCCCTGACTGTCCTAGACTCACTTGTAGACCAGGCTGGTCTCGAACTCACAATGATCCACCTGCCTCTGCCTCCCAAGTTCTGGGATTAAAGGCGTGTGCCAAATTATTCTTAAGTGTTACTATTTTGGAATGAAATGCAGTTGTTGGCTTAGATAAGAATTTTAAACATCTGGTTGTTCTAGCTAATGACCAAATGATGACAGCAGAGTGACGTGTATGTTTTGGGTTGGTGACATAGAAGCACGGCCGAGTGAGTGGGGTAGAGCATGGTGACAGGTGGCATGAGTATGGGCGAGGACTCGTGGGTTCTTTGTCACTGTTCATTTGTGTTTGTTTCTTGAGGCAGTCTTACTGTGTACTTCAGGCTGGCCTTGAACTAGTAATTCTTTTGCCACAACCTTCCTAGTCCCAGGCTTATAGGTGTGCACCACCATGCTTGATTTTAAAGGGCCCAACACTGTTCTTCTGGATTTTTTTTTTCCTTCCAATTTAATCCCCAGGTGACTTAAATGTGAACTAAATACTGTAAACCAAGACATTTCCCCCAGTTAGTGGACTAGGGACTGGGGACTCAAACAAATGACCTCTGCCTGGTTTCATGGTGACCAGTGGAGACAGTAATTCAATCTCTTTGCTGAACTTACGGGTACCTGCTCTACTTGCTACCATCTTTGTGGTTCATATAGACCTTTTCCTTACACACCTGACACTTTTCAACTACTGTGATAATTGCGTTTGGAAGATAAGTCTGGGAGCATCTTACTGCTAAAAGTAAATTCTTGTAGCACAGTCCATTTGCAGTCACCCTCAGGGCTTTTAACTTAAGCCATGCGTTATGAAACAGTTTTACTCATTAAAATCTTGAAATGTTTATGTCACTTGTTGGTTTGTTCTTTGTAGCCTTGTTAGCCAGAGATCATACCTAATTGGCTGAGTGCAGCTGGCAGCCATTGAGACAGGTCTCCCTCACACTGGCACAGTGTCCTTCCCGTCCACAGCCTTAGTCACTGCTTTGGACAAGGACAAAAGTGGCATAGCACCTCTTCAGCAACATTGTTTTGGGTTTGGATTTTTTCTCAATCATTGTGCCATTAATAGAGAGAAAGCTGTATTCAAGTTTTTAGTGTTCTTTCAGACATACCTAATGGGTTGTTTTGTGTGCATAGACTTAAGTTAGTTTAAGCTGTATGTAATTTTAATCTTGTTCTTTTAGTGGGCTTTAGACCAGCTAGCTAGAATTTTTCAGCAAAGAGCTGCCAGAATTATTGTTGTTGTTGTTGTTGTTGTTGTTATTTTTAGAGAGAATATCGCTAATTATCCCATTTGTAGTAAAATCTTTATGTGTATAGAGATTTTAAATGTTCATGAAAACTATATGACAATCATGAGGGCCTTTCTTGGTAAAGCAAATGCATAAATTAATACCATCCTGAATTTATAAATCTAATATTTCCCCAAGTTATCTGAATTGAATAGATTATGTAGTGAAATTTTATTTTTCTCTAATATTTAATAACTCTTACATCTCAAAAATAGGGCATGCTTAGTATATGCAAAATAAACAATTTTTCTTTGCAGTTTCCTAAATTGTTAGTAATTGTATTTGCTCAGAAACAGTTAAAACAATAGTTTTAAATATTTAACTATTTTTAAACAAAATTAGCAGTTGGACCCATTCTTAATAGTAAACATTGTTAGTGTCTCTCCAAGACCATGAGTACTGTAATGTATCTAATTTGCCACATGAATGTGCCTTGATTCTTCTACAATTGTTAATTGGAATAGTAACATGCTTTGGTCATGTGTGTAAAATAAATATTTTATTTATTTATTTACAAAAATATTATAATATGCACAGATTTATAGAAGTAGAATTATTTGGTAAAGAATTAACTTTATTCTAGTCTTAGTAGATAGCAATAAATTGTTTTCCAGAAAATTGTACCAATTATAAAATATCCAAGGGGCTTTCTAATGTTACTAAAATATAAAGACAATCCCAAGCCTGTTTATCCTTACTGAGACATTTTATGGACATTACTTAGGTGATCTCTGCTCCAGTATTTCCATTAAGTACATATTATCACACTTCATGAAGAAGACATGGAAATAAATCCAAAATTATTTGTTCATGGCGATTGTCTTCTTTACTCGACATTTGCCATACACTTGCCACCTGCAGTATTTCCAAATGTGAGAATTTTCTACTCTTCTGTATTTTTGTCCAAATAGATTGCACACACGTACAATTTCAAAGATGTATTCTGATTCAATGTTGCCCTTTTATTGCTGGTCTTCTGATAAGTGTCTTGGATTTTATTTCACACTATACTCTTACACTCCTGGATTTTAGTGAGATATTTTTACAGTATTAATGGCAGCCTCTCCCAAAGTGTACTGCTATTAATACTCTCCGCTATGAGAGTCCTTCTCGTGCTAGCAGCAGCAGCAGCAGCTGCCGGAGATACTTGCCTGTTTCTTATACAGTGTTACTTAGTCTAGCATTTTTGTCATAGCTTTGTCAATCAGCCACGTCCTAGACTCACCTTTGTTGCCTCTTTCTTTTCAGTTCCATCCTTGCCATGACTAACTTTCCTTCATCATAGTTTTATTAAGTCTTAAGATACCGTGGTGGCCGATCGCAGTTCAATATGGCTTCCACACAGTTCAGCGACTGTTTCCGGAACCTTGAGCTGAATGTATAGGCAGGCATATATAACAGAGAAACACACATCAACTACCTCGTGTTACCTGTGGATCTTCATCTCCAGCTAAGCCTTCTCCAGGAGTTGTACTGGTTTCTGTCTTGACAGGATTTGGGCTGCTCAGGGGTGCCATGTGACACTTTGTAGAAACATTTGGTGGCTTCAATTAGGCTATCATCTCTTAGACCACACAGGCTGATACCAGCACTTTTTATGCTGCAAGTGATGTGCAGGAGGGAGTTAGTCTAAACATTTGTGTGACTGATTTGTTGAAGGAGCTGCTAAAGTTGGAAATTTCTTCTAGGAGTTTTTGTACTGTTAGAATGTGTCATGTTTTTGTTTACTGTGTTTTGAAATGACTGTGCAGCTGTGATTTTGAATATTTCATTTTCTAAATTTAACCAAACTCAGATACAGTTTGACACTTAATTTTAAAAGTAATTACTACTTACCAATTTTGAAAGCGAGGACGAAACAAATACACAGTGTAGTCATCCAGGAGGTACAGGGGCTTGAAAATGTCAGAAAAGACTAAAAGAGACAAAAGCAGAATGCTTGGAAGAAGAGGTAGTGCAGTGTGGTGGTAGGAGCCAGCCTAGAGAGGGCTTCAGAGTGAGGAGGGGCAGCACTGCTCCTTCAGGGTGCCCTCTGGACACAGCCCCACGGCAAGGAAGGGACGAGTTTCTGGAGCCTCCGTGTCCTATAAGGCCGCAAGTTGGTTAGCCTGAGGAATGAGTAAGCAGAGTAGAGCTGCTGAGTTTCCTGGGGAGACGGAGTCTCTGTAACATGCGAGGCACTGGCTATAAATAGAAGCTCTTATACAGGGCTGCACAAAAATTTTTAAAAAGTTAAGAAAACCACTTACAATCTTTTAAGTGTCTTATATCTGTGGTAAAACTTCAAGCCATTGTAATATAAAAGGGAAAATGCCTAAATGGGCCCCTGTACAAAGGGGGGGAGCAACAGTTAAGAGAGGACTTCAGACAGTTTTCAAACATGGTATTTGCCAAACAGTTGACCTGAGGGTGACAGGAAATGTGGGCTATTGCTTGTGCCTACATCTCACATTGATTCTGCTCCTGCAGATTGTCCCCTTGTGTTGTGCCAGTAAACAGAGAGTAGCTGGAACCAAGTTCGTCTTCCGCAAGACAGGGTTTTCTTTATACTGCTGCTAGGATCCCTTTTATCTTGCCCACCAAAGATACTGAGTACGTGGAACAGAGTTGAGAACCATGAGTGAACCTCTTCATAAATCAAGTCATCTTTACATTCTTCATATACAGTAATCTCAATATGTAATTATGATGTTGCTTTCTAGACGTTTCTGCCATCAGGTCTTACTAGTACTGAATTTTACTTGCATTGTTAAATCTAAGCATAAAGCAAATTAAAGTAGCACATGATACACAATTTACAACCACACTGAGGAAGCACTGAACCATCTCTTGTTACCCATAGCAAGCTGTTCAAATGGCTAATATCAAAGGGTGGGGCCACATACACTTGGAACTGATGTTTCAAATGAGTTGGGCCTAGTGGTGGCACATGCCTGTAATCCTAGCACTCGGGAGGCAAAGGCAGGCTGACCTCTGAGTTCAAGACCAGCCTGGTTTACAGAGTGAGTTCCAGGACAGCCAGGGCTACACAGAAAAGCCCTATCTTGAAAAAACAAATGGAAGAAAGGAAGGAAGGGTGGGAAACAAACAAATAAATGAGTTGAATAGCATGCCTTGTAGAGTGAGAAGAGCAAATAAAAAATACGCTAAAAATAAACATGGAAGTAAGTTCCTGGCAAAGTAAATAGTTGAAATAAATCTTCACAGTCCTTTGCCTGCACACCAGAAACTTACGAAGTCCTGGAAACCAAAACTTCAAAGACTTCAATACCTACCTAAGTGGTTATTTATTTTGCTGCAGAACTGCTAATGGAACACGCTAGAACTTTTTGTAATATGTGGTTCATGTGCCACATTACCTTCCTAAAATCCAAAAAGCCATATAAGAATGCAAATGTCTTCAAAGTTAGAGAACTAAGTCAGTAGAATCGTAACATTCATAACTATCATTGACATATAAAAATAGGACACACTTGCAAGTGTCCGGACTGTCTAAGCTTTATCTTAAGTCTCTGTGGACAGATGTATTTAAAGCATGCATTGCAGAGATAAACACCTAAATCGTAATACCCTAGGTCAGTCTAGAGAGGGCTTCAGAGTGAGGAGGTGGCAGCACTGCTCCTTAAGTGTGCCCTCTGCACACAGCCCCATGGCAACGACAGAAGGGACGAGTTTCTGGATCCTCCGTGTCCAGATAATTTGGGGATTAAACATGATTTTTCATCAGTAATTAGGATACAGCAGATGTATACATTAAATGATGGGAGAGAACCCCAGCCACATTTGATGGTCTCTGTACATTAAGATGGAGCAAAGGTAAATTAACTTTAACCTTCTGTTATAGATTATGTCTGCCCTCTGTGTACTTCACTAGTATTATAGATGGATAAGACAGAACGGCTTCCCATAAGAAGACCACTGATACGCTTCTGTCTCTTGAGAGACATGTCTTCTGTTCTTGTTCTATCGTCATATGTCAACACAGAAGAACAAGCTGGATAAAGTGTGCATGCCTGCAGTGCCAGCACTTGGAAGACTAAGACTGGAAGATGTATGAGCTCAGGTCCACATGGGCTGCATAGCGGGGTCCTGTGGCAAACAAAAACAAAACCCATAGGTACATGATTCCATTCATTCATCAAATAGATATTAAATAAACCAGACATTGTTGTAGTCACAGCATAGATTTGTATTTGGATTGTGCCCAAAATACAATGTGTCAGCAGACACTTCTTATTTTATTATTTTATTTTTTAAGTGATTTATGTATTTTTATCTTATATGCATTGGTATTTTGCATGCATATATGTCTGTGTGAGAGTGTCAAGTTACTTATAGCTGGATTATATAGACCGTTGTGAGCTGCTGTGTGGGTGCTGGGCATTGACCCCAGATCGTCTGAAAGAGCAGCCAGTGCTGCTAACCACTGAGCTATCTCTTCAGCCCCCAGACTCTTTTATTATACACTTAAAAATGTGTGTGTGTGTGTGTGTGTGTGTGTGTGTGTGTGTGTGTTTCTGTACATGCATGCAGATCTCCACAGAGGCCAGAAGTAGGCTCTCCTGGAACTGGAGTTACATACAGGTTGTTGTGAGCCACCTAATAATGAGTGTTTAGACCCAAACTCAGGTCCTCTATGAGACCAGTACACACTCATAACTGCTAAGCCATCTCCTGACCCTCTTTTATTATATACTTCTGTTTTAAAATTACTTCTCAGTAATTCATGTTAAAGTTGTTATAGACTTGTAAGTATACACACATACATGGATACGTGCACTTTACCAATTTGAATTGTTATGGTCCTTATTAGAATATACAATCTACTGCTTCTCAAGATACTCCAGTATAAAAAATAGAGTTTGAATTCTCTTAAAACAATATACATGATTTTATCTTACTTCTATTTTTATAACAAGACTTTTGTCTGAAAATCTTTAATGTCCTGTCAATAACACTCCAGTGACTTGCTTCTGAATTACTCTTGGGTCAAAAATGCCCTTGCTTTCTCTGACTTTTCTGAAAAGTTACATAAGTTTGTCTTTCATGAACCAACCAGTTAAATAATAATAAAAACAACTAAGAGTTTTTGAAATGTGATATACAATTTTCTGCTGAGTTAATAGTAGCCACTTACCTGAGATAAACAAGTGTAAGCTTAGAGAAACCCCAGACAGAAAAGGTTAAATACTGATCCTACAACTATATGGAGTTAACATGTTTGTTTGGGGTTGTGATATCTTCATGTGATGACTTTGAGATTTGTTTTGAGAAGAAATGAAATACAGTAATTCTGGATACTACTCTATCACCTTGCATTTCTTCTTTACTGCTCTTGAGTATGGAAATTAGAATTTGTTTTCCCTGTGCTTATTTACATTTGTGTGTGTGTGTGTGTGTGTGTGTGTGTGTGTGTGTGTGAATGACTCAGACATAATAGTTCACTTGTGAGCAATTGGTTTCCAGTCATCCTCAGAAATCTTTACCAGTTTAGATTTTAAACTGTCACTGTTACTACTACTGTGAACATGTAGGGGCAGTATTGTACTGCTTTTGTAAATCTTGTCTGAATCTGAAGATTTTTAAGCTGTTGGAGTTACTGGCTTGTTACTGGATGAACGATAATAGTATATCTCACTTTAAATACACAGTTGATCCTGCTTTGTTAAGTTGAATTCAGGTTCTTATGTGTACTATGCAAAACTCTTGTTTTACAAAAACTTATCCTTAATTTGTATTTGAAGTCAAGGAATTATGTTGATAGTTAAAAGAGTAAAATTCATCTGTAGTTAGACAGTAAAACGTGACTAAATTAATTCATGAAAATTGGCAAACTTCTAAAATCAGTGCAATTTGTTAACTGTTTTATAAGAGCCTTTGAAGAACGTGAGGGAAATTTTTGTCAGCTTATCAAGCAAATAAAAAAATTAGATTAAGATATAGTCTTACTTTAGGATTCTTTATTGGTATGTACTATTTTTCAGTATTAAAATGGTAATATTTTACACACTTTATTACAAATTTTTGGTAGTTTTTTTTTTTTTCCTGCTGCTGACTCTTAGTAAGAGAAAACTTAGCAGTTGTATTTCCATCTATTAATTTGTTGTTTTCAGTGCTTCCTGTGACTTACACATTTGGAAACAACACAGAACAAAGCAAGCCCGGTCTTCTCTGTTGGTTCATGTCAGAATAGCGGAGAGTTTTAAGTGCATGGATGATGGCGCTTTCCAGATCTGCCCATGAGTTCTTACTGTTTTGTTTACCAAGTGAGCCTTGGTAATTCAGCCTAGTGAATGGAAAGGGCTGTACTACCTCACAGGGTTGCTGTGATGGTCAAACAAAAGAATCCATAGGAAGTGTGGCTCTGTAACAAGAGCTCACTGTCCTCAGGCCCGTGTGGCTAAAGGGTGAGGTCAGTTCTCAGTATCAATATATTTTACTTTTATTTCAGATATACTACTATTTTTAGAGTTAGTATTTTGAATATTTTTAACATTTACAAGAAAATGCATTGCATCAATTTTGAATAGTCAATTATCTTTTAGTTTGCTGAGTGACTGGTAGTCACTGCCTATAGAACGTTAATGTGACTTGGCTCCACATACATTATGTAGATTCATTCAGTGTGACTACCCTGTATAAAAAGTAACCCCATTATGTCTATATCAATGAGAAAATGATATGTGACATCTCTGTGTTTTGTTTGGGGATTCCCACATGTCCAGAATAAGTGTGTTGGCTTGAAATAGCATTAAATAGAATTTTTACAAGTGCTATACAAAAATTGAAAACCAAATTTATTGGCTCATGTGTTCTGCCATTTCCTTCAGTGTCTCTAGACAGTACCTTCCATTTATGATTTTAAATTTTGAAACCTCTTCTCTTCCTAAAGCCCCTCAAATTCAGTAATTAAGAAATGAAGCATACTTGTTAGCATCTTTGAAAGTGATCCGATCAAAGAGGTGCTCGCTACTGTGCAGGAAGAGACTCGAACGCATTTGAAGAATGAGCTTCAGATAGTAGCAAACGCACTTTAACCTTTAGACCTTTCTTTGGTGCACTGTGATTTCTTTATCCTTTTATATTTTAGTCTTATAGGAACCACGCTTTAACATGCTTACATGTATGAAGGCCCCCTCCCCTCACGCAGATGCCCAAACATTATTCTGGCCTGTTTAATAGCTGATCAGCCATGTTCTGCCACTTTCCCATAAGCTTTGTTATCGTGCAGTGTCTCTCAGCTGCTCACACTCATTACCATACAGCTGGTGTGCAGAGCCCGGGAGGAGGAAGCAGGCAGAAGTTGTACTGGCTACAAGAATAAGAAGCTCTTTTGCAGATGGGCTGCTGGCAGATGGGGCATGTGTTCGAGCAGGTTTTTACTAATGACAGAGTGTGTTAAAAATCATTCTGAGAAAGTCCAAGGTCATTGTCATGAATTTAGAGCTTTTGGGGTTGTTCAGCCTTGTATAGAAAAGACCTTTTTAGAGTCCTAATTAATACAAATGCAATAAGTGGCAAGCCACAACTCCAAAAACATCTGATGAGGTTTTTCTTTTAGTATATTTATCCTTCTTTAACATGATATAAGAAACATTGAACCTCTCAGTTAGTATCTCTTACCAGCTTCTGCTGTCATAATCTTAAATATATTAAAATTTTAAAGCTATATATAGTAGCGTATGCTTTGAAAAAGTATAGTAGCATTCAGTTTTGCTATATGATGTTAAAATATTAGGAGACAAAATGACAGAAGAATTGGAAATCTGTGTGTATGGTGTTGAGTATAATAAGAAAAATGACATGTGTGATACGTACTTGTAAGTTCAGACAGAAATGGTATGAAGAGAGAGGTGTGTCTTTTGTTGAAATATCTTGTGCTTATTTTTCTTACTCATAAAACAGTATGAGGTCAAATTAAAATAACTGTCAATATGTACTTTTACAGAGTGTCAGCCAGGCAAGATAACACACACGTGTACTCTCAGGACTTGGGAGGCTGCAGCAGGTTGATGCTGCTCTGGCTGCGTAGTGTGTATACCAGGCTAGCCAAGGCTGTGTGCCGACATCACCCAAGTATTTCAACAGCTTCGTACTCCTTTTGACCCCTTTATTAACTGTAGGTTTTTTTATATATCCTGTCTCAGTGGAAGATGATTTAAAAAGAGCAGCTAAAGCAAAATACAGCTAGGCAATTGTAGGTAAAATGTACAGTATTCACTTTAATTATAATGTAAATTGAACTCTAATTTTTAATGAGGATTAAAGTATATAAGTGCACATTACATAAAATATAGATAGCTAATTTCAGAGTTTGCTGTTACATCTTTGCTATTAACTTTCATGCTTTTATTTATTTATTTTAAGTAATAAAGTAGAGGCACAAAATTCTGTTAATGTATGTAAATAAATAAAAAAAACAGATTTTTAGGAAATGTTATACATTAATAAATACTATTAAAATATGTTCCATTTATAGTGAAAATTTATAGTCAGTTGGGCATTTTTAAAGGTACAGGAAGTTCTAAGCCATTTCATTGCATTTGCATCACGTACCAAATTATATTCCTGAGACATATAACTTTTCCTTAGTGAGAAAATACATAAATATATAGTATATAGGTAATATATAATAGAATAAACTAAATAGCTAACATTTAAAATTTTTGTAGGTGTGTGTTTATTTGGTAGAGTATACCTTTCATTGCCAATAATCTCTTACAAGTTTTGTTTGTTGATATGCTGTTTGTACAAGAAGTTTGGGAAGAACTAAAATAACAGAAGCATCTAAATAGAAATGCTCACTGCTGCCATGAAACTTATATTCTCATTAGGAAGATGGACACATATGTATTCACACCATGACAAGGTTCCGGCTTCACTGTGATTGGCAGCTTTAGAAGGGGGGGATGGAAGGAAAAAAATGAGAAGTAACCTTCATGCAGACGGTTTTCAATGCTTCCTCTTCAGTCCAGACCTTGGAGCTTCAGAGCCAGTTGGTACATGATACATCCTTGTCTGGATGTCCCAGAGGCATTTCATGTTCGTTTGCTTCTATCGTCCAGAAAACAGATGCAGTCAAACAGCAACAACAAAAACAGTCCTTGTGTGTCATTCTGGTCAAGCAAATAAGAAAATTGATGCCGTCTTTGATACTTCCCTCTCCTTTGTTTCTATCATCTGCCCCCAATACGTCCTTTCAGTTTTGTGTCCAAACAGCTCGACTGTTCATCTCTGTGTGTTTGTTACTACGCGGTTAGTCCCAGCCGCCATTGCTTCTTGCCTGTCCAGCGGCAGATCCATCACGGGGTGTGCCCATATCCTCTTTCCGTCACCTCACCTGCTTTCATCCTTGCATTCAGAGTCGTTTTTCAGGAAAGGTTATCTGATTGTATCTTCCTTTACTGACAACCAGCATTAACTTTTTATTGCTTTTATATTAAAATAAAAATTGTTTTTCTAAAATTTTGCGTAATCTGGTCCTTGCCTGTTTTTCTACCCTTATTCTGTGCCACTAGCCACGCAGGGTGCCCCGCTCTGTCCCATTATCCAGCTGAGTCCTGAGATGAGCCATCTCTGAGCACCTATACTAGAACAAACCGTTAACATTGCTCATGCTTCTAACATTCGCCAGCACACAGCAGAGTTTTAGGTTCTCCCCCCCCCCCTTTTTTTGGCTTTATTGTCTTTCTTATCTTCCTACAGTATAATTTTGAGCCATGAAGTTGAGTCCATACTTACCTTGGGTAATACAGAACAGGCGACAAAATGAATATATATTGAATAAGAGTGTCTGTTGGAAATTAAAATAGCCATATAAATCTATTGTCAAAATTACAGCCTAGCCAGATGAAGGCAGAGAGAGACAGGATAATAAAGTATTGCATAAACTTACAGAGACTAACATTACATTTACTAACAGTGATGTTTGCTGTCATTGGAGGGGACAAACGAGGCATTTATTAAATGTGGATTTGCTCTTAGAAAAAGAATTTATGTGATAGAATCAAGAAACAGGGCCAGAGCCAGGTGCGCTTATGCCCATTACTGGAGAGAGAGAGCCAGAAGTAGACGGATCATGAGCTCCAAGCCAGCCTAGGCCGTATAGTAAAGCCTTGGAGACGGGGAGGTGCGGGGGAGGAGGGAAGCAAACACAAGAGATAGCAACTTTATACTGTGCTTGTACTTAAATGTCTGACGTGAGTCCATATAGGGAACCCTGTGAGTCTGTATATCCTACTTATAGTATAGTTAGGTTGTATGTGAAACTAAAATTTTCTAGTATCAGATGAGAGCTGCTTCATCTCCTTCCTGTGCGTTTAGATCAGAGGAGTCAACACGCAGCACTTAGAGCTGTGTTCTCAGGTTAGTTAGTAGGCTCAGTCACTTCCGTCAGTTGCTCCTCGGGCTCGTGTCACTCAGTAAGGACAGAAGACCTTGCAGCTTCTTTGAAAAGATGTGTCATTGGAGATCCTTCCATGTATCCTGGTCTCCACTGTCCTTCATATTTCCTTAGAAAATAAAGCAAAGGACCATGAAGGAATGAGGGTCAGACATCTATTCTTCAAAAGGCTGGGGAAACAGCTAAGAGCACCTGCTGCTCTTGACAGGAACCTGGGTTCAGCTTTCAGCAGCTTCCTCTAGTGGCTCAGCCACCTGTACCTCCAGCACGAGGGGGTCTGACACCTGCTTTTGGCATCCACAGACTCCTGCATACATGTGATATGCACAGAAACGAGCAGGTGCGTGCACACACAAATGTGCACACACACACATAAAAAAAATAACATTTTGATTTTTAAATGTTCTTAAAGGAATTAGAAAAAGGAAGCAAACTTCATGTTGTGAACAAGTTTAGGCTTTCTCCCTCTGCCCACTGGTGACTGTTCAGTCTTAATATATGTAATGCCAAGAATAAAGGAAGTTGCTCAGAGCAAGGGACATCCGTAGTTATGTATCTAGATCTTGCTTCTTTAGGTAAATTCATACATGTAGTGTGTCAGTGAGCACATACAGCCAGCTACCTGGTAGCTAGTTTGTCTCTTGTCTGTGTCTGCCATGGCTGTGATACAGAGACCATCCACATATGACACCTTTGCATGTTGACACAGCCCGAGAAACATCCTAGAATATTTGAGCTACCAGTATTTCTTGCCTTAATTTAGAGAATTTTATTTCATTCTATAGTTGGAGGCCATGATTGGCGTGGGTTTGACTACCATATTTTTCTTTCCCTGGGGAAGTTAGTGAATTCTTGGCTTCTTTCCTCACATGAAATAGGGGTCATCGTAATTCCTCTTCTTCCTAAGCCTGTTGTACAGTTTTCAGGAGCTAATGGACAAAAGCACCTGGAGGGGGCCTGGCTTAGTGAGCTCTCTCCCCAGGGAACATTTTCCTTTATAAAAAAGGGCATCTTTGGCTAAAAGGAGTTGCTATTCAAACTAAAAAAGAATAATATACAAATATAGCCTCTTTGATTATAGCCACTGAAGGGACACTCAATCATTTTACATCTAGTGACTATTTTCCCTTTATTGTTTTAGGGTAAAATATTATCACATGCATTTTCTAGAAATGTTTATCTCTTTATCTTTCTAATTATATGTGTTGTCATATGACTTGAGGAATATGACCCAGCTGCCCTCCTTGTCCAGATCCAGAGCAGTCTCAGATCACCCGCATCATGTGTGCATCATGTGTCCTCCATCCACACCTCCATGTGACTAGTGGAGTGAGAGCTGAGGATACCATTCCAGAAAAAAGAACCTTTGGAAGCTAAGAATCAACTGTCTAAAGTGATTCTCTAGACATCTGGGGTCCTCAATATTTATTGGTAGACATCTTTATCTTTAGACCATAGGCTAATTTTTTAAATGAATTTATAAATAGACGATTATGTCAAACTCTTACTAATGGCTTGTCTATTTCCAGCAATGTGCTTTTGTATTCACACTGTCTTTAGAGTCTTCTGAACAGGTAGGGGATCATGTAAGCGTTATGCTACTCATAATTCCTGCAATTTGTTAAATTATACACGCCGTAACTGCTTTAAATGTAAGTTGGTGTTTTTGATATGAATATTTAACACCTTCCTTTCTTTTTAAACATAGTGGGGCGATCGCTGGGTTCTTTCCTGCTCACTTGACAGTACCTCAGATGCTTGAATACTTGGGAGAGTGAGGACGAGCGTCAAAAGATTGCTCTGATGTACATTCATAACGCTGGTGGTGCTTTGATTATTAGCCTACAACCAATGCAGAGTGGCTACTCAGTGTTTTAAGTAAGTGAAGAAACTTTGTATTCACAGGCATTATTCATGATTAGAGTTTGAGAAATTTGCTTAGCAGGCCAGCTGGAGCTATGTAGTGAGACTGTTGACTCAAAAAAAAAAAAAAAATTGAACGAAACTATATTGTTATTCTAAATTCTAGAAAATCACTGAGTTGATGAGAAGAAATGTCTATTTCTAAAAATTCAGTATTTGAGTCTGACTTTCTGTATCTACCCACGAAATGTTGGCACCTGACCACAGTTGTCAAAGCCAACCATAGCAAACCACAGTGTTGCAGAGCAGATCTGATGACTACTTGTTGGCCAGGCCAGGGTAAGAGCACTTTGGTTGAAGGTCTCCTTTAACTGGAGGTTCTGTGATTGTGCTCTGTGTTCCTCTATGGTCACAGAGTAGTTGACGATGAAATGCCCTTTCAGCTCCAATAACTGAAGCTAAGAACATCTTTTATTGTAGTAGACATTTCCTAGGACAAACACTGGCAGATACCCAGACAGTATCAGTGGGTTATCTGAGCCCAGTTGCTCTCTAAAAAAGTAACTTGTCAAATGAGAACATAGAGAGCAGAAGAGCAGTGAAGTAGGCCTGTAATGGTACATCCTAGTTCTCACAGAATTCAATTAGTAGATGTAAAGAGCCTTGAATGGTACTTACAAGTGGTACACAGTAATATATAATATACATTACCGTGTCTGTTCGTGTGGGGGTGTGTTCATGTTCAAGTGGGAAGGTCAGAGCTCAACATTGGGTACAGTCCCTTCTAGCTCTTCACCTTAGTTTCTGAGACACTGCCTCTCACTGAGTCTGACGCAGATTTGGCTAGGCACTCTGGGCCGCCAGCTCCAGGGCTCTTCTGTCTTCCCCCTCTTGCCCCAGCGCTAGCATCGCAGACAGGTGCAGTCTCAGCTGCCCCGGCTTTTATGTACCAGGTGCCGGTGATGCAGACTCAGGTCCTGTGCTGTGTGGCAGAGACCTGATTATATCTCTTATTTCAAAAAATAAAGGTCACCTTGTGATGACCTTCAACTTTACATTGCTGAGACTACACAAAAGAATATGGGGAGACATTATTACAGGGAAGTTGTGTTAAGTCGTTCCATTTTAGAAGTCCTTTAATGATTCTCATTGTAGCCTGGTCTACAAAGTGAGTCCAGGACAGCCAAGGCTACACAAAGAAACCCTGTTTCAAAAACCAAAATAGGGGGCTGTAGAGATGGCTCAGAGGTTTAAAGCACTGCCTGTGGTCCTAAGTTCAATTCCCAGCAACCACATGGTGGCTCACAACTATCTACAATGAAATCTTGTGCCCTCTTCTGGCCTGCAGGTGTACATGCACACAGAACACTGTCTACATAATAAATACATAAATCTTAAAAAAAAAAAAAAAAAAAGACTTGCATTGCACTTTCAAACTCTTGATTGTGTTCTGAAGATCCGTCATGTTCTGGTCTGTTTTCACCTCTCTGACTTTCACCTTTTACCATCACTTAGCATAGACACACTGCCCGTATCCTTGCTGAACCTGAACCTAGGCTCAACCCTACCATTTTGGCCGAAAAATTGTCTCCTAGGTGCTACCATTCCAAATGAATCTAGCCTTGTAGTTGCTTGCTTGTTTCCTAGAACCGTGCTCAGTATATTGGAGCTGATATGAGCGTCCTGTGTTCATTCCCTAGTGTGTTTGCCTCCCTCCTCCCACAGAACATCCGCACTCCTTCCAAGTACAGTGCTCATGCACACACGGATGCTCAAAGGTCAAGCCTGTTTGTTTATTGACAGGTAAGGAAAGAAGGGGAAAGCTTATAGGGCATTTAGATGGCCACCATTAACATTTCTGTACTTAGGTTTTTCTTCCCTCTTCCTCATGGGGCCATTGTTGAACTTCAATGTAGCCCTTTCCCAGTTTGGCATGTGATGAACAGTAGTGAGGTACATATTTTAGAAAGAAACTTTTGGGTCCTGAGGCATAGGAGAGAGAGGTATAAGGTAAAAGGCTGATAGTAGGACAAGATGAAAAAATTCCAAGCAAACTATCCATTTTTGAATACTAAGGGTCATATCCCTCTCTACCTCCCTGAGGTGCATTGAGGAGTATAGCATTTTAATAATGGTTAGGAGATCCCTGTGCACCTTTCCCCCACTACACTGTATTCAAGAACACAACTTGCTTGTATATAGCACTTCAAGTGTGATTGTTGAAACAGAAAGACCCTTTATTAGTCAGTGTTTTCAACTAAAATTTTTAAAAATGCAATCTTCATGCCTACTTACACATTGCTGTAAGTTTTTCATGTACAGAAAGCTTGTGAGGCTCTTACATGAGTTAAGGTAGATTGGCTAATAAGTAAAGAACATTGTAACTTCACCATGAGCTGAGTGGTTCAGGGATAGGGCTGTACATGGGTTACCCTGAAATGACCCTGTTAAGAACACTGATGAGAAGCCATACCCCTTTCACTTCCATCAGTTAATGGTTGTATTTCCAGAGTTTGGTCCACAAAAAGGAGATGTGTGTGTGTGTGTGTGTGTGTGTGTGTGTGTGTGTGTGTTAGTTATCATTTCTTAATTGCTTACTTATTATTCCTTAACTAGGGGGTTTTTAACCTAACTTTTTCTTCTCAGTTGTTGTCATCTTTTCCTCATTGCCACTTGCCTCAGATTTCCTACCTACAATGGAAGTATGGTTGTAAGGACAAGGGTAACCATTCCACTGAGCTGAACAATTATAACGTTAGCTTGTAGCTTGCATTTATAATTATTATCTGAATAGCAGAGCATGTTTTAAAAAGCAATGCCTGATTATTTCTTTTAGCTCAGCTTGACCCACCTACATGTAATGGGAATTAGAAAGAGATATTGACCTCTGGCAAGTCCTGGCAAGGCACTCGGTCCTCAGCTTTGTCACCTGTTGATGGCAGATACCATTTGTAGGGTATGTGTTAGATATTGGATATTCACAGAATCCTCACAGTTACTGTGAATAAGTATCTGAGCAGTACCGTTCATTACCAATTGAACTCACATGCCAAGTGACGAGGGCACACTGGAGTTTAAGCTGAGGCTCCTCTGATTCTGTCTCTCAAGGCCATCCCCACACAAAGGAAAGTCAGCTTAGATGGCTTCCAAGTCCACTTCATGGCATATGGGTTGCTTCCTACTACTCAGGGTTTTTTGTTGGTTCAATAGATAATAGGACTTTTACTTCTTAGCTTTTAGCTTTTTTTAAATGCCCCAAACTTTATTGTCATAACTAATAACTAATTTAAGAAATTAGCTCCAGAGTTTTAAACACCTTGCAAAATGAACACAGGATTGATAGTCACACACAAGATTTCACATACATGAAAACTTTTCTTAAATATGGTTGTCCTTCATAGCCAGCCCCAGTAAACCTGGAATGGATAGAGAATATAGGATGGTAAATTGGATTCTAAGCCTTATATTGAAGCAAAATTAATTTCATCATTTCATGTTTTCCATGTGAGCTATTTACTATTTTGTTTTCCTTAAAGTCAACTTTTTTTTTTTGCGACATTTTCTTTACTGAAAATATTACTATAAGAATAGGTTTACAATAAAAATGTAAGGGGAAACAACTAATAATATGCAAATTTAAGATGCTGGTATTACATTTAGATCTGACGTATAAGATGGAGAAACTCAGTCCTTGCTGGGGGAATCAGGACAGCTTGCATGCATTGTTGTCAGCTTAGTATATATACAGTTTTATGTTCATTTGCCATTTGGTTTACTGTGGCTACAACTTTTGCATGTTGTTATAAACTCCTCATTTGCGTTTTTCATTTTATTTTAAACTATGAATTATACTGTCTAACATTGGGGATTTTTAGTTATACATTAATATTATAGTATTGGCTTAGTTAGAGAGTAGTTTCTGAAATTAGATTTTGGTATATTTTTAGAACTAATTTTATTAGGGGTTCTAAAAACTGTGTGTATGTGTCCTTGTCCTTTTGTAATTTACTATACATTTAGTAGAAAAAGAAAAAAATCTTAAATTATATACTATCCTGTGCTTGCCATATTGTAAGAGCCAGCCAATTTCGAAATGAATGTAGGAAGTACCCTACTGGCCAGTGCCCTTGCTGTACACATCCTAATGCTGGGTCGCACACGCTCCTTTCTGACAGCACCTGCAGAGAATACTCCCATTGACTTGGCACTTTTAGTTGGGAGCCTTTCAATATGAATTTACATCCTAGAAAGTTAATGACGGTGAGTTAGTAAAGTTTCAAAAGTTTGTTACAGCCTCAACATGTTGGTCTTCCTTTCTTTGATGTAGGAAATTTGAACTGTCTATAATCTAAATTCTGTGTGCAAGGCAAGAGAACCAGCAGTGGCAGGCAGTTTCCTTTTCCTTCCCAGAGCATACTGCTGTCGTGATGAATGTCATGTTAAATGTTAGCAAGGTAACTAAGAAAATAATGCTCATAGTACAATAAACATATAACTACTAAGAATAGTAGATATTAAGAAACATACACTTTACATATGTGTGCATTGCTAAATCATGCTTATGGTTACTACTGCTTGCTTTTGTGGCCAATTGTTTACAACTGTTTTTGTTACATAAAATTTTTTCTGGGTGTCCTACAAACAACTGAGTGAGGTATGAACTTTTAAGGAGTATAATGCCAGAGTGCTATGGCAGAAAAGTGCCAGGTGTGCAGTGGTGTGGAGCAGCACTATAGCTGTGTGCTGTAAGGGGAGGCAGGGGCCAAAGGTCAAGGCAAGGAGGATATGTGTTCTATCTTCCTTTTGTTGATACTGTGTGTGCATACGTCACTGGCATCATACACTGGAGACTTTATTTTTTTCTCAGTATAGATTTTGTTTGTTTCTGTCTGCAACCACAACTAACTTTAACAAACTCGGTGCTCCTAACCATTTGCTCTGAGAGAGTCCCTTCACTCGGACCAGCTGTGGGCTAACCGTTCCATGGCCACTATCTCTCATAGGCTTAGGCTCTGGGGCGGAGCATCTGTGTGCTGCTCATTTATGGAGTTACTGCCAGCATCCCCTTGGATACACCCAACTCAAAGCTGTTCACCTGCTAACAGGTTTTAAGTAATGTTTATAGATTGTTAGTACAAAAATGCTTTTTCAAGAATAGGAAAAGTTATTGCCTGACTGAAGTTACATGAAATTTTACTTTATTGTCTGTGTTGAGGTGTTCATATGTAGTCTTGTGATAAGAAGATACAGTATGATTTCCAGTGATAGTACTTAAAGGGATGTTGGAAAAAACTTATTTACCTTGTTACTTTGAAATCTGATTAGGAAATTAGTTAGCTTTGCTTGATTAGTTCTTCACAGTTAAATTAACATTGTAAATTAAGTATTGGGAGAATTGTTTGAAAACTTGGTAAAGGAAGGTCATCATTAGTATTTATAACCATACATATTTTCACCTAAAGAGTAAGTAAATAGAAGTCACTCTCAAGTGATAACCTTGATAGTTGAAGGAAATGGGGGAGGTATAGACTTCCAAATGTATCATTTTGATAAACTTTTGTTAGAAAGTTTTTTTTGTAACTTCATGTCCATAAGTTGCTGCCATGTAACCATGAGAACATTCCTTTGAGTAAATAGAATCAAGGTATTTTTCTTTAAATAGCGTACATTTTGAGACCATATTCCATTTACTAATGAATGTTAACCTCTGTTCTCAACTCAATATTTGCAAAAGGTTAATACATTTGGAGGTGGGCCACAGTCTTTGCCAACACTGTAACACCAGCCTAAGTCTACCCTTGGCCACACTAAGCTTACCCAAGACAAGTTCTGCAGTAGGTTCCAGTTCGTTGTTAATTTTCCTTAGTAGTCTGGAACAAACAAGAAAGCCATATTTGCTGTTGGTGGTGGTTTTGTTTGTTTCTTTCCCTAAATCATGAAGCAGCTAGTAATTAAGGTTCTGTTTATCTTTTCCCAATTATTGGATTTTTCCCCCTCCCCCAAAGTTAAAGATTTCAATTTAAAAAAACTTCCCTTTGAAGGGAATGAGTTTTTTTGCTAGGAAAAATAGCTCTTACTGAGCATGTGTGTACATACTGTATCTGAAGGGGGAATGATGTAAGAACTAGGTAAATGTTTGAGAATATAATAGACAGTAGAATATAATTTCTAGGAGAGGATCCAAGATATGCATCTTCATAAAATTTACATTATCTTATTTTCATTTGAAAGTAAATGGTATTGCATTGAATGTCTTAATTATAATGTAAACATTTTTTAAATTGATATTTCATGTAGGGTTCTATTACCATGCAGAACTCTTAAAATATATTGCTTCAAATAGTGGATTCTTTTTCTGAAGAAACTAAGTACTCTAACTATAGGCACATAGCTTCCTTGTAATAAAGAACATTAGTGGGGTGGGTAGGAGTTAATTAATGGGGCACTGGATAATAGCTTTCTTATCCAAGAATTCTTATCATCTCTTCCAAGGGCAGTTGTGTAGCAAGTTACAAGATGAATACCTAAATTTGTACAATAATTGTTCTAAGAAAAATGTTGCCTCTAGGCAAAGTTAGTTTCCTTATTATTACATAAAATTCCTTTTTAATGCTAGGCGATGTGCATTGTCACAATTTTTTTTTTTTTTTTTTTTGAGGTAAAAGTCCACTACCTCCTGTTGACTCAGTGGACGAATGTCAGGGCCTTCCCCAGTAAGCAGAGGCGTAGGGAGAAAATAGCCTTCAAACAAACATTATGCATTAGATAGAACTGGTTCATGTTTAATGATAATCCTCTTTGGTTCCAAGAATCACTGGTAGTTATCTTGAAAACTATATTTAAAAATATATATGGTAAAGCATAAGAAATATTTTCATTAAATCTTAATATAGGAGACATGCCAGCTGAAATATATCTTATATTACATAATTTCTATAAAAGAACCCTTATGCTCCAAACTGGTTTATTTTATTGGCAGTTCCCCCAGGAATACTTAATTTTTCCCTTTGGAATTGCCCACATCGGACTGTCCAAACTACTTGAAGAATATGACCAGCCTCTGCCAAGTCTATACAGTAGGATGACAGTTAATGAAAATAGCCTGCTTTGCCTCTGCTGGGGGGGCAGGGGTTACCCAAATACATTTCATTTTCAAAATGTTTCTGGGAGGACTTATTTGTGGTAATGCCGATTGCTATTTAGAACCGTCAAAAATGTGGGCTTTACAAAACACAAAAATAATGTCCTGAAAGTTTGGAAAGGGAGAAGGGCTGTGGTGTGGGGGCGGTCCCTGCTGCCCACGTCCGCCCTCTGCTCAGTGCGTTGTGTGCTTACGGGCTCCCTGGAGCAGATCACCATATAATTGATGTGCAGTCTGCATTGCTGAACCCTGGACTGCACCATTCTGTGTTCAAGGGAAGATGTAATCTGATCCCGCTGCTGCTGTGGGAGGAATCTGTTCAGTCAAGGCTTTGACAGGGCATAGTCTCCTCCAATAATCTTGTGGGTTCTCGCTCATTATTCCCCGAGTTCTCCTCAGTGGAGCTGCATGCGTGTGTGCGTCCCGAGCAGCGTTCTCGTTCTGAGCTGCGTCTGCTGGTGCTGTGGAGGTTTGCTGCCGGTTCCGCTGCCTAATCTTCCTTTTCTGGCGTGCCTGAGCATGTCCACGTTAGAATCTGTGACATACCTACCTGAAAAGGGGTTATATTGTCAGAGACTGCCAAGCAGCCGGACACACGGGGGCACAGAATCCCTGAAGGGGAAAAATACAGAAAATATGGGTTTCTACGGCACATTAAAAATGATTTTTTACAAAGTAAGTAATCTGTTTTCTTCTTGTGCTGTGTGATTGTGCGTGCGTGTGTGTGTGTGTGTGTGTGTGTGTGTGTGTGTGTATGTATGTGTGTGCCTGCCTGAGAAGGAAAATCTGTATCATCAGAGATGGCTGCAGTATCCTCTAATTTTGGTGGGTGGCTGGATGTCTGGTATTCTGTTTTATTTCATGAATGTTGTAAGCAACTATGGAACGGCAGTGTGAGCTGGGAGAAGCTTTAAAATAAAATGTATATTTCCGCCTGAGAATTTTTCACTGCAAATGTATCTAGACTTCAGAAATGTGGCTCTGTTAAATGCTGACCTGGAAATACTCAGCCTCACTTGGCTTTTCGTGAGCCTTTCCGTTCAGTTTTCCTGTACCGTAGACATATATATGTGCCCATTAATTAACTCTTGAAGTGTAGTCACTCAAGTGTGTGGGGTCTATATTTGAAGAGGTTGTACTACTTGTGGTACCTTAAAAAAAAAATTACCCAATTAATTTTTGGTCGTAAAGTCAATATTTTCAGTTAGTAGTACAGTATGTAGAAGACTTGTTTAGTCATTTGCAAGGTGCTTTGCTTTATAAAACAATTTAAACATAAACCTTTTTTCAGTGATTTCCTTGATACATGTTTTAAATATTTTATTTATTGAAAGATTCCAGATGGAAATAAAGTTTGCTTTTAGTGGCAGATGGCATTTGTACCAGCATATTTACAAGACATTCTGGGAAGTTCTGAAAGCCAGTGTTACTGGCTTAATTCAGATGAGTGTCAGAGACTCTCCCAATAATCGTGAAGTCAGTTATCAAGTTCTGTACTGACTGGCCTTCTGATGGGCTCATTTGGGTGTATGTTCATATCTGTGGGTCTGTGAGTTCTGCACGTACCTATGTGTTACAGTGTTTACATTATTTATGTTTGTTTTTTGATAAAATTATTTACAAAGAGAAAGAAATAATATATTTTGGAGATTGTCTTTAAATGATATGAGTATAGAAACTTCCAGAGGGAAGAAAGCAGGCCAGTTCCATTTCCCCCGGTAGGCATCTTATGAATTAAGGTATAAAAAACTGTGCATAAGCTTCTTGAACCTTGGCAGCCCTACATTATCCAGTGGTGACTGGAAGACTCTGTCCACGATGATAAGAAGTCCTTGCTGTCCCGTCGCAGAGTTAGTCTTTTTAGTATTTACAGTGTATGTACTGTGTTCCATGTGTTCCTATGTGAAGCACTTGGTAGGAAAGTGATGCTGCTGCAAAATAGGGGTTCCGCCTTGCTATAAAAATGAAGATAGCTATCTCCCCATACCTTACAGTAAGACGGTAGCTAGTGAGTGCATGCAAATCCAAGAGGGGCTGCTGAAATGGAAAAAAAATTGGACCTTAAAGGTCTTATTTTTTGGTTATGAAATATGCATATAGTCAAATGTCCTATATTAACTCATAATGAAATACAAAAATAAATATTTCAATATTGACATTGACGAAATGCAATTTTGAATGTATTGCTATCATAACACAGCATAGTGAGAACCTTTAGGATGTACGTGTTGGACATGTCTTATATATGATATATCTTAGTCATAACTCACTCTTAAAATCCTTCCGTATTCCAAGAGTATTTTATCCTGAGTATGGGCTGTGTACTCTGCATGTAGCAGCTGATGACTTTTCCTTCAGCTTTATTGTAGCAGAGGCAGATTCTCTGCTGTTAGGGACTTACTAATTGCTTTCTCTTTATTATAATCACTATTCAAGATTAGCTTATTTATGTTGCTTTCTACTTTCGTATAGTGATACAAATGTTTGAAATTCAGTTATTCATATGTCTGGTTATGAAAATGTTTAATTTTTAAGGAAAAATGAAGATTAATAAGGAAGACATGTTAAATAAATACGGTTCTTTTCTGTGTGTGCTAATAAATGTTTCTTGTTATTGAACTGAAAAATATGAAAAGTATATAACACTCTAAGGATACAATGAATATTAGTTTCTCACCAAACACTGTTCCCAACAGAATACTAAGGAAACATTACCTATCTGGTCTATAAGAGTTAAAGCAAATAGGAGAAACTAGGTAGTACATTTTCTGCTTAACCTACCATTAATAACCATTGTAGGAACATGTAAATTTAAGTTTTAAAATATTAGTGTGCAAACTCAGAGTCTAATAAAGGACCAGGTAATTAAAAAAAATTTTTTTTTTATCTGTTTTACCTTATAGATGAAAAGAAAGTTGGACCATGGTTCTGAGGTCCGGTCCTTTTCTTTGGGAAAGAAACCATGCAAAGTCTCAGATTACACCAGGTAACGCTGAGTAGAGGGGAGGTGGGATGCCATTTGAAAGCATTGCTTTGGATTTGTTTTCATAGATTAATGATGCTTCTGTATTCGGTGTTGTTGGCTGTTCTAACGTATTTTGACGTTACAGAAATGGGGAAGGGTGTCAGTCGGAACCCAAGCAGGAGGAGAAGGGCTGCCTCTGCCCATTTTGCACTTTCCTACTAATGCACTGATGGAGACACATGCAGGAGTTCTTTGAACAACATTTTAAAGTCACAAATTTGGGGACTTCTAAACAGTAAACCATGAGATCTGAATGTGAGGAAATGTCTCTAGTTACTATAGCAACTGCTGTTCTAGGGTAGATTCCTACGTATACAAAATCGAAGATAAATTTATTAGCAGTGATGTAACTCTCCCGGTTACTAACTAAATCTTACTTCACGGGATGAATGTGTTAGAAACCCCCATTTATTGGCTTGATGGGTTTTATGTTTTAACACATACATTTCTACACTTGTAGAATAGTTTCCATAACAACTAAATACAAGTGTAGTCTTGTTTCCTGCTTCACTCCATCATTTTTGGATTTTGCATCAGTATAAAACTTTGCCCACTCTCAAGCTAATTAGGCTAACTTAAGCACAATATCTCATTTCCCAGCCAATTAAAAATGGCTTTGGACATTACTTGGAACTCTGTATTCTAAATTTTAAATGACAAAAGTATCTAAAGAATCTTTGTGGTACCCTTCCTCTCCGTGCGCCCCATTTGAATAACTGGTCAGAGTGAACAATAGAAATTCTAGAAGGACATTGTGGTTATGGCTTTCTATTTCCTAAAGCATTTCATTTTATTTGTATTCTATAAAATAGGATAAAATTAACATTGCCTAGATACAGGGTTTTTTTTTTAACATTAGTACAGATTGTAACCCCCAGTTTGTTTTTGTTTTATTCAATTGTGGAAATATTTTTAACATTCCTTTGTAAAATTAGGAAGCTCTGGAGAGATGGTGCAAAGAGAAGAAGAAAGCTTCCTTCTCCCCTGTCGGACGGTCTCACTGTTTTGGGCACTTCCACCAGAGGGTGTGGAGGGATAGAGAGACAGCTGAATTATTTGTTTCATTTTGCTTTTTCTCCTAACCTTGATAATATATCTCTCAGATGCAAAAGTGGAGTTTAATGTTAAACTAATTGTAAATGTAATTTTTAATGCACAGATTTCACTCAGTCTACATTATTTTAGTGTTCTAGTAAAGACATACTAGCAAAACAAAAATATTAAATGTTCAGTTATTTTAGAATGGAATTTGTGGTACACAATACATTTTCATAAAATTTTAGTTGCTTACTTTTTATATTGAGAAAGCACCTGCCTTTTAACAAGGAATCATACTAAAGCAGAGTTAGAACCAGCACATATTTACTTCCATGTCTTTGGGGCAGTCTGTCAGTCACTAACATGTACGTTTGATATGTAGTAATGCTCTGGACAGGTGACAAGATCAAACTGGTTTTGTTGTCCCATGTCTCCCCCTCCTTAGGAAATTTTAACTATTAACACATCCTGTCTTATTTTGAAGGGAAAAAAACCCCGAATTTGCTTTTGAACTCTAAAGAAGGAAGCATTGATTTACTTATTGAATATTAGAGATCATCAAACAGATATTAAAAGACTCAGAGGGTGCAGGCATGAAGATTTTTTTCTATAAAAGACAGTGCTTTAGGAATCATTTTAAAAATTGAAAGTTGCTTCATTAGCAGTCTGTCAGATATTGGTAATCAGTGTGCTCTTTTGGGTTTCTTTTGATTCTTTTTTTGTTTTTGTTTTTTAATTTAAAACAAATTCTCTATAGCCCAGCCTGGCCTGGAACTCAAGTATGTAGCCCAGGCTTGCCTCAAACTTGGGGGCAGTCCTGTGACCTCACCCTCAAGTTCCTCGATAACAGGGAAGCTGGCTGCTCTTTGGACTTCAAGCACTTGATTATCATAGCTCTGTGTGCTGCAGGCTCTTTCACAGATGGACTTTGCTGAGCAGATCTTGTCCCTTTAGTACTGCCTGTAAGGCAGCAATGCTTCCGTTGCTCCAACCCGAGATGCTCAAGCCAGCTTGGAGGAGCCACTGCCCAAGAGACCGGCAGATGGGACTGTCTTCTTCCTGCTGCTCATCAGCATGGCTTGCTTGATCAGAATCACTGTACTCGGCTCTGTATTCATTTGCTTAGTTTTTTCATTATCTCAAAGACAAATTATTGGATAAGAATGTTTCTTTCTTTTTTTTTTTTTTTTTAAGATTTCTTTATTTATCATGTATACAGTATTTCCCCTGCATGTGTGCCTGCAGGCCAGAAGAGGGCACCAGATCTCATTGTAGATGGTTGTGTGCCACCATGTGGTTGCTGGGAATTGAACTCAGGACCTTTGAAGAGCAGACAGTGCTCTTAACCTCTGAGCCTGGATAAGAATGTTTCAACTATCCCTTTTCACTTAATTTTTCCTGAAAGTTCTCTACTTCTTTTGAAAAACTGCATGTCTCATCAAGGCTGACAACTACCAGGTACTGAGGCTCAACTTAATAAATGCCAATTTAAAATCAACAGTCGATAAATATTGTAAATTTTAATGCATCTGGGGAAAATATGTAAGCAGTGAAATCCAAACTATTTTTACCTCTGAAATATTGATAACATTAATGCTTTTTTATAAAGAAAATCTAAACTTTAACTATGTGCTTGAAGGCCAATTATAGAAGTAGGAGCTGTGTGCTTTAAGGCCGTGTTTGTTTGCATGGTTAGTCACTTCCTCACTCACTCACTCATGGTTAGGCTTGGACCCACCAGCCCACTTCCACTTAGCCTTTGGGCTGCTACTCATTGCACCTGCAGCCCTAAAAATACTTACGAGCAACGAAGAAGTGTGTGGTAGAGTCTTTCATTGCGTTGCCAGTAACATTGCTGGGATAGTGGTAGGGAGGAAACATGTCGTCGTCATCATCATCATCATCATCATCATCATCATCGTGGTGATAGGGAAGAAACGTTGTTGTTACAGTAGGGCCAAATGTGGCACACATCTTCTATTTTAGGCATTGAAGACTTTTGAAGCAGAATTGTAAGTTCAGAGCTAGCGTGGGGGACACAGTAAGTTCGATGCTAACCTTGACTGCATAGTGTGATCATCTGCAGAGCAGGAGAAGAAGAGAACAGCAAAGTAGGCTTTGTGCATCCCTGCCCGCTGAGAGCAGGCAGCAGAAAGGATTGCTGTACTGATGCTTGAAGAACACCAGACCATTATTCTGACTAAATCAGAGTTCATAGTTCTTAAGATCTATCTTTGCTTCTACTCTTAGACTTTTATTTATTTTTTAGTACCACTGGGCTTGTACCATGTTCAGCAACACCAACAACTTTCGGGGACCTGAGAGCAGCCAATGGGCAAGGGCAGCAACGACGCAGAATTACATCTGTCCAACCGCCCACGGGCCTCCAAGAGTGGCTGAAGATGTTTCAGGTGACTGTGTGAACACTGTTGAAATGCTTCACTCAATTGCTTGGGGTACGGGGTGGGAGTACAGAATCATTCAGCCACTAAAAAAAAAGGAGTGTGTTTGGTGCTGTGCCATTTATGAGCATTGGAAACATTGCACTAAGTGAAAGAAGCCAGATGTAAAAGGAAATGTTTATTAATAAAAAGAGACTGGCCTGGAGAGATGGCTCAGAGGTTAAGAGCACTGGCTGCTCTTCCAAAGGTCCTGGATTCAATTCTCAGCAACTACATGGTGGCTCATGACCATCTATAATGAGATCTGGTGCCCTCTTTTGGCCTGCTGGCTCACATGCAGGTAGAATACTATATAAATAATAAATAAATCTTTAAAATATAAAATCAAAAGGGACAGAAAATAGGTTATTGATTGCCAAGAAGAAAGGGGAGAGGGCTGGGGGTTC
Source organism: Acomys percivali (assembly GCA_907169655.1). NCBI lineage: Eukaryota > Metazoa > Chordata > Mammalia > Rodentia > Muridae > Acomys > Acomys percivali. Next base: position 116,656,878 of record OU015751.1, read on the forward strand.
CTGCTAAGAGGTGTGTAGTGTTTTTTGGGGTACGGTGATAGAACTGTTCTGGAACTGCGTAAGGGTCGTGGTCATCCAGAAAGGCAGGCGTCCTCGGATTCCCTAAGTGAACACTTAAAACATCAAGCCTGTTATGTGACGCACACATGTCTTGGCTTGTGTAATTGTGTATTTACATATTTTATTACTTTTAAACATAAGATGTTTATTGTTTGTGTTTGGATTTCTGTGTTGTTGACTATTTCTTGTTTTCTGAACACATTTCTTGTAAGTTAGGAATGTGAGGTTAATTTAGGAAGTGCATCAGCCAGTCACTGGCGGCAACTTAGCCTTCACTACTTCCCCAGGAGAGGTGACTTAGTGACTTCCCTCCGTGCCTTTCTCGCTTATTCCTTCAGTCTGCTCAAATTCCAATTTACTGGGAAGATTAGTTTCTTGAATACTGTGGGTTTGATAACTTAAAGTTAGTAGGATTGTCTTTCCTCATTGAGAATGATAGGCTAAACCAAGAGCTTACAGAACAGCTGTCACAGATGAAGTACTCAACAGTTCTTTCCAGACAATAATTAACAAATCATGAACATACCTGATGCTAGCCACCATGTTAATATAAGATGAGCACATTTCCACTGCCTCGGGCTGCTTGAATTGTTGGGTATGTAATGAACACATAAGGAAATTATAATTTTAAAAGATATGTTGACTCATTTCAGATATTTAAGAATTCCTGTTATGTAAATCCTAACATTTTAAGTACTTAGGTGCTGTACATGTATGTGTGTGTAACTTGCTTTTGTCTGTAGCTGGAAAACTTATTGGAAGTGGTGTGGTTTTAGATGGGCTTTAAGACTGTTGTGTGCCTTCTGGTGATTCCTGAAATAATAGCAAAGTGGGTTGGGGCAGGTGGAGCTGGCAGGTATAGATCCACGGTTCTGAATAGGGTTGGTTTTTCCTCAGATAGTAGGTGAGGTGGCAGGTGCGGGGGAGGGGAATCCTTTTGATGTCTGGTAGGTAGCGCCCATCCAAGCAGCCTTCGAACTGTTGGTTGGAAAAAAGCTTCCTGTGAGTTCACAGAAATAATGTGGAATTAGAGAAAATGTTTTCCTCAAGATATTCTATAGCAACAAAGGTCAACTTGACACGGTAGAACCGACCTTGCTCTTCTGAGGTCTGAGCCTGTCTCTGATGTGCCCCAGGCCTGTTGTCGTCCACTGCCCCTATCTAGCTAGGGTTTTATTGCTGGGAAGAGACACCACGACCACAGCAACTCTTATAAAGGACAACATTGAATTGGGGCTGGCTCACAGTTTCAGACGGTTAGTCAGTCCGTTATCATCATGGCAGGAAACTTGACACTGTACAGGCAGACATGGTGCTGGAGAAGGAGTTGAGAATTTTCCATCTTGATCTGCACGCAGCAGGAGACGGTGACACACCTCCTCCAACAAGGCCACATCTGCTAATAATGCCACTCCCTATGGGCCTTCATTCAAACACATGAGGCTATGGGGGCCAATCCTATTCAAAATACTGCATTGTTGTACTGGATGGTTTTGTGTCAACTTGACACAAGCCAGAGTCATCAGAGAGAAAGGAGCATCATTTGAGGAAATAACTCCATAAGATCCCACTGTAAGGCATTTTCTCAATTAGTGATCATTAGGAGAAAACCCAGCCCACTGTGGGTGGTGCCCTGGGCAGATGGGCCTGGATTCTATAAGAAAGCAGGCTGAGCAAGCCAGTAAGCATGACCTCTGTTAGCTTTGCCTCCAGCATCCTGTCCTGTTTGAGTTTCTGAATTCCTTTAATAATGAACAGTAATATGGAAGTGTAAACCCTTCTCTCTCCAACTTGCTGTTTTTCATCACAGAAATAGAAACCCCAACTAAGACAGCCCTGTTTGTTGTTGTTGTGTTGTTTCTAGGTTGGTGCCAAACTAACTAGACCTGAATCACTTGCCTAGAGGCCTGTGATGCTTCAGTGCCAATCGTATAGACAGCCACAGCTCCATAACAGAGTAGGGTGGTGTGAGCTGACCTAGGAGGGATAATGAAACTGGCAGTCTTTCTGCAAATAGGCGATTGGGCCATTTAATGGTGACTGCCCTGTCGGGTAACAAGCACAATGGGAGCTCTTGTCCCCGTATTGTCCTCTATTGCTCCTAAGGCAGTGATACAACACTTGGTCTCTGCTTCATTCGTAAGTTGAATGGGAACAAATGATACACCACTGTAGCTAACAGCCTATTAATGAAAACAGAAATGTAAACTAAAGACAAGCTTTGCACTGTTTGATTGGTTCAACTTTTCAGTGGCCATTGTTTCTGCTTTCTTCCCTAACCAGAGGGACAGGGTTTGTTTGATTGTTCATGTAATTTGGGAGTTAGCATATGGGTTTTCACTTTAAAAATTCAGAATACGAAAAGACACTAATAGTGTTAGTCTTCTATGGTTCAGAGGCGTCGTGGAAAGGAAGCATGTATGACCCAGATGGAAAATGTCTTCACCCCCTAACCTGGGGGGTGATTTTATTATGAAATATTGTTCCCATTATTTTCATACTGCATAAAACAAATAATACACTAAAAATGTCCAAAAGGCAAAAGATGTAGATGTGCGTACAGCTGTACATGGAAGCACAACCGAGTCTTGACCCCCGTTGGTCAAGACAGCCTTGGAGCCTCAGCTGTCTTGGGTACTAGCCTTGCATCGGATTCTGAGGGACAAGGTGAAGTGTGTGCAAGAGCTTTAGCATTGTGCAACTTGCTGCACATTTTATTATCAAAGCAGATTTGCATTAAAGCTGTGTGTTTTGGAATGTTCTATTAGACTCAAAACAAAAAAATGTAAAAGAAAAAATATTTCTGTTTTGATATTCATAATGAGTAAAATCTATAAAGATTTACCATGTTCCATGCTGTCTGAAATTACATATATTTTCTGATTTACTTTACTTAAGATTAAAATCTACAAGAGTGACAAAACAAGATCATTTTTTGCTTGTTTGTTGCTTTGAAATTGTATTTGTTACAGCATGATTAAGGAAGCTTATTAAACCTGTGTAATGAAGTTGAAGAAATTCATGTACGTAGTCAGGGAAGACTAGAGAAAAGCACTATCTTTAATAGTTGAAACCTTACATCAAACCCAGATTGAGTCTTGGGTTCTCTAGAAAGTAATTGTGCTTTCTTAGGTGCATGGTGGCGCTGTCTGGACTCCTGGACTCACCAGGAGAGCTGCCCACGGCAGTAAGAGATGGGTGAACTGGGTGTGCTGGCTCGAGGCTGTGAGCCTAGCGGAGAAGGGAGGATTGCTATGCATCTAAGACCAGCCTGAACTCTACAGGGCAAGTCCCCATCTCAAAACAGCAGCCAGCTACACCAGACCACCATGCTCAGCGTTAGAGAGGGGAAGTTTTCTGCCATGTGAGTTCACACTCAGGGCTGCCCAACAGCTTAAGTAAGACCTTGCGCCTGACTGGTATAGTAAGCACACCCTACCAGTGTTCCCAAGTACTGACTCAATGAAGCGCCCGTATCAGCAGTGGATGGATTCATTGTATAAAAAATAAAGTGTCCTTGGAGTAAATTGTGGGACCCTGGGCAGTGTTCGAGAACCACTGTGCCAAGCCAAGTCTCTTATGGAGGCTTCATGCTGTAAATAGAAAAGAGACTTTGGGGAATAGGATAGAAGAAGAGCAAAGATGGAAGCCGAGAGGCCGTTCAGAGGGCTGCGAACATCGTCTCAAGAGATAGTGGTAGCTTAGATGGCATGTAAGGACCAGCTGTGTGGGTTGCTTTGTCCCCGAGCCCCCTGAGTCTGTACTATTATTCTGCTTTCAAATGCTTAATTAAAGTTGAGGTTTTGTTGAGTCAGTATAGTTGTCCATCTCCTAAAATGGCCAAGGCTGTGATAACGTCCTGTAATGTAAGGATAAGTGGAAATGACCAACATAGTTTTAAAAAATACTAAGTTCTGTGAGGGATATAAGTCAATAAATAAGTAAATTTAAATTATTTAGACTGTACAGTCAGTGATGCATCAAAATCGACTATGTTGCTAAATAGGTAAAATCAGAGGCAATGCCCAAAGTACTGTGGGAAAATCCAAAAATCCAAAGCTTCTACTCATATGAGGGGCACTACATGTTGTATTGTAAACCTCTGTGTGTAGATCCTGTTTGAGCACAGAGGATTCAAGATAAGTGCTTGAGGTGAATGTTTTGAACATTGTATGTGCACAAGGATGTGACTGACTGGAGGCTCTGGTTCTTCAGACTGGCAAAATGGAGAGGGTCATGGACATAATTCAATAGTAACTAGTATTCCGTAGTGCTAACTTCATCTGTAGCTTATAAGAAGAGGTGAGGTCATTACACAATCCAAAGGAGTAAATACCTCTTTAAGAATTATTCAGCTTGCCGGGCGTGGTGGCACACACCTTCCCAGCACTCGGAGGCAGAGGCAGGCAGATCACTGTGAGTTGAAGGCCAGCCTGGTCTGCAAAGTCCAGGACAGCCAAGGCTACACAGAGAGACCCTGTCTCAAAAAAATATATTCAACTCAGTCTTTATGAATCTTACATCTTATTGAATCCAATGCAAGTTCTAGAGTAAGGATCATTCATCTGTGTCCAAAATGACCACAGCAATCCCCAGAGGTGCTTACCTCAGCCCACATTTACAAAGGCCTGCTTGGATATGCTTTCACTTAATAATTAGGAAGTTACTTAAATTTTTTACATGGTTATTACAAAAGTCTAACATTTAGGTTATTCATATGGCCCTAAAAGTTTTTCCTCTTAAGAACCATGGCTTTTCTAAGCAGTCATGCTCACTGGGGGGAAAATATTTTAAAAAGTAATAAATTTTTAAAGGAAATTGTATTTTTTAAGAGTAATATGTGTTTTCATTTTCATAAATATAAAGCATTCTTATTCTTTTTGGTCTTTGTTTATAGTCTATGCAATATTCAGCTAATCTTTTCTGTTGCTTGCTGTTTGTTATCTATGATTTTTTGTGAAGCATATTTTAAAGATTGTAGAAGATGTGCAGTTATATATGCAGAATATCCAGTATTAATTTCTCTCTAAATGATATTGCAAGCCTCTTAGCTCTTAGAGGAAAGCCTTATTCAAGTCATAAAATTTTATGGCTGTCCACTAAAAAAGAATATAGAGAAAGAAAAATGATCTATCAAAATTCCCTATATATTCAATAACACAGATGGATGTTTCTGGAAGATTTTAGTGTCTACACCAGTGTCTTGGTGTTAGGTGAATGCATAACTATTATAGTTAAAAATAAATGTTTTTTCTGCCAGTCATGACATTTAATACTTTGTGGGAAAGGTATTCAGTAAACTTGCTGAAGCTAAAAACTGCAATTGCTTCCGTGGCTTCTGGAGACGAGGGCTCTGTCCCTGGTCCCTCTTCATGCAGTTGTACTGCTCAAGCGTGGATGTGCAGGGGTGCGCGGGTCTTGTGTATGAGTCTAATGTGTCTGGTCCCTCTTGGTAGAGCTGGAGTGGACCAGAGAAGCTGCTGGCTTTAGATGAGCTCATTGACAGCTGTGAGCCGACCCAGGTGAAGCATATGATGCAAGTGATAGAGCCCCAGTTCCAGCGAGACTTCATCTCCTTGCTCCCCAAAGAGGTAAGCAAGGGCTGCCAGTTGTGCCCCACGCAGGTGCTGCCTGAGTATAAAACTGCCACCAGTTATATAAGCACTGTCTTGCTTATTATGGTTTGACACTTTGACAAACTGCTGTGGCTTAATGGTGAAATTGTCACATAAAGTATGCTTATAACCAAGGTGGTACCTCTGCGTGGATAAGGTAAGTCTTCGTGAGAGTCACTGAGATTCTTCAAGGATTTTTCCCTAGGTTGTTTGAAGCCTGACTTCAGTTGTTGTGGTTATTTTGTCAGTATGGCCTAATAATGTTTACTATCATGCCAGTTTGGCCCAGATGAAAAGCCTTAGCAGGTATTTGGTATTATGGATGGGAGGTAGCTGGATAGAAACTATTAGAAGCAGACAGCATGGGATTGGGGCAGGGTGTAGTCTGCCCCAATATGGGAGGTCGTTTAGGGGATTGATATCTGCCCTGCCCCAGGTTAACTAAGGCTATTTTAAAATATAACAGGTGTCTGTGTCTTGATTAATTGCTAGTGGGTTAGAAAATACCCCTGTAATAATAACTATAGGCCTGATAATAAACATTATTAGGCCATACTGATAAAATAACTGCAACATTAGTTGTTTGGGTATAGTGGATATTTTCAAAATTCTGGATTCATTAAGCAACAATCCTATTTTTGTTTTTATTTCATTAATTATTTATCTTACATCCTGTCAAGACCTCTAGTTTTATGATTGTTGTATTTCTCTGGTTCTTGCATTTTGTAATTATTTTTTAATACATAGAATTTTACCTATATATCCCTGTGACATTTCTACTAATCGTCTTCCTCTAAGAGGGATAGGGAGAGAGAAAGAGAAATCGATCACATATAAATTACATTCTTTTTTTTTGTTTTTTGTTTTTTTATAAATTACATTCTTATAGCACTTCATCATACAACCATTTGTGGTGATATAGTTTTATTTAAATAATGCATACATTGACATTTTAGACTTCATAGCTTAATTTTATCTGAATAAAGAAATGATGTAATATTAAATAATATCCCCATCCTCTATATTTTCTCAAATTACCATACACATGCTACTAATTAAATGTCAGCTAAAAAGACGGCACAAAAACCCAACACATAATACCTCTAATTTGAACAGAAAAAGAGTTAGGCTTTCTCTTGTCTTAGATAACCACTCTAAATTCCTAGTGGCATTAAACATAGTCCTAGTTATAATCTCACATTAGATTTGAGCAAAATCAATGAAAGGAAGCACACCTGGGGAAAAGCAAAATTGATAAAATATCTATTTCCTGGTACTTTCCCCTTTGGAGTACTTTTTAAAAATGATACTGTCCCAGAAGAAGCATGTTTATTCCTCCGAGCTCTTTCTGCATCAGAACTCTTTGAATACACTTAGGAAAGTAACGTGAGATCTCTTTGCTTCCACCAGGATATAAAATAATAAACATTTTTTTTAAGTGAAGTGAATACTCATCTTGATATATATTAATCCCTAATACCCACCTTTAGAATTTTAATTTTCCCAGAATCTCTCATAACTTAGTGTTTTTACCTCTCTGTGAGAGTTTTTCTATTTTGTTTTGCTTTATTCTAACTTTTATAGTTAACTCTTAACATTCAAAAACCTTCCAACCTGAGTTTACGCATTCAGTTAGAGTGGCTGGCTCGCCAGTGAGATCCCATGTGCAGGCACTTTGGCTAGAACAGCCACGCCTGGATTTTACAAGAGTGCTGGGATCCGAACCCATGTCTTCATGATTGTACATGAAACATTACTGACTGAGCCATTGCCACACCCCAGATTTTGAGAATGTTTTAGAATCTAAGAAGTAAGCACAGATTATTAATAAAAGGTAAAGCCCCAAAGTCTTCCTGCTTTCATGTTCTTTCAAAGACTTCCTGGGGTGGGGGTGCGAGGAACAAATGAAGTTAGGAAAGAGAGAGCCCTGGGTTAGCATATCATCTATGTTTTTTGTTTCCAACTACAGGAGAGTGGGAGTTCTTCATTTGGAAAATGCTTTATTTCCTGTGTGGAAGAATAGTAGCATAGGCCTAAGCCCTTAGGGAAGTGTGTTATCAGAGAGCATATATTAAAACATTATTACCATATTGATATAAAATGTACCTGTACTTTTCCACTAATGGGTGTGAACAAATCTCAAGTCTCTATCAACATTTAGGTTAATCTAAGAACTTGACCACTAGGCTCACACAGGAAACTTGTGATAAGTGCCACTGTTGTCACTTTGTTAAGTAAATACCAATAAAGCCACGGGCTCATACTCTTTGCTCTTAAACTCCTGCTTTTCTTGCTTCACTCAGCCCTCTGGAATCCAGTAGTCCTAGAGAGATGCTCATCCTGTGGAGAGTAGCCTCTTTTCTGTGTTTTGTGTGTGTGTATGTGTGTGTGTGTGTGTTTGTTTGTTTGTAGCATGAGCATGTCATCCGTATTTTCTTTTCTGTAGCTGGCTCTCTATGTACTTTCATTCCTGGAACCCAAAGACCTGCTGCAAGCAGCCCAGACCTGTCGATACTGGAGAATTTTGGCTGAGGACAACCTTCTCTGGAGAGAGAAATGTAAAGAAGAAGGTAAGGTTCAGAGTCACATAGAGAATGTGTTTCTACTCTGAAGAAGCAAAGGGTTCTGGAAACCTGTTGACAAAATAACTTTTCCTGTTCAGTGGTGCCTGCCAGAGTGAGTCTGCATCCATTCACTTCCTTGATCCCAACAGGAAAAGAGTTCACCTGATTCAAAGGAAACCACCAATCAGCAATTAAATACCCAAGTAACTGATAGTGTATCTACTCCTCCCATACATACTTGCTGGAAGCCTCCCGTGAGCCGAGCGGCCTCCCGTGAGCCGAGCGTCATAAATGCTGCTTCAGCATGGCCTTCCTGTCATGGGCCTTATATTCCGGAAACATAGTTTGGTTTTACCCTTTCCTAGGGAGTAAGTAGTCTCTGCATTGCTCAAAGGGAGGACCTTCTTTTTTGTAAACAGGTTTCTCGATAAGTAATCGTTTAGAAAAAGATCATTGTTTCTGAGAAGCAAAATACATTCTGTAGATGATGCCCCTTCTGTAGCTGTGTGAGCAGGTGGAGAACAGTGATGCTTCATGAGGAGGAGGAAGGCGTGAGGGACAGATCTCAGAGCCTTCTGCTAAGCCTGGTTCTGCAGTCAGCTTCTGGCTGCTATTGGATTAATCAGTAAAATCCTTCTTCTCAAGGATCTTTCTGTGTAGACCAGTGTTAATCAGCTCTGCCTTACCTTTCTCAGAAGCTCCCTTGCCACCTCCCCTGAGACAAGGTATTGGTATTGGTATGTAGACCAAGCTGCCCTTGAACTCAGGGAGATCCACCTTCCTCTGCCTCCTGAGTGCTGGGACTAAAGGGGTGTGCCACCGTGCCCAGCTTCAGAATCATTCTTAAATGTCCTTTCAAAACTGTATTTGATAAAAATGATTCTGAATAGCTTGGCCTACATAGCAAGTTCCAGACAACCCAGACTGTCCTGGACACCATATCTCGATATACATACACACACACACACACACACACACACACACGCACGCACGCACGCACTCACGCACGCGCATGCACAACCTGAGGTAATGATGTGCATCTGTCATCCTACCACTTGGGAGACAGAAGCAGGATTGCTGGAAGCTGGAGGCCATCTTGGTCTACATAGTGAGTTCTGTTAAGCATTTTATTGTGTGTGATTCAGTGGTACTCTCCTCATTCCTGTCCCTTACATGCTTTATCTTTGTAAGTGGACTATTCTAGGAACTGTGATAAAATTATTACAGCGTTTGTCCTTTTGTAATTGCCTTACTCATGTAGCCAAAAGGTCCGTGTCACAGCATGTACCCAAACAGCATTCCATTTCGTGAATTACTGCATTTGTTCTTTTCATTTTTGAAGGACACCTGGACTGCCTCCCCCTTATTTAGGCTAACTGAACGGTATCAGTATGAGCATGGCTGTAGGTTCACATCTCTGCTTCTAATTATTTCGCGTTACATGCAGAAGTGAGAGTACCGTAGCCTGCGTTATGTTTGTGATTTTGAGGAATCATTGTACTAATTTCCACAGCAGTGCTACTATTTCACATTCACAGAAACAGTGCACACACATTCCCGTCTTTGCATTTTGAGGTAGTGAGTGCAGACTTGCTGCAGCATAGCACAGGGTAGCGTCAGAATGCAGGAATCTCTGTTTCACTGGTGCTAAGCAAAAAAAAAAAAAAAAACCACAAGATCTTTATAAACCGGGTAACTTTTATTAGTGGTGAAAGGCATTATTCTCTTGAACTCTTTGATACTTTAGGAATTGATGAACCGTTGCACATCAAGAGGAGGAAAATAATAAAACCAGGTTTCATACACAGCCCATGGAAGAGTGCATACATCAGACAGCACAGAATTGATACAAACTGGAGGAGAGGAGAGCTCAAATCTCCTAAGGTAATGTTGTCATGCTAACAGAAACCTTCAGTCAGTACCAAGGCCTAGTCTCTCTCTTCACTTGCTGGCTGTGGTGGGGTAGGTAACTGGATGCCTGCCTTCTGTGGGGAGAAAGCTGGCTATATTTCAGAATTAACCCCAAGTACAGTTAGCAGTGTTCTTTATTTCTGGTCTCTTTCACCTGGTAATTTTATTGTAATCAAAGATGAGTTGATCCAGACATGTTGTCTCATGCTTGTATTCAGCTGAGGCAGGAGGATTAGTGTGAGTTTAAGGCCAACCTGAGCTATATGTAAGACCTTGTCTCAAGAAAGTTTCTCCCCAGAAGATGAGTTGAATGGTCTAGATCTAAAGGATGGTTTAAGATTTCTTCTAGGCCACTCACATGGCATTGTGTTACGGTTCCCACTAAAAGCTGGCAGTCCCTCCAGCCACAGGGCCAAATAAGATTTTTATTTTGAGAAATAACAGTTTTGGTTTGTTTTTTTTTTTTTCTGTGTTTTGCCTTTTATAATTTGAAGCAGACATTTCATTTTTCTGTCTTAAGATATTATTTTAGATATATAAATAGTAGAAATACTCAATTCATATACTTTTATAGCAAAAATTTAGCCAATTGTGGAAGCCATTGTTTTATATGCCAGCATGCACTGGCATAATCTTGAGGTTGAAAAAGCTATTATTTGCTATTTCTCTGTTTCTAGGTGCTTTATTTTTGCTTTTTTGCAGGCTAAAAGTTGAACCTAAGAGCCCAGTCTTCTTCCCCTCCTCTTCCCTCTTCCTCCTCTTCCCCTCCTTTTCTTCTTCTTCTGTTTACTTTTGAGCTGAGGGTTAGCTCAGGTATCCAGGCTGTCCTGGAGCTCACGTTGGTAGTCCAGACCAGCCTTAACCCTGTGTCCTTGAGAGCTACAGTTAGGAGCCTGTGCTCCTGGTTTCTTTTTGTCTATGGTATTTACTAAAATAAGGTGACTATCTTTTGTCTTAGACAGATTAGACACTTGTGTTGGAACAATCTTTATGAAGTTTTGGCTTAATGAAATGTTAGTAGTGGCCATTTCAAGTTTAACTAGAGTACAGATTACTGTTCTGATACATGGCTCATTCTTGTTTCTGTGTGTGTGTGTGTGTGTGTGTGTGTGTGTGTGTGTGTGTGAGATATGTATGCTTGTGTGTGTGTCCTTGCATGCACACATGTACACACACATATAGGCCAGAGGAGGATGTCAGTTTTCCTGCTCTCGTTCTCTGTCTGACTTAGATTTTGAGATAGAGTCTCTCGAGCGAGGCTGGCAACCACAAGCATCAGCAGCTCTCCAGTCTCCACAACCGTCAGTGTCAGGTTGACAGGCCTGTGGTGGCCATACCCAGTTTTTATGTGAGTTCTGGGGATTTGGCCCACATTTCATATATCTGAGCCATCTCTGCAGCTTTACTCACTGTATTTTAAAGAACATGATGTGATAACATATATGTGATGTGTACATTTTTCTTATAGGTGCTGAAAGGGCATGATGACCATGTGATCACATGCCTACAGTTTTGTGGTAACCGCATAGTTAGTGGTTCTGATGACAACACTTTAAAAGTTTGGTCAGCAGTCACAGGCAAAGTAAGTCCACTTCTTTCCATCCTTCAGTGTGTCCCCGTTTTGTGCGTTCAGTCACAGCAAAGGGGTGTGACATCTTTGTTTGACCTCCAACTATTTTGATAACAAAAGAAACATGGTCCTTCTCCCTGTGTTTATGAATGTCACCCTGGCATGGTGACTGTTTCTTAATTTAAATAGTTTGTCACCTCTGTCACTTAGATAGTCTTAAGATTTCTCAGGTGCACGTCCCCTTTTCTGAGCTTACCTTTCACTGTGTCCATGTGAGTTGCAATCATTACTTCCTAATATCCTCCAAAATACGACTGAAGGATTTGTAATTCTAAACAGCTTTGTTGCTGAGCTATCTGTAATTTAGAAATCAAGTAAATCCTGCTAATCTAAAGTTATCTCATGCTTAATGGTAAGGAAAGAAAGCAAAGGAGATTTTAAATATTGGGTTGAAGAGCCAACTGGTCCATGTAGTGGCTTTACAAAGTTGCATACCATTCCAAAGGAGTCTCTAGTGAATATTGACTTTATCTGTCTAAAAGAGAACATTTGCATAAGTAATTTACTATTTAGAAAAGTATGAGGAAAGTCTGTTTTTAAAAAAATCTTTTGCCATGTTGTTCCTTGGACAAGAATGTTGTAAATACTCAAAGCAGATGTTAAAAATTTCAACGCAGCTACAGGTTTCAGGGTATAATATTAGCTTTGGATTTATCTCAGAGTTTCAGTGTCTGTCTTTACATGTCTAGAAGTAGCATAGCCAGCCCCTAACTACTGCCTTCAGGCAGATCGGGTGAATTGGGTGAACCGTGGTATGTGGCCACACCCAGCCGAGGCATTCTTGCCTTGGTTCCTTCCCTGGAAGACACTCTTTTTCAGGTTTAGCATTATTTAATCATGGCAGCCAGGCTAGAGCTGTCGAACTTGCTTACATCTTAATATATTTGCTTTCTGTCATGCTTTATGCTTTGTATCATATGGTTCCTCTTTGTAATTATTTTTACTTCATTTTATTATTTTATGTGTGTAAGTGTTTACCTATATGTATGTCCGTAGACCACATGCATGCTAGGAGCCCTGAGAAACCAGAAGCGGGTATAAGGTCCCCTGGCACTGGAGTTACAGGTGGTTGTGAGGTACCATGTGCATGCTGGGAATCAAACCCAGGCCCTGAAAGAGCAGCCAGTGCTCTTAACCAGTGAGCCATCTCTCCAGCCCTATCATGTGACCCTTATGTTTCCTACCATGTTTTCTTTTTCCATACTTGTCCCTCAGGTGTGTACGTGAGTTGTAAGCATATGCTGCTACCAAATAAGCAGAGTGGTAGTGATGGCGTTACGTAGCGTTGGTGTGCAAAAATGCTTTCCTACTGCTCTCATAAGGCTGAATAAGTAAACTTTATTCCAGATTTTAGTGAGATGTTAGTGTATTCCTTGACTTGCTTTCATTTCTGCCTAAAATTAATCATCTGATGTGTTTTTCCAGTGTCTGAGAACGCTAGTGGGACATACAGGTGGAGTATGGTCATCACAGATGAGAGACAATATTATCATCAGTGGATCCACTGACCGGACTCTCAAAGTGTGGAATGCTGAGACTGGAGAGTGCATACATACGTTATATGGGCACACTTCCACTGTAAGATGTATGCATCTCCATGAAAAAAGGTAAAGGAAATTATGGTTGCTTGTGAATTTGGGGTTCATACAGTGCTAATGAGCTCTTAAAGTAGACACTAATGAATAGAGAGAGTGCAAATGTTCCTAAACTAGGAAAGTCAGGTTATATTTGCTTAAAATTGGAGATTGTCTTACAATTGCCTTCTTCGTTTGATGATGGTATGACTGTTTTTCTTTAAACTCCGCCCTCTAATCCATTTTGTTGTTTTGATAATTCATCATCTTTAAACAAAAAACATCTTCTCTTGACATTCATATTTATGCTACTCAAGAGCAACAGATTCAGTCAATGGGACTTCCAGCCTGACTTCCCGAGTGACCCAGCCACTTGGTCCCCACACCATCACATGCCTAGATGTAGGCAAGCATGGAGGTCCAGAGCTCGAATGTAATTCTCTCTCTACTTGTTGGCTGAACTGTCCAGAGTGCTCTCGTGCTCACGTGTGCTCCTCTCACCGTGTGCACAGCTAACAGAGCCGTCATGTTCAGGAAGCATTGTTGCCCTGCTGCTGCCCACCAAGTGGCTTCAGCCAGGCCTGACCTGTTTGCCCTTCCCTTCTCAGTGCCTCTGCCCGGTGCTTTTCATCTCCTCTGTGGTGCCCTTCTGCTAAAACCATACCCATCTGTTGACACATCCTCCCTGCACGCAGCTAAGCAATTGTGTTTTCCACTTCATTTGTCCAAATTATGTTTTTGGTCTGATGTGACACATGCTGCTGATCTTTGCTCTGGGAAGGGCGAGACAGGAGGATGCCTGAGGTTAGAGCTTTTAGAGGAGACCCCTCCTCTAAAGGGCCCATCTTAGAAGGGCCCTTACAGGGAGTCCACAGTGCTCATGACCTCTGGCTCTCTCCATCGTGCTTTCTTATTAAGAACTGTTGCCGTAAATAGGCCTTCCCTTCTGCCATGAAGTATGCAGGGTACTCCTTCCCACTTGTAAATTTGAGCCTACCTTGCACTGTGTGTTGTGTGGTTAAAATGTAGGGGATGGGTTTCAAAAGACATTGCATTTCCATTTTGGTTGTGTTTATTCTTCCACACTCAGCGTTCCACTCTCTGAAATGTGGAGACTGCCTTTATCTCCTGGCAGTGACGTAAGGTGCCTGGTTAGTAACCCAGAGGTAACTGCATGATTGTGTCACTCTGGCTTTCAGAACGGTGTAATTTTTATAGCGTTGAGGCGGTTTCTCCAGGCATTTCTGTTACTTCTATAGGAATATCTTTTTTAAAAAATCTGTGAGTCAGCAGCTATGAGCACATGTCTGAAACAGATTTTCCCTGAATGTGAAGACTAAGGAAACAGCCATAGCTTTCTGTGTCCCAAATCTATCCGCACTCAGATAGGCAATAGGAGTCCATGGTGGAAATGTAGCAAGATAAAAAGATCAAAGAAGGAAGGGTCTGCTCCGCTGTGAGCTAACGCCACCCCAAGCCGTGCTGAGGGTTCATGTGTGCACTCTATTCAAGATCATGCCGTGTGTGTAGAGAGCTGCTTGCTTCCTGAATACAGTGCAGCTCTTTCCAAACTGTGCCAGGGAACCAACCAAACCAACTCCACTTCTTTTTCACTTCGCATTCCAGGCGGAGTAACTTGAATGCATATTTGAAGGCATCAGTAGAGTTTCTTGTAAAAGCATTTCTGTTTGAGAAAAAGAGGAAAAAAAAGGGCCTGCCTCACCTGCCGTGTGCGGTCATGCTCTTCCGAATTCTAATTTTTGTGTTCTGTTCTGCTCCGCAGGGTCGTTAGCGGTTCTCGAGATGCCACTCTTAGGGTTTGGGATATTGAGACCGGCCAGTGTTTACACGTCTTGATGGGTCACGTAGCGGCAGTCCGCTGTGTTCAGTATGACGGCAGGAGGGTTGTTAGTGGAGCCTATGACTTTATGGTGAAGGTGTGGGATCCCGAGACGGAGACCTGTCTACACACGTTACAGGGACACACCAACAGAGTGTACTCCTTACAGGTAAGACAGGCTCCCGCCCTGCGGTGCACTGCTGATGACTCACGAGATCGCCCGCCTCACAGAGTTATGTCGGTTGCTGTTTATATATATATATTAAAATCAACGTGAAGAAACATAAATGTCAAAATCATTTAACTGATTTAACGGTTTCAATTTCTGTGATCCATCTTCTCTTTAAAATGCAAATATTTGTCTTGGAACCTGATACTTCAGGGCTGTAAATTTTGTGACATTAATTAATAGTTAGATAGTCTCATAGGAGAATAACTTGGATTTTAATAAACTTCTTAGCTGAGGATTAATTTGGCCAAAAGCTGCCCCTTTGCCTTGATAGCTAGAAGTTGATGGACCATGTAATTGTGATTCCATCCCCATTTGCAGTGGCCGTGGAATCTTTTGCAGAGAGCTCTGTACTTGCCCAGGGCCACTGACTGGGAGGCAGAGAGATGAATTTGACTAACCTGTTGTTTTCCTTTAGATTTGGACTTGATTTTATTAATAGATTGTAATATTTCAATATCTTCAGTAACTAGACCTAAAACGTGGGCCACTTTTATTTCTGGAAATGCAGCATTTTCCATCTTAAAATATTTTGTGTTACATAATTTCTTTCCCAGTTACTGCCTGTTAGTGATGAGCAAAGTAGAACAGAACCCCATTGCTGACATTGCTGTTCTTAGGGCATTTCATTCTTAGTTGATGATACTGCCCAATAATGAAATACTGATCTGTGATAAAGATGTTGGTTACTTCAGAAAAGACGGTGACTTCCAAGAGAGTGGCTGGCTGCTGCCATTGTTGCTAGTTGTGGTGTGCTCAGAACCTTGGAGAATGGCCTCAGAGCAGATAATCACGCACCATAACACCTTCTGGGCTTTGTAGGTATTTACTGGCTTTTAGTGTCCTTGGGAAGCTGAAGAAGAGAGGCTCCATAGCTCGCTTTTGTTCCTAAGATGCCTCTTCTAATTCCTGATAGAGTCATCTTTTGGGATTCTTGCTAATTGGCATTAAGTTCCTGTAAACAACCGCATTTTACAAACAGTTTCTAATGGAATTTCCTTTGAGCATCATGAAAGTTATCTGTGACCCTTCCCATGCCATGGGTGCTGGGAAGCATCTCAAGCTCTGGCTTTGGCTTCCTATGGGCAAGTCAGACTCAGCAGTCTTATGAATGCTTGGGATATAGTGTCCAGCTGGGACCAGGTGATCTCAAAGGCATGGTGTTCGTTTCAGGTGCTTTGTTTCCTTTTTGAAGTGTATCTGCCTTCTGTTGGAACTATTGGGCTGTTTTGTGTTGTTTCTTTTTTTAATTTCTGAGAGAAGTGTTTTGGAGAAAATCTGCAGACTCACATGTCAGCATGTGCATTTAGCTTCCCTTGAAGTTTTTCTCAGTATGCTCTTTGTTCCGGCCTTCCATATTGCCTGTACTCCTCTCCCCATGAGTAAGCTGAGAGGAGTCCATGTTTCTGTTCTAACACCCTGTGTCTCCTGTAGTTTGACGGCATCCATGTGGTGAGTGGATCTCTGGACACATCAATCCGAGTCTGGGATGTGGAGACAGGGAATTGCATTCACACATTAACAGGACACCAGTCATTAACGAGTGGGATGGAGCTCAAAGACAATATTCTAGTCTCTGGGAATGCAGACTCTACAGTTAAAATCTGGGACATCAAAACAGGACAGTGTTTACAAACGTTGCAGGGTAAGTATTGGCTCTCCTTTAGCCGTGTTCTTTAAAAATGCCATTGCTGATGGAGTGAGCCCCTGCGCAGAGCAGGGATTTAGCCTCATGCTGAGTACCTACTCCTGATGACTTTACGAAAACGAGGCCACCTTGAGAAAGGGTTTTCAATTGTGTCTTTAATGTGAAAATTCTTACTCATTTCCTGCATGTTCAGTTGACTCTTTAACCTTAACGATGAGAAGAAAGACTTGGCTGTCTCACAGAGCAACACTTTTTTTGAGTGATCATTTTATTTTGAATTGAAGCATCTCTGATAGGAAATTACTTTAGCCTCCATTTAGTCAACTCCTTCATCACTTGGAATGGAAGGAGAATAGTGTTTTCTGTGGTAAGGTACTCGGGAGAAGCTTTAACATCAGGAGGCATAGCACCATTGGTTCTTCATGAATAGCTTTTTTCTCTTTAGTCACAGCCCTTCGAAGGTTTTGTTTATGTTTTGTATGTTTGTTTGTTTGTTTTTTAGTGAGGCCATCTGGAAGCTATCACATGGCAGCCTTTGCTCATTAATTGTAACTGTTCCTGGGAATTTGGGGGTAGTCATAAGTTCAGTTTTCTTCTCTGACAGGCCAGTTTAGAGTGGTAGAGTGACAGATTTGTCACACTCATTTTTCCAACAGTAGAATGTCTGCAGCTGCACTGCCTGTGACATTTCACATTCAGGGAACACTCTCTTTCATAGAATGAAGATCAAAAAGTGTGTGTGCTGGCTAGCAGGGTTATAAGGAGGCAGAACGTTTGAGACTTGGTGCTTTAGCTACAAATAGCTACCAGATTTTCTTACATCCAAGCTGGCCCTAAACTACAACAAGGTTTCCAAATATGCAGATTTAAATGCTGTGTTTCTTGTTTGTTCTGATGCAGAGGAGTGCAAGTCCTGTGCAGCAGCCCTAGCCGTGCTTCGGAGCACTAATTCCGTCCCTTTGCCTTTGCCCAGGTCCCAACAAGCATCAGAGTGCTGTGACCTGTTTACAGTTCAACAAGAACTTTGTGATCACCAGCTCAGACGACGGGACTGTAAAACTTTGGGACTTGAAAACGGGTGAATTTATTCGAAATCTAGTCACATTGGAGAGTGGGGGGAGTGGGGGAGTTGTGTGGCGGATCAGGGCCTCAAACACCAAGCTGGTGTGTGCAGTTGGGAGTCGGAATGGGACTGAAGAAACCAAGCTGCTGGTGCTGGACTTTGATGTGGACATGAAATGAGGAGCAGACAAGATGAATTTTGTCTAACTGTGTAGACAATATACTCCCTGCCCTTCCCCTGCGCAGAAAAAAAAAAAAAAAAGAAAAAGAAAAAAAAAAGAAAAGGAAAAAAAAAACAGAAAAAAAGAGAAAAAAGAAAAGGAAAAAAAATCCCTTGTACTCAGTGGTGCAGGATGCCGGCTTGGGACAACAGAGTGAGAAGACCTACAGACTGAGAAGGTTGAGAAGAGACAAGAAACCGTAACTGACAGGAGGCGCATCACCCAAAGGCTTCACTTTTGACTGAGGGGCAGCTTTGCAAAGCGAGACTTTCTGAATCCAACCAGGTGCAATTATTCTTTATTTTCTTCTTCAGTGGTCATTGGGCGGAGCGACACCAAAACATTGTTACCATCACATAGACAAGAGAGGCAATAGCATCCACATACAGGCTGGTTGTCTTCTAATCAGAGAGCATCTGCAAAAAAAAGGCATTTTTCTGAAGTGGAAAAGCTTAAAAAAAATTTTACTGTGAATTGTTTTTGTACAGTTATCATGAAGCTTTCTTTTTTCTTCTCTTTTTTTCTTTTTGCCAACCATTGCCAATGTCAATCAAGCACAGTATTAGCCCCTGTTAATCTCTTTACTGTCGCTTCCATATCCACTCTTCAGTGCATACGTTGTCAGCGGTGGCAGGTTGTCCTGGGTTCTGTGAGTCCTGAGATGGATTTAGTTCCTGATGCTGGTGCTAGAGGTAGGTCTTCGCGCACGGGATCGTTGTCCCGCCCCTGTACTGTACTCCCAGTGGCCAAACTTATTTATGCTGCTAAATGAAAGAAAGAAAAAGCAAATTATTTTTTTTTATTTTTTTTCTGCTGTGACGTTTTAGTCCCAGACTGAATTCCAAATTTGCTCTAGTTTGGTTACAGAAAAAAAAAAAAAGACTTTTTTGCCACTGAAACTTGAGCCATCTGTGCCTCTAAGAGGCTGAGAATGGAAAAGTTTCAGATAATAAAGAGTGAAGTTTGCCTGCAAATAAAGAATCGAGAGTGTGTGCAAAGCTTATTTTCTTTTATCTGGGCAAAAATTAAAACACATTCCTTGGGACAGAGCCTGAGGTGCCTGTTCTGTGGAGAAACTTCTTTTTGAGGGCTGTGGTGAATGGATGAACGTACATAGTAAAACTGACAAGATATTTTAAAGATATATATAATACAAAATAAAAGGAAGTTGCTGGTCAGTCGTAGCATCTTACAGTATTTGGGAAAACAACTGTTACAGTTTCATTGCTCTGAGTAACTGACGAGAGAGGAACATTCGCTCTGTAGTGACGGCGTCACACGCTAACCAGCGCGATGAACAGGAGTCAGATGGTCCGCCTCATTCACCAGGAGCCGTAACTCAAGCTGAACTGTGAAAGTGGTTAACACTGTATCCTAGGCCGTCTTTTTTTTTTTCCTCCTTCTGTTTATTTTTTTTGTTTTGTTTTATTTATAGTCTGATTTAAAGCAATCAGATTCAAGTTGGTTAATTTTAGTTATGTAACAACCTGACATGATGGAGGAAAACAACCTTTAAAGGGATTGTGTCTATGGTTTGATTCACTTAGAAATTTTATTTTCTTATAACTTAAGTGCAATAAAATGTGTTTTTTCATGTTATTATGCCTGTTTCTTCCACTTAGATAACTAATAGTTTCATTATAAATATATAGTGTTTATGTCTGATATTTTAAATAGTCAGGTTTTAGCTTCTTAGCATCCCCTGCATGCACTGTGACAGAGAAACCAGTGGCTTCCAAGTTCAGCTAAGGCTGAGGCACTGTGAGTATCACCGTGAGCTGTCAGGGAGGCCCCTCCGCCATGCTCGCTTCCTTCCATAGAGTTGCATAGGGTATATAAACATGATGTCTGGTTCCTTCAGTCATAAAGCTTGTGTGATAATTACAACTAGAAACCTTATAAATAATAAGTTCATCTTAAAATTCCATATGTCTAGTCCTCACCAAAGCAGCTGTGCACACTCTTCTCTCAGGCTGCCTCCAGCCCTGACAGTGGCGCTGTCACCTGTGCTCAAAGATGGACTGGAGGGCCGCAGCTCAGACTGCTTAGGAAGTGCCTCAGCTTACCCATCGCGATGGCAGCTCCAACCATGCTTTCACACACTGAATTCATGCTGCCTTTGGTAACATTCTAGCAATCCAGAGGTTTGGGAGGAAAATGCTTACATTTGTTTGCTGTTACACACAGTCTGGAAAGACATATATCTCCAATCTCAACAACCCAGGACAAAGGATACAAATGTCAAGTCAACACAGAGTCCTTCCTTGTAGAGAACAAGGCTCTCAGAGCTGTAGCGTGTGTACCCTTCACCCACAGAGCCCACTGCTCAGAGGCTAGTCAGTTACAGGAGTCTGCCTTAAGGATGTCCTGAGCATGGAGAGGCACCCGTCTTGCACACTGTGAGGGAACTCGCAAACTGCACGATAGGAGCAATGGGAAAGCAGCAGGAAGACTGGAGTATTACATGACAAAAAGCAAGCTCAGTTCAGGCTAGCTGGGCTCTAGTGCAGCTCTGAGAAGACGCCACTACCCAGACCATGCATTGGTGATTCTGGTTAACAAAACTTAGCTAGCTGGTAGAGTTCTTGGAGTTGCTCTTTTCAGCAGTCCCATAAATGACACTAAAGTGTGGCATAATTGAAGAAAACCCCCACCTTTAAAACGTGGCAGAAAGTAAGAATCCACTGGTTTTGAGATAATCGGGCATCCCATTTCTACCTCATTCTGTCATTCGACCTCATCTGCCCTCACATTCATATGGGGCAGATAGCATCTTCTAAGGTTAGCGTTTGGCAATTGTTTTTGTTACTCATTCAGGTATGTAATTTAAATAGCATAGGTATATATGTAGAATATTTATGTGTGTGTATACTGTATTACACCAATTTACATTATTTTAGTTGAGTCACATAAATTCTGCAGTCTTACAAAAATGTAGTACTAACTAATATTGAGCACCTACCAATGATACTGTGTCTGCTCAGGTGTTAAGTGTCCTAGGACTACATAGTGTTTGAGGAGGTATAGTGGCTCACTTGGTAGAGTGCTTGCCCAGCACGCACAAAGCCCAGGGTTCAGTCCCTTGCACCATAGAAACCAGTTATATGATTCCTGTAATCCCAGGATTCAGGAAATTGTGACAACAGGGTCAGAAGTTCAAATTTATCCCTAGCAAGTTCTTAAAAAAAAAAATTATTTTATTACACATGTATAAAACAAACTACATACATCAGGGAGAACCATGTGACAATCATGAGTTCTATAAATGTTACATTCATAGTGGTTTGGCTATTTGTATTTGTCCAGCTTGATGTAAATGTCTTTCCTGTCTTGTTGGGTCTCCCTGGCAAGTTCTATTCCAGTTTGGGATACATAAATAAGACTGTATTAAAAGAAGAAGTAAAAGAAATGTTGCAGTGGATCTGTTCTGAAAGAAAATGTTAGTCTTAGTCCAAAGAAAGGAAGGAATTACCGTAGTTAAAAATCACCGAGGATCCCTCACTGTTTTACTTGCTGAAGGAATTTGTTGTAACTACATTTTTAGAACATTGTAACAAAAAGTAATGGCAGCATTAGGGCACAGAAGTGACCAGCGCAGGTGCTCAGTGGGTGTTGTCAAGGTAGCAAAGGGCATGGGTTGTGATTTTTATTTATTTTTTCAGCTACAAATAATTTATGTATAATGATGATATCTTACATACAAGGGCTGTCATATCTTACTGAAATTGCTCAAAGTTTTGACTCACAAGCCCCCTGACAGTTTCAGTTGCCTCAGCTTTCACTAACCTGCAACAGCCTAGTGCCTACCAGGAAGCTACATGGGTGTGCCAACCTATTTAATTTCAAGAAGAGCAGTTGATATCTAACTATTAGGCCATCTTCTCAATCCTCTGGTCAGTTTATTATGTCTGTTCCCTTTAATGGGTTAGAAGGTATAGTCAAACAGCAGCAGGAGAAACCTCTATGGAGCCTATCTCCAGTGGATGAGGAGTTGGAGGCAGCTTCCCTCCCCCAGCCATTGCCATCCATGCCTTTCTAGAACCTTCCCCCTAAAGCCCCCACTGCAGAAGAGCGGGGGCCCTCGGTGAGCCTGCCCAGCTGCCTTGCCCTGGGACCTGTGTTCTCTGAGGAAGCCGAAATCATGAAGCTCTATTGCTTGCTTCCTGTGTCCTCTGCGGTGGCTCACTGGCTGCTGACTGGCTCTAAGAGGTTCACACGATGTTCCTGGATTTCCCGCATAAAGTAACCATATGGCATTTTGAAAAGTTGGTACATAATTTTTCACTTTGGCATTTTCCACCACCCACAAGTTAGATACTGGTACATCCAAAAGTGGCCGCACTCGGCTCTCTTAGTCACTGCTTTCGCAAACAAGCATAGCGTGATCTGGCATTGCAATGGTCAGCATGTCTCACGAGCCGCTCAGTTACTGCTAGCAAGGCCCAAATGAGTGAAGTTCCTGCCAACTGCCACCTCTCTCTGGGTGGATGAAGCAACGCAACAGAAAACTACCGGAAGGTTATTTCAAAGGTTCTTCAGGGAAAGAGAGCACCAGAGCACACCTTTCCCAGTGAGGAGGAGAAAGGGATCCTAGATCCAGCTCCTAGGAAGGCTCATTGCTGCCAAAGCCTGGCACTGGCCCAATTTGCAATGGAATCTAAAAATAGCGGCGTTTCCATTTCGGACCTGACTCTGAAGGACGGGGAACCACCAAGTGGACATTCTGACGCTTCTCTCCTCTTGACCGTCTTGGTGCAAAACCTTCCGCCGTTCGTCTTCGGACTTTGTTTCCCTTCAGCAGTTGCGCTCTGCAATGAGAAAGTACTTTGAAGTGATTCTTGCAAATCAAAGGTTCAGCTATAACGAGCCACAAAACGTTTACCAGTCTACTCTTTTTGTTTTTTGTTTTTTGTTTTCACCCAGGAGGTTCACAGCTTACCAAAGAAACAGTATAGCACTCCTCAGTATGAGGAGGTTGCGAAGGAGACCTACTCACATGCCAGTCTGTTAAGACTTCATAAGACCCTCCTTACGCCATACTAAACCATAAGCAGAAAAGGCGACTCTGTCAATCTGATGATGCTCCCAATACAGTAAAGTGACTAGCTTAAATACACCCAAAAAAGATCCGTATGTGTATACAAAGGTTAGGGTGCAATTGAGACCACTTGTGGTAAAAGACTGAGTGCCGATTTGGGACAGCTGAAACTTCCTAAGTTAAAAACTTGTCAAAACTGGATCCAAAGTGAGAATTTAGAAACAGAATGATACAACCAAGTACTGAAGGCTCAGGAATGAGGATCCCTTCCTTCTGAGATGTCTAGATCATCAGATTTGTGTATTAGAAATGCAAAGCATTGCAACATGGCCTCTGCCCACCAAGGACTACAACTCCCAGCAACCCTTGCTCATTTGGAGTACTACAACTCCCAGCAACTCATTACCTTTATGTAGCTTCTTCAGTTTCAAGGTGACTAGGTCTCTCAACTTCGGTCTCCTCATCTGTAAGTGGGGTAATATAAGGACACAATGTAGGTCACGTTAGTTCTATAGGAAGTGACATGTAGTTGTCGTTAAAGGGTTGTAGCTACTACTGAATGAAGAAAAGCAGTAAAAGGAGGACATGACTACTCCTGGGTGTGGGGGAGGAGAAGGTTTATTAGAGCTTTGAGGGAAAGAGAGCCTAGACATGTTCCTCATTCTTGACCTATCAACTTGGAAGCTATAAAAGCAATCAGCTGGAGAACTGTAGAACATACGCGTTAGTTTCCCAGTGTCATATGCTGGGATCCGCTCACTTTTTCCAACCGCAAAAACAAGAGTTGGCAAAGAAGAATTTGTTGTATGAGATCCGCACAGCAGAGGACATATAGGAAGAGTGGGTCAATTGGGTTGTTAAAGTCCTAAGACACCTTTTTTAGGGCAGGTGACATGGCTCAGCAATAAGGGTATTTGTCACCAAGCATGACAGCCTGCGTTCAATCCCTGGGACCCACATGGTGGAAAGTGACAACTAACTCCCACAAGTTGTCCTTTGACCTCTGCGTGCCTGCACCCACCCCCTACACTAATGATAAATGTAATTATAAGGCTGTTTTCAGTCGTTGGGCAGGGGAAGGGATAATTGCTACAGAAGCTAGATACTTCAGTTATATAAAAAATTTTAAAAATAGATGTTACTGGTCTACTTGCGTGCCAAAAACAGCCATCCAAATAAAGGAGCAGCAAGCTTCTGCATTCTGAGACATGAAAGGAGGCCAGACCGTGCAGAAGGTAAGCGCAGGCGCAGTGAATCCTCAATACGTGTTAGCAGCCCATTTCTATTATTCAGTCAGGAATGAGGGACAACTGAGTTCTGATTCCATACCAGACACTTGTGTGACTCTAGATGTTTACATTTTTACACTTATTTATTGGGTGGCGTACACATGTGTGGAGGCTAGAGTGTGTGACCAGGTCTATGTTTGCTTTTCAGTGGCCATCGTCACCACTGTCACTCTCATTAACAGTGTCTTGGTGACCATTTCAGACTTACCCATCTGTAAGACTTCCAGCACGCAATATCCAAACTACCTCCCGAAATGCACCAGGAGTACTTCAGCCTCAGCCCACATTTGGGAGTCACAAGCATCCACCACCATGCCCAGCTTTCTTGGTCTTCTTAGTGTCTGTCTCTTAAATAGGATAGGGTCACTGAGCCTTTGAAACAGGTTGTAATTTCAGAGTAATCCTCCTCCTCCTCCAAAAATACCATATAGTCCCTTAAGAGACTATGAGTTAGGAAGATGGCTCCATGGTTAAGGACACATACTGCTCCTGCACCGGACCAAACTTGGTTCCCATCACCTATTCTGGTTCACAACTGTCTGGAACTCCAGCTCCAAGGGATCTGAGGCCTCTGGTTTCTGTAGGCGTCTACACTGTTGTGTACAAACACACAGACATACACACATATAAAAATAATACAAAATCCTAAACCATGCTATCCTCACAGAAGAAAACACTGCATTTTACAGTAGGGAGTAAAATGTAACTTTTTAAATGCACATATGGAAACTAAAACCTTCAATTCGAAATTAAAAACTAAAGAAAAAATTAAAGGAAAAATACAGAAAGTAGAGAAATATAAAAGATTAGAAAATTGTTCTGGGATACCTTCTGTCCGAATAACAGGACTTTCAGAAAAGAAAATAGAGAATATAGAATTAACTATTCAAAAATAATACAAGAAAACGAGCAGAATTGAAAGCTGACTGGAAGGACCACTGAGATCTTTGAATGAACTAATGAAAGAACCCGCCATACTGTGATCATCATTATGAAATCTTAGGGCACACGGGCTGGGGAGAAGTTCCTAAGCCTAAGAGAGAGAGGGGAGAATCAGAGATTGAAAGAAGAGAGCTGGAGGGGCTGGGGGGTGTAGCTGGGTTGACAGGACACTTACCAGATGTCCACTAAAAGCAGGTGGTTTGCACAGATAACTTAATAATGCGGGACCACTCCTCACCTGCATCAAGCAACACTTCTCCAAATTAAGTGGTCGCTATAACCTCAAGCTCCTTAGCAACCCTAGTAGCTTCCTTCTTGTGACCAAACACATCCTGGAACTTATTGTGAAATTCGAGGCAATGCACCAACCAGTTCAGCCTAGGGTAGGTCCATGTGCATTAAGGCAAACTGTCTTCTCCTGTTTTAGGGATAAAACTGTATTTACATCTTATACATATGCCTGATTGGATGTGCATATGATTAAAAGCAGACACATCCTGGGGAAGAATACATGCAGTGAGCAGAGGCTTGCGTAACCTAAGCCTGTCAATCAAAACAGAAAACCACCCATACCTTGGCCCTCGCCAACTAACTTCTTCCTCCTGGAAGCCAGGAAGGCACCTGATGCTGAGCTTCATGCTTGCTCAGGATGGGCAGCTCCTGTGCAGTGAAGCTGCTCTGTATTTCCACTTCTGAAAAAAAAAAATCCCTTTATTACTTCGCCATCTCTGTGGGCGACTTCAGTTATTTGAACAAGACACCAAGCACCTGAAGCCCCATCTGATCTCTGAGACCCCTCGCTACACATTCCCAGCACTGCAAAAAGAAGAGGAGGAAGAATTGGAACTTCAGACATCTTGATTAACATCAGTAGATGCCAGGGACTTTCATACTTATGTAGGCAGTTTATTTTCAATTTAGGATCCAACACCTAGCCAAAACATTCAAGTGAGAGGGAGGGAGAAAGGACATTTCTAGACATAGAAAGACCCAGAGAGCCATTGCGTTCCTGGTAAAGGTGTGGTCCAACAAAACAGTGAGGTAAGCCACGAGCAAGGAATATGTGCGTGGTGCTTTGAATGAAAAAGGCCACAGGGAGTGGCATTATTTGAAAGGGTTATGACTTGTGGCCTTGTTGGGGTGGCTGTAGCTCGGTGGGAGAAATTGCATCACTGTGTGGGTGAGCTTTAAGGTTTCAGAAGTTCAAGGCAGGCCTTGGCTGCCTATGGCTTGAGATGCAGACCTCTCAGCTGCCTGGCCAGCACTATGTCTGCCTGCATGCTGCCAAGCTTCCCACCATGATGATGATGGCTTAAACCTCTGAAATGTAAGCCAGCCCCAGTTAAATGTTTCCCTTTATAAGAGTTGCTATGGTCGTGGCGCCTCTTCCCAGCAATAGAACCCTGACTAAGACAATGTGTCATGCAGAAAATAGGAGGTCAGTCAGAAGCTGAGCAAAGGGCATTCTAAGGTGACAGATGGGCAGCTGGACTTACAAGAATCAGTTGAAATGGGAGCCTGGTGGTCGCCTGAAGAAACGTCCCATGAATTCAAAAGAAAACAACAAATCATCCACCATGATAGGAAAAGGAACATCTCCAAGTTCTGAAGTTCAAAGGATACATTTAGATAACAGAAAGATTGGATATACAAAAATCTAGGCAATAGATAAAACCAGGTAATTGTTAATTAAAAAAAAAAGTGTGAAAAAACAGTCACAATGCACTATTAGCCCTAGCATTTACAATATTTACAGAGCCATAGGATGTAAATACTAATGATTTTGATAAAACAAGGGCGGAACTAGAAGAGGAGAGTTCATTCCTCATTGACCATAATTAGACATTGATAATATCTAATGATGAAACTCTAGGTATGCGCTTCCTGTAAGGACAGAGGTACATGTCAGAAGTCAGGAGCAGGATGCTTGCCTCCATGGGCTTGGAGCTTTAGATCCAGTTTTGAACTAAGAGCGTGTGGAAGGATAAACAGCCTGTACGCCCTTCTTGAAGAGGGCTCGACATTCCTGGAGCCTCAAGGACAGTAACTCCACCCTCTTCCTTGGCCCATTTCCTTCCTCTTCTCTCTTCTTCCCTCCTCCTCCTCTTCCTCCTCTTCTTCCTCCTATCCCCCTTCCTCCCCCTCCCCCTCCTCCTCCTCCCCCTCCTCCTCCTCTCCTCTCCTCTCCTCTTTTTTTCCTCTTCCTTTAGAGTATCAGTTTTTATAACTTTGTTGTTCCCTAAAACATGTAAGCCAGCCCCAATTAAATGTTTCCCTTTATAAGAGTTGCTATGGTCGTGACCAAAATTTGGTCTAGACCAAAATTTCAACAAGGCCAGAGCAGAAGCCAGTGTGTTGGGAGGAATTCTCTGGGTATGTAGTAACAACCTGGCCTCCTTAAACCAAATACACAAATCTCTGACACCAAAGGCCTTTTGTCCCCCAGGAAGTGACAGGGGAAATGAGTGGGTGGACACTGGTACCATGGGCCATGGCTGACCTTCCATTTGCAAGGGCAGGGTCACAGCTGTTTCTTGAGTGACTTCATGTGCCCTAGCTTGGCTTCCTTGAAGATTCTAGAAGCAATGAACCACTGTGGACCAGAGTGTGCTGGCCAACAGCAGAAGGCTAGCTGGTGTCACCCCAGCTCTGCAGACCAAAACCCAAAGTCTAAATGACAGGCAGATAGTTGTCACCTGATCCTTCTGAACACACCCTAGACTGCTCCAAGACTCCCAAACCACAGACATGGCCTGTGTGAGCTCTGTGGTTTTGTGAATCCTATAGTCATAGAGCCATCCATTTATGCATACTTCACTGTGGCTTTCTGGTCTGTGGCCTAGACTGTTTCTTATACAGCAAGATGACTTTAGGTTTCAAATCAAAGACAGACCATGAGCAATTTTATCTGTCTTGTAGAGCCTTGTAACTATTATCAACTGAAATCACTTGTTTGCTGAAGCAAGAAGCTTCTTAATTTTCTGAAGTATTGTGATAGCTCACTCAAGCCTTTAGACCTTTCAAAGTATCTGTAAATACATTTAAGGCTCATGCTATGACCTCAGCCTTTTTTTTTTTTTTTTTTTTAAGTTAAAGCAGGCCTTAGAGGGTCAGGGTCTAACTTAACTAAATGACTAGGTTCCACACTCAAGGTTTCAATGACAGAGTCCCTTAACTGTTGCTTGCTACCTCTGGACCTTGGCCCAAGTTCCCACATGGGTGTGCCTTGTGAAAAAGGAGAATGCTGTGTCCTGTCTTGCATTAAAGTCTACACCGCCTGTTTTCTTTGCTTGTCTTTCCCCTCTCCTTTCTTTCCTCTGTCCCTTCCTTCTGTTTTTTGAGTCCCTGCTGTAGCTCTCAGGTTGGCCTTGAACTCTGGCCTCTGCCTCTTGGATGTTAGGATTACAAGTGTGCAACACCACACCTGGGCCAAGTTCAATCCTTTAAAATGTGCAGGGCCTGTAGGCCTGGAGAGATGGCCCAGTGGTTAGGAGTGTCTGCCCTCCACCATGAGAACTAAAGTTCAGATCCCAGAACCCATGTCAGTAACTTCAGCTCCAAGGATCTGACCGCTTTCTGGCCTCCAATGATACTGGTGCATGCGCGCGCGCGCGCGCGCACACACACACACACACACACACACACACACACACACACACACACACCCCTCAATAAAAATAAGTTTTACCAATAAGAAGAAAGAAATGAGGAAAGAAAGAAAAAGAAAAAAACCCAAAGCCTCATAGTGATTCTGGTGCTGGACCCCTCCCCCAAAGCACACCCCCTCCTCAAACACACACATGCACACATGCATGTGCACAAGCACTCCACCTGCAGGTCCCTAGTGTATACCCTCCCCAATATTTCTATTCCCACTTACTCAAAGAATTGTTGCAGCAAAATAAATAAATCACTGCTAAGTAAGACTGGCTTTGCACGTCCGGGCAGCGTGGCTGCACATGAGCATCACTGGCCGTTTTATGCTTCTGTTGCCTAAGGGTCTGGTCTGCCGCATCAGGGACCCACAGCTAGTGCACAGAAGAGCAGACTGAAGCCAGGGCCAAGGACACCCCACGGTCTCTTCCTGCAGGAAAAGCAAATTACTTTTACCTACAAGAGATTCCCAGGCCACCCGGAACACCATGCTTTCCTCTTGTCCTCTTGGCTGTGGAGAAATCCAAATGAGAACACTTCCTGTTTAAAATCCTCAACAGAGGAGAACAACAGATCAGCTTGGGCTAATATTGGTAGTGGGGAAGACCAATTAACAGCCGCATGAATTGTGCTGTTTACACTCTATTCCTAAGGTTAATTATGCCATCAAGTAATAGCTTTTGCCTTGATTAGAGGGCCCTCAGGAAGCAAAAGTGTGCTTCCATTTGAAAGGCGTGTCTGCCAATGGTGGTTGCAGAGGAGCTAGGCTCAGCATGCAGAGCTAACATCCAAGAAGTAGCTCAGGAGTCAGGCTCAGCACATACTGTCACTGTCACAACTATCAGTCAATGCATGCGTCACTTAAATGGCGCCAAGACTGGGGGATACTTGAAGCACAGAGGTGGGCTCCAACTCTCTCGACTTTTTTTTTTTTTTTTGCACTCTCTCTACTTTAGATCCCTGTCTCTCTCTCTCTCTCTGTCCCTGTCTCTGTCTGTCTGTCTGTCTCTCCTCTCTCTGTGTGTCTCTCTGTCTGTCTCTGTTTGTCTCTCTCCTCTCTGTCTCTCTCTCTGTCTCTGTCTTCTGTCTCTGTCTTTCTGTCTCTCTGTCTCTCTGTCTCTCTGTCTGTCTGTCTGTCTGTCTGTCTCTCTCTCTCTCTCTGCTTCTCTCTGTCTCTGTCTCTGTCTCTGTCTCTCTCTCTCTCTCTCTCTCTCTCTCTGTGTGTGTGTGTGTGTGTGTGTGTGTGTGTGTGTACATGTGTTCCAGGAATTGAATGCAGGTGGTCAAGTTTGGAGGCAAGCACCCTTCTCCCGCCCCCACCCCCCCCCTCACCCCCAGCCATCCCACTGGCTCTGCTTTGAATTATCTGTATTCTTTCCTGAAGTTGTGGACTTTTTCCATTTTTCTCTATTGGGAAGAATCAATACAATTAGTTCCTCTATCCTAAAATATACAGGAAACAGACAAACAAAACCCAAAAGAACATCATCTTTTGTTTCATGGATGTGCTCAGCAATGTTGTTTGTCACCTTTTTTTTTTTTAATGACAAAATAAAATATAATAAAATGAAGCAAAAACCTATCATATCAAAGTTGGGTATGGCAACTCAAGAGGAGGAAAAGAGTCCCAAGAGCAGGCACAAGAGCCAGGGATGTACTTGTTCTCACATTCAGGAGTCACATACAAATACTAAGGTAATAGCTATACTATATAGGCAGAGGGCCTGGTATAGATCCACAGGGCCTGTGCTTGCCGCTTCGGTCTCCGTGAGCTTATCTGCACCTTGCTTAGTTGATTCAAAGGGTCTTGTCCCCCCAGCTGTCCTTCATTCATTCTGCCTCTTACAGTCTTCCCTCCTACTCAGCTGTGCAGTACTCTGAGCTCTGAGGGGAGGGGGATTTGATGGAGACCTCCTACTTAGAGTCTCTCTATGTGGGTCTGTGCATCTGTCCCCATCTGCTGCCAGAGAAAGCCTTTCTGATGATGACTGGGTAAGACACTGACCTATGCATATGGAAGAATGTCATTAGGAATAGTTGTTTTTTTTTTTTTTTAATTTTTATTTTTCTTATTTTCAGACCAGTACTGCTTGGTTTTACCATAGGTCTCTGGGCTGTCTGGTCTCTGGTTCTTGGTTACCCAAGCAGTGTAGGGTGCGGGTTCCTTCTCACGGAGTTAGCCTTAGGTCAAGCCAGACATCGTGTCATCGTTGCCCTAGCATATTTTGCAGGGAGGACAGGTTGTAGGTGGAAGGTTTTGTGGCTGCGCTGGCGTTCGCGTTTCTCTTGGTAGCCTGCAGAGTACCTTCCCGCAACAAAGAGACGAGGACTTAGGGGTGAGGGTTCCATGTGGGCACCAGCTCAACCTCTCCGTGTTCGATGAGTTGCGTAGGTGCTGTCCTCAGCAATGGGGCCCCACTGTCAGTTTGCAGAGAGCAACCTTTTGCCTTAGCAACAGCCTGGGTTGTTTGGGGATTTCCATGGGACCCATATGGCTAACATCAATGGAATGCACCCTAGACTCATCACTAGAAGCTTTGCCTGGCTACAAGACATGGCTAGTTGAGACTCCATATCCCCCATTACTAGGAGCCCTGATTAGGATCACCTTGATAAGACTACAGGAAGTTTCCACTGCACTAGGTTCTATCCCCCCTCCCCACCCCCCTGCAACCCAGTCCTGCCATCTCTCCCTCCACTCTCTCTTTACTCCACTCTTCCCCCACCTGATTCCCTCCTCTCATCCCAGCCCCTACCCTCCCCAAGTCTGTCCATGAAATCTATCCTATTTCCCCTTCCCAGAGAAGTATCTGTGTCTTCCCAGACCCCTCCTCTTCACCTAAGCTCTCTGGGTCTATGCATAGCAGCTTTGTTGTCATTCACTTAATGGCTAAGTTCCTGTTATAAGTGAATACGTATCAAATTTATCTTTTTGGGTCTGGGTTACTTCATTCAGGATGATTTTTTTTTTCTAGTTCCATTCATTTGCCTGCAAATTTCAATATATCTTTTTTTTTTTTCACAGCTGAGTAGCATTCCATTGTGTAAATGTACTATATTTTCATTATCCATTTTTCTGTTGAGGGGCATCTAGGTTGTTTCTAGATTCTGGCTATTACAAATAAAGCTGCTATGAACATAATTGAACAAGTGTCTTTGTGGTATGGTGGCGCATCCTTTGGGTGTATGCCCATGAGTGGTATAGCTGGGCCTTATGGTGGACTGATTCTCAACTTTCTGAGAAACTGCCAGACTGATTTCCACAGTGGTTGCACAAGTTTGCACTCCCATCAGCAATGGAGGAGTGTTCCCCTTTCTCCACATCCTCACCAGCACGTACTGTCACTTAGCCACTCTGATGGGTATAAGATGGAATCTCAGAGTCATTTTGATTTGCATTTTCCTGATGGCTAAGGATGTTGAATGCTTCGTTAAGTGTCTCTCAGCCTTTTGAGATTCTTCTATTGAGAAGTCTCTGTTAAAATCTGTTCCTCATTTTCAATTGGATTATTTGTGGGGTTTTGTGTAATAATTTTTGAGTATGTGTGTACACCCAAGGCATATGTGGGTATGTGCAAGCACCTGTCCATGTGTGGAAGCCAAAAGAGGAAAATGGATGCCCCTGCTTTATTACTTACTCTTTAATTTACTCTCTGAGGCATGGTCCTTCACTGAACCTGGAGCTCACTGCTTGTCAGCAAGCCGAACAACCCTCTATGTCTGCCTTCCTCAGCATTGGGGTTACAGGCAGGCACCTGCAGCCACGTCCGGCCTTTTGTTCTTCATTTCATTTTTATTATGTGTGGAGGTGTTCACACGAGTGCAGGAGGCTGCAGTTACTAAAGGGTCAGATCTCCCTGGATGTGGAGTGATAAGTAGCTGTGAGCTGCCTGATGCGGGTGCTGGGGATTGAACTCTGATCTTCTGGAAGAATGGTACCTACTTTTAGCCACTGGGCTATCTCTCTAGCCCCATACCTGGCTTTGTATATGGGTGCTGGAGTCCCAAATTCAGGTCATGCTTTTGCAGCAAGAATTCTTACTTATTGAGCTATCTCCAGGTCCAGTTTTTTTCTTTTTGAAAGATTATTCCTTGGCAAAGTTCCTCATATGGACTCAATCAAGCACTTTCACAGTAACCTGGTGAGGTAGATGCTGTGACCAACCACCCTATTCTTTACAGCTGAGGAGACTAAGACACAGGTAGTTTGAAAGTCATCCACATGACAGATGTCAGCCTCTCCAGTCACTTCAAAGTCAGGAGACTCCCAAATGACCAGAGAGAAAACTTATTTCCGTGGAGGCGTTCTGTGTCTTGCTGGGAGTTGTTGGTGACCTGTATTATAAACTCAGGAAGTGTTTGCTTAATCTGGGCCTTTCTCATGGCCACGTAGCCATGTCTGACTGGCCAATGTAGCAGAGTCTGAGATGGTATGTTGTTTTGAACAAAGGCTCACTAAAGATGAGTCTCAATTAAGAATAACCCTTACCCTACTATTGGATGCAGAACAGCCTGTAGTCCCTGTGTCTGAGCACTTGGTCCCCAGGTGGTGATGGGCTTAGGTGAGGTTGTAGAACTTAGGAGGCAAAGCTTTGCTGGAGGAAGTGGATCCCTGGGCATTAGCGAGGTAGTGGGAGGTATGTACCTTGAGGTATTACAGGCTAGCCTCACTTCCTGTTCATTCTCTGCTTCCTGGCTGTTGATGCAATGTGACCAGCTGGCCTCCTGCTCCTGCTGCCATGCCTGTCCTAGCATTATAGACTGCATCGTTGGGGGCTGGAGAGATGAGTGAGCAGTCAAAGCACTTGTTGCTCTTGCAGAGGACCAGATTTCAGTTCCCAGCGCCCATGTCAAGTTGCTCACAACCATCTGTAATTCCAGTTCCAAGGGATCCAATACCTTTATCTTGCCTCTTTTGGCACCTACAGGTATGTGCAAGTGTATACACACACACACACACACACACACACACACACACACACCACAAAATAAAAATTGCAATATATGTATCCCCTCAAACTGTAAGCCAGAATCAAACTTTCTTCTTTAAACTCCTTCTTGTCAGGTATTTACTCATGCCTATGAGAAAAGCAACTGACACACAAAAAAAGAGCATCTGCTAGAAATCTGAGGAGGGGGTGTGTGCACAGTAGTGCTCTGCTCAGGCGGTAGAGTCAGACACAATGGAATCCATCCCCACTCCACATCTCAGCGGCCAAGTAAATGGGTCTCTTTGCACCTCAGCGGTCTTCATTACCGCACGGGCTGTACTGAAGATGGAGTTAGATCACCCAGGTAAAGGCCTTAGCTCATGGCTACTGCAAAAGTGGTCTATGGACCAGTGCTGCAGTTACCCGGGAGTTTCCCAGAAATGTGGCATCTCAGGTCCCACCCCAGACTCCTGCAGCAGCATCTGTACATTAGCACTCAACTCTCAGGGTCATGCCTATGGGCGATACTTCACCTCAAAGACTGAGCTCTGAGACGTAAGTGAAATGTATTGTGAGCACTGAGGATGATTACACTCATCTAGATGATCCTATCAAGTCCCCTCAGTGTATTTCAGGGGCAAAGTGTTGAAGTAGAGGGACCTCAGAAATGGGCAACAGGGGCCACCCTGGAAACCTCTTCCCTTGCCTCTGTTGACACCATCACCTCCTTTTTCCATATTCTCAGAGATGAAGAGAACACCTGAAGACAGGAATTGAGGCTTCTGGGAGTAACTGTTGGGAAACCCAAAGTCAGGGAAGAAAAACAGCCATGAAGCTGCACAGGACAGTGACTGCAGCCGGGAGTCCCCCGGCTCCCTAAACTACAGAAGCCCTTTCCTTTTCTTGCAGCAGAAACCAGCTCTCCATCCCGCTCGTGCTTTGAGTTGGAGTGTCCTGTTACTCCTCAGAAGAGGCTCGCAAGGCCTGAGCGAGCCACTCTCCTTTCAAAGTCTTTTTAGAATGCAGAGCTTGAAGATTAGTGTCGGGAGAGAGAGCATTTGACTGCCTAAGTGTTCAATCTCCCAGGGACTTAGATGCTTCGCAGCGAGAACTGATGTTCATTAAACTGTAAGCAAATTAGGGTTCAAGCCAAAGCTATAAAGGAAGGCATCGTTAGTACATGGGAGCTATCCGCCACCATCAGACTTCTCGTCTGTTAGAAATCCAGCACCTCACGATTTGTCTCTTGCACAAAAGAAAAGTACGCCGCTGCCTTTGCAGCCGGGTCTCTGCTTCACCGTCCTCCATTGACAACAAAGTGGAGCAGAAGGCTGTAAGCCCGCATGAAAGCTTTCAGTTCCCTTTTGGGTTTTGCCTCTATGTTATCTTTGGAGGGCCCTGGAATAGTTTGATAAATAAAGCGTTTTTGTCAGTCAATAAATTATTTTCTTTTTTTAAAAAAGTCATTTTTATCAAGTGGATGTTCAATTGCCACTTCACAAGGCAGAAGCTTCCTGGGTGTCCAGGGCAGGGGAGGGCCGTGCCATCGCCTCAGCAAAACTGATTTGGAGAAAAGCTCTGTTCTCTGTCCCTCAAATCCAAGGCGTGCATTTCTCTGTGGCCAGACCCACCATTCCCTGAGCCTGCGCAGCTTTTAAGGAACTGAACTGGCCGAGGAAGATGGAGCTCATCTGATTCTTGCAGGCTGACGCTGCAGCCCCAGTTTCCCAAGGAATAAATTCCCAGGTGTCCCTCAGTGCGGTAAAATTATTTGTGAGCAGGTGAACCAGGCGCCCCAAGAAAGGTAGGTTTGAGTTTCCAGTAGTGCCCATACCTGGGACCTATATCTCCTCACTCCTCAGCCTTCATGAGTTAAAAGTTGGGGGGAACAGGGCAAGAGTCTGAAGTGGGCTCACCCGTTGGCCTGGGGCCTGGAAGGCAGTGACAGAGTGGCCAGGGTCAGCTCCAAGTCCCTTGTCTCTGTACAGGGCAGAGGGCTCCCAGGGTCAGGACTGAACAGGAAGCCTGAGCAAGCTAAACAGACCCCTGAAAAGTTTTCTAGAGGGCCCGAGACAGGAAGCTCCAAGCTGGCAGATTCCTCAGGGCCAGGCTAGCCTCCCATGTAGCCTCCTGTCTCCTGTCTAACCTTTATGGATGGTACCATTATAGGCAGGCGTCTAAGCACACTGTTTAGAAACTGGCAATGCTGCTTGCTATCAGTAACAGGCACTTTTTGGCAAGCTAATTTTGATGCAGCAATGGACCTAAAACAAAAAAATTTCACTTTAGCTCTATTTACCAGTGAGCACTTGGAGGCTTACGTGCACCCCTGCCATCTGCCTAAGCTCACTCAATGTATGGTGTCTAGATCCAGAAAGTGTTTTGCCTGGGAAAGATGACATGGGAGCAGACTCGGGACGTGACTTCTGAGGGAGGGAATAGAAATGTCCAGAAAACTAGAGGAAACAGGGATTCAGGAAGGCACAGAAAGAATGAGAACAAACAAAACAGGTTTCTGAGAGGAGGAGAGGAGGGACAGTGGTTGTTAAGTATGTGCCATATATTCAACATACATGGTATAAGATTTATTGTAGAAGCATAGTAAGAGAAAGAAACAGGGAGCGCCCCAGCGGGGACAGAGAGAAACAGAGGGAGAGAGGGACAGAGTAAGAGAGACAAAGTAAGGAGTGATGGGTGTCGGGCTTGTCCTTTTTATCCAGTGCCCATGGTGGTGATGATGTCAGAGGTCGCTAAGCAACCTGGGGGCGGAGGAGGGGCAGTTATGCAAACAGTAGCAATGGAGGAAAGCTAGTGGCCAGCAGAGTTCTAGACGGGGGCGGGGGGGGGGGGGGGGGCGGGGGGGGGCCCAGGGAGGGCGGCACTGCATTCCACTCCCCACCTCATCTGACGTAAGAATTCTCAAATCCTCCTGGGATCACAGCCAGGATAGAGTGTGAAGAAATGTCACTCAAGCCATTCCAGGGCCATCTCTGAAGTGACCAGCCATGGTGCGGCATGCGGCTGGGGCAGGAGCCTGCCTTGGCCAAAACTCGAGCAGCAGCACTTTCTCTAGACATCCCCAAAGCAGTATAAGGAGTTCTGGTGCCGTGTCTGTCTACACGGTGCCATGTTCCAAAAAATTGCTTGGCAGTGTCACCACAGGCTTTTGGAGTTGGGGTGATGGAGGTACCCTAGTGGAAAGGCACAGTGTCCAGAGCTTTCCGGACAATGCTCTTCCAGTACCTGTAAGTGCACCCAAAGGGTATTTTCTTTGTTTCTTTTTATAAACTGCATATTTAAATTTATTTAATTTTAATTAATTAATTGTTAATGTAATTTACCCAAAGTGGACTGGAGTTTTCTTTCTTTGAGTTGGGGTCCTGCCTAAACTAGACTAGCCTCAAAAAAGCCTTATTAAGTACCTGAGGATGCCCTTGAACCTCTGATCCTCTTGCTTCTACCTACCAACATGCCTAAGCACTCTGCCAGCCGAGCCTGGGTGGGAGGCAGGATGCGTAGTGGAAGAGAGGCAGAAGAAATGAAAAGTCTTCTCCCAGTGCTATGAAGGAATCACTTAGTAGCAGCAGATGAGAGGGTTCAATTTGCCATTCCAAGAACAGGCAGGCCGCTGAGCCCAAGAGTCTATCAAAGAAAGCAGTTCAGCTTCCTGGTGGGAGGTTGGGAGCTGTGAGTACAAATAAAGCAGATCCTAACCGGGCCCAGAGGCCACAATGCAGGCAAGGATCTGCCCACAGGAGCCTGGACCCTCTGGGAAGATGCTGCAGTGGTTACAGAAATAGAGCAGGAAGGGCCTAGGCACAGCAACCCCAAATGTTCAGAATCTCCAGGACTGTCTGAATTCTCAACTTTTTTTTTTTTAAAAAATAAAAACATATCAGTGTTTTTATGACCTAATGTCACATTTATTTTTGCTAAAAATGGCATGTTTAAAAAAATAATAGAGCATATGGTGAAAATAGAGGTTAGGTACCAGCGAAAACTAAACACAATCCCTCTAACACATTCGTGGTATTTTCATATGGCATCAACGGGGGGGGGGGGGGGGGGGGTGGCGAGGACAGGGATGAACTCTCGGCAGCTTTAAAGTCTATGTTCATTGCTCTGCCTTTCTCCTTCTGCAAGTGAATCTCACAGGACACTCACTTCCTGGAGGGAGAGGCCACATCAGAATTAGACGTCTGAGTCAGGATGTGGGCTTCCACGTTAATGCTGTTACCTTTGGAGGTCAAGAACTTCTAGATCTAATTGTAGTTTAGAAGGAATGTTGACAGAGGAGCACAGAATGGCACAACGAGGTCACAGCGAGTCAAATCCGGGGCAAACCTGATTTGAGCAAGCCAAATGTAATCAATAAATAAGTAAATAAACAAATAAAATAACATTTGATAGTCAAGAAAAATTAAGCAGCAGTTTATAATATGTAATACTTAGGAATCAGTTTATGGGGCTTTTATACAGCGTGATAATGATATTATGGTTAATTAAAAAGTTATCCATTACAGATGAAAATGAAAATATAAGTAGATATGGCAAAAAAAAAAAGTCTTATTGGTATTACAACAAAGGGATGTGAGATGTCTCCATGCTACAACTGGATTTTCTGTATGTAATTTTAAAAAAAAGGATCTTATACTCTCATCGAGCAAAGCATCCCCAAGGGCAACA
The DNA here is from genome assembly GCA_907169655.1 of Acomys percivali. Classification (NCBI taxonomy): domain Eukaryota; kingdom Metazoa; phylum Chordata; class Mammalia; order Rodentia; family Muridae; genus Acomys; species Acomys percivali. The sequence goes on from OU015751.1 coordinate 116,695,772, forward strand.
CACTAACAAATGAACAACCCCGCTTAGTGGTCAGCTGAAGGAATTCCCAGTGGCCAATGTGGAACAGTTTAAACAAACAGCAGCAACAAGAGGAACTCGCTTGTCACCCAGCACCCAAGACAACACCTGCAAACTCAGGATGAGCTGAACGAGTGAACGGCATAAGGAGTGCGGGAGAGACAGAAATCTTTCAGGGTAAAGAATTCCAGATGATTGGTGTAACTATTCCTCTTTCAAGGAAGTGAGTCATGTTAGTTGGCTTTTCTGAGGCAATTCTTACCTTAAGAGTAAAGGCTTATGCTTGGTTTGCAGTCTTTGGGTAAGGAGTGCCTTGACAGCAAGGTGGGAAGGCAAAACAGCCCTTGTCGTAAACCACAAAGCCAAGGAGAAAGAACAGGCCCTGGGGCCCACAGCCCCACTCACAGCCACACCCCAGTGACCTCCTGAGGTCTCTACCACCTCCCAATAGCAAGCCTTCTACCCATTGCTCTTTGGAGAACATTCTAGATCTAAATTCTAGTGGTGCTGTTGCAGCTTGACTCCCCAATTTTAATTTATTTATATATATATATTTATATATATATATATGTGATATGTGTAAAAATGTTATATATTTATAAATTTATAAAATTTAAATATACATTTATATATGGTATATGTATTTTATATATTTACATATATTATACATATAACTGAAATGATCTTCCTCCAATATTTGCGTAACACATTGGATGGAAGAAAAACACCTGGTACACCTAAACAGAGGGCTGGTATGAAACATCTGGCTAGCATTTCTCAAAATGGCCATCACCATAAGAAAAGTCAGAAGCTGTCACAGCCTTACAATGGGGGCTTACATACACAAAACAACTGAACGTAATGTAGTATCTTGCATAAGATCCTGTGGTGTAAAAATACATTAGATTAAAAAAAAAAAAAGGCAGCAACAACTAAGGAAGTCTGAGTGAGGCATGGATAATGCATCATTTTGGGGTCATTAGTTGTGATAAATGTACTGTACTAATGGAGATTGTTACTAATAGCAAGTGCTGCTATATTAGGGTATATGAGGAAGCTGTTATTGTCATTTTCTGCAAATCAAGATTTACAGGAAAAAAAATTAATACATTGAAAACTATTCTATACTGGATCATAGCCAGAAAGCCAGGAGTGGTTGAAAGGTATTCTAAAATATATTTTAAATAATAAGAATGGGTAGGTTAGAAGAATTACTAACCTCCTCCACCCCCCACCCCCACCCCCATTAATTTTAGGTTTTTTAAAAAGTCTAGAACTTTATTATACCGAAAAGACGGTTTCGTTGGTTGGTCAGTGAGCAGGCTGGGGCCGGAGGAGGCAGGCCTCACTTTTATCCTGACAGTACTCAGCTGTCCTGCCTCAGCATGGCTGGGCATGCGCTCGCTTTCCTCCCACTGCGACTGTGCTTGTTGCCTCGTCCTTACTAATTCACGTGCCCAAAAGCTCAGTCCTAAAAGCACATGACGAGGTGGCCCTTCACGAGCTTTCACAGCATCTTCACAGTTCCGTCTTAGAGCATGGCCATCAGCCTAGGCAGGAATGCCACGCCCTTCAGCAGCTACGCCCCCTAGCCTGTGTGCCCTGACAGCTACTGATCTGCTTGTCCTACGTACCTGACTGTCACTATAATTTTGATACTCCCATCAAAATGCATGTAGAAATTTAATCTGCATTATGGGATTAAGAGGTGGGATTTTTTTTTTTTTTTTTTTTTGGTTTCTCAAGACAGGGTTTCCCCCTGTAGTCCTGGCTGTCCTGGACTTGCTTTGTAGACCAGGCTGGCCTCAAACTCACAGAGATCCACCTGCCTCTGCCTCCTGAGTGCTGGGATTAAAGGCGTGTGCCACCATGCCCGGCTGGAGGTGGGGCTCTTAAGAGACCAATAGGAACCAAGTATGGGGCAACACTTAACAATCTCAGGACTTGGTAAGCAGAGGCAGGGGGATTACCATACATTTGAGGCCAGCCTCATCTATATATTGAGTTCCAAGCCAGCTCTCGTAAATTGACTAATTCGTTCATAGATTAACAGAGTAGTTATCAAAGGAGTGGCTGTGATATCAAAGTACATGCCTTGTCTGGCTTGGTCTGCCTCACCCTGTGATACCCTCTGCTTTGGCCTGATAAATCACATCTTTACAAGTTCTTTATTAGGCAGACAACTAGAGATCACTTCTCCTATCCAGTGGGCAGCCTTTTCACTCTTAGAAACCCTGCCCTATGAAGCACAATAGCTTGTTTAATTTAGTTGAATTAAATCCACACCTCCATCTCTCCCACCTCACTCCCTCTTTCCCAGCTCTCTTCTTCTCTCTTGCTCATTTGCCTCACATCTAAAGAAGCATTCTGGAATTCAGAATCATGAAGACTTACACTCACAGTTTCTTCTGAGAGCTCTATAGTGGTAACTGTTACTGTAGGTCTATGATCCGTTTTGAATTGATTTTGTGTGGGGTGTGAGTAGGGATCTGACTTCATTTTCTTGCTTGCGTGTATAATCATGTCAGCATATCTGTTGAGTGATAACTTTTTCTATTGAATCACCTTGTCACTGTTGACAACTCACCAGAAACATAAGGATTTATTTCTATTTCCTTGTTTGTGACTATTTTTTTTTCATATTATAAAATATCACTGCAGATATTTTGGAAAATATGGCAAGGAACAAATGAGACAGTGTTAAAACATGTTTAATCTCATCATCTAGATGAGCAAGTAACGCTCTGAAGCTATAGTTTTGGAATAATATTTTCCCCTGTAAACAAAAAGTCTGGGGTAAAGGAGGCATGGCAGCACCTCACAGCTTGTGAGGTGGAGGCAGAAGGACTAGGCACTTAAGGTGCATAAACAAAACACTGAATTTTAGAGTATCCATCCCAGTTGCCACATACAGCCAGAGTTGAGAGCCACACTGAGAAAGGCTAGCTTACAGACATATGTGCTCCGGTACATTCTGGGAGCCAAGACTGAGCAAGTATCCTAGACAGGAAGTTGACATGGTGGGTATCCCAACCACTGACTTATCAGCAGGAAGTGAGGTACATGGGATGGTGAGTGACCTCCCTCCCTATTCCCGGGGAAGCACACCCTGGGCCAACTCATCTTTCTCTTTCAGTTATGTCATTCTAGTTCTTCTGTTTCAACTGTCCCGTGCTTCTCTTTTCTAAGTCTCAAATTCACAGGCCTCCATGAGAAAGTTTGGTTGGGTCCACAACTCCCTAATTAACATGGAGTTCTCCATTCAGGTCACCAGATGTGACCAGATAATTTGTCATTTAAATTTAGACACTTTTAAGAGGGAATGGAAGGACTAATAATAGATAGGAGAATGAGGTAAACTGAGGCTAGAAAGATTGGGGCGGATGGTCCCTTTGCTTCCATGTCCCATAGCTTCCTTAGTACCATGTTTCTCAAAGTGTGCCCTGTGCGAAATACTGAAAATTAAGTCCTTTCTCTCCCTATCTCTTTGTTGTTGGTTTACTGTGAGTACATTAGCATAGCAATGGTGACAGAAAAAAAAAATCTGAATAATTATTTGTATTTATTTGTCTGTTGCCCTTTATCTTCTGTACTTTGTGTCTGATAGGCTCCTTTGTCCTGTGATAACTCCTCAGGACCCCCAGCCCTAGCCAATCCCCTCCCTTGCTTTAACTGAATGGTTCAGGGAGGGACAGTCCCATGAAAGCGCCTGGACATATGAGCACGTTCACTTCAGAAGGTGCACAGAAGGTTCCCACCCTTTCCTCTCCCTCTTCCTGGAGATGTGAGAGAGCTACCGCAGCTGCACAGTGAAAAGAGCCTAACTGGGTCATCAGTGTGCTGGAGGGCAGAGGAGCCCTCCCTACAGGCTCCGCCCAAAGGGAACAGGAAGAAGTGAGCGTTCCAGTGGCCCTCCTGCCATTCAACAGATTGCCCTTGTCACATACTGCTCAGAGACTACTCTCAAAGAAAACTATGGGAGGAGGAATCTCTTTCTCCCCAGAAGGAAATCCTGTCCTTGGTGACAAAGTGCCCCTGCCAGATGGTTTCTCAACTGCAGCCAGCCCTGCCTTTGGCTTATTAGCCAGTTAAATGCTAAGCCCTTTTGGTTTGAGTTCTTCCACTGAAATAAAACAAACAAACAAAACAAAAAAACAAAAAACAACAACAACAACAACAAAAAACCCAAACAACAACAAAAACAGCTTTGAGGGACACTGATTTTATCATGTTCTCTAGAGCAGAGACCAAAGCACTGGGTGCAGGGCAGTGTCCCAGCCCCCACACGGAAGCTGCCACTGATGAACAGCTGTCCAGGGAAGGGCATGCTTGCAGCAGGAAACATGTGCATCTCAGCAGTTTGGTTCACAGAGAAGAAGTTCAGGTTCCCAGTCACCACCTATACTTGAGGAATATGCGCGGCTGCTCCAGAGGGCTCGGTATCCCGGTATCCCGCATCAACCTCCATTGTGTTTTCTTTCTAACTAATACATGGCAGGCTGTGGCAGCCCATGCCTGTGACCCTACCACCCCAAAGGCTGAAGTGGGGGTGAAGGAGGGTGAGGGGGGATGGGGGGGTCCTTCAACAACAAGAGCAGGACTGTCTTATCTAGAAAGCTGCCTCACACTCGCCTGAACCTCCTCCTCTGCGTGGTTGCTAATACTTTCAGCTTCCTGAAGTCAAAACAGCACACGTGATCTGTCCTCAGCTCCAAGGCTAAAGAAGGCTTCCCAAGGCTTCCCAAGCCCCGTGGAAACCCAGCCCATGTGAGGTTTTCTCTCTTGCTCACTGCTCTCTTGCCTTCTCTTATGAGAGACCTTCTTAGGTTTATCCCCAAATAAACCTGGCTTCTCTGTTGAGATGCCTGTCTGGCCTTTCTTTTTACAGTCTCAAGCTCTGGGGCCGACCTGGTCTATAAAGGGAGGGGTCCCGCCGGGCACAACCTTTTTCCTTAGACTTCTCTGTTCCTGGCTACAGACCTCCTTCCACTCGACGGAGCCTCTCCCCTGCATCCCCACTTACACCCACACTCTGAAGGCTGTGGGAGCTAAGACTGATGATAAGGGTGTGTGTGTGTGTGTGTGTGTGTGTGTGTGTGTGTGTGTGTGTGTGTTTCTGACCACAGAACGGATGAATAAAAACTGCACAAAATCCTACCTCCTCGGATAACTGTTATTACCACAGTGTTCTCCGTGTCTTGTGGTGTCCTTGGCATAGATAAATGTGTAATTCTTTCAGAATGGGACGTGGAAAGGAACCTTGCCTCATCTTCCACCTCCCTGTCCTGCAGTCCTTCGCCCTAGATAAGATGTGTGCTGCAAACTAATGAGCTTATTGAGAAAAGGGAGTGTAAAAGGCTTGCTTTAGAAAATCTGTGATAAACAGAAAGCAAAATCCTACCTCAGCATGCATTTCAGGGGGTTTGGGTTTTGGATTTACAAATACGACCTGTCAAGAAGGCCCCATGCTTCCTAAAGCTTCCAGGAAGTGAAGGTTAAAGAGATTCTTTTCCTTTTTGAACAATCATAAATGGAAATGAAGATTCAACCTGGGCAGTCCCAGGAGCTGAAATGATTGGGTAACCGGAAACAGCAGCAGGTGGTGGCAATTGGGGGCTTCCCATCATGGGAAGCAAGCCTGAACCCCCGCCCCCGCCCCAAGAGGGTTCTGTGCCCACAAAGCTCTAGAGGGGAGCCTTGGGGTCTGGTTGATGAACTCATTCAGGTGACTCCTTGGGTGTCAGCTACCCAAAATACCAGGAGAAAAGAGTGTCCAGGACAGGTTCCCATCCTGGGAACTGTGGCTGATGCAGACCTGGAAACCAGGCATTTCAACTCCTGGCCCTCTCTGGCTCAGATGGTGTCCTGCCAGGGTGTTTGCCTAGCAGGTACTATACCCATCTGAAGCCTGGGAATCATTTAAGGGGCACTGAACTGTAAACTAGCTCATTGAATTTGATGAGATGTGTGTGTGAGAGAGAGAGAGAGAGAGAGAGAGAGAGAGAGAGAGAGAGAGAAAAGAAGAAGAAGAAGAGGAAGGAGGAGGAGGAGGAGGAGGAGGAGGAGGAGGAGGAGACACCTTGGCTTTCATTCCTCAGGTATTTCTGGCCTGGAACTCACCAACTACCAATTAGGCTGACTTGACCAGCAAGCTCTCGGGACTTACTATCTTTCTCTCCAGCTCTGGGATTTCAAGTGTGAGAGCCATGCCTGGCTTTTTTTTTTTTTTTTTAACATGGGCTCTGAGGATTGAACTTGGGTCCTTGTCCTTGCCTTGCATTGAGCCATCTCCCTAGCTCTGATGACATTTCCTTATATCATCCTGTTGTTACCCTGATCCACATAGAAGGGGGTGGGGCGTACTCAGGCTCTTACTCTGTCCTTTAGCCGTCTTGGGGGATACTTTAGACCAGCACTTTTCAAAGTCCTGTCTTCAGCCAGCAGCATCTGCTTGTCAGAGATGGAAATAAGGCTGGGGGAAAATTGGTAGCTCCGGACTTGAGTGCTTACAAGGCCCTGAGTTCAATGCTGAGTACTGCAAAACTATGTTGGTTTTTACAATCAATTGACAGCATGTACGGACAGGGAAGCAGTTTTGAGAGCAATTTAGGGTTCTTCTGGTGTTCTGTCAGTGTCAACGCAATGTGATTCCATGAACACACTGGCTGCGTGAAGAACCAAGCTACTACGAGAGGTCTAGAAGGGAAGAGAAAGAAAAACCAGATAGACAAACCAGCATCCCAAGGGTGATAGGCTAAACTGGCCCCGCAGCCTCCAGTTTAAAAGATGGAGTCTCACAACAACAGTAAGTGCTGTTCAAATGAGCCTGCATCATCTCAGTGGATTTCAGGGAAATGCCCTAGTAGGCAGAGCTTCAGGAGAGAGGAATAAAGACTCCGTGCACACGGGCATTGCTGGAGTAAAGCCAACAGCACAGTAGAGATATTCCAAGCCCCATTTCCCTTGTCCAAAGACAGGCCTCCACTTTTTCTTTTGACTTCCCACACCAGTTGCTCCTTTGTGTCATCAGCCAACAATGGGCCCTTTAATTTCCCACCCCTTGACCAAGCTTCATTCAGCAAGAGTCACCTCCTTTCCCCAGACTCCTTTGACAACTGCAGACTCCACTTGGGCATTATAATCCATGAAAGCCAACCTCTCAGTACAGAGAACCTGGAACAACCTTCCGGGTTCCAGGATCCACCCAGGTCCCTGTTCAGTGGTTAGTTATGGAACGTAGCTCTTGTTTAGGGCCACCCACAGCACCTAACGTGACTGTAGGCGGGAGGTGAGGTCTCAGCATCGCTGAGTTCATCCTCCCCATCAGGCCCTCTGTGGCAGCTGCTGCTGTAGTACAGCTAGGATGAGAACCAGCTGGGCTTCCAGGGGACCATGTACCTCACCCAGACAGAAACCAGAGTCCTGGGGGGGGGTGTATGTTTGATGTCTCTCACCTGTATAATATCGGCCCCTGCAGGCTTTTTGTAAGAATCTAATGAGGAAAAAAATCAAGAAGGACAACTGGCATAATGTCTAGCATACAGTAAGTGCTCAGTAGAAATTATATTAGTTACTACTTAGAGGAGTAGAAAGCATCTATAACGGTGAGCAGCTGGCCTGGGTCCCCACTGCCTGGCTTCATGGGATTTGTTTCCGGCTTTCCTCTAACTAGCTCCTGGTAGACAGAACTGGATCCCACATGGGAACCTGCTCCACAGTCCTCCAGCTTGCGCCACATTGGAGATGAACACATTAGAGATGGCTAGACTCCTCCTGAGCACCTCCATGCCACTATAGGGTACCACCCTGATGGCTCTGTGCCCTGTAACTACTTGAAAACAGGGACTGAATCTTTCAGTTGTATAGCCCCACCCCTGATAAATCTTTGTTGGAGTGGCTGAAGGACTAGATGAGTGTGTGAGCAAGTGTGCAAACTACCCCACTAGAGCTCTGTGTGTGTGTCTCCATGCGCTCTAATTCCTTGCTTAATCTGGCCTCTCAGCTGCTGGCTTTGGGAACGGTCCCCTTTCCTGCTGCCTGGGCCTGCTGCCTTTCTTGTCTTGGAACAGGAATCCTGCATGGGGTTGAGGTGGGGAGTTAGAAACAGAAGGGCAGAGGGGCAGCAAAACTCAATTTCTAAGAAAGAAGCTCCAGTAATGGGATCTAGCCACCCGGCTTAGGAGGGCACCTGCAAGCCTTTCTTTCTCAATAAGACTTCACACAGAAACAAACTTCCCTTAAACAGCCTTTGATTTGAAACGTTACCAGTCAATATGCTCTCAAGAGAGTTCCCAGGATGTGGTTAGCGCCTACTGATCGCCGGGGTGGGGGGGAGGGGGGGCACAAGAGGAAGACTGTGCTGTTCAGAATGTAAACTAGGCTTCCTTTAAAAAATGATAAATAAAACATCCATTCCTGCCGATGTGTTCCTGGTGACCTTAGCTTCATTTCTAGGAGGAAAGGTGAGTGTGGGTATCAAGGGGTATTGGAGTGGGAGGGTGGGGTAACAGCATAAATGATCTCACTCATGGTCATTGACATTTTCATAGCAACACGCAGTGAGTGAACATAGTATGGCATCTTGCTAAGATAAACACATAGGTACAAGTGAAATATTAAAAATATGTAAGATCAAACTGTAACCAACCAATACTTAACTCTTGTTTTCTTTTTCATTAAAGGAAAAAACACTTTCTCCTTCCACCATGGGGCATCCAGACCTTTCAGATTCCCATTCGTTAGTTGAAGAGTGGAAGAGAGACACTGTGACACTCCCTCATGGGTACTTGGGGAACCTTGCAAGATGGGACCAAAAGCGTAGGAACTCCCAGAAGCCATAGAGCGGAGCCCAAACAGAATCTAAAAGATGGAAGGCTCCAATGCAGTGCTTAGACCAGCTTTCTCTGCTCTCTTTAGCAGGACTACGGCTCTCCTGCCATCACCAAAGACACTCAACCCACTCTGCCTTGCTTCCGCTGTTCCTGCCTTTCCTTAAGCAGGCCACTGTTCCTGTCACCTCAATTTTGTGCCTGTCCACACATAGCTTGTGCTCTCTCGTGATCTGTCTTAGCACCCTATTCTGATAGTGCGGAAAAGCTCTATATGTCCCTCCATCAATTAGCTTTCACATACCCCATCTCAATCCCAAGAGAGGATCAAGTGTTGGCAGCTACAGTTGTCTGTGTTTGGGCCAAGTTGTGCTTAATTACCAACTCAGGAGCCACTGGCTGGCAAATGGGTTAGCCTCCTAACATCTAGGATGAGGACGGAAGCCTTGTAAAGACAGAAGATGGTAAGATTATCATTATTACCCTCCATCCCAAGTGCTACTCAGATGTGCACTAGTGTAACAAATATCCAAGTAACAGACTTAATAGAGAAAAAAAAAAGGGGTTCATCATGGCTCATGGTTTTAGGCATTTCAACCCACGGCAGGTTGGCCTGTGGCTTTTGAGTCTGTGGCAGGGTGGCATGTCAAGGCAGGACCTTGTCACAGAAGAAACTGCCATTCAAAGTCCCCAGCCATCTGACCTTCAGTAAGCCTCACCTCCTACAGGTCCCACCAGCCCCCACCAGTCCTCCAGGATGATGTACAAGCCTATCACACACGGGCCTTTGAGCAGCCCTTGTCCAAGTCATGGCACCTCGGGTTGCACGTTAACAATCATTGGCCTTCTGGCAAATTCTCATAGCTTTTCTCCTGTTACTCCAAACTGTGAGCCCCCGTCAAGATGAAACATGTGTCTTTTACTTCCCAATTGTGTCCTCCTCTATGCGTGACAGGAAATCTGTAGGTTCCTAAAATTATTTGAATGGTTGGAGTATTTTGGCTCCCTGTAATCCTTGGCTTTTCCAGCCCCCCCCCCCCCCCCCCCGTCAAGGTCAAGTGGAGACCAATTAACACCCATGCCTCTGCCATGCTAGGCTATTGAAACTTCCTCTGCGATCCCACAGCATGCTGTGTGTACTTCAGCCACACCAATCCCACTTGACACAGTAGCTATTTATTTAACCACTGAAGGGACAGTGAGTGGTCCTTTCTAACCCCAAGGATGTTTAACAGTTTCTCCACATTTCCAAGGCAAGCACCTCAAATTCCCACAACAGAACTCCTGCGTGCCCCCCCCCTCCTATGGGGCTGTCGATAGTTAGTGTTGATGTGTAGTTTGACAGCCAGATACACTCATGAGATGCTTGTATTTGGATGTAAGTTTCATGGGAAAGGAAGTAGGACAGGTCCCCATTCATTCTGCTGGCTTGGATGGTGGCAGATGTGACGAGGCAACAGAGCCAGCAGTGGTGGCAATGGCTTCCCAATTCAGAGGCTCCTGCCTGTGGCAGAGACAGCGTGTCTTTGGCAGGCTATTTTGGCAGGATTGTGGAAGCTCAGGCAAGAGCCCGTTTCTTCCCAGTGATTTTCTGAGATATTTATAAACCTCAATTAATCCCTACAGTTTAAACAAGCTAGAGAGGATTGCATTGTCTGCAAGCAAGAACCTTGACAAAAGCTGGGTTCATTTCCTGAGATGACACTGGGCATGCCCAGGTGTTGGAGCTGTAGACCTGGATTTTTTCCATCAGACTGACCTTCAGGATGGGGGGGGGTTACTGGGGGCCGTGCTTATGTTTTGTTTTTCTAGTATTTAGCATAGAGTGATCCACATAGTAGATTCTCCAACCATACATTAGTCATGTATGTTTGCCTAATCGTATACAACTGTTTCCAACCACTTGATATTTATGGTATATGGAAAGCTGGTATTTTTGTTAAAATTAATGTATTATTGTTATTGGGTGTATGTATGATGTGCATGGGGGTGCATGCGTGCCACAGCATACATACAGAGGTCAGAGGACAACTTTGTGGAGTTGCTTCTCTCCTTCCATCTTTACAAAGGCATCAAACTTCGACTGTTAGGGTTCCACCAATGGTGCTTTACCCAATGAGCCATCCTGAAGGCCCACAAAGCTGTTATTTTGGGAAATCTCAACTGTGTCTGTTTATACAGAACACTACTTAGTCTAGCTACTCTGCTGGGCACTATGCACAGAAAGTTTAGTACACTATGGCATCATCTGTTCCTCCGTCAGGTCAGCATCATTCACCCCTGAAGTGTGATTGCAGCCATGCGTGTGGTGAGAAAGCAAGGCATGGACCAGATCCTAGGAGCAGCTGTGCTGTTTCCTAAACAGTCCCCATTCAACCAGTGTCGCGCGTTCACTCCTGCTGCTGCGAGGAGGTGTCCCGATGAAAGCAACTTTAAGGTAGAAAGGGTTTATTCCATTTTCTATTCCAGGACACAGTCTGTCACTGTGGGGAAGTCGAGTCAGGAACTTGAAGCAGCATGTTACATCCGCCGTCAACAGCAAAGAGAGTGTGCAATGCGTGCTCACACTCAGCTCCTCTACCCTAGCAGATGCCCCAGGACCCAAATATAGGGAATGGTGCCGCCCATTTTTTAAAAGCTGGGTCATCTCACTTCAGTTAACGTAATCCAGACAATCCATGATGCCTATAGGCCACTCTGATCTAGACGATCTGTCACTGGTACTCTCCTCCATCGCTGTGCGCGCTTCTAAAATGTATCAAGTTGACACTTAAAAATGAACCGTCACATCCCGAGTCAGCTCTTAAGTTTCGGTCCTGATGCTGAGGGGAACAGCTCCCACTGCCTCAAAGAAGCTAACTGGCAAATAACATTTAAATGGCGCTTGGGACTTTTTCCCCCTCTGGATCTGACAGATATTATTTCTGGGAGTTTCTTTCAGACAGCATGATAAGGCAGAAGCAGAAAGACCTGACTCAGTGGATCTGGGCGTTCCTCCAGGCTCCTGGCTTGCCCGTTGGTGCAAACCTACCCTATCACAGCCTGGGCTTTGGGAACGGGTTGATGCAGAGTACCAGACCAGAGCCACGGGCACCGAAATCCTCCAAGGTGGATACAGCATTAAGGGTTTCATCCCCACGGGGTTTCCTTGCCGCCATACAGGGTTTCAGTACAACCAGAGCGCTACGCTGTTGAGGTGACAATGGAAGAAAGAGCAAAGTGTCCGTAAAACTTGAGAGCAGAAAGGGCACAGCCTAATCTGTTGACAAGCCTTGGATGGTTTTTATGTGTCTATTTTCTCAGGTGCCCTGTAAAACCTGCTTTTCTTTAACTCTCCTGGAATCCGAATTTCCTCAGACAATAGCTATTCTTGGCACTTGCTTCCTGTCAGGCCCGGGGCGGGAGGCTTTCCTTGCGTGGGCTCAGTTAATGCCACAGTAGCCCCCACCTGATGGTCATCCCATTCTTTGCTCAGAGGCAGGGAGGAAGTGGTGCCTCCCACCAGCAAGGGCCCAGCTGCCCGGTGACAGTGACGCTGGCCCAGGTGACTCCTGCTTCACAGCTGCCCTCACCCAGGAGCCTCCGGTAACTTTCAGAAAGTCCCTCTTGTCCTTCCCGTGCCCCGAGAGACTCAGTCCTTTGCAGCCTCATCCTGTTTCCAAGTTAAGCCCTTTCTGCTCCTTTTCAGCGGCTAAGCCCTGAAGTGCACCCATTGTTATTATTCTAACCTCACTTTCCTAAATTCATTGTATAATGGAAAATCACATTCATCCTGCACGTGGCTAATGGGGGTGGCTGAGAGGGAGGGGAGGGAGGGAGGGAGGGAGGAAGAGAGAGAGAGAGAGAGAGAGAGAGAGAGAGAGAGAGAGAGAGAGAGAATGAATCACTGTATGGTTTTCTAGACACAAACTTAGGGTATACAGTGAAGGTATTCACTACACTGATGAGTTCAAACTCAGCATAATCCTCCTGCCTCAGCTTCCTGACCACAGAATTACAGAAGAATGCTATCACTCCTGAATCCTATTAGCTTTTAGCCTTTTATTGTTGTTTAGTTTTCCTTTGCTTTTTTTTTTCTTTTTTCTTTTTTTCTTTTTCCTTTGCTTTTTAAAGACAGCCTCACTGTGCAGCCCTGGGTGGCCTCGAACTGGCTACATAGAGCAGGTTGGACTTTAATCAGAGACCCACCTGCCTCAGTGTCCGGAGTTCTGGCATTAGCGGTTTGCAGCACCACGCCTGGCCTATTAGCTAGTTTTTAAAAATGTTTCCCGCCGAGCTTTGGAGCAGGTGTTTCTATAACAGCCTACATTCGAGGAAAGCAAGGCTCAGCTGCCTCCCATAGCGACAAGCTGTCCTTGGTGAAGTCAGCCCAATGCTGCGGGGTTTCCTAAGCTGCCTCTCTGCTGAAGCCCAGTCAAGTCTGCTGAGGCAGCGGCCTGTCAGAAGCTGGGCTCCGCTCCGATGCTTAACTGTGTTCTCCCACAGAACAGAGAGATCTTCCAAACAGGCCGCAAGGACGCTTCAGGTAGTGGCCTTCAAAGCCACAGTGACAGCCGCGAAGAACAAGGTGCGATTTGACAAATTCATCCTCATTTTGGTGGTCTCCAAGTGGCTTCTGGGAGGAGTTAGGCCCTTTGGGAGTGACTGGGCTTACTGTCCTGTGAGCAAGGGTCTTGCTGCCTTCTGGATAGTTCCTTTCCCTGCTCCCTAACTTCCCCCTCTCTATAAATGGCAGGTGACAAAAACTCCTGAGAAACTCCTCATGGCTGCATTTGTATCAAGGGAAATTAAAACACCCACATTTCCAGGCTCTGAAGTTTGAGGCCTTATTTGCATATTTTATTGATTTCAACCCCGCCCCCACCCCTGGGTCTGTGAGGAAAATGTGCCAATATGTCTACACTTACGTGCATTAGCTGTGCCAATGTTTGGCTTTGTTTGGAAGGCTCCGGGAAGGACTCTGGAGAACGCTGTTTGTTTTGTGACTTTCCCTATAGCCTTCATTGTTTGTGGTTTTGAATTTTGCCAAGTAAAATCAGTCTTACAATCATAAGCTTTTGGCTATGAAGAGTCCCTCTGAGGACTTTAATTTTTTTTTTTCAAGATCTGTAACTTCTTTTGCAAACATGGGGGTGGAGACTAGCCAAGAAAAAAGACAAGGAAGAGAGAATTCTTCTCATTTTTGGGTGCCTGAATTTTTTTTGACAGTGGAGAGTTTAGAAACATGGCCCAATATGAGGAGGGAGAATACATATACATAACTCTCACATGTGCATGTGCGTGCATGTGAGTGTATTGGTTGGTGTGTACCTCTCTCTATTTATACACTGGGAGGAGGAAGAGGAACAACCTCTTTTCACTACTCAGACTAGAGGAATCCCTGCTTGGGTAATTAGAACTTGACTCTTAGAAACAAGAAGTAAGAAATAATTTTTAAAATAATTTAAGCAAGACTAAAAAAAAGAATGTTAGAATTGTTTAGCTCATTTGGTTGGAAAAGCGGAAAGTGGGAAACTATCAAGCATGGTTGGATCCAGGCTTGACCTCTTTATCTGCTGGGAATGGTGTTAGCAAGGAACACTTGCTTTATCTGGTTGTCTATAGCATATCCAAAGTTATAATTTATCAGTTTGGCAGAACCAACTGGCAAAAAGAGCATGGTATGGTTCCTATGAGACTGGCTTGGTTCCTGTGTTCATCTCTTAACCAAAGACTGTGGCTAAAAGCCAAGGCCTGTGCTAGACTGGAGCTGGCCCTACCTGTACTTTGGGCTGAGGGGAGGATGCTTTTCCAAAGCAAAACACAAACTCTCCATCCAGAAGAAAGAATGGATAGTGTGGTAGGTAACCTTGTCCACGAGACAGGCTCTAGGACCCTCCAGGAGACAAACCTCTGGTTAGATCTGTGAGAGAAAGGTCTATGCTTGGCCATGAGTCATCTATGTGTGCTGGGGGATGGTCTAATGTATTTTGATGCTAATTACTGCTTGCTGTCTCTGTGACCCACCTTTTGATTAGTAAAAAGCCATCCCAATCCCACCTGGACAGGATAGAGGAGATAGATGAGGCTGAGAGAGAGAGAGAGAGAGAGAGAGAGAGAGAGAGAGAGAGAGAGAGAGAGAGAGAGAGAATAATCCTGTGAAGAAGGACTTGAAGGGAAGAGAGGAAGGCCGCCATGGGTTAGATGGAGGAGAAGCACATGGCCAGCGTGGATGGAGAATTCAGCCCAGATGAAAAACATTAACAAGTATTTGGGATTATGGATGGGAGGTAGCTTGATAGAAATTATTAGAAACAGATGACATGGGATTGAGGCAGGGATCCTATGCCTGCCCCACTAGGGGAAGTAGTTTAGAGGATTAATATCTGCCCTGCCCCAGGTTAACTAAGGCTATTTTAAAATATAACAAGTGTCTGTATTTTAATTGATTGCTAGCCGGTAATACTAAGATATTGATTCGCGCACGCGCGCGCGCACACACACACACAAACACACACACACCTGGGTTTAATTCTCAGCACTGCAAAATGAAACTAAACCAGAAGAGGGATGGATGGCAAGATTGGTACCCACATCACACCGCTTGTTAAGAATGACATATAAGATACAAAGTGCCTTGAGGAGAGTCTGGTACCACTGGGAAGGCCCAATGTGGATTAGCTATTACAAAAACTAGGAGTCCTATATAGTCTACAGCCCCAAAGAGCTATCTGCAGATCAGAAGAAGCCTTATATTTACAGAGTAGGAAGAACCATGCTAAACCTCTCAGACCAGGACGCGGCATACACTGAAAATAGAACTAGCATAAGAAAGGGCTTGATTAGGAGTCGGGCTCAATCATGAGCAGGTAACCTTTTCTCTCCCAGAAGCTCATGACACTTAGAGGGAGGAAAATCCATTTCTGGCCCCACCTAAGTCCCAGAAGCCATCATGGGCTGTGAAGAATTCAATTAGTCACTGGTTGCCATGCCAATGCAAACATCACCCTTCCACCTACTCCACCATCAACACATTTGAGTAAGTAACAATGATAATAGCATGCACTAAAAAAAATGCTATTTTTAAAAAAAGTTAAATGTACTTCTGTCAAAAGTCTGGTTTTTCAGAAATAATTGCTGTAGGCCAGATAAAGATTTGCATAGGATTCCTAAAATGGGTTGAATATCATGACAGAAGAGAAGGATCTGTAGATTATAAAGGGACTCTCAGAGCTCAGGGGGACTTGGGGATGGGGAAGCAAGGTTCTAATACTCTGAGGTGTTCGAGATGAAGCTGGAGCAGACATCTCTCAGCTCAGCACCATCCCTCTCGCACCCTGACCCAGGTCCCGTTTGTTCATCACCACACCTTACCCAAGTGTTAACAGATACCTATAATTTGGTGATTTGAGGCTAAAACTTTGAAAAAGTGTATTTTAAGGACCTCAGAATTTAGTGTCTCAGAATCGATTCCAAGAAAACCAATACTGACACATATTAAGATTTATAATAGAAACAGCAAAAGTAAAAGCAAAATAAAAAATAGAAATAGTCTAAAATATTCTGGCCATTGTGCACCCATATGCTAGGATATGCAGGCTGTTAAAAATGAGGATGTCAGGGAAGAGTTGATGATGCAGGAAGGTGGTCTGTACTGTTAAGTGGAGCAAGCAGGTTACAGAGCTGGGAAATTTGATGAAATCCAGGTTTGATGTATGCAATTTTATGCAAATATATGCATAGGAAAAACTAGTAGTGTGTTACACTAAAATGTTAATAATGGTTATTTCTGGATAGCAGGATCACAGGCGACTTTTGTTTTTCTTTTGTGCCTTCCTATATCTTCAAAAACCACTTCGGATAATTTTGTATTTCTTCCATCATCATCATCATAAAATATCCAGTCAGTTTTCTTCATACACTGAGGGCTGTTCTGGGGTTGGTTACAGGAGAATGAGGGATTGGAGGGAGAGCTGTACTTCTTGAGCCATCTGTGTCCAGTCCCCTGCCTTAATTCTTGGAGCCCAGCAGTCATGTCTGAGCGGATCTGGCAAGATCAAGTCAAGCCTGAGATGACCTGGCCTCTCAGGGGATTAACTATCTTCCTGAGGAGGCATTTTACTCGTGTGGTTTTGGCCACACCTAGTGCCACTATTAATAGTGGCTCATATCAGTCTGCACCTCTTGGTAATTGAGATGAACACAGATTCTGCCCAAGTAGCCTCTGATTTTCCCATAGAAGGAGGTCATCATTGGGCTTGGAGACACTCCACATTAAATTTCAAGACCAAACGACTCCCACAGGAATGGTCTGTCCTCTACATCCAGTCCTGTCTTCTATTCCCCTGAAAAAACCAAGAAAGGCAGACTGAAGAATTGTGTCTCTGTGAGCACAGGGTTGATGTTGTACTTTTAGAAGTGACCTAAGACACGAATATTTCTTCTGTGTCATTTCTCAGAGTACAGCTCTTCAGTCATAGGCCCCAAATTTTCTGCCACGGAAAAAGCAGGTTCCTACCCCAGGCAAAACAGCATAGGCGTCCTTGGGAGTGGAAGGCAGAGAGACCGATTCCTCAAGATCCGGAGCTGGCAAAGGAAGAGTGTCCAGAGTGGCACGTAGGGCGGGCCCCACGCCCACTTTGGATGCTCACAGCTAACAAGGAAGCTCCTCCCTCAGCTGAGAGCTGGTTCTATGTGAGACACACGCCGCTTCTGCTCATCCTCTCGGCCTCCCCACAGGAAGCGTTTATCTACCCGAGGAGATGGGATCTGTGGTACATAACACAAGATAAGATATGGAGTCAGCCAGGGCGGCGTGAACCCGCTGAGCTTCCACAGAGCTAGTCCCTCTTTACCTCCCGCCACCATGGCTAACTGGCCTACTTGCGTCTGAGGCAATGGATGTGGCCAGTTGTCTCCCAAACAAGGCTGTCATTTTCTGGGCTCCTTTGAAACTAGGCTTAGTCCCATGACTAAGTTCTGGCCATGGGGATGGAGGTTACAGTAACAATAGCCATAAGAGAAATGTAGTAATGTTCATCCTGGGCACTTGGAAAGGAGCCTGGGGCCATTACTAAGCAAAGCTCAGGTCTGTCTTCAGCTAAACCTTTGAGACAGGCCATTCTTTTGGATAGACCAAACTACAGTTTGCTTAAACATTGTTTGCTGAGCTCTTCTCCTGTATAATGTCTCTCTTTCCTTACATACCTGGACGTACCTGGAGGCAGAGACTGCTGGGCCCGGTTCTTTTCCCATAAGACAGTCTAAGGTTTACCGCACCTGTGTCAATTCTTAGCTAAATAGTAGGGTCAGCATCAGAAATGTAGCCTGTTTCCTGCATTCCCTGAGTCTGTGCCCTCCTAGATTGCAATCCTAATTAGCTCCAAATAAATGAAATTTGTTCTTGACTGGGTTGATTTTATTCTTGCTGAGCACCCCTGTCCCGCCTCTGTGGGTGGCATGGATGTGGTATGTGGTATGTGGTATGCGCCTTATGAGCAGAGTCCTTACCAGAAAAATGACAGAGGAGAGGATGGAAAGAGCTTAGGCCCTAAAGGCCATCGCAGAACACATGGCAGCCAGACTTCCACAGGAGACAAAGAAACTTTGGTCTTGTTCGAGCCAATGGTTTTTTTGGGGGGTGCCTCCTTCGGTGCAGCAAAGTCACATGACATCTGGACAATCGGTGAACAAATTGAAATTTTTTCCCTGAAATTTGGAAGCAGAAAGCTGGCAATTAGCTGTGAGGAAACTGACCTGTCATGGAGAAGGTCAGAGGCTGGGTCAGCCCAACAGAAGGTGTCATGGAGTAAGCTGGCTAGTGGAAAGATGTGTGAAATTAGTGTGAAATGAAGAAAGAGGAGAAATGAGACCACAGGAGAGTAGCCACCACCATCCTCGGTGACCTTCTGGCACTCAGCACAAGTCTTGTGGGGCCAGGTGCCTACCTCCCTCTTGAAGGGCATAAACTGCTTTGTATTCTTTTATGTCAGCAGTTGTGAGCAAATTCCTTTGTTTGTTTGTTTGTTTGCAATAACAGGAGTTGTAATTAAAGCAAATGGCCTTTATTATTATGCTACCATATTACATATTCAGTTCCTATTGTTATGCTACAATAAATAATATTTTTATAGCCTTTCAGACCTAAGGGTCCCATTTCCCCTACATTTTAATATTTCTGAAAATGGGGTGAACTTTTAAATCTCACAAGTTTCCTCTTGTTAATGTTTAGCATGGTCAACATCTTATTTTTCCTTCTTGAGGTTAAGTTTTGAATCCGTCTCAGGGACACCTTCTATTGGTCTGGAAGCCCCCAGAATGAAGGTTCTGTTACCATGCCCACAACAGTGCCAGACAGTGATACACTTAGTGGAATGAGCCTCAGTTAAAATCAAGAGTTTATTACATAGAGCTAGATGGTGGCTACCCCAGAACTCAGCTCTTTATATGTGAACTCACCTTCTAGATGCACGGCCAGACAGCCCTCCCCAATGTCCCTCCCTTCTACTTCCTGTGCATCTTTCTATCCTGCCTCCTAACTTCCTCTTATTCTGTTTCTCCCCACCCCCTCCTGTGTGCATTCCCTGTCAACTGCTTACTTGCTCCACTTCTTGACCGAGGTATTAGCATAATGTTCTTGTGGTCTGTGCAGGTGACCCTTGTTTATTCAAATGCTGACTTCTCTACCCCCACTGTCTGGTTTCAATTTGGACATTGCATTGTGATGTTTACTCTAAGTATCTCCTGCCTCAAGTTTGTGTCAACATGTCACCATGTTGTTGCCAATAAAGGCCATCTAGCCAATGCTGAGCAAGACAGAGAATAAAATGGGACACCCTGGTGCAGTGAGGGGAGGAGAAAGAACAGGAAGGATAGGAAGGATGCACATGGAGAGGATCAGGAAATACAGGAGAAATGAACTAGATCCTCAGTTTCTTGTGGAGCAACCTCAGAACTTACAAGTCTTGCAGGACACGTAAGCAGGACTGTTGGCCCTCTCCATCAACCTTCCCACCTGATCTGGACAAGGTAGTGATGTGACACCAGCCTTGGATGGCTCCTGCCTTCCCAAATAGTCAATGCATAAACCCTTTGGATCTCAGGACACTTGTCTCATGGCCCAGTTCTCTTGGAAGGCAGTTGCCGCTGAGGTGGTGCTGAGCAGGCCTGCAGTGCTGACCTCTGCAGAGTCTCCTCTGTGGCTGCTCAGCTGTGGTAGATGCTGGGTGTGCAGGAAGATGAGCAAGGCTCCTTTGAATCCTTTGCTTACTTTCCTGGCGTGGATGCAGCTAGAGGCAATACATGGTGCGGAGCTTGGGCCTGCAGTCGGCTTCCTTCCAGGTGGCACACGCCTTTAATCCCAGCACTCGGGAGGCAGAGGCAGGTGGATTGCTGTGATTTCGAGGCCAGCCTGCTCTACAAAGTGAGTCCAGGACAGCCAAGGCTACACAGAGAAACCCTGTCTCGAAAAACCAAAACCAAAACCAAACCAACCAACAACCAACCAACCAACCAACCAACCAACCAAACAAACAAACACCAAAACAGCCAAAACCAGGGAGCTCCCAATTTTGAAGAAGAGAAAAGGCATCTATCTGAGTGAAACTCTGTCTTTAGCCAGAGAGGGCTCGGGCTTGGATGGTGGGGGTCCAAATTTCCAGTTCTCTAGACTTGGGGGTAACGTGGGGAGAAGTTGGGGGACCAAATTGTGTTCCTGCCATAAAGAGAAGAGGAAGCCCAGGAGGGGCTTGTCCTCATCTTCCAGAAAAATCCATGCTTCTGCCACGCATGTGTTGGCTCTGTTTCTTAACAATTAAACTTTATTATACAACCCAACTAGCTTACACAAGAAGGAAAAAAGGTTAAAGGGATAAAAGAGTAAACCTTCCGGTATCCGTTCCACGGGATGAGTCCTTAGGTGTCTCTCTGGCCCGCGTGATAGTCCAGCCTGTTCGCTTTCTCCACACGCTCTCCCAAACCCCCTGGCTGAATCTGTTGTTTTTCTCTTCCCCACCTGCCTGAGTCACATGGGAAGGGCGGTCTCCTTCTCCCGTTGAGGGTCCATTAGAAAAACAATAGCCCAGGTGGGGTTCCCAGGTCTGCTTCCTGAATTCCAGGCCCAGACTGGCTCCTCTCAGTCTATCACAAGTATTCATGGGGTGCCCCAAGGGTAAAGCCCGCCAAGACTGCTTCCACCTGTGACAAAGCTTATCTTTCCCACACGCATGTTATCTGGTGAGGCTGACCTTGGCCTATTCAGGCTATGCTTGACCCTGGGGCTCAGTGGGAAGGGTGGACAGGAAGGCCACTGGACAGAGCAGCTTCAAGGGTCAGCTGCAGAAGCTCTGTACATCTTAGGCTGTTCCAGAGAAGTGAGCCTAGTCATGAGGAGGCAAGGGCTACCCTCAGGCAGGAATTCTGGGTAGGGACAAGGGAGTAGGGATGTGGGCCTAGGAACGCTGTCCTGGGCAGGAGACAGGTAACCTTACGAATTGGAAAGCATTCTCTGACCTGAGGATTCTGGGGCCAGCTGGTGTCCCCTCAGTGATGTCACGTGGTGCCCTGCCCAGTCCCGGAGCAGGTGTAGGGTGTGATGACAACTCTCCAGCTGCCCTCAGAGCTGCCCAGCAGGTTTACAGAATAACAACGGGGCCAGTGTGGAGGACGTTTGCATGGGATTTGCATACGATTTGCACATGAATAGCCTGCACTATCTGTTCCCAGGAAATTTCAAGTTAAATATTAAGTGTTACTGCCCTCGGGAGTTTTTAAAAAAAAAAAAAAAATTTTTTTTTTTTTTTGAGTTTGCTTTCTCTGTTTCTTCTCACCCACTCGCTGTCACTGACTCAGATCCCTGTATGGAAGAAGAGGAGGAGGAGGAGGAAGACGCCCCCACCAGGCTGGAGAAGGGCAGCTGAGGACCAGAAACTGGGGACTTGGGGAGTGTGGGCGGCTAGACTAAGTCCGCCAAGTGAGAAGCTGGATCTGCAGGGAAGACACAGGAGGTGCAGTTGGCAGGTGCTGAAGAGATCTGTGTCTGCTGCACACGGAAAGCAACAGACAGGTAATGTAACCGCGGGGACAGCCAGAGACTTCCAGTCCACATTGGATGTCACGGTCAAGTGACTATGATTTGCTCCTTAACACTCCACCCTGCCTGTTCCAGCACCCAGTGGCTTCTCAGGTCCTGATGCTCCCGTCCTTGTCACTATAGGCTGGTTCAAGAAGCTTCATGAAGGCAGGGCAAGGGTTAAAGAATGGCTAGAGAAGGCACAACCGTGATTAGCTCACAGGTTCCAGGGGTGCTGGCTGCCTGAATTAGGATTCTGACTCAGCAGTCTAATGACAGAGTAACTCTGGGTGAGGGAATCCTGCGCTTTGGGTACCAGTTGAGTGTGTCCCCTAAAGGTTCGTATGTTAGAACCTTGGTTCCCCAACCCCTTCCCGGTGTAGTGGTATTGAAAAGTAAGGGACCACAAAGTGGCAGGCCTAGAGAGAGGTGTAAGGTCATGACTTCTCTTGGGGAAGGACTAATCCTGGTGTCCCAGAGTGCTCTAGGTCTCTGCATGGGCAGATTAGTGACCCTGAGGATAAGTTCTGAAGAACAGACCATCTGCCTTCCTTTCACATACATTCTCTCACTATACGATGCCATCTGCCATGTTGTGACACAGCCAGAGGTCCTCACTAGAGGTGACCAGTTGAAGCCACCTCACCATGGACTTTCTGTTCCCAACCTGTGAGCTAAATTAACCTCTTTTCTTTATAAAGTACTTAGCACCAGGCATTTTGTTACAGAAACATGAAAAGGATTGAGGCCGTGGCTCAGTTTTCTTTTCTGTAAAATAGAGTTACAAGCAGTGTCTGCTTTTGGTGTGGTGGGGGAGGGGCTAGGGGGCTGATGTCAGCTGTTATATGTTAAGCCCTGAACACTGAGCTTGGCTGAGCTGTAAAAATTCACATTCAGGTGGCAGACTTCCTGGTCTTAGCCTTGTCTATCACTAGTGCCTCTCAGCTAGAACATTTCCCTGAGGCAGAAGCTTGGTAGCTCGCTCCTCCTGGTGAAGCTGCCAAAGCAGCCTCTGCTGAGAACTGATGGGATGGAAGGATGTCCCTTGGGAGTTTTCTGCTCCAGCCCCTGTTAAGTCCAGAGAGTTCCTGAGGTGTGTGAAGAACAAACCAATAGTGGCCAAATTTCCCAGACACAAGCCTAAGTGCCTTAAATACAGGCTTCCTTCTTCTTCAGTAGGGAAGGCCTACGGTCCGTCATCTTCATTTCACAGCTGTGAGAACTGACACCTGAGGAGACCAAAGAGTTAGCCCCAGATAGCTTAGTTTCCACATGAAAGAGCTGGCCTAAAATGGGTTACTTCTCTAAAAGGATTTTTTCCCCCTACAATTGAGTTTCTTTTCTTTTTCTTCTGTTATAGCTGAGGGCTATGTCACCTCTTTGAGAATTGGCCTATCTGTATGGCAAACATGATTTAGGGATGTGTCCTTACTAATCACATAAATCAGCTTTCCACTACTGTAACAAAATACCTGAGGTAATCAACATGTAAACAGATAAGGCTTCTTTGGTTTCACAGTTTTGGAGACTGAAGGTTCTGGATGATGAGTCTTGTTGCCTCAGGGCCTGTTGGGAGGCTGCCCGTCATGGTAAGGAACGTGAGGTGCACAAGCGATTCCTTTCATACGGCTAGAGTAGGAACAAGGGAAGAATAGACCAGGGCACCACAATTCATTTCAATTATTCATTTTTAGATTTAAAAAGGTTTTATTTTATGTGTGTAAGTGCTTGCCTGCCTGCACACATGTATACCGTGTGCATGTCTGGTGTCAGAAGAGCTGGTTGTATCCTCTGGAACTGGAGTTACTGGTGATTATTGTTAGTGGCCATCTGGGAACCGAGCGGGGATCCTCTGCAGAAACAAGTGCTCTTAACCACTGGGTCATCTCTCTGCTTTCCAGAAGCCTTTCCAAGGAATGTTCCAGTAACCTATGAACCTCCCACCAGTGTTGTGGAGAAGTTATTAAACTCTAGAGGGCTTCTCCACTCCAGCTAGTTCCCAAATTATCGAGACAGAGAACTCTTAGATTTATAAAAGCTTTAAAGCACAGTAATTGGGCAGGTATCAGCCCTCTTAAGCGATTTTGCTATTTCCCAGCTACACACCCCAAGTTACTTAACATAATTATTCCTGCCTGGGCTGCTTCTGTTCCATCAGGCCAAGTCTCATGGCCATTGTGGTGGTACATTCTGCTCCATGGTGACTTCCTTCTCTCTGGCTTCCTCTCTTCCTGCTGCATCTTCTGCTTCCACTCCCTTCTTCCCGGCCTCATGGTCCCTCTAACCCCTTCCCTCTCCCAACCCCTCCCCCCAGGAACCTAAGCTCCGCCTACTCCTCTTCTGCCCAGTCACAGGCTGTCAGCTACTTTATTTAACCAGTCATAGAATGTTGGTGAGCCAAGTTTACGAAACATCATTTGGAGTCCGTGAGAATGCACTAGACAGCAACCATATTTATGTGTGTGTGTGTGTGGGGGGGGGGAAGAGGCAATAATTAGCATTAGAGAACATAGCACCAAATCAATGCTCAACACACCAAGACCCAACTCACTTTCTTTTATAAAGATTTAAATTATTTTTAGAGTTTACATGCATGTTTCTTGGTCAATTTATACACATGTGTTCAGGTGCCTGAAGAGGTCAGAAGGTGGTATTGGATGCCTTGGAGCTGGCTGTTACAGGCTGTTGTGAGTCGTTGGGCATGGGTGGGTGTTGGAATCCCAGCTCAGGTCCTGTGGGAGAACAACTAGTACTCTCAACAGATGAGTCATGTCATCAGCCCCACGCCCCATCTTTTATAGGTTTCTCCTATCTCCCAACAGCATCAAGCTGGGTGGGAAGCCTTCACCCTATACATGGGCCTTTGGAGGATGTAAAGTTCCAAATAGCAGCAACATAGCAAGCAACAGTTTATTTCTCTGGGCTTCTGTAGTATTCCCCAGCTTCCTGGTCTATGAGGACCGCTCCTTACCCTCTACCTGTGTGCTCCGGAAGTGCTCATTGCCACTCCTTACCCTCCACCTGTGTGCCCCGGAAGTGCTCATTGCTGCTCCTTACCCTCCACTTGTGTGCCCCGGAAGTGCTCATTGCCACTCCTTACCCTCCACCTGTGTGCCCCGGAAGTATTCACTGCCTTTGGGAGAAGGGTATAGCTCCCGCATCCACTGGCTCCATATTGCATTTCTCCTCAGTCCATGCTGTTACCACGCAGCCTGCTTACGGCTGCTATGCCTCCCGCCCACCGTGGGCTGGGCACATACAACACTGTTCTGTTCTGAACTCTCAGAAGATCAAGACTTTGGATGGACTCTCCGAGCTGCGCGGCCCAGAAGCATCCCAGAGGACAAAGAACCACAACTCTGTCCATGCTAGCTGGTAAAATTGTTCCAAATGGTCATGACCTTTGAGGCTGTTTCCAAACACTACCCAGAACTGCAAAACTCAGCTCTGCATCAAAATGGCTATTAGGAAGATGGTTAACCAAGTTGCTATTTTCTCCATGTTTCCACGGAAACATCTCCAGAGCAGGACTCTTGTGTATGACATCAGGAGCCTGTGGCTTATGTGGATGTTCAGTTCGGATGTGATTTGTAACGCAGACCAGATCTTTAAAGTTGTAAGAGGAGTCTCCATCTGGGAAGAGGGGTCGGTTATGCGTGTCCAAGCAGGGCAAGAGCTGGTCTGGAGGCTTGATGTTCAAAGTTCCACGCTTTCTATGTGTTATAATAATGATCGAGATGCCATAGCAAGATATTTGGTATAAAGGAGATTTGTTGTGGGAGGGGGAGTGGTGGCGCCCATGGCAGAGAGAAAGAGGCAGAGAGAGAGAGAAACCGAGAGAGAGAAACCGAGAGAGAGCGAGGGAGAGGGAGAGGGAGAGGGAGAGGGAGAGGGAGAGGGAGAGGGAGAGAGAGAGAGAGAGAGAGAGAGAGAGAGAGAGAGAGAGAGAGAAACCAAGAGAGAGAAGGGCAGGATCTAGGGAGGCCTTTGGGTCCTTTTTATCCTGCATGCACGTGGCCGTGACAGGTGATGACGTCAGAGGTTGTGAGGCCCCTAAAAGGCAGGCTAGTGAGACTGCCTTTATGCTAACACTATGGCTGACTGACAATGCTTGTCAAGAGGAGCCAGGAGCAGCCAGGGAGAGGAGACTTGGTTTGGTTTCGTCTGTCTCTTCCACTGCCTCCCAACCTTAACTTCCCTGTCTCTGGTCCTCAGTCTTCACAAGGCCGAACACATTGCCTTGGTCTTTAATTTCCAAACTTAAAAATTACAGCTCGTCATTCAGGGCTAGCGTGTGTGTTTAGTGCTTCCGTTTGGGTCCCCAGCACATTGACATGTGTATATACACGGAATCATCTGTGACAGTCCGGGGTCTAAAACATCAAAGGCACCTCTCTGGCTGAGATACAGGTTCTCTGTGGATCAACAGAGCTAGGAACTCTAAGAAAGTGGAAAGAGACCGTAACTTGGATCTAATCAGGATGAAGGACCCCACACCCCCACCACCCCACCTCAGAGGCCTAGGGCAGCCATGAGGCAGTTTTAGTGGAGCTCTTCAGCACCAACTCAAAGGTGTCTTTGCTCTATTTTTTCACCCTTTCTCCCAAGTTCTCATTCTCCTAGTTACGAGCAAGACGGTAGATACAAGTAGTCAGTATAGCAAAAGTTGTATTTTATTATGCTGAGGGTCAGCACACAAGGTCACACTCTGAATTCCTAACTACGGTCCTAAGCCTATCGCCCCCAAGGCTGCTCACCTGTGCAACGAATCTGCCTGCGCTGAAGAGGGTCAGGTCCAGTCTCTAACAGAGGTGTCTGGTTCCAGGGTCAGGATCCTGGAGGAGATGCTCCAGGGGCAGGGAGTCTTGCCAGATGTGCAGAGCAGAGCGTTGCTCTCGGTCTCTGCTTATGTACTGTGCAGTGGGCATCCTGGGGTTCTAGGACTGTGTCTGGTTATTTTGAGTGAGCGACATCACTGAGTTTTCTGGGTATCTGGTGCAGCGTAGGGTGTGGTGGGGATCCTGACTAATCTGTTTTCACATATCTAAAGGCATGGGTTACTGTGCTCCACCCTTAGGCTGGCGCTCATGGGAGACAGTGAAAGCTGCTGCCTAGTCCTCGCTTGGAAGGCTCTCCCTGGACTGGCAGGAGGGCAGAGTAGCAATCCCTGACCTCCCTAATGAGTGGTCCACACCAGGTGAAGAACAGACAAAGTAGGGTCCTCCTTGGAGGGTCAGAGGGAAAGCATAGGGAAAACCGGAAAACTGGAAATCCGGAAAGCCAGGGCCATTAGTTCTTGAAGTATTGCTTCTGTACCTGAGGTGCAGTGTCAGAGTTGTTGAGAGGATGTCCTTAATGCCCGGGATCATTAAAACCCAATAATCTCTTTGAAATAGCTTAACTGCTTCCTGCAAGGAGATAAAGCAAATAAAAGTGTCATCTCAGTGTCCGCTGTCACCATATTGATGCAGCTTTTCTTTTCTCTCCTCTCTCTCTCTTTTTAAATAACTGCAATCATTTTATTTCAGGCCAGTGCATTTATGTCGTGCTGGTGGTATATAAATTTGGTAATTAAATCCTGTTATCTTGACACTGTTGGCAGAATAAGAATCATTTGTGATGTTTTGGAGAGGAAAAATACTGAGGGGAAAAGAGATTGTTTGGTATTCTTTAAAAAACTGTTATCACAGAGATTTATTTATTTATTTTTCTTAGTACCAGGTAGCTGACAGCTCCTAACGGAGAGGTCCTTTTGAGAGGAAGGCGCCCAGTGAAGCCTCTGAAGTTACTTTCTTTGTTATCTTCCTCAGCAGAGCAGAGTGTAAAATGGCATTCCCAAAGAGCTTGTGTTTTTTTTTGTTTTTGTTTTTGTTTTTGTTTTTCAAGTCAGGTTTTTCTCTTTCTTTCTTTCTTTCTTTCTTTCTTTCTTTCTTTCTTTCTTTCTTTCTTTCTTTCTTTCTTTCTCTCTCTCTTTCTTTCTTTTCTGTGTAGCCCTGGCTGTCCTGGTACTCACTTTGTCCCAGACAGTATCAGGAGGCTACAGAGCTTACTTGAGGAAGGCTTGACTTCCCTGGAATAGGTTGATTCCTGAGCATGGGTGTTGTGATGATTAAAGGTCTACAATTACCCAGAAGACAAGCTTTCAGGGACACATCAGGGATTGTTTAGAATAGGCAAGCCTCTGAACAAGGCTGTGAGCAATTATCCACACGAGGTTAAGTAGGAAGACCCACCACAAAGGAGGGTGGCTTCATCCCCCAGGCTTAGGTCCTAGAGTATGTAAGAGGGGAAGGTTCTAGCTGAGCAGAGACATTCACTGCTCTCTTCCTCCTGCCTGCAGAGGCTATGTTGTTGGAGGATATTTTGTGCACTGTGTATTCAAATTTGTTGGTTTCTGTTCCCAGAGAGCTAGCTGTAGTCTGGACATTGGCATGTCTGGACAAGTTGTGTAACTGTTGTTCTCCATCACTCTCTGATTGGTTAATAAAAGAGCTCAACAGCCAATAGCTTGCAGGAGAGGATAAGGCGGGACTTCCGGGGCCTAGAGCGATAGAAAAGACCTCGGGTGGGAACCGGGAATTGCCATGAGGGAGTCACCAAAAGGACGCAGATGGAGAAGGAACAACCGAGGAGAGACTAAGATGGCAGGTAACGGGCCATGTGGCTTGGAAGTAGGCCAGTTGGGTTAGACAAGATGAGTATTTGCCCAGCTCTGGTTCTTGAAGCTATTGTTAATAGCTGTGTCTATTTGGGAGCCAGGGTGGGCATAGAAAAGCCCATCCTTCTAACTTTACACCATGTGACCATCTGCTCACTGCAGTGGACTGTGTAGCCTTTAACTGGGAGCCAAAGTAGTTCCTTCTGAAGCTGATTTTGTAATTTATCACAGCAACAGAAAAGTCACCAGCATAGGCCTTTTCCCCATCCAGAGGCCAGAGTTCTGTTAAACATGGGTCATAGCTGGCCTTTGCTTCTGGTTCCGGTTGCTTACAGGCCTCTCTGTGTCTGTTATTTTCTGATATATTCATGTGGCTGGATTACAGCTGGGACCCTTATTTTTCTACCATAAAGGGCATCTCCAGAGAGGAATGGTGCAGCCAGGGCTCATGGGTAGAGCTACCCTGCTTCACTGCCCTTCAGGCAAGATGAGCAGCACCAAGGAGGTAAATAGAGGTCTTCCTTGGTGGGTCAAAGAGTCCTCAGAAATTAAGCAGTGTGCAAGGCCAGAGACTGGCACTTCATGAAGTTGGTCAGCTGCCCTAGCCTTCCTGGGGGAAGCCCTGGAAAAGTGAATTTGGCACAGTAGTTTCTTCCTGTCAGCCCTTTCTCTCCTTGATACCTTCAAGCATAAATGTCCCCTTTCCAAGACCTTTGTCCTACGTCTTCACCATTCTTGGGGAGACTCCATACCTTCTCACAGGAGCTCAAGGACTCACCCTGTTCCCACATGGGCCATACTGCCTACATTAGGAAAGGGACTAGA
Source organism: Acomys percivali (assembly GCA_907169655.1). Classification (NCBI taxonomy): domain Eukaryota; kingdom Metazoa; phylum Chordata; class Mammalia; order Rodentia; family Muridae; genus Acomys; species Acomys percivali. Next base: position 116,725,149 of record OU015751.1, read on the forward strand.
CACAGGAGAAGCTCTGAGAGATTGGCAAGGAACAAGCTGGCATCCTCTGCAGTGGCTGCCTGCTGGCTGTGTCACCTCAGAGGGAGGATCACATGGGAAAGTTTCCCTCAGCTTGAAGACTCTGCAGTCTCGGTATAAGGAAAGATCACCCTTCCTGTTATGAATGCTTGGTTCTTGCCTTTTATATAGCATTACCTCCATCCCTTATTGTGCTAAGAACCATTTGGCTTTTTTTGTGAGTCTGCTATTGGATGACATTTGGCAGGCCATAGTCGACAATTAAATGGCTCTTCCTGTGGTATTCAGGAGGATGGCCTCTGCTTGCATTGTGCTGTCATGGATTCTCCTCATTAAAGGAGAGGGAGGACCCCATTTTATTTTATTCCCATAATTTTGCAAGTGTGTGTGTGTGTGTGTGTGTGTGTGTGTGTGTGTGTAAGCTAGAAGTATGAAGAAAATATCATGGTATACTAGAGCTCGTAGTTAATATGTAAGGTTAGACTGAGGTGCAGTTAGCGCGCAAAAAAGGAAATTACAGATTATTTAGCAGTAAATCAAATCAAATCAAATCATGTATTCCCTGCAGCTGCTGCTAGGGGCCACACCAGAAGTGTATGCTCTTCTCAAGGGCTGGTCCAGATGTTGTTGTCTGCTTCCGGGTGGGAACAGGGGAACCTTGGGATCCAAGGTTCCACTTCTCTCAGGTTTGGCTAGAGCAAAAAGGATTTCCCACTGTATTACAATTAGCTCGTTTTAATGAGCTTCCCGGTACCAGACGGCAGCAGTGGGGACTCAGGCGATCCAAAACCGGTGATGATACCAAAGTGTCACAGCCCTTTGGTTAACGTGCCATGCTAACAGCAGAGGATGCAGATAGGCACCCAAGACCGGTCAGAATGCCAAGGCAGTCTGCTGATCTACAGGAAGGAGGAGAGCACTTCCTTCCCTAGGGCAAATGAGGAGTCTCAGACAGTCATGGTGAAAAGATGATAGCAGCCCCTTAATTTTGTGTTGGAACAGGGACTCATAAACCTCGAGCAGGTCGGGGGTGTTGGGGGCGCTTTGAGGGTGAATGTGTTTGACTGGGGCTAGGGGTGCCAGGGATACTTCGTTTACATGCAATAGCACAGTTCTGTCATAAGAGGGGGAATGAAGTACTTAATTATCCTGTGGGTGAGAGAAGAACTCCAGGTGAGGTCAAAGGTCATTGGTTGAAATCAAAGACACCTTGATATCTCACTAGCACAGAGTGGGTGTTTCCAGGACTCCCTAGGTGCACACTGAACGGGTTTCTTCTCATGAAAGGAGGAGGAAGGTCGGGCCTGTAATTTTCCTTGAGGGCTATATGACTCTCCTTAGAGGATATGAGGTTTCCCCAGATCTGGGGGGAGAGGAGAGAACCCAGCCGAGGAAGGGAGTCCGTCATCTTAACGCTGAGCTCAGGGGCTAGCCGGTAATGCCAGATTCGACCTTCCCAGCACAGACTAAAATGCATGCTTGTGCTCGCTAGTGCACTAGTGCCACAGCATCCTCGGGAGGTCAGAGGTTAACCTGTGGACGGTTGTTCTCTTCTTTTACCTTACAGGTTCTGGAGTCCTACCACAGGCCATCAGGCTTATAGCAGGTGCCCTTCTTCCTCCTCTTCCTCCTCCTCTTCTTTTTTGTTTTCTTCTTCTTCTTTAAAAAAAAGAATTGTTTTCGGCCAGGGTTTCTTTGTGTAGCCCTGGCTGTCCTGGAACTTGTTCTGTAAACCAGGCTGGCTTGAACTCACAGGGATTCCCCAGTGCTGGTCTTAAAGATGTATACCACCAATGCGCTGCTTGTGCCGTGTGTTCTACCCACTGTTCTCACATCTTACTTGTTTTTAAATAATTGATTTAGTATGCTTGTGTGAGGGGGTCAGATTTTTCGGAACAGGACTTACAGACAGTTGTGAGCTGCCAGTGGGTTCTGGGAATTGAACCTGGGTCCTCTGGATGATCAGTCAGTGCTCTTAACCTCTGAGGCATCTCTCCAACCCCTACCTTATTTTTTCTCAGGCAGAGATTCTCACTGGGAACTGGGACTTGCTGATTTGGCTAGACTGGCTTTCCAGGAAGCCATGTGTCCTCCTCCCCTGTGCTGGGATCCTAGGGCTTACAACCATGTGTGGCTTTTTACATGGCTGCTGGGTCCTGAAAGCCAGCTCTCATTCTTGTACAGAAAATATTTCACTAGCCTAGCTATCTCTTTCTTCCTTACCTTTCCATTTTGTTTTGTTTTGTGTTTTGGTCTCAAGATATTAGAAAAAAAATGAAAATTATATGTAGGCTTTAAAAAGATTAGATTTGCATATAGTATGCTATCCTGAAGTATTCAGTTAAACCTTATTGGACTTAATGCATTAATTTCACTCAAGGTCCATGTAAAAGAAAGTTTTTTAAACAGCCAGCAATATTTCTATGTACTTGGGTTACTTAGCCAGCAGCAGCAACAGCAACCAAACCAAAAACCAAGGGATGAGCAAACAGCAGTGTTTGGCTTGAAGACCCTCCTTCCCCCACCCATGAATCAAGTTGTCATGAGACACATGATGCTAGTGGAAAGACTTCACAGATGCTCAGACTGCTGAACTGCCACTGTCTGTCTGCTCCATGAGCACCCAACACTTAACTTGTTTATTGGAACTACCAAGTACCACTTAGCAATGAGCCTAGACTGTAAGCTTCCCCGAGGCAGAGGCACAGTATACCTGGTTCACAGCCCATGTACCTAGTGTCCTCAATTTTGTTTTAGGATGAAGTAAACAATTCATGAAATAGAATATTGCTTGGAAAAACTCCATTTTGGAGAAATACATGTGACCTGCTATGAAGGAAAGATAGAACTGTCAAAGCATGGTTCAGTGCTTCATCCTTTTTTTTTTTTTTTAACACATTTTTATTGAAAAATAAAATAATTCATATTACATCTCATTTTCTTTCCCATCCCATGCATCCTCTCATTCCGCCCTCCCTCCCTCCCTCTCTCCCTCCCTCCCACTTTCACCCCAGTACCCCTTCCCTATGACTGTGGGCGGTCTTTCTTTTAAGAATAATTTATAGACATCAGATACTGCTGGTTAAAGTCCCTAAGAAATATTTAGGAAAGTAAAATGATCCTAGAGAAACAAAGTCATAAAGCAAAATTCCAGAATACTAAATTATGAGCTCCTTGAAGGATATCTTTGCTTTCTTTACAAATAGACTTTCTTACACAGCACAGTGATCCCCCTCTCCTTCCTGTAGGATTCAGGGAGGCAAGTTCTTGTGGGGATACAAGAAAGATACAATCTGGAGGCCACAGGGACAATCAGGAGGCCACAGGGTTAATGACGTTCCCAATCTCCACCCTGTTGCGAGAACTCCCTGTGGCCAGTTCCCAAAGGTTCTTAGGAGTTTGGCATTGTGGTGGTTTCCATGAGAAATGTCCCCAGAGCTCATATATTTGAATGCTGGTCCTCAGTTGATGGTGCTGTTTTGGGGGAAGTGGAGCCTTGCTGGAGGAAGCAAGGCACTGGAGGTGTGCTTCCAGGTTTTACAGCCTGGCCCTACTTCCTGTCCCCTCTTTGCCTTCTGAGTATGGATGACATGCAACGTCCCTGCTTCTGTTGCTGTGCCTTCCACACTCTGTCCCACTGGAACCCCTTAGAACCCACTGGAAGCCCAAATCAACCCTTTCTTTCTTTAGTCGATTTTGGCTGTGATATTTTATCACAGCAATAGAAGAGGAAGGACTGCAGGCATGACGTCACTGGCCCTCACAGAGTTAGCTAATTATGGGTTCACCTCGTCCCTCCCAGGAGGAGGCTCCTCCCTGACATCCTCTGTTTATTATCCCCCAAATCATTGCCTTGCTGCAGACAGGGTGAGGCGGTATCACCAGGATGGGTAATTCTGTTCTTGGGATCTCTGGAATGTTCTAGGAGGATCTTGCTGACCTCTGCAGCTCTTCTAGGCATCTAGGAGAGTCTTTAAAACTGAGGCCATCTCACTGTGAATGCAACCTCCATCTTCTTGAGAAGGATCTGCCTTCTTGACTTAGCTGGAGTTTTCAACATAAAGGGCCCAAGAAGAGTAAAACCAAGAGAAGTATTTGAAAATCCCATTTTGAATGAAAAGGAATCAGTGTTTGCTATCATAGTCCCTCACCTCAAACTCCTCCAACCCCATTCAACATCGCATATAAACATGCCCACCACGTCACCTCATTTTTGTCCTGGAGGATGGTGCATACATCTTAGGCTACAGTACTGAACTCCAGCCTGTGCGACATTCAAACCCATTAGAGCGGTCTCTTTGGTTATTATGTAGTCTTAGCAGGTAATCCTCACAAAGTTCCCACTGGACATGAAGCCATAGATGTTCGCACTGGCTGCAGTTTCTTTCAATGATATTTTTAAACCAGGCCAGGAAGATAATTTCCCCTTTTGCTATTTTTGCTTCAAAAAGACTCCAGCTTAAAATGGTGGGTGACAACAGGAGGTGAAAGCCAGAGTTTGCAGAGCGAGGAACTAACCAGGGTGTCTAAGGTCCGGGAAGAAGAGCGGTGTCCAGGAAGAAGTGTTTCCCTCCATCTCTCCTGAGGAAGTTGACACCCTCCCACCTTATCCCCATGCACTCCCTTTCCCATACTTGGGGGACTTCTGTTTCCACTGTGTTTGTCTGGAGTAGATCTTCTTACAGAGACTTGATGGTTTTTTGTTCATGGAGAACTATGATTATTCTGGGTCTGGGCTCGGATGCAGAAGGGAGCTGAACTGAGATCAGCGTAGGGTGCCACTGGCTCCTTCCTTCCCCGTTTGGTGCTCTCTAGCCATCTTTTTGTGCTAGTCCCAACCTTGTTATCACTTTGTTCCTTCTCATCAACAAAAGCTTCAGACGTGTTGTGTGGCTGGGACTGTGCATATGTCATGGACCACTAATAGGAAGAATAGCATTTGGGATGCTAGACTTGAGTCCTTGCAATGACATATACTCTCCGGGTAGCTTTGAATGAGGCATGCAGTCATTCCTTTCCCACCCAGGGTTAGGTTGCTTCCATCTACAAAGATGGCAGCAGAAGCACCTGCCTCCTTGTGTGGCCCCATGGGAAACACTGCAAGGGATACATGTAGCCCTGGGTCCATGCATCTTCACTCATGCTTGCTGTTCTTGTAAGGCATATGTTCCATGGGCAGACGAGCTACCTGCAGCTGGGAATTGATGGAAAGCCACGGAGTCAACCTCAGACTGTCTCAGCTGGGTCTACATATTCCACAGGGGCGCAGCGTCTAAAGCTCATGGGACAGTCACTCAAACACTCATGTGGAACAGACCACAGGACGTAGATCACATCTTCCCTCTGTGCTTGTGCTCACAGAATCACATGGCTGGCAGGCTCATCTCCTTGTGAGAAAGGACTGCATTACTATGATCTACACACACCCCTATACAGATTAAGAACCCAGCCAGCAGCTCCTTGCCAAAGAAAGAGCTGAGCAGTTTTCTTTAAGGATATATTTAGACCTGACACGGGGAGTTCAGTCTTTGTAGGGCAGAGGGTCTGAGTCTAACATCACAGCCTTCCCACCCGTGAAGGGCTCTATGCTCCAGAGCTATGGTTTTATAGGTGATTGGAGGCAGCTTCCAGCACTTGTTAATTTCGAGGTGAAATAGCAGGATTGACACTTGCGGTGATTCCCCACAGTGAGGCCACAGGAATGGCTTTCGTGAGGGTGTGGATGGAAATGGAGTCCTAGTCTTCTGTACGTGTTGCCAATGGATCACACTTAATAACTGTTGTGTGTCAATCTCTCTGCCTCATTTGGTGCCTTATTCTTCTGATACCAAGACATGGCTCCTATTAATACTGTGGACAGGACAGGGGGATGGAATTAGGAGAGACTTGGCCCCTAAAGGAAGAACTTTTTGTGTATCCAAAGGCTGGCTAAAGGTTTCTTAGAAGCAGCCATTACTAGGAAGATGTTACATGTCATTGCTTTCCCACACTCTCCTACCTCTTTGACCGACCACATACAGCACTGACTACCTGGAGATGAATTTCATGCAAAGTGGACTAAGAGACAGAGAAGCCAATGTAGCTAGCATTTTTTATAAGAAGACAAACAGCTGGATATTTCTTGCAATTTGAGGAGCAGGCAACTTTTCTTCTTGAGTTTTATCCTTGGCACTGACTGCAGGGTTGGATTAAGGACCACACGCAGAGTTAGTTTTGTTCTCAGTTACCTGGCTTGTGTCCTCATGAGTCCATGGCCGGCCAGGAAGCCCAGAGATTCTGGACCAGGTCCCTGCTCTGTCTTCCCTTTGTTTACCTGCTAAGCAGGACAGGCAGCGGGGTCCTCTTCACTCCAGTGTCCTTTGGAAAACTACAGCACCTGCGGGACAGAGCATAGGCAGTGGGCAAATGAGAGTCCTTTTGTCTTCCACACCTCTGCTCTCCGAAGCTTCCTTGCAAGAGCCCCAGGTCTCCAGCTGCCAGAGGAAGCTGGCTTGCTCAGTGTCTGGAGGAAACATATACACTGAAAACAGCATTGCTGGGGCACAAGCACATGACATATCCAGAGCTGGAACTCAGCATCATCCACACCGCCATTTAGTTTGCTATGTCTGACTCAAATCTCTGCATATAGGTATAGGTCTGCATTTCCCTTAGTCACAGGCACTCATGGACCATTCCATGTCCTATTTTTTTTAAATTTCCTTCTTTTTTTAAAAAAAATTATTTATTATTAGGTATACAGAGCTCTGCCTGCATATACACACCCTCAGGCCAGAACAGGGCATCAGATCACATTACAGATGGTTGTGAGCCACCATGTGGTTGCTGGGAATTGAACTCAGGACCTCTGGAAGAGCAGGCAACAAGTGCTCTTAACTGCTGAGTCATCTCTCCAGCCCCATCCCACGTTCTTTAGCTTCTCTTGTCATGAGGAGTCCTTGCTTTAAAAAGAAAAAAAACTTACTAGGCCTGGTGAGATGGCCCGATGGGTAAAGGCATTTGCCCCCAAGCCTGATGGCCCTATGGGTAAAGGCATTTGCCCCCAAGCCTGATGATGGCCCGATGATGGGTAAAGGCATTTGCCCCCAAGCCTGATGATGGCCCGATGGGTAAAGGCATTTGCCACCAAGCCTGATGATGGCCCAATGGGTAAAGGCATTTGCCCCCAAGCCTGATGGCCCGATGATGGGTA
>OU015751.1:116732368-116747491 GCA_907169655.1 Acomys percivali
TTGCCCCCAAGCCTGATGGTCTCATTCTGGTTCCTTAAACCAACATGGTGGAAGGAGTCAAGTGACACTACCCAAGTTCCCCCCCCCCCACCCCTTACACACGTGCTGTGGTATGCAAGCATACATAGAAACACACAGAATAAATTAATAAACAAGTAAATGTAATATAATTCTTTTACATCTTAAGTATTTATAAAATTAATAATTAAAAACAACAACAACAACAAGAGACCCTTCTTGGCCCTGCCAATGCCAAAGGGAAGTGCTAATTCCCGAGGCCCCATGACTTTCCCCTCTGGGTGGATCGCATCATGCTTTGGTTCTCTGAGCTACAGTCAGTCTTGCTTTTTCACCTTTCATCTCTTCACCATGATACGTGCTATTCCCTGCCGGTTTCCACTTTCCTTTCTCATCCATCCATCTCTATCCACTGGCTTACCTCTATATTTCCATCTGTCTGTCTCTATATATCTCCATGCCTGTGCTCGGGGATAACGGATGCCAGTGCGATTCACAAGACAGCAGGGGCCCTTCTGAGTTTAATGTCCTGCCTGCACACTGTAGTGCCCACCTAACACCTGAGATGGTTCACATTCTGTCCTCCCCGGACCTCCTGAGGAGAGGTTTATTAGATTTTCTAACCTTCTGGGAAGGGATCTGGGAGAGAAAACAATGCCAATTTCTAAACAGTTCCAGAGAAGATGGGCCTCTTCTGAGTGGCTGAAATCTTTCACTAGTTCTTACTAAGTGCTGCACGTGTTTTGAGGACCGTGGGGGTGTCCAGAAGGTTCAGAGATGAAAAGGTCATAATTGTGACTTCTAAAACCATCCAACAAATCTAATGGATGAAGAATCAAGCTGAAGATACTGCAGACTAGTGAACTTTGACCGAGAAAGTTATAGACTGGCCTGGAAAAGAAAATTAGTGTGTGTCAGGCAGTTTTGTATCATTGTGACAGATGGCCTGAGTCCATCAACTTAGAAGAAAGAAAGGTTCTTTTGGCTCAGGGTTTCGGAGGTTTCAGTTCTTTGCTCATTGGTCCATTTGCTTTGGGACTTGTGGTGAGGACCACATGGTGAGGTATAGCTAAGAAGAAAAGATAGGCAGGACCTGAGCTCCAATATGCCCTTCAAAGATGCCCCAACAACTTAACTTCCTCCAACTGCGGTCCAACGTCCCCTTCAGGGACACAGCCCAATGACTTAACTTCCTCCCATTGGATTGCTCCTGCTACTATTCCACTACTTAACAGTGTCACCGTGAAAGGCAGGCTACTTTTGTCTGGGAAATGTGACTTCGTGACAGAGAAAAGCCAGGAGATCAGGGAGAAGGAAAAAACTGGCAAAACAGAAAGGCGAATTAATAGCTGCCTCTAGGTCATGAACTCAGAGAATTTGTCTCTCACCTTCATGGTTAGGTTCCTGGGTTTCCAGAACAGTGTCTGGAACATCTCAGATGTTCAAGGAACTAGTGACTGGCTTTTTTTTTTTGGACAGGCCATTTGCTGAAAGAAATTCTACCCCCGCCCCCCCCCCCCCCCCCCCCCCCACACAATGGCATTAAGCAGGTATATCTTGGGAATTTGGACCATCTGTTTGGGGCTCCACGGAGAGGGTGCACCAGATGGATCCCAGGTCTATTTTGGTCTTTACTTTGCATGTTTCCTGCTTTCCTGCATCCCATGCAGATGGATACTGTCAAGCTATTTATAGAAGAAGGAGTTTGCACACAATAATGGAACAGTTGTTGTAATCCCAAAGCCAATCGGGTAACTTTGGCTTTGCATTCTTCAGAGATGTGCGTCAAACACCGCATTAACGCACATGCTAACCAAGACTGCTTCCTTGTGGAATGTAACGCCATCAATTTTGATTGCCTTCTCCAAGATGGCTGTGTCCTTGACATGGAACCCAGTCATTTTGTGTGCAGCATTCCTACTGGGCTTCAGGAACAGCCCATCAACAGATGTAGACATTGTAAATAAAACATAGAAAATTAAATCAATAGTATATTAAGTAATTAATATACATAGTCAAGAATGCAAAGATGGTTCTTCATACAAAGACATTTGTGGTTTGGGGATTTATACTAGTGAGTAATTGAAAACATTTCATTCATCCACTGTGGGTTGGTCCCGTTGCTTTTCTGTCTGTGGAGCTCGAGCTCACCATGGGGGAGTGCGGAGCAGAGTAACATGTATTTAGGGTCTATCTTAAACATTATTGTGTGTTCATATGATATAATACTATGTAGCTATAAAAAGATGCATTTCTGACAATATTTACTAACAGGAAAAAATGTTTATAGACATGAAATTAAAATTTTCAGGTTGTTTCATATGCACATGTACATACATATGATTTAATCTTAACTGTCAACACCCAGGTAAAAAGACAGAAATAGAAACATTGTGGGTGGCATATTTATTCTTCCTGCTTTTCTGTTTTCAAGACTATTTTTATAGTAAACACTTAACACTTTTTTTAATCTAAAAAGAAACCCTGCCGTGGGTATTATTTTAAAAAGTAGTCCCCTTGGTTTCTTCCAGGGTTGAGGTTTTATGTCTGAAGTTAGCACTAGAGACCAGCCCAGGGCCATCCACTGTTAAAAATGACCAAAAGGAAAATACAGACTGGGGAGTCTCAGGCTGTAAAGCAAATGTTTTATTTTATTTTATTATTTATTTTGCGTTTTCTAGACAGAGTTTCTCTGTGTAGCCCCGTGTCTTCTGGACTCACTTTGTAGCCCAGGCTGGCCTTGAACTCACAGAGATCTGCCTGCCTCTGCCTCCCTGAGTGCCAGGATAACAGGTATGCACCACCCAGCCTGGCTAAAGCAGGCATTTAAAACGCTGATCTAAAAAAAAAAAAAAAGCAGATAGTGTCTTCTCTTTAGAGACTTCAGTGCAAGTTTGTATACGATCCACCAATCTTGAGTGTGCCCTAAAGCACAACTGTAAGAAGCCACACAGGTGGGCAGTGCATGCATTTCCCAGATCTATACATTGTTAGTGTTTTACGGTTGGTCATCTCGTGAGTTCCACCAGGAACCAAGCCCAGCTTGTTGGGCCTTGGCTGTGAATGGATAACCGAACAGCTTTGGGGAGAGGCGGTTCTTGGAACAAGCTGGGGCCCTACTTCTGCCTAGCTTCCTGCTTTCCGCGCTCTGTCCTGAAGCTTCTTCACAAATCAGGCGCTTGCAGCAGCCTCGCCATGGCGCACAGCCTCATGTGCCAATCCCTCTTGCTTAAACACGATCATTTTCTGAAGCCCGAGGGAGACCGTGTGACTCATCGCTACTGTTCTAACTTGAGCAGTGCAGCTCTCAGAGCAGTGGGTTGCGGTGATCAGCAGATGCATTTCTCATTCCTGGTTCACATCTCCCTGACAGTGTCATCTGCCCAGATGCAGCCGCTCCGAAGCCGGCCGCATTGCACACACTATTTTTAACCAGAAGAAGAGCCATATCTAATATAGTCTATGATAGCACTGTAATTAAAATGTCTTACATAGTCAGGAAGTCCAATAAATAAAGGACAGCAAGTGTTATATTTCAGGATAAACAAGTGCCAGGATGTAGGTCTGAGTTAAAAACCCACCTACGGATCCATGTCCTCAAAACTCAAGCCTGCAATTGAGAAATGAGTAACAGCCTTCCTTTGTTAGGAGACTTAGCTAACCAGTGGTGGAGTGGTGGGCAATAGGGAACACTACTTACCAGATACCAACTGCAACCCAGGTACTAAAGACAGAACAGGAGTCATCTGGCCTACCTGCCCTCCCTCCCTCAAAGTCTTTAATGCGGGCACCTCTTTCTCTTCCCCCCCACCATCCCTTGTGTGTGTGTGTGTGTGTGTGTGTGTGTGTGTGTGTGTGTGTGTGTGTGTGTGTGAGAGAGAGAGAGAGAGAGAGAGAGAGAGAGAGAGAGAGAGATCTATCACCATCAAAGAGAGCATGCTTTGCTTAGCTCTTCACCTTTTCACAATCTGCTTCCTGCCACTCTGAGTTGTACCACAGAGTTGCTCTGTCATTGAATCTGGAGACACCGAGGACACTCTGGAGGCTCTTGGTTTTAGAGGGTTGCTGAAAATTTGCCCCGAGGAATGGTTTTTGTTTCCTTCAAATTCTTTGCTATAGCTGCTGTAAATATATTTATACATAAAGGTATTTGGCCCTATGAGATGTCTCACTTTCCAGCAGACAGAATGCGTTAGAAACTTTTTCCATCAAAAGGGAAGACTAGAAAATCCAGTCTGAGGCAGAAATCCAAGAAGACAAGAAAACATCCCGCGATGCTGCATCCTGCTTTGCTTTGAAGGACCCCTGTACTGTCATCTCTGTGAGCAAGTGACAATTGTCTGCGTCTCTGACCATGATCGATGGAAAATGGATAGCCTGCAGTGTCCCTACTGCATGAGACTGAATTCTGGGCAGCTCACACTTATCAGCAGTTGCAAACAGACCCAATTAGCTCAGGGCTCCCACTTTAGAACTGCCATGCACTAGCCACGGCCATCCACAGCGCTGGGGGTCACATAGCCTCCATTCACTGGTCTCTCCAATACCAGAGTAAACGCTTACTGAGCAAATACGAAAATCAGCGAACTGTGTAAGGGAGAAAGGAAAGACAGTGACAATGAGCCCTGCAGCTCCAAAATTGCCTCTGTGTGTATCTCTGCACATCCTGTGATCTTTAAGAGTTTTTATTTATTTTATTATGTATATGTCTGAGTGCCTGCATCTTGTATTGGTTCCTGAGATCCACAGATGCCAAAAAAAAGAGGGTGTCACATCTCCTGGACCTGAAGCTACAGGCAGTTGTGAGCCTCTTGATGTGGGTGCTGAGAACGGAACAAGGGCCCTTTGAAAAAGCAGCAAGCGCTCTTGCTCACTGGGCTGCCTCTTCAGCCCTTACTTATTTTTAAGCTAGTTGTACTTAGCAATAAAATGTTGCATCGAAATACATGGATTCTTTGAAATACATCAATACTTGTTTACCAGCTCCCATTTCAAGGTCAGTTTTATAGGCCCCACTTCATACATGCTTTAAAACAAATGTCATACGTGCATTGGTTTTTATTCCTAATCTAAAGCTCCACCTATATCCATTATTTTTTAAAAAAAAGGTGTTGCCGGTGTTGCTGCACTGTGATTGTAGCCCTTGGGAGGCAGAGGCAGGAGAGTTGAAAGTTTGGTAGGAATCTGGGGTCAAAAATGAGTTCCAGGCCAGCCTAGGATACACAGAGACAAAACAAACACAGGAACACCCCGCTGTCACTGGGCTGTCAGATCTCCTCTGTCCTTTGTAAGTTTTAATCTCTTTGATGTCGTGCGTTTCACAGAAATACGTCAAAACTTCTATTGCTATGAAGCAAACAAAAACAAGTTATCAGTCGTTCCTTGTAATTCTGCCAGATTTAGTTTATGTATTATGTATGCTTTTTTACCAGTTCATGCGAGATCAAAGCTATTATTATTATTTTTTTTGCTTGATCAATGTAATGCTTTATTATTATTATTAACCGAATCCCTGAAATTTAAAAATGCCTCGTGGGTGGGGTCCCATGCAGCGTTTGTTTATTTTCACGGCCTCCTCACCTAACATGTCGTCTGGCCTGTAGATGTGGTTTGTTGACTCAAAAGCACAATTCCCAACTCAAAGCGGCAGTTTATCCTGAAGCTAAGGATGAGTGACCGAGACCTAGGAAAACAATTCCAATTACTCCAAATTCCATGTTCTATCCATGATGAAGAGTTTACTGCAACAGAAAATGAAAGCCATAAAGACGGTTTTAAAAACTACCATGGCAGAAACATCAGGTAGGAAGGTTACAAATTTGTGCCCTGTAACCGACAGCTTTATGGTTCCCTGGCTCCAGGGCCCTTATAACTACACTTCTAGTCTGTTTCTGTGAGCTCCATTGTTTTAGGCGCTGCATGGGTGTCATGCATATAACGTTTGTGCTTTGCAGTCTGCCTTTTTTTATCACTTATGTCCTGCAGGCTCGCTCATGTTTTCAAGAATTCCAAGGGCTTCATTCTTTATATATAACATATATTTTTATTATATTTATCATACGTATTTATTTATTTTGGTTTTTCAAGACAGGGTCTCTCTATATAGCCTTAGCCGTCCTGGACTCACTTTGTAGACCAGGCTGGCCTTGAACTCACAACGATCCGCCTGCCTCTGCCTCCCAAGTGCTGGGATTAAAGGTGTGTGCCACTACGCCTGGCGTCATATATTGTAGTCTTAGTGTACATGTGCTTGTATAAGTGTGGGTGCACACACTTCACAGAATGCATCTAGAGGTCAGAGGACAACCTTGGGGGTTGGTTTCGCCTTACTTTGTTTGACAGGGGTCTTTTGCTGCTTGTGTTGTCTAGGCCAGGCCTAGGTGGCCTGACAGCACCAGCATCCTTGTATTACCACAGCCCATCTTGCCAAAGCAGCACTGAGTTCATATGGGTGTGCTCCTCCTGCACTGGGCTCAGAGTGAATCACCGGGATCATATGGGTGTGCTCCTCCTGCACTGGGCTCAGAGTGAATCACCGGGATCCGAACTCACGTCGTCATGTTGGCACAGCAATTGCTATCCTTACTGAACAACCTCCCTAACCCTTTTATTCCTCTTTTGTTAAGAATGAAAAACTTCACAGCATTCATTGGGAGAGGGATAATGAGGGGGGAGGGAGGGCTGGAAGCAGACTTCCTGATATATTCTAGAACAATGGTAGTGAAAATGCTGCATTGCTGACAAAGAAACGCATGCATAGGCATGCTCTGCCTTTACCGATTCATCCTTTGATGGACACGTAAGATTGTTCATTGGCTGAATAATCCTGCGGTGAGCCTGGGAGGGAGGAACTCTCCTTCCAGCCTGCGCTCAGTAGTGGGGTCGCTGGATCATGTCACTGTCCTGTTTTTCAAATGTTGAGGCAGATGTCACCACCACCTTTGGTGAAGAGTACCCCTCACTTCTGTGCTCTCCAACCCCTGCTGTCTGTTGATTATTTTGATCATTGCCATTTTTTATAGGAATAAGTTGATGCCTCACCATGGCACTGCCTTGGCCATCCGTACACCTGCGCTGGGAAGCACCTGTTCCAGTCCTGGTTCACGGACAATCAAAGCATCCCACTGAGTTGTATGTGCCCTTCATGGAGCCTTAGTTTTTTATAAGGTTAGCGAGTGTTTCCTCCTGTTCCACAGGCTAGCTTCTTGTTTTGTTGGTTGAGTCATTTTCTGCACAGACATATTTTTAGTTGACACAATCCTAGTTTGTTTATGTTTGCCTTTGTTGCCTATATTTATTTTGGTCATACTAAAAGAAATCACCACAGTTGGGCGCAGTGGCACACGCCTATAATCCCAGCACTCGGGGAGGCAGAGGCAGGTGGATCTCTGTGAGTGCAACGCCAGCCTGGTCTACAAAACAAGTCCAGGACAGTCAAAGCTACATAGAGAAACTCTGTCTCAGAAGAAGAAAAAACAAAACAAAACAATACTCTTTATGTGCTTAAATAACACTATAACAGAATTGCTTGATATCATTTAAAACAAATTTTTAAAAGTGAAGTTTTGTTTTGTTTTGTTTTGGTTTTTCGAGACAGGGTTTCTCTGTGTAGCCTTGACTGTCCTGGACTTGCTTTGAAGACCAGGCTGGCCTCGAACTTACAAGGCCTCTGCCTCCCAAGTGCTGGGATTAAAGGCATGTGTCACCACTGCCCGGCTGAATTTTAGAGAGAGAGAGGGGGGGGAGGGAGGGAGTGAGGGAGTAAGGGAGTGAGGGAGAGAGAGAGAAAGAGGGAGGGAGGGAGGGAGGGAGAGAGAGAGAGAGAGAGAGAGAGAGAGAGAGAGAGAGAGAGAGAGAGAGAAATCATCACATCATAAAAGAAATACCCATGACATTTCCCCTATGTTCTAGATCTTAAATTTAAGTCCTTAAGACACTTTGAGTTCATCTGAATGCATGATGTGTAATATAAGGATCTGATTTTGTAAACAGAATATCCTGTTTTCCTGACATAATTTACTGAAGACTTTTCTCACTGTATAATTTCGGTAACTTTATTGAAGATTAGTTGACTGTATAGGAATAGTTTACTTCTAGCATTTCTAATCTATCCCACTGGTCCATTTTTCTATGCTAATAGCATATCATTTTGATCACCACTATAGCTTTGTAATATATTTTGAAGGCAGGAAGTGTGATACCTCCAGTCTTATTTGTGCATGGTATCATCTCAGCTACTGGAGCTCTTTTTCATTCCATGTGAATTCTTTTGCCTTCTAGGGATGCCTTTTCTATGTCTTGCAAATCCTCACTGGGATTTTGACAAGGGGTTACACTGGATCTGTAGATCGCTTTGAGTGACACCAGCATTTTGACAATATCAATTCTTCCTGCAGTAGCGTCCTGTTTATGCCTTCAGTCTCTCCCATCGACGCTTTACAGTTTTCAGTGTCTAGGTCTTTCGTTTCCTCCCTTAAATTTATCCCTAGTACTTCATTCTCCTTAATGCTGCACTTCGTGTTTCTTTATTCTGAGACAATTATCTTCCCACCCAAAGTACATCCTTTGGAATTTTTTTTATTTTGGGCAAAGGGTCTATCTTCATTGCTGTTCTATTGCTGTAAAGAGACACCGCGACCAAGGCAGCTTACAGAAGGAAACATCTAACTGGAGGCTTGCTTAAACTCTCAGAGGCTTAGTCCACAGCCATCATGGTGGGGGCACGGCGGCACGCAGGGCAGGCGTGGTGCTGGAGCAGTAGCTGAAAGCTTACACCCCGAACCCAGGCAGCAGGCAAAGAGACAGACAGGCAGAGGCAGAGAGACAGAGACAGAGATAACACACACAGAGACACAGAGACAACACACACAGAGAGACAGAGAGACAGAGACAACACACACACAAACACAGAGAGACAGAGACAACATACACAGAAACAGAGAAACAGAGGCAGAGACAGAGATCACACACAGACACATAGAGACAGACACAGAGACAGAAACAAACACAGAAGACAGAGATTGGGCCTAGCATGGGCCTCTGAAACCTCAAAGCCTACCCCCAATGGCACATCTCCTCTAACAAGGCCACACCTCCTAATCCTTACTAAATAGTCTACCAACTGAGTCAAACATTCAAATATATTAGCCCATGGTAGGGGTATTGTCATTTAACCCACCACAGGGTTCAAACCTTAAACTCCTGATCCCCTGCCTCTATCTCCCACAAGTTGGGATTTTAGGTACATTCCACCACCACACTTGGTTTATTTGGTGCTGGGGACTAAACCTAGGGTGTTGTGCCCGCTAGACAAGCACTCTACCAATTGAACTGCATCACCAGTCTCCAAAGTATGTCTTTTAAAGTCCCCTTTATGATAGTTTGTTGGTGACAAACTCTCAGCTTTTATGTATCTGATAGAATCTGATGTGTCTTGGAAAGCAGTCGATAGGATATCTCAGTGATTGGATTAAAGGGGTGCAGGAGGGGAAGGAGGGCCCCAGGTGAGTTTCAAGCAGCGTCACCCATGGTGGAGAGAAGGCATGGATGACAGGGCAGGAACCAACATGAGGTGGTGCTTGCGAGTACTGCTCACCCGGCCTACATGCGCCCTAGTGTACACCAAGGCCTAAGAACTGGGTCCTGGGTCCCATGGCCTTCACAAATGCCAGCAGTGTTCATTCATTTACCAGTTCTTCAGTGGAATTTTCCAAATCTTTAGGGTTTTTTTGTTTGGTTGTTTTTTTTATTTTTTGAGACAGGGTTTCTTCGGGTAGCCCTGAGTGTGCTGAAACTTTGTAGACTGGGCTAGCCCTGAATTCACAGGTACCTCTGCCTCTGCAGTGCTGGGATTAAAGGTGTGTGTCACTATTGACTGGCTCCAAAACTTCAGTTTATTCATTTCTTCATTATCTAACTCAACAGTTCAGCATTTTTCTTTTAAATCATGAACAAAAGTTGCTGGAAAGAACCACACCCTCCACTGGGCCCTTCTGCGAAGGACTGGTGAAACCTTCAGTATTGTTTGCAGGTGGGGCCCCGCCAAGTGCATGGCCAAATTATCTTGAGCTAATCTTTAGTCTCCCTTAAAAGCCATTGCTTGTCTTCCTCTCTCTGTGACCTAACGTCTTGGTGACTGTTCATTTGGTAAGTCATTTGGAATGTAGAAATGGAACCCTGGTTTCCACCAACTAAAAGGCTAAGAATGCAGTCAGACATCATCCAAGGCCCATGGCGGAGATTTCCCCACGTTGTTGTAAGCCCCTACCCTATGCTTCCACCATTGTATTTAAAAACTGTCTTCGTGGCTTTCTTGTTCTGTTGCTGTAAACCCTTTCATCAGACTGTTACCATGAGAGAAGGTGAAATTTTGGGTAATCTAAACTGTCTTCCTAGATTTCTAAACTGCCCTGGTTACTCATATTTGACTTCAGAAAAAACTGTCTTTGAATTGATCGGCCATTGTGTTTTTGAGTCCACAGAAGCACTTACTAGGCCTCCAGGAAGCATACTCAGTGAGAAGGCTGGGAACACGAGCCAACCTTGCGTGGACTTTAGCCACGAGGCTCATGCAGCCACGTGCGAGAGGGAGACTCGGGGCCCAAAGGCTTACATAAGTCTGAGTCTTTGATTTAGGTTGATTTGTGAGGGAACATCTGGGGCTCCGAGAACCCACATCCAAGCTAGCGACTCTCAGGAGATCAAGGCTGAGAAGTGGCAGGTACAAAGGCCTGGGTAGCTGGGGTGGGCAGAGGGACCAGAGGGACGCATGGCATGCAGGTAGTGTCTAGGATGATAGAGTGGGGGGGGGGCACATGGAACCCCTAATCCTCTTTGCAGGGAGGTGTTTTTGTTCCGGGGGAACAGTGGCAGCTGCCTACAGATGTTAGGCAGGGGGACTGCCCACATCAGGCTTGTTTTGAAGGGAGACTACAAGCTTCTTAGCCATTCCTACTGCAGTCGCCTGGCTCAGGGGACTGCAGGGTGACTCTGGCTTTTTTTTTTTTTTTTTTTTTTTTTAAAACAAACAGCAGCTCTCGGCCTTGTGGGAGGGAAGTCTGGATGTGTCCACTCAGGGTGGGGGTGGTGCTGCCTACAGGGACACAGATGCCAGAAAGGCATTGGAGGCTATTCTAGGATGGGGGGTGCAAATAGTGGGGTGGGTGGGATGGGGGGGGGGCAAGTGGGAGGGGTGGGGGGGGCCTGTTGTTCCTCTGCTCTGCTGCAGGCAGATCTTAGGAAGCTTTGAGGGCTTTCAGGAGGCAAAGGCATAATTAATTAAGAGCATCCTCCAAAGCCCTCGTAACCCTTGGTTTGGATCCAAGGCTGCCAGGGGCCTGTCCTCACAGGCATGAACCAAGATGCCCCAGCAGGAGCCGGGCAAGCAGGCTATGCACTGCTCTCATTTATATGACTTTCTGGTAGGATCTTCTGGTCCCTCGGTCCCCTCTACCTCTGAGTCCCTGCATCTTTAATGAGGTGAATTGGGATGCCAGGATGGGACAAGGACAGTGGGACCAGGGGACAAGAAGGAAGGTAAGAATCAGTAAGGAAGAAGGCGTTTGTAGCGTCAAATGGAGCCAGTGGGCCAAGGAGGAGCAGGGAGCTGGACTCTGGGTCCAGGGAGAACCAAGGGCTCAGGTACAGGCAAAGCCCAGTACTGGACCCAGGAAGAGCGTCAGCCCAGGTCCAGGCTTCTCTGTACCCAGCTATGACCTGGGTAGATGACATCACCTCTCACTGGCCCCTGGGTCCTCATCTGTCTGTAAGGGGCTCCCTGAGGTCCTGTCACAACTAGGGGTGTGGCATGGGTAAGGTGGTAGGGGAACAGTAGACAATGCAGCTTCCCGTGGAAGATCAATGTGACGCAAGATGTTTAAAGAAAACCTGTGACTTTTTTTTTTTTTTAACATTAAAACAAATGCTGGCATTTTTGCTCAGAATGCAAATGTATGCTTTAAAAATAAAAAGGATATAAAGGGCAATGTAAAAAAAAAAAAATTGTTCACGCTCTTTCTCCTACTGCTCAGGATATTTGAGAAGAGAGTCCAGAGGCAGACTGGGCACTCTGGAAGGACCCTCCAGCTTTTCTTTGGCTCCACAAAGAAGATCGAGTAAAGGGACGATCCTGCAGTAGGAGTAATCCGAGGAATTGGGCAGCGCTTTTAGGTTTCAGGAGAGAGTATTACGGTGGGCGGTGGGAACTCGGCTGTGCCCCTTTTCACACCCTGGCTTTGAAATCTCTTGTTCCTCTCCCAGGAAAGCCTCATCTTTCCTGCCTGCCCCCCCCCCTCCTTTGCTGATCCCTTCCTACTAGGAGCGTGGGCACTGTTCCTGCTCCCAGACAGGACGGGACCCTGCACATAGCTCAAGTTCCTCACCCCGTGGGTCTTTACGACATTCTTTTCTTACCCTGTTAATCTACTTAATCTTTCACGTTGTTTGGAGACCATGCGCATGCGCGTTGGCATGGTAAGCACTCCCACTGTGAGCATCTCTTGCTGGCGTCTCTAGCTTCGTGTCCCAGAACTCACTCTGATTTTTGTTCTGGACTCTGGGCATGCCAACTACCATTTCCTCAGATGCTGTTTTATCTTTGCCCACAAGAAGAATTTCTCTTTATCCTTCCAAGACTGAGCTCATTTGCAACTTTCCAGAGAAAACCCCTTTTTGGTTTCTCATGGCTTTCCTGCCGTTTCATGGTGCTCGGAAACACTTCCGCCTCTGCCCCTATGCCGCTAGTTTTATGCCAGTTTGATATAAGCTAGAGTCATTGAGAAAATGCCTCAATAAGATAGGGGCTTATAGATATTCCTGCAGGGCATTTTCTTGATTAGTGATTGGAGTGGGAGGGCCCAGCCTACCAGGAAGTGGGGCCACCCCTGGGTTGGTGTTCCTGGGTTCTATAAGAAAAGAAGCAGAGCAAGGCATTAAGGGGCAAGTCAGGAAGCAGCACTCCTCCATGGCGTCTGCTCCAGCTCCTGCCACTAGGTTCCAGCTCTATTTGAGTTCCTGTCCTGACTCCTTCAGTGATGGACAGTGATGTGGAAGTGTGAGCCAAATAACCCCTTTCCTCCCCAAGTTGTTTCAATAGTAAACCTAACTAAACATCTCCAAGGTCATGCAAATAGATTTGTATGATTTCTGGGTAGACTGTGTAGCCCATGAGAGACCATGAGTGTGTGCTCTGGCCTTAGCATATGCCTCTGTAAGTAGGAGTGAATGCAGAAATGCACAAGCAAGGGCAGGGAAGTTAGTGTTATACCATCCTATCATCCAATCCTCCTCTCCTTCACATTAGTGCAAGCAAAGAGGTTCTGTTCTGGCTCTCCAAGGTTGTAGGGAGAACTTCCTGCAGGCACGGTTGTGTGTTAATTGATTCCACCACTCTCTCGACCTTGGTCCTTGTCCTTTGACTCACATTATGGAACACCTGCTACTCATTAATTTATCAGAATTATCTGCCCTGTTCTAACCGCTGAGAATTGACGCTGAACCAGATAGTTTCTACCTTCAAGACCCTTATGTTCTAGATGAAGGGGAAATACGAGGTAAAGGAAATATTTGCGGTGCCAAATCTGTTAGGTAATTTGTAAAGAAAAAAAGTAACTTACAAAACGAAGCAGTAGGCTAGAGGTCAGGTCCTGGCAGGGCATTTAGGTCAAAGTCAGCAGTTACCATGAGCGAGCAGAGATGTCAGTTCATCTCATGTGTGTTATAACGGGTTTTCTCTGGCTGTTGTATGAGAGGTGTGTGGAAGCATGTGAACATCCAGGAGTCCACTTTGCACCAAATTGGTGGCAGTGAAGGGTGTAAGACTCTTCCTCTGTAGGAGGGACAGCTGGCAGACTCTGCCAGTGAGTGAGATAGGGTCCAGAAGAAGGAAGCACAGACGACACAAAAAATATTGGTCTGAACAACAGCAATGGTGCAGCTCTAAAGAACAGAGGGGCTAGTCCATTGGGAGTATCAAGGGTTCAATTTGGCCAGGTCAGTTTGAGACGCTCACTAGACATGAGGGTAACAGCCAGGTGGAGACTCATACAGAGTTCAGAGGAAAGTCCAAGCTGGGATGAGGGTTTGTCATGTCACTTATACACAGGCAAGGCTTTGACTGGATGGCAGGGAGACACAGAAGAGAAGCCAGGTCCTGGGTGGGCCCCAGGGTACTGTAGGTAAGATGATGTAGAAAAGAAAAGGAGAGGCAGGAGAAGTCACAGGAGAATATACGGATGTAATTAGAGTCAGGGCCTAGAAGCAGGAGAAGAAGAGCCAAGATCAATGAGCAGGCTGACAAGGATCTAGAAATAATAAGCAAAGAAAAAAGGAAATGCCATGGGTGAGTTGGGAGTTCATAAGTGGTCCATGAAACAAACATTTGCTTCAGGTGTGTTAAGTACAACTAGAAGAGAGTAGAAATTTTTAGAAAAATTGATTTCCCCCCCATGAAAGACAAGAAAAGATTGTTTTCATGGTTGTCAAGAAAACAACAACAATAACAACAACAACAACAACAACAGACCCAAAACCCACCACCACCAAAAGACCCAGAGTGAGTTGGGTCCTTTTACTCAAATATCAACACAATTAATGTCTTCACGCCAACAAAATTCTCTTTAAAAACACTGTGCCAGGAATATCAAAGTGCCCAGGAAACAATCAGTATGTACAGACCGGCCAGGAAAGACCTAACAGAAGCCCCAGGGATGGTAAATGGCAACCTTGAAAAAAGACTTTTAAGTGACTCAGCACTGCTGAAATTTGTTTTGGAAAGTGTTTGAGGCTGTGCCATGGCCTACTTCTGCAGAGCTCATCTCTTCTCCCTGTAGCTTCCTCCCCTGGTGGGCAGGACTTCCTGCTGGCGTTGGCCAACTCTGGCCAGAGGTCAAAGCCTTGAACCGAGACCAATTTAACTAGCTCTTCTTGTCAACCATTCATTAAACTGTCTAAAAATTGCACAGAATGTCAATGCTGAATTAGAGGGCATCTAGATTAACACTGCCAGATACACAGGCAAGCTGTATACCTAATTTATAATTTCGAGCAGCTGTTGAAGAAAAAGAAGAAGAAGAAGAAGAAGAAGAAGAAGAAGAAGAAGAAGAAGAA
>OU015751.1:116747501-116765147 GCA_907169655.1 Acomys percivali
AAGAAGAAGAAGAAGAAGAAGAAGAAGAAGAAGAAGAAGAAGAAGAAGAAGAAGAAGAAGAAGAAGAAGAAAGAAGTGAGAAGAATTAGGAACATCTTGTTATCACAGGAGCATATTGCAGGATATTTGATCATACTGTGAACCCTGAGATTGTGCTGTTTACTAGAAAAACCTGTTTCTACTTGTGGTGTGGCTCAGCCCTAGCACACACCTTTAACCCAAGAGCTTTTTGCTTGAACATTGTAAACAGGATTAAATACAGTCAACCATAGGTCAAGAGGCAGAGCAAGCAACCAGTTGACTGGGGGTGAATATAGGAAAACAGAGAGAGTAAGAGGAAGTCAGGAAGAAAGAGAGAGAGACACAGGAAGTAGAAGGGAGGGGCATTCAGTTTGAGGTTTGTTTTTGTTTTTCTTTGTTTGTTTGTTTTTGATATGGTGTGGGGAAGGAGCTCTTCCTTCTTTTAGGACATCTGGCTCCTCAAGTCTTTATTGGTAAAATCGAACGTTTGAGATTTTGTTAAGAACAACAGGCACCTACACAACATATGAGGTGATGTGGTATTGTTTGAGATTGGAATAGTGTTGTTTAAGGGGATTAATTGTAATTACACGTTGTAAATTTTAGGACAGTTACTACAAAGTAATATAATGAAAACTAACTGGTAAGAAAAGAGAGAAGCTGGGCCCACTGCTACACGCCTGTAATCCCAGCATTCCAGGAGACAGAGGCAGCCTGGTCTACAAAGAGTGTCCAGGACAGGCAGGGCTACGCAGAGAAACCCTCAAAAACCAAAAACCAAAACCCAAAAAACCACCACCACCACCACCGCCGCCGCCAAAACAACAAAAAGAAAAGAAGAAAGAAAGGAAAGAGAGAAGGGGGCTGGAGATGGCTCAGTTGTCCAGGACAGCACTGTTCTTGTAGAGGACCCAAGTTCAGTTCCCAGCACCCATATTGGGCTCTTTACCTGCATCTCCAGCTTCAGGGGCTCCAACAGCCTCTCTGGCCTCCATGGGCAGAGAATGTGTGTGTGTGTGTGTGTGTGTGTGTGTGTGTGTGTGTGAGTGTACATGTAGACATGAATAAAAATAAATAAATATTTTTAAAACAGAAAACTGAATAATATAAAATGTTCAATTAAGACACAAAAGAAGAACAAAACTGAGAAATAAAATTGGAAATATAAAATAAGGGCAAAAAAATTTAGCAATACAACTGGAGGATCCATTCCAACAGTGTTAATCAACTGTTCATGATTAGAGCAACACCAAATTCTTTGTCACATTCTATGGACCAAATTCTGGGCTGCAAACTATGTACTTACAATGTAAAATAACAGTTGTATAATTTCTGCTTTTATTCTACAATGGAGTTAAATTAGAAATCAATATAAAAAAGAACTGGAAATTTTCAAAGTCCATAAAATTTAAGCATACGTATTTAGCAGCACACAGGATATGGAAGAACTCTCAATAGAAATTTTAAAATATTTTAAACTAAGTGGAAATGGAGTACACATTGTCAAAGGTTTCAGGCTGCAGGCAAACAGTGCTTACAAGGGAGTTGTTTTTATTTTTTGGTTTGTTTGTTTTTTTTAAAGGAGTAAATGCAATTATCTAAGTTTCCATTTTAGACACTGGAAACAGTAGAGCAAAGTTCTACAAAAAAAAGTAGATCACAGAGGAAGAAGAAAGAAACAAATGATTGGAATTAGAGCATATATCAGTCAAATTAAAAAGAAATAATTAAAGAACAACCATGAAACAAACAAACAAAAATCCTAGCTACTTGAATACATGCATAAAATTAGTAAGTCTAAAAAGAGATTATATAAATTTCTAATACTTATAGTGAAAGATGGGACATCATTACAGATCTTACAGTCAACAAATGTTTAATTTAAAAAACATAGACAGCCCTTTCTATACAAATACCTGATAGTCTAGGTAATAAGGACCGATATTTTAAAGGACAGAGAAAGAAACAAAATAATATGAATGTTCTGTATCTAGTGAAGAAACTGAATCAATAATGAAAAACCTCTCAAAACAGAAAATACAAGGCCCAGATGGATTCATTGGTGAATCCTGCCAACCATATAAAGAAGATATTACAGCACTCTCCACAGTCTTAGAGCATAGCAGCAGAGGGCATACATACTTCCTTAACTAGCTTCCTGAAGCCAGCCTTACATTAATGTTTTAAAAAATGTGTCTAAAAAGAAAATGGAAGAGTAATGTCTCTCATGACCATAATTTCAATTACTCACCTAAATGTTGGCAAATCACATCCAATAATATTTACATATTATAAGCAATAATCAAATGAGATTGGTCCTATAAATATAATACTGGTTAATTCAAAGGTCAATAACTACAACACATCGTACCTGAAGGCTGAAAAGCCCACATGATCCTACCAACAAATGTAGGAGAAAAATATGACAAAACAAAACACTCATTCATAATTTTAAAAATCCTAGTAAACTAGGAGTGGAGGAGAACTTTCCCTAGTAATAAAGAAGACTGGCAAAAAAGCCTAATATCTAACATCATACTCAATGGTAGGAAATTTGAGTCTTTTCCACTAAGACTAGGTATAAGGATGTCCCCTCTTGCTCACTGTTCCTTTTCAAAATGGCACTATAAACCCTAGCTAGTGCTATAAAACCAAAATAAAAAATACTAAATTAAAAGTATACAGATCAGAAAGGAAGGGGGAAAAAACCTCTTTGTTTATAGATGACATACTCATCTATATAGAAAACCTAGCAAACTGGCAAACACTTCTGGAACTAAAGTGTGACTCAGACAAGGTTGATATGTAAAAATCAGCCACTTTTAAAATATACCATCATTCATATATATATATATATATATATATATATATATTTTTTTTTTTTTTTAACTTTCCTCACTTTCATGTTTAGTTGTTCGACCTTGGGTCTTAATGAGTTAGTATCCTGTGGGTTAGAGGGAAAAGGTGTGAGGATCATTACAGAAGCATTATTAATAGCTAGGACAGAGAAAACATAACCAGCAAGCTACAAGCTGCACTCTTGTGATGTCCGGAAGGAGTAAGGGCCAATCTCTGTCTGGAGCTTTCTGAGTCTTAGTTTAAATCCTGAAATGACTCTGACACCTGGAGGTGTAAATAATTTACCTTTAATTTGTTTGTAGAGGGCTGAACTAACTTGTGGTTCTCTTACAGAATTCTTAAGCTAAGCTACTATAGATTTTATTGCTATTGTTGCAGGGGGGGGGGGTAAACTCAGGGCCTTAAGGGTGCTAAGAACATACTCTCCAACTGAACTGTATCTGGAGCTCTTGTTTTGAAATATCCCATTATTGTATGTGTCTTACTTTCCTTACTCTTGTTGCATCATCTCCATCATCATCATCAACTCCACTGCTGTCACTATCATCATTGACATACGTCACCATCACCACCTCCATTGTCATTACTGTCACCACCACCATGATCTCTATCGCCATCTCCACCATCTCATTTGTCATCACTGCTGGCACCAGCTCTCTCTCTCTCTCTCTCTCTCTCTCTCTCTCTCTCTCTCTCTCTCTCTCTCTCTCTCTGTGTGTGTGTGTGTGTGTGTGTGTGTACTCTTCATAGTAAAGTGGGTGGTCTCAGGTTAGGAGATAGTATCTGTGAGAGTTGAGTATAATATACTATACCCACCTAAGACCTTATTTTATTTTTGTTAATAAAAGAAAATGATGGTTAGCAGTTGTTTTATGTCTACACTTCAAAATATCTATAAAATTAGTTAATATTCTTTATGCTTAACAGCCTGTATTGCACTATAAAATTCTCCATATATCAGAAACTAACACTGAAGCATGAAATCCTTCCTTTGGAAAACCTCCTCTTTTCCAACACTGGTGTGAGTTACCTTCTTTGTCTCTGCTTTGTGGGGTCCAGGGCATGAGGAACTATATGGAGGAGACTACGCTGGGTAGGTTTTCCAGAGCTGGAAGGAGACTGGGGGAACTTCCATGATACTTCTGAGCCTCCAGCTGGGCACACATCACCCCGCTTTCTAACCTTTGCAGAGATGCTGACTGCCCACAAAGAAGCCCGGTTGGACTTTGTCTTCTAGAGACTGGAAGTTGCTATAGAAACAAGAATCACAAAGTATCCTAGAGATGTCCACATTGATGAGGTCTCTGCAATGAGCCCTGGTTTGGTGCAGTGTGACCTGGGGGACAGTTAGAATAGGACCTGGCACATGAAGCTCAGTAAATGTTGTTGAGGTAGAGAAAGAATCTACCAACTTACCCTTGAGAATAGGACCTGGCACATGAAGCTCAGTAAATGTTGTTGAGGTAGAGAAGGAATCTACCAACTTACCCTTGATCGTTCACACTGACTTACTGTAGGCAAGTGTTTGTGTTTATATGAGGTCACATTGTTTTGTTTTGTTTTTCCTCCTCTTGATTTTCTCCTGCCTCTCTCTGTTTCTGTTCTCCTGTGAAATCCTTGGTCCTTGGTCCTTGGTCCTCGGTCCTCGTGTTTGAAAGGATGTGAGCTATACACAGTAAGCTCCCAGATGCAAGTGTGAGGAAGAAACACAATCTCCATTTAGGTTCTCCGAGTCCCTCCCAAATGGAATCACAGTGAGCTCTTGCAGGCAGCACAAAGGTCAGAGTGTCCTGGCCACATCTGAGAGGTGACTGCCGTCTGCTTTGCACAAGATGGTGGGTAACGCAGTCCTGTCTGATGGCTCTTCCTCATTCAGAAAGGAGAAACAGATAGGGGCTGTGGAAGGCGAAGGACCTGCATCCCCTCTCTGCTGAGCCTACTGGATTCCAGCTGCTGGCAGTCGCATCCGGAGGGGCACTTTACTATTTTGGCAGAGGGGCCCTGGCTCCAGGCGCTGGTGGAGTAAGATCGACTGCCTTCTGATTTGTTTTTCCACTGACAAGCTTGTATCCCCAGACTGCTGTGTCCCAGCTGGCAGATGAGGGATTTGCTCCTATGTGCTGAGCTGGGGAGCTCTCACCTCGTCAGAATGTTACTTTTGGGGACGGGCCTGCTCTATGAACTGAGGGAGAAGCAGTAGTGAGAACAAACATGTGGCCACATCCCCATGGCCCTGAGGAGGGCCATGTGTCCTCTGCCCACCATATTCTTTGGAAGTTGGCCTAACTGCTCTGGTCACCTTGGCTGGTATATTAGTTACTTTTCTGTTGACAAAACACCGTGACTAAGAGCAACTTATGAATGAGTCAGTTTATTCTGGCTTCTAGTTTAGAGTCCATAATGGTCAAGCACGGGAGCAAGTGGTGGCCGTGGCAACCAGGGCAGGAAGCTGAGATCTCACATCCTCAGCTGCAAGCAAGGAGCAGAGAGCCAACAGGAGGTAGGCAAGGCCTTTTTCCTCTCAAATTCCTCCACTGGTAACACACTTTCTCCATCAAGGTAACACCCCCCCCCCAAACCATCCCCATACAGTCCCACCAACTAGGGACCAAGTATGCTAATGCTTTAATTGGTAAGGCTCAAGCCGCGCCTTCTAAGGACCCCCCTGGACATCAGAACAGCTTAGGACTTGGTGGCACACACTCCACCGCCAGGGCCCTATCTCATGTGGGAGGCTGAGGCCCCTTTAAAAAGGTTATATCTTGCGTAACATCTAGGCAGTCACGGAAGGGTCATTACAGAAAACCCCCCAAAGAAGCCCCTGTGTAGGAACTGGATTGATGACCTCAATAGAAGTGCACCCTGTCCTTTCCCATGCTCCCTAAGTCTCCTCTGATTGACAGGACCGGATGAGCATAGTATTGTGGCAGCGAGCATTGGTGGGACAGCAGGAAGATGTTGGGTAAAATGGTAGAGCTGTGGCTGGAGTTTTAGGGTGGAAGCCCGAGCTGTTTCAGCCCCAGTGGGCTAGGCTCAGCCATTGGCCCCTGTGTGCTAATTAGAGAAACGAGGACAGGGATTAAACGAAAAGAAGAACAGATGAAGCCGGTCAAATGGTCCCAGGTGCTGACATGAGCTTTAAGCAGAAGCAGAGGAAGAGTAGGGGCAGAGGATGGGCAAGCGACAGAAATAAAGAAACTGTCGCGGTTAGGTTGTCTGGCTGTCCTGGTGTTGCCTGATTGATCTTTGCCCTCCCTGCTGGGTCTGTGAGGTCATTGTCCCTAGAGTCCGTATGGGCAGGTCATTCGGTTCATGACAGATTTCATGTCTGTTGCCTCAGTTTCTTAACAATTAGACTTTATTATACAAGCCAACTATCCTATACAGGAGGGAAAAAGGGTTAAAGGGAAACAAGAATACAGATCGCTTGGTGTCTCCCGGCCTGCACGCTGATCCTCTCCCACCCCCCCCCCACCCCCCCCCCGGTGCAATCGTGGTCTCTCCTCCTGATCCCTCCTGGCTAGAGTCCCCCATCTGCTCCCTGAATTCTGGACCCAGGATGGTTCCTAACAGTCTCTAACAAGGTCCATCTCATTGGGGTATCCATGGTGTTTCCAAGGGGCAAGCCTGGGGCACAGCCCACCAAAACTGCTTTCACCTGGGACAAAGCCTTCCACATGCATCTGTTGCGGAGAGCAGGCTCCTCCTCATCTTGGGGTGGACTGTCCTCTGAGGTTTTTGTATCGGTGCACTACTGGGGTCCCCAGCTCTTCTCTAGGAACCATTAATTTCCCTCCTTCAAGAGACTAATACATCAGCTTTCAGATATGATTTCAACAGGGAAGTGGAGACAGGTGTCCGGTTGTCTCTCCCAGCTAGTTTGGTCTTTTTTTTTTTTTTTTTTTTTTTTTTTCCTGTCCTGTCTAGTGCACAAAAGCTCTTCCGGGGCTTACCAGAAGGCCCAGCACCATCTCGCTGCCATTACTGTCAGAGACAATGGTGTGAGGGCAGTTTCGAGTGGGAAACACCAAAGCCAAAGAATGTTTTGTAGCAGAGTCCCCGAATCTGCACATTTTAACACTTCACTTTTGGGGTGGTTTGATTTGGCTGGGAAGTGTCTCTTCCCAGGTCTTATGTGTCTGAACCCTTGGTCCCCAAGTTGTGCTGCTGTTTCGAGAGCTTGTGGTGCTCTGGGGAGCTGAGGCCTTGGCTGGAGGACGTGGAGCACAGGAAGGGTGGGCTTTGAGGTCTGTAGCTCAGTCCCTGCCCTTGCTCTGCTTCCTAATGTACTGAGATGTGCGCTAGCAGTCTCAGGCGCCCACTGCCACAGCTGGGAAGCATTCCTGCCATGGGTCTCCCCCTCCCCCACCATGAGCCGGTTTGGTTTTTGTCAACTTGAGACAAACCTAGACATATCTGAGAAGGACTCTTAACTCCTCCACCAGGTTGGACTGTGGGTATGCCGGAGGTGGGGGTGGGGCATTTTCTTGATTAATGATTTTTTTTTTGTCAGAGAGCCCAGCCCATCGTGGGCAGTGCCATTCCTGGTCCTGTTTGGTATAAGAAAATCAGGTTGAGCAAGTATAGGGAGCAAGCTAGTAAGAAGTACTCCTCCATGGTTCCTGCCTCTGCTTTGCTTGATTTCCAGCCCCCGACTTCTCTCAATTATCATCTGTGATTGAGATCTGTAAGGCAAATAAATCCCTTTTCACCCTCAAAATAAGCCCTTCTTTGCCAGTCTGGAGCCTGGGATCCTTTTCTTTCCTTAGGGCATCCAGGTGCTGGGCTCAAAGGAATGAAGCTTATCTTGGTTTTAGGATCCCAGTTCTGCAGTGAGGGCTGGGGCGGGGGCAGTGGATCTGTTTCTGTTACTGCACTTTCAGAGACATAGCTGTCTTTATTGGGG
Organism: Acomys percivali; assembly: GCA_907169655.1. Classification (NCBI taxonomy): domain Eukaryota; kingdom Metazoa; phylum Chordata; class Mammalia; order Rodentia; family Muridae; genus Acomys; species Acomys percivali. The sequence continues at coordinate 116,755,288 of OU015751.1, forward strand.
GGGGGGGTTATATAAACCTTGGGGAAGTGGGTTGGGGTTGCCCAGTGAGTGCATGTGATTGGCTGTGGCGGAAGTGTGGGAATGCTTCATTTGTATGGGGAGGAATTCCAGGTGCTAGGCGGAGGTGGGGGTGGGGGGTCACAAGTCTCTGAGCACTGGGCACGCGGGCACAGAACAGGGAGGGAGTGATCCTTCCTTCTGCCAGTCTCAGGATTGAAAAACTAGCTCCAGGCCAGTTTCTCTGGTCCCACAGTCCACGTGCCCCACACTGCTTCCTTTGAGTTGCCTCTTCTAAGATATTTGGTCATAAAAAGAAGAGAAAGGATTGGCTTTTTAACCTAGCACTTGCTGTCCATGCATTTCCTACCTTATTGTGTGAAACTGATGTCAATCTGGTGCTAAAGTAGGTGAGTGAGCTCCGCAGACAATGAAGAGCCATCCATACCTCAAGCTTGCTTTTTTGACTGCAAATTTATGGCTGGGCTCTTGAGGGGGAAATTATGAAACTGGGGGGGGGGCTCCCAAAAGTCTTACAACATTGAAGTTACCCATGTTACCTGTCAGCTTCTGCACAAAGTACAGTGGGGCAAATTACGCAACCAGACTCAGGCACCCCTTTATTCCCAACCCAACCAGGAGGCCACTGCAGTCTCACGGATATAAAATAAAAAAGCTCTGGGCATCTCGGGACACTTTTCTTGGCCTCGTACCGTGGATGTGGGTACAGGTCTAGTGTGAGGTTGTTCGGATCTCTCTAGTAATGATCTTGGACAGAATCCCAGATTCAAATTCCCTTAAGTATATATTATAGCAAGTCAGGCTGTAGGGAGGATCCTGAGGGTGGATTTACAAATCTGTGGAAAGTGGTGGCCATGTGAGGCAGGAGGTGTGTGTGTGGAGGCGGTGAAGTCCCAGGTGGGAGCATCAGGCCGCTCCTAGGTTATTGGCTTAGACGTTCGCCCCACAATGTGCTTCCGCATTCCTATCTCCGTTCAGTGTCTCACTGAGAAACACGAGCTTGGAAAATTTTAACGGAATGAAATACCTTTGGGCAGAATTTACTTTGCTGATACAATTTGGATGTGTTCTGCTCACGGTGAGCAGCTGGGCGCTGATCCCATTAGCTGTGAGTTAGCAAAGTTTAGAGTCCTCACTCCTATCTCCTGAGCGGGGGAAGAATCATCTGTGATTTCCACAAACTAAATTAACCCCATCCTGATGAGAGACGCTGTCTTCTCGAGTTTTGCCTTTGAACAAGTTCAAACTTATCCCGAGGAGCCATTTATTCCATTCTTTCATTTGATGATTAGGTAATGACTATGTTAGGCATGGCGGAAATAAAAAGGGCGACGTGATGCCATTATCCAAGACCACCGTGGTTTAATTGAAAATAGTTCATAGAGTCAAGAATCCAAAACAGAAAACAAAAAAATATCCGGACAATTTAGTGGAAGGTCATTCAAAAAAGTTATCTGACTGTATGTAGGGGGGAGGGGAGTAGTTGTTAGTGGACTTTTCTCCTCTCTGGGTGTAGCACCAGCATCTGAGGTGAGGCGGAACACAATGGGATTGTGTCCAGGATTCGCAGGGGTGGGATGGTATGGTGTGGCAGTGCTGTGATGGGAAAGGCTTTTGGGTTTTGCTCCGGTATGAGCCACCCACGCCTTCTATTTTACCCACCCTTCCTCTTGGCAAATCTCTTCCCTGCCTTTTTCCTTGAGAAGGAGGTGAATGGAGGAGAAAGAGAAAGCTTCCTGTAGTAGTAGCACTGCTAGATCTGGGGTGGAATGTGTTATTAGTTACCTGGTAATCAGACAGGTGGGCTGTCCGCAGCCGGAACTGCTAAGCGTGGGATACACGTCGAACACGGTGGGTAAGGCTGGGTGAACACTCTAATGACCCGGATCCCGAATGAACGAGATAAGGTGAGGAACACAGAGGCTAGGATCTGTGTCTGGCTGCTGGCCTCTGTACATCCTGCCTTTTTTTTTTTTTTTTTTTTTTTTTTTAACCTGGCCCACTTCCCTCTGGTTCCTTAGAGCCAACTGTCTCTTTCAAGAAACCTTTGACCTCGAGGGCACCTGCTAAGAGACCCCCAAATTTGGTTCTAAGCCATTGCAAGCCTTCCTGGTGAATGTCCTCGGAGCCGGCTCACTCTCCTAAGGGAAGGGGGCCCATCCATCGCGTTTGCCCTCACTGCTCCGCGGCAACGCTAAACTTAGGCTTTGTGCTCATGAATATATGAAAGAATGTCAAATAAATGTCAGCCCCTGATGGATGCTGCTGGAAGAGGAGATGTATCAGCTCTTCCCTGAGAAAAGAAATTCCTACCACAAGGCTCCTGCCCTGTAAAGCTTCACGTGTTAGGGAGCCAGGCCAGCCAGATCCTGCACGGCATCCTTAGTAACTCCGTGACCCGGAGGGGCTTCAGCCGCCCAGACAACCTGTACTAGACCTTTTTAGGCTCTTGGTTGGACTGTTTCCTCTCAGTTTGCCACCTGGAGCCTTCTGGTTGTCAACAGAAAGCCTTAGACATTCGTCAAACTCCCTGAGTCAAACTGCTCTCTGTTCCAGCATGGGATTTTCCATAGCCAGGTCCCGTGGACGTCTCCACAGTGTCTTAAGTAAAAATAAAGTACACGCAGTGTGGCCTATACTCCCTTCTCCCGTGACCGCAACCCCGTGACTGGGGAACTGTGACTCAGCCTGTGGGGGAAAAAACACCGCTGGTGTCACCAGCAGAAAGGAAGGCACCTCCGGGGCTGGCCCTGGGGATATTAATAAATCCATCAGATCCCATCAGCGGCACCACCAGCTCTCTTTTCTTTAGGGAATGAGAATGTTCCAGAGCTTTAAAGTGGAGATAAAACGACCCATGATTCATGTCCCTGTCTTTCTGAAGCGTTTCCTTGAATAAGCTGCAATAACCTCTGCGGTTACTTGAAGGTTAAAACTATTCTTTACCCCAAAGGAGGAAGCCTGCTCACTCTCCTGCTCACAGCTTCCCTGGGCACCTGGGAAGAGGCGAAGTTTTGCTTCACTTCTCTCTTTTAGCAAGGGAATATCTTCCTGGCTCTCTCTCTCTCTCTCTCTCTCTCTCTCTCTCTCTCTCTCTTTTTGTTCCTGGCAATTTGAGAGAGAAGGAGGGAGAGATGGGGAGAGGGAGAAGGAGAGAGATGGAGAGAAAGGGTGAGTGAGTGAATGAGAGAGAGAGAGAGAGAGAGAGAGAGAGAGAGAGAGAGAGAGAGACTCACCTTATCCTTTAAGACTTCAAGACCCCATCCACCCCCACCTCCCACCTCCCACTTTTGTTTTTGTTTCTTGAACTATGTATTAGATTATCAGATTTGAGCAATTCAGATCCCAGGCTAGCAGCATACTATTCTCATTATGCAAAGACATTCATGAGAGGACTATTGGACTGTATTTTTGTTTTTGTTTGTTTGTTTTACAAAAGCGTTGCTTCTGTTTCCTTACATAATAAGCCTACTGCAGCTCTGAAGTGGAAAGCTCTAACGGGCATCTGGTCTTTGCGGATTCGGGTAACAACATCCGAAACCTCAAGGAGGCCCAGAAAGCTGAGAGAGACTCAACCTTGGTACCTGGAAAACAAGAAAAACCCAGCAACTGGGATGTTCTCACCAGAGTGGAGATATTAGTAATAATAACAGCATCTCTTGTAGCTTCGACCAAATGCCCAACAAAAGTGGCTTAAAGAGGGTTTATTTTGGCTGAGTTCAAGGGCACAGCTCATCACAGTGGGCATCGTCACTCTGACATGAGTCAGGAAGCAGAGACAGGGGAATGCAGGCACAGAGTGGGGTTTCTCCCTTTTTAATCTGGTTTGGGGCACCACGCCATGGAATAGCATTGGTCACAATTTGGATGGCTTTTCTTACTGCAATTAACCCAGTCTAATCTAGATGATACTGCACAGAAATGCCAAGGGGATGTCTCTTGAATGATACTAGACCCTGTCACATTGCCAGTCATTGATAACCATCACAGTGGGCTTTTGGGGCATTGGGGGACGTGGGGACTGCTGAAGGTCACCTGTGTCTTCCCAGCATGGCTGGAGGTGGCCTAATGGCTTTGAGCTTCCTGCTGGGGGAGCTGGAAGGACCAACCACACAAATACCTTGTGAAGCCCAAGGCAAAGGGAAAAGAAACTCTGCTTCTGGAACCACCTGGAAGAGAAGGTCTGGAGTTTTTGTTTGTTTGTTTCTGTTTTATTTTGCTTTGGTTTGGTTTTTCAAGACAGTGTTTCTCTGTGTAACAGCCCTGGATTTCCTGGAATTCTCTTTGTAGACCAGGTTGGTCTCAAACTCACAGAGTTCTGCCTGCCTCTGCCTCCCAAGTGCTGGGATTAAAGGAGTGTGCCACCGTGCCTGGGGGTCCTGAGGTTTTGAGGGAAGCCATTTTCTCTGAACCATCTCTGAAGGTTTTTGACTTACTTTCTTTCCTGGGAGAGGGCATTTAAAAACAGTTTCTTCTGCAGGGTGTCTTGCTTTCTGGAGGGGATCCTTGTCAGTCATCTGTCTCGCACATCTGTTAAGCAGACCTAGAGAGGCATTTGCTGGCGAGTTTGTCCTTTGTCCTTAACACATCTCCTGGTCGGGGTGGGCTGGATGCTGTTATCCTCTGTTAAAATAAATACCGTGAGATGACCAGAGAGTAAGGAGAAAGAGTCTGCTCTGGCTCATGGTTTTGGGGATTCCAAGCTGTGATCAGTTGGCCACACTGCTTTGGGTTGGTGTTGGCGCATCATGGTGGGAGCACAAAGTAGAGTAAAACTGCTTCTCTCATGGAAAGATGTGCAAGGGAGGAGAAAGGACTGAACCCCACCATTCCCTTTAAGGCATGCGAGGATGTAACATTTGGATCCAGCTGCTGCTCCAGCCACGACACGTGGCAGCAGCTCTCTCTTCCTTCCTCCGGCCGAGAACCACCTGTGAGTCCCCAGCCTTCAGTTCTCTCACCTGGGAAGTGAGTTTCTAACAAGGATTTGGTGTCACATTTTGCTTTTCACCTTCTTCTCCGCCTCCTGCTGGGATTCAGAGGACCTGGGAATTCAGAGGCTTGTGCTGTGAAACCTCCCCATCCTCAGGAAGGAATGGAAAAGGAGACCCTACTTGTGTCCCGTGGCCTGTAATTCCTTTCTTTAGGGACTCCACCAGAGAGTCTACTTCTGTTCTGAGGCCTGATGCCTCAACGCTTCTGGCATACTATATGTCTGTCAATCCACAGCCTTAATCAATTTTCCAATAAACTTCTTATTTCCCAGTAATCCATTGCAGTGCCCTACAAATTCTTAGCAAAGGGTGTGGCCTTATAAGTCCCTCGCCCTAGCAACTATTAACCTCCTATCCGTATCGGGGAGAGGCTGGCCTTCATAAGCCCTCTTCCCTTATATTGTCTTAAGTAACTGTCTGTAAATTATTTTGCTACGTTGAGGATAGAATTCAGGACACATAACGCTAAAATATTGAGCAAAATATTTTACTCCTAATTGGTGAAAATTTTGGATGTTTCCCTGTCTTTTGCTATCAACTTTAACAGAGAGTATCCCCATTAAATTTGTCAATATATCTGATGTAGAGTTGTGGGATGATTTTTGTACAGGTGGAATTTCTGGATTAAAGGGCTTGTACTGCCAATGACATTCATTGATGGATTTCACTTCCTAAGGAAGTTATATTACATGATGGTACCAAGGATTCGCTGTTCTCTTTTGAGTTCTTAGCCTCGCTGATAAAAGAATTTAGAAATAGACTCAGGAGGAAACTTGAGGACAAATTTTATTAGAGGTTGAGAGAAAAAGCAATAGAGCAGGCAAACAGGAAAGACCAGCAGTTGGGGGGAGGAGGGACATAGAGAGCAAGGAGCGAGGAAGTCATGTCCTCTTCAGTTACAGTCAAAGATGATGGAAGAAGTGGGGACAGACGGCTTCAGAGACTGAGTGAAAAGACCACACTGTCAGGGAAAGCATGCATATGCCTATGATCAGCATCTGAAAGAAAGAGACAAAAAGGAGAAGAGGCTCTGCGTATCTCAGAAAGGAAGCAGCTACAAGGGAAAAGGGCTTCTGAGAAGGCAAAGTACACTATCTTATCAAGAGGACCATTACTCCTCCTGCCTCCATAGCTTGTCTCCAGGTGAATCACATTATCACATTTCCTATTTCCTGGTGGTAGTCTCCCAGCCACGTGATTGACAGACCCATCTAGATATGGCTCTTAAGAGGAGAGACAATAGTGTATATGCTCTAATCTGATGAAGGCCAAAGGTAGATTCCCTTCTTTTGATAGGAGCAAGTAACGTTAAACATAAGTTTGCTGTTTGGTGCTTTCCCTATGGTCAGAACAAGCTGCTATCTTGGACTTTGTCCCATAGTTAATGGCAACTGGGGTAGAACAATGTAATGGTAGCCAGGTCTTCCCTAGGGAGAATCAGGAGACTCTTGAGTGGGATTCCAGTTGTTATTCCCTCCCCTGGATGTAAGTGAACTTGGGAGAGGTTGCTAGATTATATAGAAAGTGGAAGATTGGTTGAAAGCAGGGCTCCATAATACAGTATCCATGAGGTCACCATCTACGATGGAGTGGGACTTTGCAGTAATGCTGCTGTTTGGGGGAGTCACTGGTGTTCTTGTACATAACCCCTTATCTATGTTCTGAAAGAAATCCCTTCAGTACAGTAATACTTTGTGGGGTGCTGCTGAAGAGGTTGAAGTTTGGTGTCTTGGGATAGCCAACTGAGCCTGGTCTGTTACAATGGACTCCCTTTATCCGCAGAGTTCTCTCTTCCCCTGACCTGGGACCCCCCAATCTTGTAAGGAGTGCCACATAGCCCTCAGAGAAAGATCACAGGCCTTTCCTGATAAGAAAAACCAGTTTAGCAAACACCTGTGGATTCCTGGAATATCCCATCATGCTAAGGAGATCCTAGCTTTAAGCAAATGACCTTCAACTGTACCTAGAAGTTCTTCCCCCACCCATTGGATATTTAAGTACTGTTTTCCTTCTTGTGATAGGACCTCCATGCTGCTGCATGTAAATGAGGCACTGAACTTCATGTAGATTAAGTATCCTGGCACCCCTTAGCCCCAGCAAATCATACACATTCCCCACCACAAACCCCTCCCCACCACCCAAGGTTTATAGATAAAGAGTGGCTGGCATGCTGGATCGCTTGTGTGCTTACCATTCCTCCGCCATGACCGTCTGAGACTCCATTTATTCTGGGGAAGAGTGGCTTCTGGATATCCAGTGGTCAGGCAGTGATGGCAGAACTGCCATGGCAGCTGGGAGACCCCCTCCATCACTGCCAGCTGGGTGTTGACTGTTGGTGAAGCACCTGCCATGGCCTACATCTCCCAGGACCTGCCTGCCAGTTAGTTTCAAACATCCACCTACTTCCTCTGCCATGCTCAGCACAGCAGCTAGACAAAAGGTTGTAATACTTTTGGTATCATTACTGGCTTGTGGAACTCCCGAGTCCCCACTGCCGTCTGATACTGGCAATTTTATTCTAAAAGAACTAAGCTGTAACACCTCCACCCTTGTATGACCAGGAACCTGGATTATCACTCGGGCCTTGGGCCTCACCCTGAGTGCTCTAAGCTGCCCCTAATCAAGAAACAGGACCTTGAGACCTTTGATCTCAAGGTCCATCTGTTCTCATCTGGATGCAAGCAGCACCTGGATCGACCCACCAGATGTGGAACCAGGTCACCTGCTGGAGGCTGAACGACAGACAGCACTTTGGTTTGTTACTCACTGGTGCCCATATGGAATGAGTGGATGTTTGCTTTTTCTTCCAAGAAAAAGTTAATATAACAGGGCCTCAGTGAAGCCCTAATAGCCCTACCTTCTTTTATGTTCCAAAATGATGTTTCTCTTTGTACCATTGCCAGGGGAAACAGGAGGTGGGGTCCAAAGCCAACCTTCCTAATGCTGCTACCCTTCTGTACAGTTCCTCATGTTGTGGTGATGCCCAATCATAAAATTATTCCCATTGCTACTTCACAACTGTAATTTTGCTACTGTTAAATATCATAATACAAATATTTTTGGAGACTGAGGTTTGACAAAGGAGTCACAAGCCATAGGCTAAGAACTGCTGTTTTAGAGGTTAAATCAACTACGAGGGAAGGGTCCATCTCTAATGACCTCCAAAATTACCAGGCCTTATATAACTATGTAACAGTTTATCCTCATGAGCTGAGACTCTAAAATCATTTAGAATATAGGGCAACATTGGAGAATTAAGCAATTTCTACCATGAGCATCCTAAGATCCAATTCCAAAGCTGTTCACCAGATGGAACTAGTGCTTGGACACAAGCAAAGCTTCTGAGTAGGGGTGCTCATTCAGAGAAAGGAGATAAGAACCCAGAACTTATCTGGCATCCCTGGCTTCTAGTCAGAACACAATCAGAGCCATTTTTGGCTTCTGGCCAATGACAAGAATGAACTTGTTAGCCTTTTGGGCCCATCTCTTCCTTTCATCAACTAACTATACTTTACCACTGGTATTTCTGAAACAACATGGTGCATGTCCTAGTTTGAGCTCTGGTCTGGTGCTGTGAAAACCATCTGACCAAAAGCAACTCATTTCATCTGTAAGATGAAGTAAAGAAATTCAGGAATAAGCAGAAACTATTGTCTGGTGGTGGGGGTGAGGGATGGGTGCCTCTGTCACCTTCACAGGCCTGCAGAGAGACAATTTGTGGGAGACAAGAAAGCAGTTTGGTTTAACACAGCTCAGTAGCGGTGTTGGTTCAAAATTCCAGAGTCTGACCCCAAGTGGCTGATTTTAGGCCTATTTAACCACACAGCAATTTGGTAAAAACTTTTCTGGTGACAATTAACTCTATCACATGTGCACAACAAAGTATCTATAAATCCTTTTGAGAACAGAGTATAGGTACAAGGTTATTATGTAATTCGCATGCAGAGTTCTGTATCCTCCATACCTGATTGCAAGCCTTGTTCTGAGAATCTCCTGTCTCAATGTTGTCTAAACTCTGCTCCCCAATTGTCTCCTGATATGCCAATAAAGCATCTTATAGCCGATCGTTGAACAGGGGAGAGAACAGGGCTAGACTTCCTGCCAGCCAGGGGAGGAGGAGTTAGAGGAGGAAATAGGGGATTCAGTGGTGGGAGATGTCCAGGAGACATCAGGAGACAGATGAGGAAGATTCAACTGGAGCAGGGAAAGCTACAAAGTGCAAGTATCTCTGGGATGTAAGCTGGGAGGAAGCCAAATTAGCTTAGACGGTTAAGAATAGAGTAATAACTGCTCAGTTATTGTGTTGTGAAGCTTATTATTAAACAAATATAAAAGAGTTTCAGTTATTTGTGTGATAGCCAGGTTTTGAGATAAAGAGAAACAAATGCAGTTATAGAAAAATAACTGTAGCAAAAAGTAATATAAGTAAAGATTGAACATGACTACATCAAAACTCTTTGTAAGGTACATGTGTCACCTTCCATAAGTTCCATAGATTGGCTAAGAAAAACAACTTTATGATAAGGGTCTGGGGGAAGGTCTGGTGTACTCTCCAGCCACACAGATAATACAAGGGTTCCCAGGCTAGAAGGCACACCCACTACTGGTCTTCTGAACAGATAAACAGATCTACCATTCCTTCCTTTTAGGGAATAACCTTGTGTGCTTAACATTCCAGGCTCTCCTAGTTCTTATCTATGAGCACAGAGACTTTCATCTCCCATGCAAAGCATAAAAGAACACTGCTTACTGGCTTGCTCTCTGGCTCACTGTCTTAAACAGTCCAGGCCCACTGCCTAGAGAAGGTGCCAGCCACAGTGAGCTGGACCCTCTCACACCAACCAGTCA
>OU015751.1:116766467-116793527 GCA_907169655.1 Acomys percivali
TTTTTTTCCCCAATCTCTACTGCTGTTGTAATAATTCTACATTATCTCTCGTGGGAACACCCTTTTAAAAACACGTTGTGTATAGTTAAGATACACAAAGCGATGCTATTGGGTATTGCTGGATACTAAAATGTTTATTATAGCGAAGCAAATGAGCTTATCTGTCTCCTGTAGTCAGGCATTTCATGTGTGTAGGGCAAGAGCAGGGAGCAGCTACTTAGTAGGAACAGTCCTGCCTACAGTGCAGCATGGTTTCCTGTAAAACTCACATTGTGCCTGAGACTTCTAGACTTATTGGCCCTACATATATTCAGTTTGTGCCTATTGACCTTTGATGTGGTTTCCTGAACCTCTCGATGCAGTGGGTGCTCATTAAGTGCTCGCTGAATGCTTTTGCTATACCCAAACTAACGGCTCCTCAATCGGGCTGTGAGGTGGCTCAGTGGTTAAATGTACTTGCCACGCAAACCTGACAACCTGAGTTCAGGCCCGAGAACCCACAGCAGAAGGACAGGATCTATTCTCAAAAGTTGTCCTCCATACATGTGCTGTGGCATGCACATGCCTGCATATAGACACACAGATCACACACAGGTCACACAGTCATACACACACACACACATGCACACACCACACTAAAATAAAATGTAACACTCTTCAAAAGTTTCTTTTCTATTTTTGTTTTGTTTATTTTTCAAGACAGGGTCTCTCTATGTAGCCTTGGCTATCCTGCACTAGCTTTGTAGTCCAGGCTGGCCTCGAACTCACAGCAATCCACCTGCCTCTGCCTCCCGAGTGCTGAGATTAAAGGTAAAGGCATGGGCCACCACCGCCAGCCTAGTTTCATTTCCTTTTAAAAACATTTTTCGCCCTTCTGCATATTTATTTTTTCTTTTAAATTATTATTGTTACGTGTATACATACCTACAAATACATACATACCACCTGCTGCATCAACTTATTGAGTAACCTGCCTGGGGGTCGTGATGATTTGCATGAGATGTTCCTTGTGTCTTGGGAACTTGAATTCTTGGTCCCCATTTGGTAGCTGTTTCGAGGGGGGGGCATGGGGATTACTAGATGTGGTCTTGCTGAAGGGGGCTCTGGGGTCTCAGAAGACATATGCCACGCCTAGTTAGCTCTCTTGGGCTCCTTGTTTGTGAACGGAGATGTAAGCTGGCAGCTGCTGCCCCAGCCTGTCTGTCCGCTGCTGTGGTCCCTGCCATAATTGCCATGGAGCCTTATGCCCCTGGGGGTGTATACCTGAAATAAACTCCATCTTCTCTAAGTCACTTTAGTCGTGGTGTTTTATCACAGCAATAGAAGAGTAACTAATAATAGGTTCATCCTGGGGAATATTAATTCTCCTTCTCTTGGCTGTCATTAATTGCGTACAGTTCATCTAGGGGTGAACCCCCTGTGACGTTTTCCCCATCCACTGGCATCTTAGCTTGTGTGTTAGGGTCTTGTTTAGGGGACCATATTGTTGAGATTTCATTGGCCTGGTTTCCTAGTCCTATATAGAAAATATATCCTTGCAGCTGATATTCTGGCCTGAAATTGTAAAACTTCCCTCTGTAAACAAAAGGAGACCTTTTATCTTTATTTTTCTTTTTTTCTTTTTTCTTTTGGTTTTTCAAGACAGGGTTTCTCTGTGTAGCATTGGCTGCCCTGGACTCACTTTGTAGACCAGGCTGGCCTTGAACTTACAGAGATCCACCTGCCTCTGCCTTCCGAGTGCTGGGAATTAAAGGCCTGCACCACCCCCACCCGGCTTGACCTTTTATCTTTTTAAGAAAAGTAGTTTTCTGTGGAAAATTTCAAATATACACATAATTAGAGAAAACAGCATAAGAAACTGCCACATACCCACAACTCAGACTCTACAATGACACCTCAGGACCTGTCTTACCTCACAGATTCCCTGTATCACCTCTTCCCTCACATTGATTTGAAGCAAATTCAAGATATCACTTGACTTCATTTAGGAGTGTTGCTATGCACTCTGTATACTTAAAAAAAAAATTATTATTTTAAGGGTCCATGAGATGGCTCAGCAAGTAAAGGCTCCTGCTCCCAACCTCAGGGACCCGAGTTTTGTTCTTGAGACTCACAGAGTGGAAGGAAAGAACTAAGCCCAAGATGCTGTCCTCTGACCTCCACACCTAGAATGTGGCACATGGATGTGTGTGTGTGTGCACATGTTCGTGTGTAAGTGTGTGCATGTGTGTGTGTGCGTGTGTGTGTGTGTGAGTGCACGCGCATGTGCACACACACTAATTTAATTTAAAAAGCAATTATTTAAAATATAACCAAAGCATCATTATTATAAGAAAATAATTTAATAATTATTTGATATTGCCAAATACCCAGTGTTCAAACTTCTCCAGTGCTTATCAGTGCCTTCTTATAATTTTCTGTTTGTGGATTAAGTTCAAACACATTCAAGAGCTTACAGTGATGGGCGGATGATCAATTCTGTTTGAACGGCCCACAGTTTCTCTGTAGCCCCTTTCCCTGCCTCTCCTTTCCCTGCTGTTTTTAATGTTAAGGCGGATGGCTATCCAGGGGGTGCCCACAGTCTGGCTACTGCTGACCACATCTCTACGGTTATTGAACATGCCCCTCTATCCGTGCATTTTCCCCTACATTGCTTTTTAGATCTAGACTTTTAGATCTAGATCTAGATCTGGAATCCCTCAGCTTCAGGCCGTCCTCCCGGCAGCTGTGAGAGGACAACGCAGAGGCGTGCTCTACCATGCCAGCACACATCTGCACAGCAGACTTTGTCTCCCTGTGTGTGATAACCATGGTTACCAGTGGTCTCCACCCAGAGGTATGGTGGTTCAGAGGGTTCATCACTGTGATGGCCTAATTCCACCACTCCATCTCCACGAATGGGGCAGTTTTAACTTTTGATCAATTATTTGGTTGCCATGGAGACTAGTGTATACAGGAAAGGCAGGGTGAGCATGTGGTTCAAAATGATTGGTTTTCTAGTATTCATTAAATGTCACTGAAGAGGCCAGGTGTGGTGGTGCACCAGGTGTGGTGGATGGTTAAAATATTCAAGTTTCTCTTCTCTATACAACTTTCTGGTTAATCCAGGTTCCTTTAACCAGTCCGTCTTTCCACACCTTTATCACCTGTTACGTTTCAATTAGTTGGGCCTATCTCTGAACCACTCACTAACATCACACTGCGAATCATAGAAGCTCAGAAATAGACCTCTCTCTTTCCAAGTTTTCTAGACTCACCTTTCTATGACGCTTCTGAGTGAGGATCTCTGTCTCTTCCTTGGGGCCTTACACCAACTTCCCAAGGCAGCACCTACCTCACTGATTTGTCAAAGTGAGTGAGAGAAAACAAGAGAGCGTTTCTTCTTCTTAAGCCTGGAATTGGCAAACTATGCCCCACAGCCAGATTCATTTGTAAATAAAACTTTACTGAACTATGGTTATGCTCAAGTGTTTATGTGTAGCCTACAACTGCTTTCATGCCACAGTGGAAGAGTATTTGTGGTGAAAGTACTTGAATGGGGCAGAGCCTAAAATATTACAGTACTATCTCTGATCCTTTACAGAATAAAATTGTTACCTAACTGTAACACATTGACATCAAGACATCGTCTAGAGAAAATGCTACACATCAACCAGTGTACATTCCCTGATCTTTGTTTAAAATACAGGGAGAGGGGTAGTGCTAATAAAGGTACTAAAATATAAAGTTTTTCCTTCCTTCTGTGCCTCTCTGTTTGTCACAATTTTTAAAAATTGGCCAGTCAATGCTATTGAAGTAAAAAGGAAATTAAAAATCCACCTATTAACATGATTTTACCTTTCATCTTTGCATTGTACAAACCCCATTTAAATGCAAATATTAGCACTCAACGTGTATACAGAATCACTGAAATCGAACAATTCATTTTTTTTGTGTGATGCAGCCACTTAAAAGAACAACTCAGCCAGACTGGGAAGGTAGAAAGGGAGTACAGTCCTCCAGCCATGGGACAGACACATCTTTAAGCCTAGGGACACTTCTGAGGCAAATGCGCACTTTCAGAGAAGGCCTAGAGCAACGTGGCATGTCTGGTCAATGGCTCCAGTCACCAAACAAACATGTCCTTTCCAGGCCAGCGGCAGGAAAGTTACATGGAACCACCATACAAGGACAGGTAGCCTTCAAAGGTGTTGTAAGCTGCATGCCAGTACAGCTACCTACCTGAGACAGAATGCAGAACAGATGTCCAGCAGAGGGTGGCAGGGTGAATGGGCAGATCCAGGACACGAACTGCTGGAAGCTGTCTCAGGAGAGATGTGGGGGGATGGGGGGGGGTGGAGGGGAGGGGGGAGGGGCAGCAGAACTGTTGAAACCGAGGTTCTAACAAGTCAACATACGCTCTGTTGTTCAGTTGGAGTTTGTACTGAACACCAGGGCAAAAGTCACAGGACTAAGAACTTCAAGATGGAGCCCCAGGATGCTGAGAATCACATGCCCTGATCTTAATCAATGTTAGCAGTGCTGACATTGTCTGTCAGTCACACAGCTCAAAGGAGAATGATGGGGGGAGTACAGATATTTGGGGGAGTCTTATATGCGTGTGATACTCTGCAGTGGCACCTTAAAATGGCTTCCATCCGTTCAAGTCTGGAAGTTTTTATCATCTTCTCACACGCCTTTTTTTTTTTTTTTTTTTTTTTTTTGTGGTAATATACACACAATGCAGACTTCAAATTTCTCCCTTTCCCTCACTGTACAGTTCAGTGTCATTGAACCCATATTGTTGTCTAACCGTCACCCATCTTCAAAATACTTCACGTTCCGTAGAGCCGAAACTGTCCCCACTGACCAGCAACATCCTATTTCCTCTTCCTTTGTCCCCTAGCAGTAGCCTTTCTGCTTTCTGCAAATCTGACTGCTCTAGGAACCTCATTTAAGGGCAACTGCACAGCACTTGCCCTTTTACGATGAGGTTATTGCACTCAGCACTGTGTAGTCAAGGTTCACCTGTATTCTGACGTGGACCACAGTCCCCACCATTATAAAGGATGACTAATAGTTGCGTATGCACATCCCATCTCGCTTATCTGTCCCTGTGTGGATGTATATTTGGGTTGATTTCATGTCCCGACCATCGTGAGTCTTGCTTCTGTGAATACAGGTGGATGGTCTAGTGTCTCCTTAAACTTGGTTCCTACGTTACCCAGGGCAACTTGATGGAGCACTGCAGGGATGCTGTAGCTGCTGTGAGAGCAGAGCCTCAGGGACCATTCCCACATGCCCTTTATGCTTCACCAAGGGTTTGGTTTCCAGCCTGCCTGCCCTGGCAGGGAACCGTCTCCTCTCCGCTTCAGGAAGAGAAGGCATGGCCGCATTATTTTTCTTTGTTTCTGGGAAACAACTTTGCTTTGTTTTCTCCCATTCGAGTCTTTGTTTTCACCTATGCAAATGTGATTCATCTTTCAGTGCTGGAGAAGGGCCCTGAATAACATAATTACTCTACCAATCATCTACTTGGCTCCTGGAAATCCTCTTTTTAGTGAGGTCGACTGCTGTTGCTTCAGATCTATACAGACCCCAAATAATGAGCAAACTTCTTTTCTTAACATGCTAATTAGTCTCTGAAACCAGTGTTGTTTTAAAGGGGTGATTTAATTGGATATTAAGTTCGCAATTGAAAGATTAGATTATGAAGTAAACAAACATATCCATCTAATAGGTCTTTGAAAAAAATCTAAGTATTCTACTTCAGTTTTCCTGCTAAGTGCAAATGCGTTCAGATATATGTTTAGTTCTCTGCCGTTTTGCTAAGTTTTGTAGCTCTCAACCTGAATTCTTTCCTGGGCTTGTTCCAAAGAAAATAATCTCGGGGGGGCTGAGTAAGCTTGGGATCCTGTGCATGCTGGCCCCCAAATAACCTTTTGCTTAAAGACTTTACCTGGATAAATGAAATTCAAGAAATGTTGAGAAACCATTTTGAAATGAATAATACTGAAACAATTCCAAGGGGTATAATTTGGGATGCATTAAAGGTGATGGCGAGAGAATACATTTGCCTTCACTGTACGTTTAAAGGAAATCAAAGATCAAAACAGGTGCATGTTGGGGGAAGGAAATGAAGAAGTGAGCAGTACATCATAGCTGCTCCCAAATCCCAAATGAGGTTTTCAGAAAATTATTCCGAGGCAAAGTAATGCATTTTTAAATAGAAACGAATGTAACCCCTCCTCCAGTTTACCAAGTGGGCTTCCTGGGAATGGGAAATAAAGACAGGCAGCTCTTCAACTATACGTTTTTTAAAAGGTACAAGAAAGCAAGGATTATTTCCCCTAAAACAAGACCCACCTGGGAGAGGGGTGATGCAGCTATGATACCAGGCAATCTTTGCACACAGGTGCCCAGGGCTGGGAACAAGAAGGAGTGTGCATCCTCCGCATCATCCCGGCCCCAGCCTTGCATCACCAGATGGAGCCACCCAGCCAGAGCGCAGGCACCAGGGTGTCCACGGAGTTGCCACCATCACATCTAACAATATCCTGGAGAAGACAATTGAGAATGGCACCTTAAGTGGGCATTTTAACATGTATATGTTCTTCTGCCCCATTCTCCCGTGTGTGTGTGTGTGTGTGTGTGTGTGTGTGTGTGTGTGTGTATGCTTGTATGTATGTATGTATGTATGTATGTATGTATGTATGTATGTAGAGGCTTAAGGTTGACATCAAGGGATCATCCTCCAAGGCTTGTCTGCCATACTCATTGATCTAGTTAGTCTCTCAATCAAACCCAGAGCTCACGGCTACGCTAGCCAGCTTGCTATAGCAATTTTGCCTCTGTCCCTGTCTGCTTTTTGAGGCCAGAACTATAAGCAAGAGTATTATGCTTATTTGGCATGTAGGTGTGTTGTGGGCATCTGAACTCTGGTCTTCACATTGCATGGCAAACACATATACCACTGAGCCACCACCGCCCCCCCAAACATTCTTTAATAGCTAATTTACCCAATAGCCACTGTCATCTCTGCATTATATATATACTCTAAACACATCACTTCCTAGGTTTTCAAGCTCAGTAGTGAGGGCAGGGGATATAGGGACTACATTCATATCTATTTAAAAATGCATAGCTGTGCTACATGTATGTTAAGCATGTGGTAAGCCCCAGGTCCCATCCCCAATACCAAAACATAATAGTGTGGTACAATGCAAAGCACAGGGCAATAAAATAAAGCGTGATGATAGATTTTCATTAAGATTTTTATTCTGGAAGCAGTAAATTTGCTGAAGTAATCTACTTCTTTGGTGTGGGATGAATTCTCTTTATATTCTTCTAATAAAATTCTATTCCTGCCCTTTGGTTATTGTCTATTCATTAGGTCACTAGCAGTAAACATTAAAATAACAATGAGGCTTTTTATAAAAGCAGGACAAGGAGAGCAGGTAGACAGAATACAACCCCTGTGTGAAGTACAGAAGTTGTCTCCTCATCCTGTTACCTTCCAGATTTGACAATGGCAATACAATTACGTGTCAAAAAAGGAGCCCGTGTCTTTTGGATAGAGACATTGAAGCATTTTCTGAAAATGTATAATGCTTTGCATCTGCTGCAAGGGCCACACAAAGCATGGGCAGGTGACACACCTCTTCACACAGGTGACGTGCCACTGTGGAAGCTGGCCATGGACACTCAGGGTTCGCAATGTGTATCTTTTTTTGGTGTGTGTTTAAGACTTTCTGTGACTTTTTTCTTAAAAAAAAAAAATCTTTCTGGGCTGTAGGGAGAGCTCAGGCAGCTGTAAAGTGCTTGGTGTTCATGCATGAAGAATTGAGCCCAGTTCCCAGAGCCCGGGTAAAAAGGCCGGGTGTGGTGGCATGCACATGCCATCCTAGCACCAGGAGGAGGAGACAGATGGATCCCTGGGTGGGCCATGCTATCCTGACTCGGAAGGTGAAAGTCAATGAGAGACTTTCAAAACTCATAGTGGGTCGCACCTGAGGAGCTACACCAGGCACGTACATGTGCACTTGCACACACACACACACACACACACACACACACACACACACACACACAGAGAGAGAGAGAGAGAGAGAGACAGAGACAGAGACAGAGACAGAGAGGAAGGGAGAGAGACACGGAGAGAGAGAAACAGAGACAGAGAGAGACAGAGACAGAGAGAGACGCCTCTTTTTTTTCCTTTTATTTACTCTGCACTCGCTTGTTGCGGGTGTAGGTGGTTGGGAGGGTGGGTGTAGGTGCAGGCATGCCATGGCATGTATCTGGAACTCAGACAGCAGTGGGAGTCAGTTCTCTTCACCTGTCATGTGGGACCTGAGGGGTCAAACTCAGTCATCAGCTTTGGCAGTGAGCTTCTTTAACTGCTAAGCCATCTCTTTAGCCCCAACTGTCATTTTTTAGAGCTCTTCCTTTTAAAAATATTCATTTGTCTTGTATATGTATGAGCGTCTTGTCTGCATATATATAAGCTCACGACTGACAGTGAGCTGGATGTACAACATACATTTCTTCATTCTGCATGCGATTCGATCCATCTACTAAAGGCTTGTTTATCAAGTGTTAAGCAGAGCACTTTATGTAAGATATGGTATACAATCCTACCAGATGAGATAATTTTTTATTTTTTAATTTAGTGTTTTCCCTATTTTATCTATCTATCTATCTATCTATCTATTATTTATTATTATTCATTCACATATTACATCCCTGTTGTTATCCCCTCTCTCTTGTCTTCCCATTCCCACCCTCCCTTTCTTTTCTGCCCTATTCCCCTCCCCTAGACCTCTGATAGGGGGGCTCCTATCTCACCATCTGACCACGGCCTACCAGGTCTCATCAGGATAGCCTGCATCCCCTTCCTCTGTGTGCCTGCAAGGCCACTGCCAAGAGGCAGTGGTCAAATTGTGGGTAGTCCTGCCCTGCCTACCCCGCCTACCTCGCCCCCTCCCGACTTGGAGAATCAGCTGTCTATTGGCTACATCTGAACAAGGGTCTAGGTTCTCTACATGTGCCTTCCTTGGTTGGTGCATCAGTTTGTGCAGCCCCCCTCCCCCCTCCCCCCGCCCCCCTGCCATGTGTCCAGATCCCCTGGCCTTGATGGTCTCTGAGATAATTTTTTAAAACCCTACTTTACAAAAGAAAAAACTGAAGTTGGAGACATTAATGATAGTGCTGGTCCTAGTGGTTTAGAGTACATTTGCTTGCAAATTAATTGCATACCGAACTCTAGCCATTTCAAAGAAAGATTTCCTGGCTAAGTTGGCCTAGGATTCAGAGGCAGTTTTATCAGGGTCCTTGTATCGCTATGGCTTTCTAGACTTGGCCATCTCCTTTATCCCCTCTTGACACACAGGTTGGCTTCCCTCATAGCAGTGAAAACGCTGCAACAGTCCCAAGTTTTAGATCAAGGAAGCAAAGATCTGATCTCTTTCCCACGATGAACCAAGTCCCAACATTCACTTAGCTAGAACTACCTCATTGCTGTGAACAGAGACCCCTCTCCAAACAAGGGAGCGACATAGCATAGATGGCTGAGAATGATGTCATATGAATTAGGTTGATGCATTCGTCAGTTTTTCATCACAGTTGACAGAGAGAAACGACTTCAAAGGAGGGAGAGCTTGTGCCAGCTTGTTGGTTCCAAGGGTTTAGGTCATAGTAACGTGGCTTCATCGACACAGGCCTTTGGTGAGGTAAAGCAGTATGGAGGAGAGAAAATGGTGAGGCAGGGCTCCCCATTTCAATGTGGCCAGAAATCAGAAAGGAAGATAGAGAGTTGATAGGGACAAGGTCTATCTCTTTATGGAAAGCCACTCATAACCTACTTTCTCCTCATTTCCCAACAACGCCATCATATTATGAATCCATCAATTAGGTCAGAGATGTCAAGAGCCAACCATGTCCCAATGGTTGGGTCTACAAGATGGAGACCGAGCCTTCAACCTTTGAGCCTGTGTGAACAATTCCTATCCACATCGTACCATTTCACTCCTTCCTCCAAAGACTCATGTTCAGTTCACAATACATAACAGGTTCCGTATATTTCCAAGAGCCACTGGTGTTTGTGTGAGCTCATTTGGTGTGGGAAGCCCTGAAGGTGGTCTTTCCCCCCCCCCAAGGAAGCTGTGACATTTAGTGACTCATATGGCTTTGTTATGTGTACATGTGTGCTGTGTGTGTGTGTCTGTGCAAGCGCGTGTTGAAAATGTCTGATTGCCGTTATTTTCTATTGAGTAATGGGTCAGTTTCTGAATGGAGGCAGGGACGTTCAGTGAACGGATGCTGGTGATTACTGCCATGGCTGTCAAGGGTTAAGTCATTTTTTGTTTGTGCTCTTTCATGTCCCTTCTGTGTTTGACAACCTCTTCCTCTGAGTAATAAAGGACCACTCTGAGTGCCCTGAAATCACTTATTTTGTTTCCTTTGCTCACCACAATGCAGATGTGTGCTATTTATGAATTGCCTAAGTAATAGAATTGAAGGCAGGTTATTGTAGAGTCAAAATTTGTTATACGTTAGGCATTAGTCAATACCTGAGTCCAGAAAAGGGCAGGAAATAGGATGTTGACTATCCAAGACTGCTCAGTTTGGCAAAGTCAATAAAGCTGCATAGTCACGTGACTGCTTATGTGTACATCTCAGTAATTTTCTTTCTTTAATTTTAACATTTATAATTCTTCGTGTGTGTGTGTGTGTGTGTGTGTGTGTGTGTGTGTGTGTATGTGTGTGTGTTTATCTGTGTCGGTGTGTCTGTTTGAGTGTGGGTGCAGGTATGTCTGGAGATCAGAGGCGTACCTTTGGAATTCATTTCTCCCCAAGAGCCATATTTCTTCTTCTATCTTGTTAAGGCATGGTTTTTATTTTGTTTATTATGTTTTAAAATCATCACCATATCGCTTTTGAGATAGAGTCTCACTAGGCAGCCTTGGTCAGAAGGCAGGTCTTTCTTGTGTCTGCCACACCTCTGCTTCAGGCTAGCTAAGGTGGGCATGAGCTTCTAGGCAATGCTCCCATTTCTTCCTCCTAGTTTGCTGTGATTCAGATGTGAGCCACTGTATCCTTTTTTTTTTTTTTTTTTTTTTTGTGAAAGTTTCACTTTGAAGCTCAGGTTGGCCTTGAACTCAGGCTCCTTCTACCTCAGCCTCCCTGGTGTTTGGATTACCGAATTGGGCAGCCACTGTCCTGGCAGCATACAGCTTCTCTCCGTGGGTTCTGGAGCCTGGATTCAGGTTCCCAGCTTGCTCAGCAGGAGTTTTTTAACCTGCTTACCCATCCTGCTAGATCAATTGTTTTCCTTAAATAAAAGTGCTTGGAGCCACGGAAAGCTCGTGTCCTTGCGGTGATTGATATCTAGGGCTGAATGAGCACTAATGGGCTCGAATGAATAATAGAAGCCAGATTGCATCTCAGTTCCGTGGGATTTGAAACTTGGACGAGATCTAAGAAATAATGCAGATTGATTCGTCATTTCCAGTGGCCAACAGCACCAGACCCTGGGGAAGTAGCTTGCTTCCGCCCTTAGAACAGGACGAGGGCTGACCAGTGGAGTGCCTGACCAGTGGAGCACCGTCTTCTTAGTAAGAGCTCAAAGATGCACAGCCAGATACAAAATTCTGGGCTCAGAAAAGGAAGGCTGCTGGAGACAGGTACTGCATCTGCTCATGGAATTCTCGGTGGCTCCAGTCTAAGACAAGGGTCTATTTCTGTGGTTCCCCAACCCAGCCTGAATCTGTTTTTCTGTCTCCATCAGGGTCTCCCCTCCCAAGTTAGAAGATCACCCGGGGATGGGGCTGTAGCTCACTGATAAGGTACCTGCCTAGCACGCTTGAGTCCTGCAGTTTAGCCCTTGGGACTGTAAAGATCAGCCACATTAAGGCATGCAAAGAGGGAAGGAAGTGGTCCCCCAAGTGATTGATAGATGCATAAACATTCTTATTGTCTTTTCAAGTTCAAAACCACACTCACTTCAGTTTTGGAAAGGGAAAACAAGGCAATGGCCATCTCTGCCTTCTATCTTCTTCCTCCAGGGGGATGAGATGCTGATGGAGGCCTGGAGGAAGGCATGGAAGATCTCTATAAGAGGGATCATAGAGAGAGCATGCTCCATGGGTCGGGCAAGCCTGCCTCCCCTTGTGATAGCTGTTGGCCTTTCTGATCCCCACACTAGGGATCAAACTATCTGTGAGGGGAGACCTATGTGCATGTAGTAAGATTGGTAGACTGAGGCAGCTAGTGTTGTGAAATCATTCTATGTTTCACTTACTGTCTGCTGTTACCTACTACCTGCGTTGCCTGGAAGAGGCTTGTAAAATAAATATTGTGAGTTGTCTGAGCACTAGAATGAAAATGGCATCTATATGTGATAAATATTCTAACAACAACAGCAACAACAACAACAACAACAAATCATCTCTGGGGAGTAAGGCTTTATTTTAGTTCAGAATTCCAAGTTACGATCTGTCATTGCAGGGGAGTAATAGAATTAAGAACTCGAGACAACTAATCTCAGCACACTCATGGTCAAGGGCAGAGAGAAACAAAAACCACCTATCATATTTTCTGGCATATAATACGACCCCCAACTTTAGTTTTTCCAGTTAAAATACTGAGTTTGGAATATACTCGCCGTTAAGACTACCCTCTTCCAACGCACACCCTGTGCAGCAGGCTTTATGCTTGCTTTCTTTGCTAGTTTTTGTCACTCATATTGTTCAGGGCCTGGCCTAGGAGTGATGCTACTCACAGTGGGCTAAGCCTACTACATTCATCTCCTACAAACATGCTCAAACTGATTTAGATAATTCCTCATTAAGGTTCTCATCCTAAGTGATTTTAGATTGTGTCAAATTGATACATAAAACTAACCAATGCACCAGGTTTCCACCATCAGTGAGAAGATATATTGATCATTTATTTTCCTCCTTCCCTCTCCGTCCACTTCCCTCCCTCTCTCTATCCTCCACTGTGTGTGTGTCTACCCTCTCTCCTTTTTAAGACAGGATCTCACATAGCTAACACCGACCTCAAAATTGCTATGAAACCAAGAATGACCTTGCATTTCAGACCCTCCTGCCTCTGCCTCCCAAGTGCTGGGATCACAGGCCTGTGCCACCACACTTGGCTCTGCGTTGGTGAGTTCAAACACAAAATAAGTTTGGGAATATGGGAGGCTGGGGAAAACAGAAAGGGAGAAAAAGGTGCTGAAAGAGGGTGATACAAAAAGATGAAAAAGAATGCCTTGGATAAGGATGGAGGTGAATGCAGTCTCTGCTTGGGCCTAGACAAAACGTAAAAGATCTTCAGAGAGGCAGGTAACAAATTTCACAGACAAGGAGGAGACATGGTTTTAAGTAGGGATTAAAATAGCGAGAGAAACTCATAACCTGTATTGATTGGTCCACAGAATAAATCATATATATATATATATATATATATGTGGTGTGTCATTGAGCCTCATCTCTTCATATGAAGATGCTGTTAGATATTTCAGGCTCTTGTATGAAGTTTTGAGTACATTTTTTTTATACTGACATCTCACATCTTTACATCTTTTCTTAGTTATGGAAAATTCTTTTTTTTTTTTTTTTTCAAGCCAGGTCTCTCTGTGTTAGCCTTGGCTGTCCTGGACTCACTTTGTAGACCAGGCTGGCCTTGAACTCACAGCAATCTGCCTGCCTCTGCCTCCCGAGTGCTGGGATTAAAGGCGTGCACCACCATGCCTAGCGCATGGAAAATTCTTGTATGTTACTGTGTTAAATACTGTTTTTTCTGTCACTTTCACTTTTTCAAGAATTCCTATTAACCATAAGCTTGAATTTCTCCATACATTTTCTACAAACTCTGATTATCCAGTGCTGTGTCATGGAGCACCAGCATGTAGTGACAGTAATGTGTTTCTGTCTTTTCTCGTGGTTCTATAAGTTGATTGGACTCGCTTGGTCCCTTGTGTTGCTGAGGCTGGGGGTCGACAGTTGTGATCATCTGAGGCTTGCTTGGTTTGGACATCCAAGCTGATTCAGACTCTCGCAAGGTACCAGACTGTGGATGCTAGCTAAAGCAGGAATTCGGGAGGGACAGTCAGTGGACACAGCCACATACAGGCTCTCGTGTTACGTCGCATTAATGATTTTTCCCTGTGGCCAAGCTTCTCACAGTATTTTACTAGGCTCTGTTATTGAATGCTTGAAGGGAACCAGTCAGAAACTGATGAGAACTGTCAAGATACAGCCGTGGAAGACCCAGCCACCGCCTTTAGCACATCCCAAGACGAAACAAGCTAATGAAGCCAGCACAGATTCCAAAGGAGGTGGGAGTACCACCTCTCAACCAAAGAGTAATATGTGTCTAGGGGTAGCATAAAACAGGCTCACACCGTTTGAGAAAAGCTGTCTCACTGTGTCCCCTAGCTCAGCTTTCATATTCAATACTACCCTTCAATTCACCAATTATCTTTGTGACTACATCCAATCTAGATTTTATTGCATATACTTATTCTTTTGTTTTAATGATTCTCTTGTTTATGATCCTTTGCAATTGGTACTTTCTCCTATTCATTTAATTCTCTGCAGAACATTCTCTGCTTTTGTTTAATTATTTCTTCCTTTTTTTTAGTACCTCTTTGAACAACCTAAACATAACTATTTTAGCTTAGACAAAGTCATCAACTTGAGAGATATCCGGGTGTTAAAAGTGGTTAAGTGTATTTTAGAGACACTGATGGAATAGGCATGTGGGCAGCTCTTAAGGTTTTATAGTCTATTTGGATGGGCATGAGGAATATGGAAGCTGCTTGTGCTTGAAGGAGAAAGTTGTGAGTTCTGCTGAATTCTAGCTAAGGCAACTTGACATGACATGGTCATTCATGACAATTCTTAGTATAGAGCAAGGGAGAGCTGTTTTCTGTTATAAGGGTAGGCTGAAGGGAGGACGTGAAGTCTCCAGTGAATGTATATATTGACATGGGTGTGGCAAAGTCAAGAATCCTGCTGCCTCAGTGCATGGGAGTAGGAAAGCCTGCTCTGGCTGAGGTTCAGAGGGCTGCCAAAGCTTTCCTCCAATCTGAGCATGAAAGTTGACAGTGTGCGGAAAATGTCCACCATAGCTTTCTTCCCGCAGATGGCTACTGCCTTCCTATCACATTCCTGCTTTCCTACAGAGACTGCTTCATATAGTAAGCCTAGCTGTTTGTTTATCTGTATACAATAGCTCTAATTCCTTGTTCAGCTATATTCAACAACCTTACCTCTCTGAGCTTCTAAGAGATAGTTGGTTCTTCATTTAGAAAGCCCAGACTACCCAACCCCAGACCTTCTGTTTCTGTGTCGGTGTGTTTGTCATTTTTCCATTTCCTCCATGCCCCTCATCAGGGTTCTGGGACCCAAACTGAGAAAAGATGCATCAACAGGCCTCAGCTATCAGTCTAAGAATTACTCAATAGCCATAACATCGGCATCTGCCTTTATTTAATCACAGATTAAAAATGTCAAGGGATCCCAGAGGTAAGTGGACAGATAGGGTCTTCACAACTTTCACATTACCTTCAAGCTGCCGTTCTGTATCCCAAAACAGCTTCATATTCTTCCTGCTTTCCTCGGTCCAAATTCCTACTCCAGAAATAGTGTCAGGAGAGCAAGGAAGGGAAATGACAGAAAACCAACAGATCGCACCATGTATATTCACATGTATACAGGACAGCAATAGCAGTGACTTGTTGAACAGAACATACCAAAAAGCTTTACCAAGCCATTAAGAAAGACTACTGAAAAGTGAGTCAGCCAGCTGGCTGGTCATTGATTAAAGTGAGTAGAAGCAAGCTGTGACTGTAGCTGACATGGGGACACTGGGAGGAAACTAGTGGAACAGTTGGGATGGTGGTATAGAATTGTTGGATTAGGGGTAACTTGATTTCTTCTTTCTCTACTTTTTGCTGTTTCTAATTTCCCCTAATGAGCTTCATGTCTTAAATTGAAACTCTGAGTATAGAAAAAGTAAACTATGTCTGAGGTGTCCTTTAAACGTGCACTAGACGTCAAAGGGTTTTAAATTTATCTTGACATACATATTTTTAACTTGAAAATAGGAAATAAAATGCACATTTTAAGTAGATTTTAAATACTAAATAGTAACAAATCAGATGTTAAAATGGCTACATTTCCACATTCGTACTCCGTGTTCACCTTCATTATCCTAAGGCAAACACGTGCAAATGTTTGAGGTGTTTTCCTACTTTTAATTGTCATCTTCAAACTCCTAAACAAGATGATTGGCCTGCCTGCCTGTTCTGTCTCCCTTCCTCCCACCTTCCCTCCCCTCCCCTCTCCTCCCCTCCCTTCCCCTCCCCTCCCCTCTCCTCCCCTCCCATCCCCACCCCTCCCCTCCCTTCCCCTCCTCTCTCCCCTCTCCTCCTCTCCTTCTGTCCCCTCCCCTCCCCTCCCCTCCCTTCCCCTCCTCTCTCCCCTCTCCTCCTCTCCTTCTGTCCCCTCCCTTCCTTTCTCCCTCCCCTCCCCTCCCTTTCCAATAGGAACAGTGGAAACCAGAATAAACAAAATTGGGGAATTCATGTTATCTCTTCAGTAATCTCTCCTTCCTTGATTGATGGTTTCATTGGGGGATCCTTTAAAATAAAAGTTCTTAGTGTAAGAAGAGGTTAGGGTGTGCATGTTGGTGGGCCGGGTCCCTCTTAATCTAGTGGGTTATCAGCAAGGTCTAGAATTGCAAGGCCAGATATCCCCACTCCCCACCCCCACACACCATGTATTCGTTTAAACAACAGATCTCATATAGTACAAGTTGACCTCAAACTTTATATGCACTAAGACTGCCTTCTGGAATTATGGGTGTTCACCACCATGCCTGACAAAGCCAGATCTTTCTTAACTCAGTTTCTCCAGAGAGAAATCTAGTTTTATGGAGGAGAGCTACCTGGCTGAGTATGTTAGGGGAAGGAATCCTGGCCCAATGACTCCTTTTACAGAACTTAACCAATCTAGTTTTCAGCTCAAGTTCTTTGATAATATGATGCTCCCAAGACCTAAGGCTCTCCACCGTCCTGTGTGTGAATACACCCACTGTTGTAGGTGCCTTTGACAAGATGTGGCGAAGCTCCGACAACTCAAGCCTAAGTTGACCCCGCTTACCCAAATAATTTAATCTGTGGGGGTATGCCATTTACAGTAGACCGAGAAAGAATGTATTCAACGTGTAAGAGTGCCAAAGCCTAAGAATGAAATGGATGCCAGTATGTCTACCATCCAACTGAAAAGCATCACAGGGCTATTCTCAGGAGAATGTGTCCTAGGTGTATGAATGGATGCTTTTTTATTAGCGCCACAGCGCTGGCATTTCCCTCCTATTCTGTGTCATATCTGTCCTACACAGGCTGTCCCCTCACTTTGCTTTCTACTTCTCTAGGCCTGTTTATCATATTTTCCATCTCTTTCCTCTTTATGTTTTCTGAACGCAATTTACCTAGACTCTCGTTTGAGCAATAGTTTGGTAAATGAGTCAGCTGTCACATTTCTGGAAATGGAGGTCTCAAACCCTACCCAACTTGTATGTTAATTTGACATCCTTTTACTGTGTGTGTGTGTGTGTGTGTGGTGTTTGTGTGTGTGTGTGTATATGTGTGGTGTGAGTGTGTGTGTTTCTTTTTCCTCTTGCAATTATAAACATTCTCGATTCCTTTTCTATTATTTTGAGAGGGTTGTAGGAGTGGGTTTTAAATTTAAGATGTTTAAATAGATATTAGGTTAGGTGTATGTACATTTGCATGAGGAAGTCTAAAATCTCCAACAAAGCAAGCTCAGGTGGCAACGTGCTGAAACAGTGACTAGATGCAGATTTAGGGAGGGGAGGTGACCAGGACAAGTCCTTCAGAGGCACTGCGGGGAGTATCTGTCTGTCTTTCCAGGGGCCATCTCATGGACAGGGGCTTGTCTGTGGCTTACCTAGAGGGAAATCTTTAACATTTGCACCCCTTAACAAAGCTTTAGAAAAGATGGACGAGCCATTATGACTAAAGAGCTAACAACTGGATCTGGTTTAGAGTTGAGGAAATGCTCACATTCGTGTCTGTGCTCCCTACTTTCTTGTCCTGAAGAAAGATGAACTCTTCTGATAGCCACTTCTTATTCCTGGGGATTGAAAACCTCTTCTCAGTGTGTCACCATTGCTGACGACTACCAGGTAACAACACAGTGCAGTGATAGCACAGTCCTTTGGCCCGATCTTCCCGTGAGCCTACTTCCTGAGTGTGTGACATGTAAAAATATCTCCCTGTAGGGGGTTAGCGTGACTCACTTCACACCCAGACTGATTTTATATACCAGCCCCTTGATGCCCCTACAACTGCCACGTCAGAATCTGCTCAGAGGCCAGCCTGGCTCTTCTCTTCTGCAAGATGAGGTAGGGTCCCACTTGGCAGGGCCTTGCCCTTTTCCGTTGCTTCTCACCCCCCACACCCCAGGTAAGTTTGCTTTCCTGCCTGACGGGTCCTCATCTGTCTTAAAGGCAAGTTTCTAATGACCCTGCATTAGCCTGCTCAGCAAGACTGCAGGTGTTATTAATGGCTGTGAAGTTATCCAGTGCCTTTCAAGACTCTAGTCAGTGTTTGTCCGTGAGCCCTCATGGGGACTTCATCTCTTTTATTCACCACAAGCACAAAAATGCAAAGAGTGTCTGTCCCCCGTCCTATACCACTCTCTTCCCCATGCTGGCCCTCCCCACTGCTTATGTAAGACTTAAAGCTGTCTCTTGCTGTGTAGCATGCACGCAAACCACTCATGATTGCAAGGATGCCAACCTCCACACCCAAACCAAGGATGGTTCCCTCCAAATTAAAAGATAAACTTGTTACTACTTATTAGGAAATCAATACATTTTCATGGATAGAAAATTTAGAAAAATGCAAATAGGCAAAAAAAAAGGGGGGGAGGAGGAGAAAAAAATCCATACTCCCATCTTGTAGAGAGAAATATTGCTACGATTTTATGTTACAACTTTACAGACACTTTTCTGTGTAAATAAGAAGAGAGGAGATGATGCTAAAGTAATAATGTGAATCATAACTAACATTAGACTGCTTTATAAATTTGTTTTCATTTATTTAGTGTGAAAGTGAGAGAGCGAGAGAGCGAGAGCATGGTAGTGTACAGACAAGTGGATAAGCAGGCCGGCAGGCAGACAGGCAGGCAGACAGACACCCCCCACTCTGGGTCCTAGGGACTGAGTTCAGGTTGTCAGACTTACAAGAAGATTTAACTGATGAGCCACCCGACGCGCCACTGGTTTCTCCGTAAGTCACAGGGACCGTTGACTAGGCCTTTCCATCCATCTCCATGCGTGCATTAAGTCGTGGAGTCTCCTGAAGAGGCTGGCGGGGTAGGTAGTCCTCGCTACTCAGGAGGCTTTTGCAGGAGGAGTGTTGAGTTCAGAAGTTCAAAGACAGCTTGGGCAGTGCAGTAAACATTTGCAGAAAAATAAATTTTAAAAAATTGCTCAAAGCTTCTCACTTATTTAGGCGGAGGCGGTAGGAGGTGACCACAGGAGGCTCGCTCAAGGCTTTGAAATCTTACACCATGGGTTACACCTCTAACCTCCCCTGGTGACCACCCTTGTCCCTCGCTGTCATTTTTGTCTACTGTGTCATTGTGAACGGTAAGGAAGAGGCTTCCAAAGTACGGACGTGATGGAATTTCTTTGAACAAGTGTTTAGTTTGCCATTTCTAGTCCCTCATCTTAATTTGTATTTTATTTTATTTTTTATTTTTGTAGTGATATCTGGATCACTCTCTCGTGAGATGATTTCTCCAAGGGTGTGGCTGTAGGAAAAGCCACGGCTGAACGAGCAACATTGACAGTGTTCCCTGGGTTTCAGGCTTGCCTGTGGAAGGCAGACGCAGAGTTCGGTTTCATTCCCCCGTTTCTAGAATTAATCGGCCTACGTGAAAACTGGTTAATGACTATCAAACAGTTTCTGTGTGTCAGACACATCTCGTCTGCACTGCTGAACTGCTGATATTTGCTCGCAATAAATCCAGGCTCAAAAATGACATTCTGGGTGGGTGGGTGGGTGGGTGGGGAACCAGAGAGGACAGAGGGAGAAAATCTTTTGGGGGAGCTGTGACTGCAATGTGTTGACTTACTGTTTAGTCACACCCAGCTGAGGTTCAGCCTTGCCTCCTCCAACTCCTCCTTTCCTCCTTTCCTCCCTCCCTCCCCCCCCCCCTCCCTCCCTCCCTCCCTCCCTCCCTCTCTCCCTCATCTTCTTCATGCTGTCCCTTTCTCACTTGGCTTCCCTCTCTCTAGCTCCTGCTCTGTCTCCTGTTTCCCTCCCTCCCTTCCTCTCTGTCTCCATCCTTTCTTCCTCTCTCTGAATATTCTGTGACTTCCGTCTTAGTTAGGGTTTTATTGCTGTGAAGAGACACCATGACCCACCCCGGCAACTCTTATAAAAGAAAACATTTTATTGGTGCTGGCTTATGGTCCAGAGGTTTAGTCCTTTGTCATCATGGCAGGAAGCATGGCAGCACTCAGGCAGCCATGGTGGTGCTGGAGAGGCAGTTGAGGGTTCTGCATCTGGATTGGCAGGCAGCGGGGATAGAGTGTCACGGTGGGCGTGGCCTGAGGTTCTTACACCTCAAAGCCCACCCTCTAGCGGCACACCTTCTCCAGCCAGGCAAAACCTCCTCCTACAAGAGCGCACCTCCTAATAGTGCTACTCTCTATGGCCAAGCACTCAAACACAAGAGTCCTCTGGGGGCCACACCTATTAAAACCATGGCACTTCCCTTCATTCGAATACAGCTCAGCTGTCAGTACCCCGACACTCTAAGGTGGCTTCAGTTCCAGCCATGTTCTAGAAGGACACGTTGGCTTTTGGCGTTTGTCTCATCTGACTTAACACCTGGGTCTATATTTGGCTAGTATAGCCCACCATGACAGAGCTTATTTCGATTTTTTTTTTTTTTAACCTAAGTCAGCTGCTCTATGCTGAAGTTCATTTGAATTGACTATTGAGTGATAGGACGGACTAAATAATTTCACAACTTTTAGGGAGGTCCATTTGTCCATGACTCAGAATACAAATTCAGGTTCTAGGCAAGCTACGTATGGAGTCCAGACATGTTTTTTTTTTCTCCCCTACTGCCTACATGGATGCTTGGCACGCAGTGGCCAACACATATGCACTTGTGAACTGCAAGAAGGACCGTCTGGTTTGTGTTGCTGCAGGTTGGTAACTAGTTATAGTCACTAGTTGTTATAGTTAGTGGTTCTTCAAGTAGAGTCAATTGCTAACTCGTTGCCTCTCAGAGCTGCAGGCGTCCCACTCCTTTTATAACTCTTGCTGACCCAGTGGGATCCTCCCCACCGGCTTTGTTTTCCTGGGGGTGGGGTGGGGTGGGGTGGGTATTACCAAGCAGCTTTCCCAAGCATTAACTTTTAAGTAGAAGTAAAATACTGTCCCATATTTTGAAAGATATGCAAATTTAATTTCAGGAAATTATGTAGGACAGGCAGGTAACCTCTCAGGCATTTCAGACCTTTACTGCAGTTTGCCTTATCTGGAGGTTATTTTCATGCCTGTGGGGGGACCCAGAATGGGAGTGATTTAGGCTAGGTCAGGGTGAGACTGGGATATGTCCACTCACATATTCCTACACTTTGTCCTCCACTTAGAAAGTATGCTGGCTGAGACTTTTCAAAATCACCACAACGAAAGTATGGAGCAATGGTGCAGGCGCTAGGATACCAGCTCAGACAGCAAATCTATGGGGAATTGGTACTTAGCTACTCCCCCAGCCTGCTGGAAGGAGGTGGATCCCTGACTGTCCAATCAGAAAACCATATGTAAATGAGCATAGTTAAGAATGTGGGCCGGCACAAAATGGTGAACCTACCTAAAAATCTTAGCATCTTTTTCCTTGTGTGTGTGTGTAACTCAGTTGTGTGGTTCTCGAGGGTGAGCTTTGTAGATGGCATTGTTGGTAGCAGTGAGAAAAGGTTGGACATGGCTGAATAGGTTAGTGTTGAGCAAAACGACTCACTCTGGGAAGAATATAGTTTATTCCTACCTCTCAATATGGACAAAACTGGATTCCAAGTGGATTAAAGATCCTGTGTATGACAGAGAAAGACGTGGGCCACATAGAAAGGGGTACGGTCTTTGTGGCTGTGGGTGTGGGAGCAATTTCCTATCTGAGACCCAAACAACAGAAACCTTTAAAGGAAAAATTACTGGCTACACACTCTCAAATTAGAGATTTCAGTTAGGACCAGTTAACCTACCTGACAGACGGCGCTGGAAAAGATGTTTGTAGGGCCTGAAATCAATAAGGACGGAAGGTTTCCTGGAACTCCTGCAGACCTTGGAGAGACAGATAGGTGGGGAGCTCCCTAGGAAAACAGGGGCAAAGGGGCAAGGCAGTTTAGGAAGGAACCCGACTGCTGATAAGCATATGAAGAGACACTCGTTTCACTGGTAATCAGAGAAATGCACATTTGCGTTACGGTTTGATCCACTTCAGAATCATCAGACTGGTACAAATGGAAGGCTGTATTATGCATCAAGTGCTGAAGAGAATGGAGAGAGGAGAGCTCGGCACCGCCGCGGTACTCTGCATTGCACTTCAGCATCCCACTGGGGGGCGGGAGGTGCGGGTGGGGGTGGGGAGACGGACTCCAAGGACAGGTTTATAGGAAGGCAGGAGAGGTGCGTATCTGTGGAAGGGGTTCCTGTGCGATGATGATCTGTGTCCCTGTCGGCAGAGGTGTTCCTGGCCTGGATCCCAGGCAAAAGCCACGGGAGGGGAAGGTAGAGTCACTGGTGGCCATAATTATTATTGAACACGACAGAAAGCATGGAAAAGTACGAAAGACGATGACAGCGATTGTCAGTTAGACACGCACACACAAAGCACTGTCATATATTATTATCCAAGGCTAGTCGGACATCCGAACAAACAGAAGCAAGGGGGGGGGGGGAAGAGAAGGCGGGAGAGAGGGGTGGAGGTCAGGATGTAGATGAGAGGCCATAATAGAATGCAAGAAGGAGCTTGTTAGGCATCAGGCCATGTAGCATGAGAAAGCAGAGTCCATTCAGCTTCGTGAATCTCTGGTCCGAAAGAAAAGAAATGAAGGTAAAAATCAAATTAGAATTCGGGTGAGCAGAAGGTACCCTTATATGGTAGCAGCGCTGCGGTATTCTGTTTAAGGGCTGCATAATAAATCATTGATAAGTTTCAATTCTTCATTATCTGTAATGGAGTCCTTTCACCACCCTTTGCAGCTGCCAGCAGGACCCCAGGGTGGAGCCACAGGCGGAGCCCAGGAGGCTGACTCACTCCTTTGCCTGCCTCAGGGCTGCAGAACCGAATAGAGCCATGCAGACAGGGTGTTGGGAGCAACCTCAATATTCAAGGCACAATCGAGAGAATGACTTGGGAAAGGTCTGCAATTATTATTATTCCATAAAGACAGTCTGAATATCTCTTTATCCATATTTCATTGGCTCCATCTAATATTTAAACCCCCCCCCCCCCAATATTTGTAGAATGAAAAGCAGAAATCTAAATGGTTCTAACGTGATTTCCCCAGTTCCCATAGCCTGTACTGCTTGGTGTCAGACTCTGAATTCGTAACACAAATGAACAGAAGACAAAAAAATCGTTTGCTGAAAGGAAGGATTTCAACACGGAGAGATGGTTAAAATGTGCTAATTTGGGAAGCTCAGAGAGGAGGCAGTCTTTAAAGCCAACAACCAAGGTCCTGCAAAGGGAAGCTTCCTGAGCTTCTCCCTCCCTCCCTCCTTCCCTCCCTCCCTCTCTCCCTCCCTCCCTCCTTCCCTCTCTCCCTCCCTCCCTCCCTCTCTCCCTCTCTCCCTCCCTCTCTCCTTCCCTCCCTCTGTCTGTCCCTCCCTCCTTCCCTCCTTCCCTCCCTCCCTCCTTCCCTCCCTCCCTCTCTCCCTTCCTCCACCCCACCTCATTCACACCAAATTCACTTGTCAATTTCCTCAGAGAAACTTGAATGGATTTTTCTAACCTGCCCCAACTCCAAATTGATGAGTTAATTAAGCCTATCTCTAGGAGGTTGTTGAGGAACCAGCTCGTTTCTCCTTTTATGTTCTATAGTCCCAAATAAACCCACATAAACTCTTCAGAGGCAAACACAGCTCAGGGAGCACTCCTTACTAAATTCTTACCCCTCACACAAATGCATTTGTTTTGAGCGTGAATTGGGATTTTGTGTATAAAGCATACTCACTGTGAATGCACTTTGCACGCTGTTGCTATTTACTTACTGTTTATTATTTTTCCTTCCTTCCTTCCTTTCTTTCTTTCTTTCTTTTTTTTTTTTTTTTTTTTGAGACAGGGTTTCTCTATGTAGCCTTGGCTGTCCCGGACTCCCTTTGTAGACCAGGCTGGCCTCGAACTCACAGAGATCCATCTGCCTCTGCCTCCCTAGTGCTGGGATTAAAGGTGTGAAATATGCAATTAGTGAGCTTTCCCAGAATTGCTGTGCATTTGCTTTGACGATTCAAATGGAACTGGCAGAGAATGTGTCAATAGCTGAAGGCAGTGTGAGTGGCTTGCTGCTGCAGGGTCAAATTGTAAAGTCACTCCTTGGATCTGCATGCAGTCGAGCATGGCTGATTATCCAGATCTGGTTGAGGAGGGAGTGAGGCCAATGCACTGGGCACTAGCTCTCTGTCTCCAAGGCTCTTCTGGCCACTTGAAGCATATTACTTCATTTGTCCTTAAAATATCCCAATGAGAAAGAGGATGATTGTTGCAGAGAACACCACAAATGTAACCATCACTCCCACCTCCCCGCCTACTAGTCCCTACGGCCAGATGCAGCAACTGAGGCAGAGGGTGCTGAAACTTCAGCCCTGGGATCCCTAGAGAGTCTTCAGACCAAGGAAGGACTGTGATATAGTCTTTTAAAGAAATGCCTAAATAAGGGCTAACACCACACGCTTAGCAGCCCTGGGCGTGGTCAGCTGGGAAGTGATAAAGACACTTAGGAAAGGGATGGACAAAGGGCCAAGCTAAAACTAGAGATGGGGTGTGGCTCTCAGATGTGGCCATTTTGGGGTGCAGCTGGCTTTTCTGCTGACTCAGTGATCTGCTGGTGCGTACAATTCAGTTGGCTCCACCTCCTTATACACATACACAACACATACTGAACTGACCTCGATTGGTTTAATTCCTCACATTTTTACTAAGGCTGTTCCGGTTACTTCCTGAAGAATTCCTTTGATAATGACTAAGAAGATCTGATTCAAAATTATCAACCTACATCTTATTCAAAAGTGTTGTGAGAGCTGCCTACCTCAGGAGCTGATAGAGTGCTTCCTTGGCATATCCAAGGCCCTGGTTTCGATCTTAAATATCATAAACAACAAGAGGTGCTGTTGCCGCCACCTAAGAGTTTGTCTCCTTAACATCTTAAAAGAGGTAAGAATAAATACACGGAACTCACTTGCTCCTTCTTCCTTCACCTAACAACCCCTGGTATTCAAGAACTCACAGATACACAAACATTCAAAGTGCAGGATGGTAGAGGTAGATACAGAAAGCAGAGGTTTGGGCAGAAATATGAAAGCACTTAAGGAATTTACAGACAATCAAAATCCAAGGCATCATTTATAAGTTCTGAGTAATAGAAATCAGCAGAGACAATATTTAATGTCAATAAATATGTGGAAATAAACAGGCATTAAAGACAGGATTAGGTATCGTAGAAGTTTTGGTTTCTTTAAACAAACAAACAAACAAACAAACTTGGTTATGTTATATAAATAGGTTTTTAGTTTAATCCTAAGTGTGGGATATTGGGCTGCTTTAGTTTGCCGATAGCTGATAATTGCCTCGTGTGGGGGTGTGGTCTGTGTGAGCTGGAGTTAGTGGAATTCTGAAGACTCTGGGAGAGTATAAATACCAGAGCCTAGAGAGACATTTTGGGACCTCTAAGGAGGCTGACAGAGGAGGAAGAAGGCTGCTTGTTCATCCTGTTGTATTTGCCATTTGCTGTTGCTAAACTGCTAGATATCCTGACAACTGAGATTGGTATTTTTCCAAAGAACCTCATGACACTAACCAGTTGGAACTAAGCCTAAAGAGATCTATGCCCCACACCATGGCCCCACTAACCTTTCCTTCCTACCGAGGGCCCAGGGGTTGGAAGGGAGGTAGAGGCATTAAGGAACCCTAATTGAAATAGTGTTAAAAATGGTGTCTGAAAATAGGAATCCCTCTACAGGATACAGTGGGTCAAGACCTAGATCAAGGGGTCTCACTGTCCCATGTTCCAGCCCTTCCTCCTCTATCAGAATGAAAACATTGCATCAGTCCTAAATATTTTAGTGTCCTCATCTACAAAATGGAAGTTAACAATACCATTAATAATAGATCCTACTGAAAAGTGGTGTTGGGGGACTATAATACATGGTACATGGTATGGGCCTTGGAGATTACTTGGCAAAGAATCCAGCACTCAATAAGAGTTAGTGGAGATTTAATAGTAATAATTTACTATTCACAAAAGAGTCTTCCGGAAAAGCAAAATGGAAAGATCCTAGACTAGCCGCACGGCTTTTCTGGCTGTGGTCAGTTCGCTACTAAAAGCCTTGTAGCTGGTATACTGCTGTCCCCTAGCACAAGAAGCAACAGAAAGAAAAAAAAAAATCACAACTTCAGACTTCATATTTGTCTCAAAGGACTTAAGCCACAAGGAAGGCAACTACCAGGAAGGCTGAGGAGAATGCAGGGCCATTGTGTGCTCCTGGGAGGAGCCATCATTGTCAGAACAAAGCTCTTTAAAGGAAGTGAAATGAGAGACAGGGAGGGATTTTGCAAGGGTTTTTAAAGAAGCTGTGATGGACTTAATGAGCCCAGCATTTACAAAGACCTCTGCAGAAGATTGAGAAAAAGCATGAGAGCAGGAATGATTACAAGAGAAGTGTCAGGAAGATGAGAGTCTAAAATAAGCTGAGGCAAGCAGAGAGAGAGAGAGAGAGAGAGAGAGAGAGAGAGAGAGAGAGAGAGA
>OU015751.1:116793537-116813513 GCA_907169655.1 Acomys percivali
AGAGAGAGAGAGAGAGAGAGAGAGAGAGAGAGAGAGAGAGAGAGAGAAGATACATCAGAGGGGTCTTAGGTAAGATTAGGGGAGGGAGAGGCCAACCAGGGATTGAGTGGTTGGCCAACGTTTCTTCATATGGAGAAGTCAGACCCTCCCCCACCCCCCACCCTCCACCCTTACCTCTCCTCCCCACCCCCCACCCCCACCCCCCACCTCTATCCCTCCACCCCCGTGATAACTGCTTTTGTCTGTTTTCTCCAACAAGAATCACGGAGGACCAGCATTTAGAGGAATAAAGGGCATTGGTAAGTGACAACAGAACCAGGGAGTCTTTAAGGGGCATCATGGGTGAGCTCACAGTCGCAGGGAGAGTGCAGCAGTAAATGAATTATGTACCCAGGCAACTTGCAAATGAGAGTCTGCAGTCATTACTGGTTGAAATTGGAAGAATCTCAGAGAATGGAAGATGAGCTGAAAGAGAGTGCTGGTGAGCGCATTTGCTTATTTTTAGAAACGGAGAGGCAGTTGAGCTCAGGGATTTTGCTCTTAGAATCCCAGGCAAGGAAGCTGGCTGTCCACCTGGGGTAGGAACTGGTCATGGGAGGAGTTAACCGGTGAGTTCCCTGGACAACATGGCAGGCTGTAGGGTAAGCCATCATGATGGTTCCCTTTCTCGTCCTTTTTTTCCTTTGATGTTCTTAGGCCTAGGATCTCCAGAAAGCAACTGAACTATAGGTCTGGATTCCATGAAGTCTCTCATCATGCTGTTGCTGAGGGCAAGAATGAAAAAAAGAGGGGGGGGGATGCCTGTGAGAATGACTGTGCTTAAAGAGAAATGAGAAAGACCTGCTCTAGCAGGAAGGACCTTTCTAGTGATTTCTAGCTTTTCCTTGTCTAGCCCAAATATGTTTTAATCTTACTGTTGTCCTTCATTATGCTGTTTATTACAAGCCCCACTATGTGTCAGTATATATGTTTAAACAACTTTCTCATATGCATACTAGGTGAAGTCTGAAGTTGGCCTTTTAGCTTCAGAATACCTGTGTCCCAAGCCACTGTTGCTTACGTACATCAATGGGCAGCAGACAGAGGGGAGATGGGGGGGGGGGCGGAGGAAGACACGTGTTGAGGTCAGCAGGATCCAACATGCTATTTCCAGGGGCATAACTGAAACAGGAAGCAATTTAACTGAGCAAACTGAAGATCCTGAAAGAAGGTTAACCACAGGACCCTAGGCCCATACAGCATAGAAAGAAGCGCAGGAGCTTGGGAGTTTGAGTAAACAAGAATTGGGTGGCTGAAAGCGCAGTCGGAGACAGTAACGTCATGTGACATGCAAAAGCCAAAATAAAAGGAGACAGCTCAGTTCCTTAGCATTTAGTCAGTCTTCGGAGACTAGCTGGAGATTTGGAGTCATTAGCATAATTTGACGGCTTTAGCAAGAGGAGGCAGAATTCCTCATCCCCATTTTTTGTCTGTCTTACTTTCAGGAACACAGTAAGACTCAATGGTGGGAGAAAAACACCAGGAGAGCATGCTGGGAACTGTGATTTCCTGGAGGCCCCTCTTTCACAGGAGAGGAGCCAGTGTTCTCGGAGAAAGCCGCCAGGCCCACCACTGTCCAGGAAACAAAAGCAGTGCCTTGCTTTCAGCTGGGCGGGGGCAACTTTAGAGGCCTCTGGAGTCCTCTTCCCACACTGGAAAGACTGAATCCACTTCCAGGATAAATGCCTACAGCAAGAATCATGCTTTGCACCTCAGCCCAGACTGCACACAAACCCACCTAGGCTACCGAAACAAGCATTCCAGAAAAGTCACTTGCCCTTACTGGGTTTATGTGACTTTGATTTGGTCCACTCTAGTCTGTTCTGTACAGTTCTAGTCTTTATCAAAGCTACTTACAAATATTGGTCCAGATCATCCATGAAATGGGTTTCCTGGCTATTTAACGGGTTGTAACTCATAGTTTGAAACTCACTGGAGCTGGGACAGGCAGGTGGGAGCCGTGTCATGCTAGTCATTGCTACTGTAATTTTTCCACTGTTATGAATAGTAATGTAAACATCTGGTATAGAAGATATCTGATATGTGACCCCTTTAGGGTAGCGGCCCGCAGGTTGAAAGCCACTGCTCTGGGTCCACAGAGACTCTACAAGCCGACCAGAGATGGCACAGCGAATACTCAAGTTTAGCTGCATGAAGGTATGGTGAGCACGCTGTAGAAGGAAGTCGACATTCAAAAAGGGACAAAATGAAATCTTTCTATTCCCAGATGCTCTGGATTTTTTTTTTGTGTGTGTGTAATTGGCTGATGAGGAGTTCCTTCCTCTTTGTGCCAAATTACCAGAATCCTCTTGGAGGTAAAGCAGGGTTCCCCAGGGCCATTCAGATCACACATCTGTATGAGCACCATCCTAGGAGCACATTGGAAGGGTATTTTTTTTTTTTTTTAAAGATTTTCATTTGTGCATGCTACAAATCTTCATAGGCATATCCAGACCAAGCCAGGCCCTGTTCAATGCTTGGAACTTTAAGTCAATGAGCCCATACAGACTGAAGAAAAGGGTTTAGTGAGACAAAGAACCACTTAACATACAGGGTTTGAGCATCTGTCAGCTTTGTCTTTAGAGCTGGGCATCTATCTGTAGTCAAGGCAGAAGCTTTTAAAGCATCTCCGCCTTCATGATGTTTACACAACAAAGTGATGTGTAATTAGTCAATCCAGATTATGGCAAGTATCAGACCCCAGGGAGAACAGCAGCCCAGCACAGGGGCCAGGGCGGTGTCCCCGAGACAGTGACTTTACCACCGAAGGCTGGGGGGCGACGGGATGGGGAGCAAGAGAGAATATTCCTGAAAAAGAAGCAGTGAACTTCTGAGGGTTGAGAGAAGTCGAGACAGGGAGAAGGCTCTACGCTCAGTGTCTTAGTCAGGGTTCCTATTGCTGTGGGGAGACACCATAACTACTGCAATTCTCATAAAGGAAAACATTTAATTGGGGCAGGCTTACAGATTCAGAGGTTTAGCCCATTTTCCTCACAGTGGGAAGCATGGCGGCCTGCAGGCAGACATGGTGCTGGAGAGGTGACTGGGAGTTCTACATCTGGATCTGAAGGCTACAGCAAGTGAGTGACACACTGGCCAGGCTTAGCTTCTGAGACCTCAAAGCCCACCCTCTAATGACACACCTCCTCCATCAAAGCCATACCTCCTCCATCAAAGCCACACCTCCTCCAACAAGGCCACACCTCCTCCATCAAAGCCACACCTCCTACAACAAGGCCACACCTCCTCCAACAAGGCCTCACCTCTTCCAACAGGGCCACACCTCCTCCATCAAAGCCACACCTCCTCCAACAAGGCCACACCTCCTCCATCAAAGCCCCACCTCTTCCAACAAGGCCACACCTCTTCCAACAAGGCCACACCTCCTCCATCAAAGCCACACCTCCTAAAGGTGCCACTCCTTATGGTCCTATAGGGTCATTTTTTATAGACAGAGAAGAGCTATGCGCAGAGCAGGCTGAGCATGACTTGGCGTGGCTGGAGAAAGGGGACAAAGATGAGCTCATGTTTCCGTCTTGAGCCGCAGGCGACGGCAAGGGAGAGTTTTATCAACTAGATGAGGTGTTCTCTAGAGAAAGAGCAGGAGTGGGGAAGAAGAAAGTAAGTCTGGGACATCTTTGCTCATGTGGCATCCTTAAAATGCAGCTTCTTTAAAATACCGCCGTTCTATCTGTCTGGGAAAACACCCGCTTGTTCTGCAAACCCCGTGATACCCTCCCTAGACTTCTCTTGAGGTACCCAAGCCCTGCTCCTCACTGCGTGTCTCTGCTCATACCCACAGACTCCCACAGCAGCCTCAGAAAGCTTGACTATACTTCACTTCATACGGAGGATGATGGTGATAGTGTCATCCACCGAAAACTTTGTCCCAGCCGATACTGTGTGAGCCCTTTTGCACAGCCAGCCAGCCTCCTGTAATCCAACACCACCCCTTTAGTGAGAGTCCTATTCCAATCCTCCCTTCTCAGAGCAAACTAAGACCAAGGCAGGTCACGTGACAAACCTAGTGACTGTGCTGCTGCTGTTTTGGATAGAGTTGCTCTTCAAGCCTGGGTGGTCTGATTATGGGGTCTGTGATTTTAAACACTGCTTATATCCTTTTTTTTTTTTTTTTTTTTTTTTTTTTTTTTTTTAACTGGGTGGTGGATCGTTGGAGTTTGGGACCACTTAAAACTAATGCTGTTTTAAAATGTGTCTAGTGTCCAGTGCAACTAATAGGCTGTAAGAGGCCCTCCCAGTGGATTGTTAGGAAGGACTGAGCATGTAGTGATGTAGCTCAGACCTTAGAGAGAGCTTGTGGTTTCCTTTGTCACTCTGAGGGAGGGATTGGCAACGTTTTTCTGTAAGGACACAGGTAGTAAGTATTTTAGGGCTTGCAGCCTGTGGAGGAGGTTCTGTTGCTACTGGCCTCTGCCCCTGTAGTGAAAAAGCTGCCAGGGACAGCATGAAGACGACAAGGTGTGGCCGAGTCTCCATAAAACTTCAATTATGGATGCTGAAATTTGAATCTCATATAGCTTTGTGTCACGAAATCTCGAAGTATAAAACGATTTTTACATCTTAAAAATGTAAAAAAAAAAAAAAGGTTTTTAAATTGAGAAATCAGTCATAGCTTACTGACTATAAAACAACATTCTGATCCAATTCAGCCTCAGGGCCGCAGTTGGTCAGCCAATGCTGTTAGGGACAGCAGTTTGGAGCTGAGGGCTGGAAATGCTCTGGGCTCTGCAGTGTAGGCTAAGGGAGAGGCACCCATCAGTCCAGGGCTGCTTCTCTCATAAGAACTTTGCAGGCAGGGGCTCGGGCATTGTCTGTGAGGATGCAGGCAGGGGCTCGGGCATTGTCTGTGAGGATGCAGGCAGGTGCTAGGGCCGAAGGAAGCACCCCAGGGGACCTGGAAAGCCTTTCCTCTACTTTTGCACCTGACTCCATGCAGTGGCTCCCTGGGCTTAGGCTTTCGAGCAAAAACCACGAGAGCTGAACTGATTGGAGGGCAGGTCGTTCAGAATTAGTTGAAAAACCGTCTGAGTTATAAAACGGTTTATAAGAGACGATGGTTCATTGCATTCAAGGACATCCGGCAATCAAACGGACACTTAACAAACGCCTGTCAATAATCCATTTGAATTGCACTTGGTATTTTTTTTTTCAAAGCGCTTTCCAGTACATTATCCCCATCCAGCAGCCCAGGCACCCTAGGAGGCTGACAAGCCCATCTTACAGGAGAGGTCACAGTGAACACCTTCACCAGAGGCAATGGCTCAGAACAGCCGCAGACTCTGCCCCGAGGCCGACGTGACTTGATACAGATGGTGACTTCCTGATGAATCTTGTCTATGAAGAACAAATATCCCTAATTCGAGCTTATTTTTTTAACCCCTGTGAATCTTCTGGAAACATGGCCATACACCCAGATTAGTGTGAAGAATTCATTACAGTGCACTAATGAAACGGCGTGAGAATTCACTGAAAGTCCTTCCCAAGTTGCAAGGAGGAAAAAATTTATCTCAAATGAGAGGTTTTTGTTTTTTGTTTTTGTTTTTTTTTAATTCTGCTAACTTTGTAATTGGGAGGAAGCAGAGCAGGGTTACTCTGATACCAGAGGAAGGTACCTCCAACTTCTGTGCTGAATTTTCCCTCTTGAGTAGCAGACAATGTGTGGCCTGGGGGACATGGCATGCAGCCAGCTAGCCAGCCCTAGTGATCTGGGGGGTGGGGGGTGGGGGGATGAGTCTGTTCTTCATACCTCCCAGCTTGGGACTCTCATCAACATTTCTCTGCCAAATTGGGCTTTGGCATACCTAAGGATGCCTTGGCAAACTTTGTTAATTTCCCAAGAGCAACTTCCTGGTTCTTAATTAGGCCTTTTATTCCTAGATGTCTATATTTAACTGTGCTCCGTTAGCACTGACCTCTTTTGGACAGTGCCAAGAGCGTCAGGGAGGTAGGTGGCAGTTGAGTCTAGACAGGACAATTGTTCAGATAACTAAGCTCCCCCCTACTCACTCTTACAGCGACACCCTAGGAGAAGACTGGCCAGCCATTGAGTGAAGGCCTTCCTGAGCTCATTAAATAACCACTCTATGCTCCCCTCCACTGTGCCTGGGGAGGCAGAGGGCACCGTTAGCCAGTGGCATAATGTGAGCCAGCTATAAGACTTCACCCCTGAGCTCAGAGGGACAGAGCATGGATTGGGGGGAGGGCGGCCGGAAGGCTTTGAGAAAGGCTCTGAGCAAGTGCAAGGAAACTACAGGGGTATTCATCCCATCCTTGTAAAATTGAAAATAATCTAACTTTCTGTGGCAGGAGAAGTGGATCAATAAGTCCTGGTGCATTCACACAGCGGGACACAGTTTAGCTGTGCGGACATGAGTGAGCGAGAGTCATGTTTGTCAACACAGAGAACTCAAAACCATTGTTGAGCCTCCAAAGCATATCACACAGGGTCCTAAGGATGTGAACACAGTTACCAA
Source organism: Acomys percivali (assembly GCA_907169655.1). NCBI lineage: Eukaryota > Metazoa > Chordata > Mammalia > Rodentia > Muridae > Acomys > Acomys percivali. The sequence goes on from OU015751.1 coordinate 116,800,071, forward strand.
ATCATAAAGTGGCTTGATAATGATACTGTATCTTATTCCTGGGTAGCATGTGTGTGGTGGGGTACTTTTAAAATCATGATAATTAAAAGCTGCCCATCCTTTTTATTGTTGTTGTTGTTTTGTTTTCTTTTAAAAAGAAAAGAAAGAGACAGATTAGGGATTAAACAAAGATCAAACCACAAACACGTCTTAAGAAAATAAAAGGTATGACATGTTACACACTGTCACCTCAGGAGGGTAAGGAGTGAGTCCAATGGTAGGGATGGAGGCATAGCTCTACCTTATTGCCCATGGAAACTGGAGACTTTTTTTCTCAGAGACTTCCACTCAGGAAAAAGAGGGTCCTTGGCCACACCATGTGAGGCGATGTCACGGTGAGCTGGTACAAAGCAGAAGTGGAGCCTATGAAATTAGAGAGAGGCGGTGCGGGCTGTGCTGGCTAGTTTTCTGTCAGTGTGACACAAGCTAGAGAGTCATCTGGGGAGAGGACATCTCAACAGAGAAAATGTCCCTGTCAGATCGCTCTGTAGGCAATCCTGGGGGGGGGGTGTGGCATGTTCTCAATTAATGACGCATGTGGGAGGGTCCAGCCCACTCTGGGCAGTGTCATCTGTTGGCAAATGCTCCTGGGTTGTGTAAGAAAGCAGGTTGTGCAAACCACGGGGAGCAGGCCAGTAAGCAGCACCCCTTCATGGCCTCTGCTTCAGTTTCTGCCTCCAGTTTTTTTTTTTTTTTTTTTTTTTACCCCGTTTGAGTTCCTACCTTGGCTCCCTTAAATGATAAACTGATCCAGAAATATAAGCCAAATAAGCCTTTGCTCCCCAAGTTGCTTCTGGTGTGGTGTTTTTATCCCAGCAACAGAGAGCAAACTAGATCACAGGAAGAGACTGAGGCGTGCCTTAGAGTGCAAGTGTGGCCTTCTCAAAGAGGAATTGCTTTTAAATGTGTCAAAATACATACACCATTTTGTTGGCTTTCAAGTTACAGACCGGAGTAGCGAAGACATTTTTGACCTTACCTCTTTTTGATAAGTGAGATCATTGTGTGGTTCTGGGTTGCCTTAGATGGGATTACAGCTGGATACAATAAAACCAGGGACCACCAGGGCTGCACAAGAGAGTTGGGGAATGACCTGTTACACTATGACATAAGTTGCTAGTGACAGTCTTGGAAAGTTAATAGGGCCACACCTGGGAAAGGAGAGAGGCCTAAATCAAGTGTTAGCTGTGGTGGAATTCTCAGTCCTCAGCTGGCAAGAGGCTTCAGCTAGACTTACTATGAGGGGTCCTCTCCTTCCTATGGTCTCATGATTTTCTATCTTTCTGTTTTGCCTAGTTTATTGTGTAATCTGTAATATTTACTTTTTAAGCTGCGTGATCAACTCATAGAGTATTATCGATGCTGTTATTGGTCAATATACTATTATTGACTGTCATCTTTAGTATGTCTAGATTATTTTATTAAAAGATGGAAGTGGTAGTGGAAGAATTTGGGCTTGGTATAGTTTCTTGAGGACGAGTTGAGAAATGGTAGGAGAGTCTTAGGAGGGGACTGCACAGTCATTAGGGTCAGAGGTGTCTTCTAGAGAAGACTGCGCAGTCATTAGGCGTTAGGGGGAGCCTTAGGAGAGGACCATGCAGCCATTAGGGTTGGGGGTATGTTCTATAGAGGCCTTTGTATTGATGGTGGTGTTTTGGGGAGATGGTGAACTTTTAGAGGTGGGGCCTCATGGAAAAAAGTTGTGTTATTGGAGAAGTGTTTTTCCCCTTTGTATCTTTTTTTTTTAAACTAGTCACAAGGATTGCAACTCGCTCCACAGCATGCTGCCTGACACCTACTGTTCTTCATCACCATGAGCCCCCAAAGCAACGGGGCCTGACAATCATGGGCTGAAGTATCTGAACCTTGTGACACCCTGCCTGTCCCTCAAACGGCTTTTTTAAAGCCTACACCTTAAGCACATTGGTATAGTAATCTAGAGCCAACTGATACAGGGGCCCGTGACTTTTGTCCTCTGAATCAGTGAGTGCAGCTTTGGGTCCAGGGACTCCAGGAAATCCTGGGTGGACGTGACAGCTCCTAAGGGCAATGGTACAGGTTTGAAATGCAGCTTGAACCTCTCTGCTGATGTCTTAAGCCATAACTCTGTCTCCGACACCAGTCTCTGGTCTTAGCAGCTGCCGGCTGCCTGGACGAGGACTACGTAGACTGTGAAAGGTGATGCGCTTGCTTCACGCTCCCTTGCTTTGAATAGGAAGCCCATCTGAAAAGGTCCTTCTCAGCAATGACTTGTTCGCTGTTTGACCAAACTGCCAGGCACTACAGCCTAGCCAGGAAGACACACAAAATGAGCGAGCACAAACTATATTATTAGTAGCTATGTCGGATCTCACATCTAATATATGGACAACAAACAATATAGAAATTATAAAAGCTTAAAAACATAGTTAACTAGTTTAAAATAAAAGAATTGTTTTTCAAGCGACTATAATATTGTCATTAACAGCTGTCCTTAATATAATCATATATTAAGTGAAACTAAGATTTAACTTTTCAATTCTCTCGTATGTTACTATTTTACAATGTATTAATTGTAGCTGGGCTCCCAACTGTGGCCCATACCTTGTGATCAGTTAAATATATAAATCTTTTATATATCTTAATGTACAGATTTCTCCTAATAGTTCTCTCTCTTTTTCTTATGGTTAATTTTAGAATCTATCATTGGTCCTTTGGACATTCTACAATGGGTTAAACTGGCTGCATTCCCTCGGTGTCATTCATCATGGTCCTTTGCCTTATTTCCCATAAATTCATTGTTTGATATAGAGGCCCGGGTGATAGTGTATACATCCGGCCATACTTTCAGTCACCTGGGATGGATGGGAGCTTCTAGGAGTCTAGATCAGGTTATCCTCTGGATGGGCCTGTGGAGGATTTTCTCGAATGTGTTAACTGCAGTTGAAAGAGGGGCTGGATCCTGGACTGAACAAAAGTGACAAAGGAGGCTGAGTGGTGGCCGTTGGTCTCTGTTGCCACCTCACTGTCCCTGCAGTGTGACTAGCTGCCTTCCTCCTCACTGTCCCTGCACTGTGACTAGCTAGCTGTCTTCCCCCTCACTGTCCCTGCAGTGTGACTAGATGCCTTCCCCCTCACTGTCCCTGCAGTGTGACTAGCTGCCTTCCCCCTCACTGTCCCTGCACTGTGACTAGCTGCCTTCCCCCTCACTGTCCCTGCAGTGTGACTAGCTGCCTTCCCAATCCCGCCAGCATGCTTTCTTCGTCTTGATGGAATGTATCCTGCAGCTGTAAGCAAAATAAATCTTTTCCTTCAGTTGACACATTATGTCCCACCTCTCTCTCACACACACACATACAATTTGTTACAGGAAAAAAAAAATCAACTAATACACCCAGCCAGCCATTTAAAGAAAAAAAAAATCTCTTATTTGCACGATTTTCAGACCCACAGAAGGATTCCCTGTTTGCAAACAAACAAAACAAACAAAATCCACATGCCTCCCCTATTAGCTAAGGGAAACCTAAAATTGCACTGCTGGAATCATTTTGTTTGAATTCTCAATTAAGATGCAAATACTCCCAGGGAAGGAAGAACTTATCAGGCACCCATGGCTCAGTATGAAAGCTTTTAGAGGAGAAAACCATGCCTCATCCTCACACATCACAAAGGCATGGCTGGCACTCAGTGAGCACCAGCCTGACACGTTGGGTTAGTGATGTCTTAGGAGACAGTGAACCTTTGGGGCGAAGATCAAAGAACCAAGGAAAGTCTGATGAAAGAAATGCCCGTTCCTTCCTCTTAGACACTGCTCCTCTGTCACTTAGTTTCAGAGGAAGGAGTCAGGAGGTTCTTTTTACTGACACCTGTTACAGGGACCGTGGCAAAGAGTCAGAAAGCGACCTTTAAGGTGCTGCATTTTAGACCTCATGACCTTCACCTTGCGTGTTCTGTGCAACACCTTCTGTCCTAGTTAGGGCTTCTATCGCTGTGGTGAAACACCATGACCAAAAGCAAATCGGGAGAGGAAAGGGTTAATTTGGCTTACAATCCCACATTGCAGTCCATCATTAAAGGAAGTCAGGACAGGAACTCAGACAGTGCAGGAACTTGGAGGCAGGAGCCGATGCAGAGGCCATGGAGGGATGCTGCTTACTAACTTGCTCCCCATGGCTTGCTCAGCCTGCTTTCTTATAGAACCCAGAACCACCAGCCCAGGGATGGCCCTGTCCACAATGGGCTAGGCCCCACCCCCTCCCCACCAATCACTAATTAAGAAAATGCCCTACAGGCGTGCCTGCAGCCCAAACTTAAGGAGCCATTTTCTCAGTCGAGAGGCTCCCTCCTCAGATGACTCCAGCTTGTGCCAAGTTGACATAAAAACTAGCCAGCACACCTTCCCAAGCCAAAGTTTCAGAAGTGGAGAAAGGCCAAGAAATCATGGGGGAAGAGGGCCGAGGTGATTGGTGGCTGTGCCGCAGGGAACATCAACAGGGCACTGTGGGAAGAGCGGGCTTGCTGGAAAGCCCCTTAGCGATGGGCCATTTAGTGCACGCTGACTTCAAGCCATTAATCCATTTAGTTGCCTAAGCTGAGCACGAGCGAGCGCACTCATTCGGGATGGCATGGCTGCGGAGCCAATCTTTTCATAACCCTAGAAGGAAACGTTTATTTATTTACAGGTAAAACCCAGAGGCTCAATCAGGCTGGACTCGTTCGTTTGCTGGTACTCGGCTAATAAGCAGCAGCGCCATTTCTTGGTCTAATTTTCGATCGTTCCAGCGACAACTGCCACGTCACCCTCCTCCAGACAGGGATGATGAGGGATGGCACCCTATGTGGGTGCTTTCGAACTCTCACTGCAGCCGGGTCCTGGACACATTCTAGGCCTTCACCTTCACCGGGCAGTTGTGCCTTCTCTATGCCCTCAGGGTAGCAGGTCCTTTTTGCTTGGATTTTATTTTCTCTTTGCCCTTTTCTGGGAAAGATGGGAACATTATCCTTGGAAACTTAGCCTGCTGATTAGACCAAACAGATTCGATAACCGCTATTGAACTCCTTAGAATCAGCAATGTCTTTATTTTAAAAAAAAAAAAAAAAAAAAAAAAACCAACTTTCTATATTTTTTTCACAGCATGTTTACCGCAGGACTAACAACAGAAGGAGGGGCAGGCGTCGTCTTCGCCAAGCATTCCGCCATGCCAGCTCTGTGGTTATTGATTCATCCCTTTCTGTGTTATTTGACCAGAGTCTTCCAGAGCTTTCCACAGCAGAGTCACCTGATTCTATTTCTTGTCCTTCTTCATCCCATGTGCATATGGCTACATATACATTTTCTCTCAGTTCTGTTTGCTTCTTCTCTGAGCTTGCAAAGCAAGGAGGGATTCCAGTCTCTCTCGGCGCCTCCTTGAATTCTGGGCCACTTTGAAGCCATTCTGTTTGAATATTTACCCAGCAAGGCTTCACCAGCCGGAGAGAATGAGAGGGGCATCATTTTCTTCCACTGCCATCTTAGAGAACGTGGCCACAGCCTTGGTAGGGAAACTCTTTCTTTAAAATAAGGAACCGAGGGTCGGAAACTACCAAAGGTAACTAAGAAAAGAGGAGAAATAAACCAACTGCTCCTACACACGCCTAGTTCACTCTCCCTGGCTCTTAACTCTAGGTGACTAAAGTCTCATTATTTGGGAAACAAAAACAAACAAACAAAAGCATACTTTGTAGTCAATTTCAATATAGAAGACAATTTCTTTTTCTTCCTTCCTTCCTTCCTTCCTTCCTTCCTTCCTTCCTTCCTTTCTTCTTTTTTTTCCCCTGAGACAATGTTTCTCTGTGTAACAGCCCTGGTTATCCTGGTGTAGACCAGGCCGGCCTTGAACTCTCTGCCTGCCTTTGCCTTCCAAGTGCTGAGATTAAAGGCATGCACCACCATGACCGGCTAGAAGACAATTTCTAAGAAAAAAAAAAAGCGTGAAACCTGTTGTCAGTCACGAGCTGTTCGTGTCTGTCCATCCGCTCCAGGCACCCCATGCTTCAGCCACTGCTTACCTTGAGTGATTTCATGCAGACTTAGAGCATTAAGTCAAGCCAGGCACCAGTTCCCGCTTTAGCAGCCTAAGAGAGAGGTGAGGTGCAGTTACTACTGCTTCTTACAACAAAGCCTCTGAGGCACCCCTTAAGAAAAATTCAACAAAGGAGAAAAAGTTAAGTCTTAGAAAGAAGTCATTTGTCTTGAGCTGAATTCATTGGAGTATGATACAGATTGCCGCAGACATAAAACTGTCTGGAGTCTGGCTTCAGGGTTTAGAATGGTAAAATATTCATGAAGTATAATTTTGCATAATTTGTTTAGCTACCAAGTTATAATTTAGTTATTTGGTGCATGAATCCTTCAGAAGGTCTAAGGAAGAGAAAAACAGACTTTACCAAGCTAGCTCCAGCATAGATGGGGATCCAGGTAGAAAGAAGGCATCTGGAGTGCCCTGGGTGTTCACGACACAGAAACACATGGTGGAAAATATGTGAGCACACACCTATTTGCATATAATTAATTTACAATCTCAACTTAATTAATATTTTAATTAATTTATTATAACCACATTATTTCCACTTCCTATGGGCCCTTTGGCTGGGCGTTTATGTAGACTAGATATCTAGTTTTGCCTGGCATGTGAGTTCATAGAAGCCCAAAAGGTCTTTGATTTCAGCAAGATGTATTTAGATTCTAGAACTCCTTGACATAAGGTTTGTAAGGCAGCAAATGTGATCATTTTTCATTCAGAGCACAGGCACACTTCATCTGTGTCCAGTACCAGCCAAAGACTAACATTTGTCCTTGTCCCCAAAGGACATCTAGTCTAGTTGAAAGGAAAATGGGCTAGGAGACAAGGCACCCTTATGTGTCACACAGGTAGAATAAGCTGGTATGGCCTAGGCCTCTAGCCAAGAAGCAGCCGAGTTAGAAGTAGGAGAAACTGGGGTTCTATGCTACTGGCTGCTGCCCTGCGACACTCCTGACTTCTGTCTCTCTGCATCACTGTGACATAGGATGACCCACATATCTTGTGGGTATCTATAGGTGGGACCCTTCCAACCCATTTTCCACGTTGACACAATAGTTGTCCGAAAGTCATTGACTCTGAGGTTTCCCTTCTTAAAACCATTGAAGGCTCCCAGTGCTCAAGGAGGCAGAGGCAGGCAAATTTCTGTGAGTTCGAGGCCAGTCTGGTCTACAAAAGCAAGTCCAGGACAGCCAAGGCTACATAGAGAAACCCTGTCTCAGAAAGCCAAAACCAAACCAAACCGAACAATTGAAGACACTGGCAGGGTTGGGGTGAAGCTCAGTGCTATAGCTTGTGACTCAGAAGAAAAAGCAAGCCCCATTGGTGTTAAAAAGCAAGCCTTTATGTAGGCTCTCAAAGCACAGACATGGCTCCTGCTCTGTGCCCAGTACTGAGCTTCTCAGACCCTCACAGCTGGATTTCACTCCATGCAAAACATTCTTGTCTTTCTTGGGTCTCAGCTTCACCCACTCCAATAGTCCACTAACTCCTGGGGACCAGGCCAGTGTCCCCATGTGTCCTGTGCTGCTGTGGAACTTTCTTCCCCCACTTGCACTGGATGCAGAAGCTTCCTAGTGTGACTGAATATCAAGACTCCACACTTAGTACTGCTCTGAACCAGATGAGTTTGAAATCCAGACACATCATTTGCCTGTTCTCTGGCCTCAAGGAAAATTCGTAACTGCCACCTCACCTGTAACATGAGGATAATGACCTTAGGCCTCTGTGAGGGATGTATGAGATTATATGTGTAAAAGCATTTAGACTGAGGTGGAGCACATTCTCAGTGAACGTAAGCTACCATCAGGATGGCGCTCGCTTGTGAGTTCAGTCAGAACCATTACTTATCAGCGGCCCACATACATGGCACGCACACATACACTAGTTAACCCACACAGCAGAGCAGTGCTGTCATAATGACTGGTGAACATCATCCTGAAAATTTCTCCCCGATCCTGTTCAGATCATGGATCCCCAAAGTGTGGGGATCTGATGGAGTGCAGAGGCAAATGGAGTGTGCTGCCGCTGGTCCCAGAGCAGACAAGTCACTCTCCCTGGTGGCTTGTGAGGAGAAGCAGCCTATCCCAGCTGTGATCATGAACATAGTGTATAGAGGATATTAAGTAGATACTGTGTGAATGAGTCAAGGGAACTGTGTAAGCTTTCTTACAGGGCTGGAGGGCTGGACAGAGAATGGGAGGAAAGGCTGGGCGTGTCGGTGGCAGAGACAGAGAGAGGGCCAGGTACTCCTGGGTCCAGGGAGAAGCACTGGCTTGAGGCTTGCATACCTCTAAGTGGTCAGAGCGGTCTAGTGTGTGCGATGATCACCCACATGTCCAATAGCCCTTGGCTGGAGGGGACAGCTGGCCTAGCGAGCCATTGAAGCCAGGGCTGTAAAAATAGAGACGGGGAAGAACAGGAAGGCACTCTTGTTCATAAACACAAGAATCCTACATGTAAGCAAAATAGATTTGATTGCAAAATGACTACCATAAAACTGTAATTTTGTATGAATTTTAAAACCAACCTTTTACAGATTACAACGGTAATGCATATTCATTGCAGAGAATATGAGATATGCAGAAAAGCAGACAAAACATGAAAAGCTCCCCAGAATAACTACATTGATGTGGTTCTGCCTTTCTCCCCCTCCCCTTTTCTTCTGTCTGTGCACGTGTACACTGTGGAATGTGACTTTGTACATTGTTATCCCTCCCTTGTCGGGGCAACCCAGTCCAAGCTCCACCAAGACCTGGAGTTCCAGTCAGATTACTACAAGAGAGGCCAGAGATAGGAGTTGTATTTTGTTCAGTGCCTTTAATGCCTGGCAACAGGCGCCTCCCTGCCAGGGCTATCTGAGACCTGACTCTAAGCCAGAGGCTATTGGCTATCGTCAGCCTCAGAACTATTTCTTGGCAGCTCCTGGCTGGCATCTCCCATGATCACAGATGACATTGCTCCTACAACTGAGGTCTCCTGGGATTCTGCTTGCTATGGTTTTTGGAGTCCTAGCCTTTTGGTCACTGGGCTCAATGGTGTTGGTGGGGCTTGTAGGCTTACCTCTAGATTTTGGAAATCAGAGCCTGAATATGGAGGTGTGTGTGTGTGTGTGTGTGTGTATGCATGCCTGCTTGTGTGTATACACACATAAGTGCACGTGTGCATATGTGGGCTTAGTTTTAGTTTTTACGTCTTGGCTGGTTTCTGGGGATGGGTAGGCATGGAAAGAACCCGCTCTCACCTCCATATTTTCACTGCAGAAGCTCTGATAGGAAGGTGACCAGGCTCCTAAGCCCGGGACTGTTTGCAGGGTGATATGATTTTAGGAACAAGGGGGCATTCCAGGTGACACAGCTGGGTCGTAAAGTCTGCCCCAGGCTCCCTTGATCTCTCTTGGCTGAAGTCATCGTCCATCTAGAGCCTGGGCGAGGCCCAAGCCTGGAGTGAAAGCCCCAGACTGAGTCAGACTGTAGATCTGAGAGGACAGGATGGGGGCTTTAGGGGACAGAAACACAAATTCACAATTCGCAAAGCCCTGGGTTCAATTCCTCAGCACCTCATAAGCCAAGTATGGTGGCAGGAGCTGTAATTCCAGCATCAAGGAGGTCGGGGAAGGAGGCCATCCTTGGCTATATAGCAAGTGCAAGGGCAGCCTAGGCTACATGGGATCCTGTCCCCCAAGCAACTACAATATTCATTTTCTCATCCAAAGCAAGAATGGCACGTGCAAATCTCTTGGCAGACGATCAGACAGCTCCCACTGGACAGGCCCAGGGATGACAGCCTTGACCACTTTCTCATCACTTGGGAACTCAAGCATGATGGGAAACTTCCACATTAGCAGGCGTGCGTTTCCTAAGTGTCTTGCCTAGGTGCTCCACGGTAGTAGCCCACAGCAGCCCCATGCCAGCGCACAGCTGTAGTCACACAGAGCCCTCCTTCTCTTCCTGCCTCCACCCCGACCCCTGCCTTTCCTTCAGTCCCCAAGCAGCTTTCTGTCCTCTGCTAGTGTCAGCATGGTGGAGGGAGGGCTAAGTAAGACAGAGATAGGTTCCAGCAGGAGCCGATCTTATAAGCACCCCTGGGACTAAGCCTGCAACAGTAGATTCGGGTGTGGAGTGATGGGACACAGGCTGGAGTGGGATGATGCCTGAGTTGAGACTCAGACTGGTCTCTCTGGGTCCTCTGCAGCCCTGTGGGCTTAGATAGTTGCTAAAAACTCAGGAGTGGTTCTGTCTCTGCACCAGGCCTAGTAATCGATTCTTTTTCTACTCAGTCATAATTACGAAACTTTAAGACTCCGGGAGACCTACAACGGCAAACTTTCTGTCCCTTTATCTTCTAGCAAAACAAAATGATAACATTATTTAGATATTAGCGTATTTATCTCCGCCTTCTATATGTAGGTCCGCCCCCCCCCCCCCCCCCCAAAAAAAAAAATTCATCAACCAAGTCTCAGCAAAATTTAATCTGTCTTTTTCTTTTGGGAATGTAGACCCACAGATTTTGGTCACAGTGGGAAGTGAGGCTTAAAGTGTATGTGACGCCCACCTAACTTTTCATCCTTAAGAGTAAAATAATTGTCAGGTGTGGCATTCAATCAAAACCCATTACCTCAATTAAGGGGTTCCTGGCCAGGTCACTTTCACTTCTTGTGTGGCAACAGTAAACAGAAGGCACACTGGCACTGTGACTTTTCACGTCAGCTCCATAAGCCCTTATACGCACCGTTCACTACAGTAACACAGATTTAGCCTCTGAAAACAGCTGCATCCATGAGGCTTGCCCAAAACCAAGCCAGTCAATAACTCCATGGCTACAGACATGGGGATGGGGAGGGGCTCCGGAGGCTCCACCCTTAGCCTAGACGCTTTGGAAACTGGTGACTGCTGGAGGAGGAGGAGTTAAGTTTCTTCATGGATGTGGCTGCTCCCAGGTTGCCCATGCCTATGCAGGCAACACTGATGATCTTATTGGGGGAAACGAGGGGGAGGGGGAAGAGGGGGTAATAATGACACTGATAGGAGGGTAAGGGAGGTGTATGTGCCTGGAGTCCAGAGGGAGTTGAGGGTATATAATGGTCAAGACGCATGATATACATGTACAAAACTGTCAAATAGCACTTTAAAATATTAAGTATAAAAAAGAAATAGATGTATAATTTTTTTTTTTTTTGGTGTGACTTCTGGGCAGTTGTTGGAAGCTTCAGCCAGTAATTTCAATCGCCTTTCATAGTCCACTGAGAGACGCTAAAGAGACATAGTGCCGAGGACACTCACTTTGGCCTGCATAAAACACAACCTGAGTCCCCACCAAAACCTGACTGTGAGCGGGCCAGGTGAGAAGGCATCACCCCTGCAGAACGAGAGAGACACTTCTCCCTAGGACAGAAAAGGAACACATGGATCAAGTATCCGGCGGGCTGATTTTAGTGAGGGTCGTGAGGAGGAAAGCTTAGGCCTTCAGCAGGAATGCAGAAGGTCTTGGTGGATTAAGAGGGTTGGAGGCAGAGGGGCAGGCATGAGGCCTGTTAGTTAGGTTTACAGGTTAAACGATGGTAACAAACACACACCCCTGAGTACAGTAGCTTGCATAACATGGACGAGCCTTCTTTCTATTCCTTGTTTGGTGTGATTGCTTGTCTTATGACTGTCAAGAATACAACAGTCAAAACTTAGTGAAGAAAACATCTAAATCCTCTGCATTTTGGGGTGTTAATTACTCCTTAAAACAGACAGTCATCCCTTTCCTACCCACTCCAAAGATGGGTGCGTAGGTGATGTTCCTGCTTGCCAGCTCACGAACTCCATCTTGGATGCTTAGGAAAGAGAAGGCGCTGGATCCCAGGCCAAGAGGCTTGCCTGTGCAGGTGAGGGCCACCTTGGATTTGACAGCTCTCTTGCATTCTGTTGGTACAGGCTGAGTCACAAAGCTACAGAAATACACCGAGGAATACAAACTAGAACCCAAAGCCATGTCACCAGCTCGAACTCTGGGGGCGGGGTCTACTGGGGAAGTGAACTAAGGAAGAAGGATGCTGGGGAGAGAGCTGGGAAGTCTTCCTGCCGTGGTCCACGCGAGCCATGGAACTGCAGAGAAGACCTGCAGAGTCATTCCGGGGACAGGATGGGCCCAGTTGCATTGCTGTTTGTTCCTAGGGACAAAGATGAAGAGAGTCACAAGTTTGGAGAGGGGTGGGTCAGACACAGTGAGATCATGGCAATGTTGGGGAAACTGGAAGAGACAGATGGCATACGGGTTGGGTGGAGGGCAGCTGTGGCCCAGGAAGCCTTAGGAGCCTCCACCCTGGGAGATGTTTAATAATAAAGGAGGCAGCTGTTGATGCTGGTTAGGGCGTGGCTCTGCTTGCAAGGAGGGCGCTTAGCGAACGCAAGGTGGAACAGTTCGAAGGTAAAACTGAGAAAGAGTTGGAGGCTGGCAGTGGTAGGAAGCAATCCAGAGACTCATGGTCCCAACAAACTGTGTCTGCAACTCCCTCCACTGGACGCTGACACCTGTAGCATCTGCTGCTGGCTTCTCCCTGCCCCCATTTTAGTAGAACCCCTGCCCCTCCCCTCATTTTCCCTTTCCTAAATCAAAACTGCGGGCCACACCCACTTTGTGACCTCTACCAACTTCTATCTTGCATTATAAAATGTGGTCCCTGCAAAACAGCAAATGGAAAGATCTGGAAGGTATGTGTGGCTTCCAGGCACTAGAGGACAGAGGAGGAGGAGGAGTCGGTGATAGCTGAGAGACTGGGCCTCTAGCTGAATGGTAAGAGGGAAGGCTCCAGTGGCTGTGGCTTGTGAGTCCTGAGTTGCCTGCGGGTTCCTGTTGAGAGCTTGTCAGGAAGAGCTCTGAGCACAGTGGCAATGCAGCCTGTGTCATGGTCCCTCAGCTGCCCGGGTGACAGACACTTGTTATGATTCTTCCCCTTGGTTTTGGAGACAGAACCCAAGGCCTTGCCCATGCTAGGCAAGCAGTCTTCCACTGAGACACATCACAAGCCTGACACACTTGTTACTTTCATAAGCATGAGTTGCATAGTCATCCCTCAAAGGCAGGGTGCCCTTTATTAAGCACGCTCTCAACCGTCTCCCCTCCTCCCTGCCCCCACCCCCGCCCATTGCACTGGAAAGTTCTTTCTGTAACTCAGGACGGTAGGCTGATGGTCACCTGGGGAAGGATGGAGGGCCTCCTTTGAGCCCTTTACACCTTCTTTGAGACTTAGTTTTGTCATCAGGACCATGGGAGTGGAGTTGAACTAGATATCTTGTAGAGTCTCACTCAGGTCAAGCAGCTCAATCCCTAAATCTCTCTCTCTCTCTCTCTCTCTCTCTCTCTCTCTCTCTCTCTCTCT
>OU015751.1:116813523-116824136 GCA_907169655.1 Acomys percivali
TCTCTCTCTCTCTCTCTCTCTCTCTCTCTCTCTCTCTCTCTCTCTCTGTCTCTGTCTCTCTCTGTCTCTGTCTCTCTCTGTCTCTGCCTCTCTCTCTCTCCTTCCCTCTCTCTCTCTGTCTCTGTCTCTCTCTATCTCTGTCTCTGTCTCTCTCTGCCTCTCTCCCTCCCTCTCTCTCTCTCCCCTCCTTCTCTCTGTCTCTTTCTCTGTCTCTCTCTTACACACACCTATCTATCTATCTATCTATCTATCTATCTATCTATCTATCTGAGATCTGAGTGTGCAATTTCTCCCTTTTGAGGCAGCAGCAGGTCTTAACTCTGGCTACTATAACACAATACAGTACTTACAACTTCTCCATACCAGAAGGTGGCACATCCAAGATAAAGGGGCCAGCAGATTGAGTGCCTGGTGACTGGTTCACAGAGGGTATCTATAGTTGAGTCCTCTTATAGTGGAAAGTGTAAACAGCTTCCTTGGGCCCTCACCAGATGCTGAATCAGTAGATCTTACATTTCCCAGCTTCTGAGCAAGACATTTCTATTTATAAATCACCCAGTGTAAGTTGTTCACTAAGATGTATGGGTGCCCATTGTTTGTGGGTTGAGGTCTTGCCCTTGGCCTCAACAGATCTGACCAAACTACAATGGAGTCATTTGTGTTAGGTCAATTCAGTTAAATCAAACCAAAACTTTAAAACACAGGGAAATTTCCAGACCAGGTTTCCTCAGCTCAGCTCCAGGGACACAATGCTGCCCAGTCATGAATCACGAGAAACTTCAGTGTTCCCATCTCAACATGCTGGAATTCCGTTCTTTGACAAGATAGTTCGTTTTGGCAGTGGGGACAAGCTGAGCCACCTCCGAGAGTTGAGCCGTGACTCCTGCTTTCTCTCTGGCCTCAGCCTGGAGTCTCCCTCTTCAAAATGCCCTTAGGTCCTAGCAAGTGGACCTTTCATCGCAGGCAGCTTACTTCTTGCATCCAGGACAGAGCACCCCCTGCTACTTCTGTCTCTTTGCATGGCCCTCTGCTTAGGTCAGACAGACAGGAAAAAAGAAGTCGCCTTTAATTAACTCAGTGTCCATGGATTTGGAACCTTGATGACATCTGTCATAAATCAGAAAGAGACTTTGTTTCACAGGTCTGGATGACTCTCAAGAGTAGGCGATTCTATGAGTGTGTATCTCCGATGAAAGGGACTTTTGGGTCAGGGTTCTTGGGATTCCACCCAACTCACCTTTGAAGGCAAGGGTCATGACCTCAGTACCTGCAAGGATCAAGAGACAGGAAGACCCGGAAAAGGTCCAGAAAATGAGCAATAGGGAACACAGAGACTTACAGTTATCTGTGGTAGATATTTGGTCTCTGATAGGAACAGCCTCAACTGAGCGCCCAAGGCAGTCAAGCTGGAGAGCTGCCAGCACAACCTGGAAGTTCTGGTTTTCATATGAGGATAGCAGTTTCAATTTCCATAATTAAAAAAAAATGATAAGGATGTTTGGGACAGTGAATCTGCAACATGGTGGTAGGTGTCGTTTATTATATGTTTATCCAAACCATCTTATGTGCCAAGAGTGAATTTAATGGAAAATATGGACTTTAGGTGAGAACTATTATCATTGTAGGTTGGAGCCGTGTACAGTACTAGAGGGAGGCTCTGCTATTGGGGAACGCTGTACACGTGTTACGGCTGTGGGCTGCTATGGGGGGATGCTGTACATGTGTTACGGCTGTGGGCTGCTATTGGGAGATGCTGTACACATGTTGTGGCTGTGGGCTGCTATTGGGGGATGCTGTATACATGTTGTGGCTGTGGGCTGCTATTGGGAGATGCTGTACATGTGTTACAGCTGTGGGCTGCTATTGGGGGATGCTGTACATGTGTTACGGCTGTGGGCTGCTACTGGGAGATGCTGTACACATGTTGTGGCTGTGGGCTGCCATTGGGAGATGCTGTACACGTGTTGTGGCTGTGGGCTGCATTGGGAGATGCTGTACATGTGTGTGGCTGTGGTAATGGGGATGATCTTCAACTCACATTTTCTCTGAACCTAAAACTGCTCTGTAAAAGTTAGTGTTTTGACTTGTTTTATATAAACAATTAATCCTCCAGAATTATGGGTCAGAAACGATCTGTTGACCACCAGTGTATATGTGTGTGTTTAGATTTAGGGAAAGAAAAATCCAATTGAATGCAGTGGCAAACATGTCCTGGTCTGAGGGCCCTAGCTCCAAGGACAAAGAAACTTCATTAAGAGTTTGATTACAGGTGAGGCTGGAGAGATGGCTCAGGGGTTAAGAGCACTGGCTGCTCTCCCAAAGGTCCTGAGTTCAATTCCTAGCAACCACATGGTTACTCACAGCCATCTATAATCAGACCTGGTGCCTTCTTTTTGCTTACATTCAGGCAAAACACTGTGTATATATAATAAATAAATACATCTTTTTTGTAAAAAAAAAAAAAAAAGAATGATTCCGTTTTCCTACCAGATCTTGTGTGTGGTAACACACCTGAGGAGACAGAGGTTGGATATATAAATCAGACAGCAGAGATGGAGTGAGGTTGAGTGAGGTAGGCAAGGTGGGACGGGTGATACCCACTGAGATCACTGTACTAAAATAATGCTTACCCCTGAAAACGGCCCTCAGCTCTCTAATGTGGTTCCATGAGCAGAGTGGCACATCACCTCATATTTGTAGGGCAACACCTTCAATGGCTTGCTTGCTAGAAAATTGCTCCCCCAGTTACATATACTTCTGCAAAGGATACACAGTCATAATGCACCACAAGGGCAGGGAAAATGTATTGCAGTTGGATACATTGAATAATGTACTGTTCCAACAATACCAGGAAGAGTGTTGTATTATTAAAACACCACTGTCGTTTCAAAGAGTAACGCTAAAGTCACCATGAGCAGGCATTAAGATCTGAGAATAACAAATATTGAGTTTTTCTTCAAGCTATGGTAGAGAAAAAAAAATTCCTTCGATCTGTTTAAACTTTCAGAGAATAGACAGGCTTTTATAGGCAAGGATGACTGGAGTGAGAAAGAAATCACTTTGGCTCTCATTCAATACCAGAACAGCAAAAACATGGGTGTTTAACATCTCTGTAAGCAAGCTACAGAGGCTCAGTGGAGTGGGTTGCTGAGCAACTACCAAAGTAGTGGGATTAGAGCTGAGTGCCAGGCTGGAGTATTGGGGCTTTTAAATGCCCACCTTTGCTTGGAATAGGCAGGCATGGGGCTGAAATGACAGTACTTTCAGTTCCCTTAATGACGCTCATTTGCTGGGGATATGATTGGTATCTGGCTGCTTTAAGAATTTCATAGGTTGAACTTGAGTACTTTAAATTTTTTCCCACAACCCCCCTCTTCCTGGATCATTCTCATGGACTCCCTACTTGCGTCTGGTCCATGGCTTTCTTTCCTTTCTTATAAACCACACTACCTATATTATATATCGCCCTAATTATGGATGTTAGCTAGCCAATCTGGTGCCTTCCTAGTCCACTAGCAAAACTTGGCCTCCTGTAAGCTTCCTAGGTGTCCTAGCTATGGCCATTTGATTGTTGGGCCTGGGGGTGGGGGTGGGGGTGGGGGTGGGGAGATAACTATGAACACTGGTTTGAGAAAAGAGAAAATAAATGGCAAAAAAGTAGGTAACTGTATAATCGTTGAGAGAGAGAGAGATGAACAGGTGGGTTTCATCTGTCCCTGGAACCAGAGTAGGACCACTCCTTGCAAAGAAACTAAGACTCTTATACATTGGCTGTCCTAGGGTGTTCCTGTTTAGTTACAGGAAATGGACATGGTTTCTTCACCTGTGTGTTTGCTTTAGTCTCATGTCTGCCACAGTAGAAAATGGCTGGCAAAGTAGAGCATAGCTGTTGAGGTCGGAACCGGGCACCCTAACAACATTCCTGGAAACCCATCCGCAGCACGTCCCAACCCAGGAGAGACTCTCGATCCCAGTTCCAAGTTGCACTGAAGGAGGCTCGGCCGATTCCAATCTCAGCTAAAATCTTGAGCTATGGTTCTCTTTCCTGCCAGTCTCTTATTCATTACACTTTTCACTCTTTCAACACTGTGACCCCAAGGGGTGGGATGGTGGAGACAGGGTTGTGAAAATGGCGCCATCTCAAATTGAAGCCTCAAAGCCTTAGCATCTCACGGATGACATCAGCCATCTGCTGCAGAGACGCCTTGAAATAGACTACAGATAAGCTTAGGGAGTCTCCCAGGACTCACCACAAAGACCTCATCTGAACACAATTTAATCTAAGGTAAATAGTAATCATTGAAACAGCATCAGATTCATGATAGAAATGAGTTTGTACTCAACCTGGGGTGTTAAAATAAAAAAATGAGAAGCCCGTGTTAAGAGTCATCTCTGGTCCTGTCTGAATGGGTGGACATCTTGACCAGCTCCAGGGGTCCTCTGGCCCATTCGGTAGGTGTCACTCAGCAGGGTAGAGAATTGTTAGAGCTCAGTGACACCAGCCATTAAAAATCTTCCTGTGCCCTGCTCTGTGACATTGCCTGGAGTCAGTAATTTGGCTTTTCAAAAAATACTTTGTGCTTTAGAAAAAAAAAATCCTGTTCAGCAGCTGCCAGTGTCTCATGAGTTTGATTAGCTTGAACCAATCACCGAGAACCTCAATGAACTCCTGATGCCTAAGATCTGAAGACCTCAGTGACCTTGTCAAGATGCCAGCCAACCAGCTCCAGGATCCTCTGAATTATTCACGGTAAAGTAGTCATGGCCCAGGAGAAGCATGGAAAGTCCCCAGTAATGAAGAAGAGGCTCACCCATCTCAGAGGGTATTCTTTCTCCAAACCTATGTAGCCAGTTTGACATGGGAGCGTTCACAGTCAGCTAAGCAAAGAGGAGGAGGCCCTGACTCAACAGTAGAAGCCATACTATGGCAGGCAGAATTCTCAGAGCTCTTTAGGTCCCCAAGCAAAGGTGGCTACTTCCATCTGTAGCTATGGCAAGTGTTTTCTGAGTGGGTGTTCCATGAAGGAGATACCAGAACTTCACCATCTCCTGAGTAGACTGGGCATGTTGATGCATGATGCTTACTTACCTTCCTTCATTTTTTTTTTCTATTCCTGTATTAGTCTTTTCAGGTGGCTATAACACAGTACCATAGACTGACTCACCTAAAACCACAAGAAGTCATATCCTCACAGTTCAAGAGGGTGGGAAGCCTAAGCTCAAGGTGCTAGTAAGTTTGGGGGGGATGCAGTTTCTTGTGAGGATTGCCCTGACATGCGGGTGGCTGCCTTCTCCCTGAACCCTCACAGAGGAAGCAAAGGATGGGGAGGGAATTAACTCTGTGATGTCTCTTCTCATAGAACACTAATTCCACCAGACAAGGCCTCTATAATCACTATCTAATTAACCCCCAAAGTCCCATCTCCTAGTGCTGTCAGTCTGGGACAGATAGACGTCTGGTCCCCAGAAGTTTCTTTTTTTCTCCTTGTTAGTAGCTTTCCCTCAAGCACCCAAGTCTCTTACTGGGTCCTGGGAGTTGCTAAGAAGAACCCAGGGGTGGTGGATGCTGCAAATAGAGGCCCCATCTTCTCTTAGAGACATCCAGGACAGTTTATGAAGGCTTGTTGGTTGGTGCTGGTGGCCTTTGTCTCATGTCTATGTCTAAAATGAAGATAGGGGCTAGAGAGATGGCTCAGTGGTTATAAGTGCACAATCATGAGGACCAGAGTTTGGAGCATCTATACAGCAAGCCAGAAACACGTATAATTCCGTCTTTTAGAGATCTCACACCGTCTTCTGGACTCTATGCATGCACAAGTATGTGTATCCCCCAACACACAAATAAATAAAAATAAATCTTCAGTAAATAAATAAATTGTTGCTGGAGAGATGGCTCCGTGGATAAGAGCACTGTCTGCTTGCTCTTCCAGAGGTCCTGAGTTCAATTCCCAGCAGCAACATGGTGCCTCACAACCATCTATACCGGAATCAGATGCCGTCTTCCGGCATGTAGGTGCATATGCAGATACTTATACATAAAATACATAAATAAAATCTTTTTTTAAAAATTGAAGATGTGAAAGCTGACAGCCCACAGCTAAAGTTGAGAAGCCCCCAAAGTTATTTGGTTATGCAGAACTCTGGGGCTCCGCTCCTTTTAAGCAGGGATGGGTCACTATAAGCACCACTTTGTATTTACTGTCAACAGATAGATAACAGGAAGTAGATTGTGTTAGCCAGTTCCCTGTTACTGTAGGTAGGCAGACAGCCTGAGATAATCAACTTCTAAAGATAGAAGGTTGACTACAGCTCACACATTTAGAGATCATTCCTGTCAGAACCAATGTGAGGAAAGCCTTGTTGGAAATGTGTGACGAGCAAAAAGTAGTTTAGCTCATAGCCAGGAACTGAAAAAGTGAGGCAGCAGGGTCCCTCCACCCCTCTTAAAGAGCACACACCCAGTGATGAAAAGGCCTTCTACTAGGGCCCACCATCCTCCAATAGCACCAAGCTTGTGGCCAGGTCTTTAGCATTTGGACTTTGCAGATCCAAACTGCAGCAAAGATGCTATTGTTTCTCTATCTGGCTTCAGACAACATCCCATTCAATGGGTCACTTAAGATTGAAAGCCACAGCCCAAGAGCATAGCTACAGATGTCACTGGGGTTTTAAGCCTGTCACACAAGAGAAAGGAAGTGCTCTGACATCCTTTTCCAGTGAGCATGCTTCTCTCCCTTTGGCCCTTGGGTCTCTTTTCTCTCCTCCTTTCTTGATTTGGCATCCATTTCTTGTTCTTCATAGCAGCACTACAGTCAGGAATCCTCCAATGTCATTTTCCTTCGCATCCATCCTGGCCCACAGCCCAGCCAACTTTGTCAATTTTCTCTATCCTGAAGTGGTGTCAAGAGGTGACACTAGACTGGACAGTGATGAAATAGGCGTGGGAGGCAAGGCAGCACAAATATGGCTGTGAGGAGCTCCTTTCTACTCACAGGATGATTTTAGGAAAGACACTTAACCCTTCTGTTTTCTCCACAGTAGCATCTGCAAAGTCTCCAAGCCCCGGAAATAAACTCTAGCCATTACAACTGTTGTTGCGTGTGATGGGGGAGCAAAATGCAGCAGTGGGTGCTCCATGGCCTGGCAGGCAGACTGCCTTCTTAGAGTTATTGGGTACCCAGACCAGAGCTCAGCTGCAGCAATGAATTCATCATGTAATGTTAGTCTTAGAGAGAAGATGGGTAGAGTTGGAGCACAGGGCCTTATTTCAGGAAGAAAAACAAGCTTAGCAGAAAGGATCCAACACAAACTAAAACTTATCAGAAATCCTATTCAAATATTAGGACGCCAGGACCCTAGGTCTTGGGCCATCAGAAGCCTGTCCCTTACATGGTCCCACTGACAGTAAAGATGAATGTTAACCCTGGGACCCAGAACAGTGATTCCCCTCAGGGTCAGGGCTGATCATATGGAGCACGGATGTGGGGGAACTTGAGATGAACCCCAACTACATCAGCTCAGCATGAAAAGTGATGTAGGACTTGCATCTTCCATGACGGGCATACATAGCATGGAATTCCCTTGGCCGGAGCCTGAGCAAACATCCTTGGCCTCTGTTCCCGAGAGGAAATCCTCTCTACAATCCAAATTGCTTGTTTATTAGTAATTGTGAATAATGTACAAATGAAGCCACCTGCTCCTGTTGAATTAATTTAGGTTATACTGGGGCTGGGATGCAGTGGCTGATGGTTAGTTAACACAATCATGCAAATTAACACATGGCTGACTTCTAGGCAGATTCCCACTGTCCACAGCAGGGGCCCTAAGGGAAATCAGGCAGCAGACCTTAAAGAAACCAATCATCTTTGCCTTATCTGGCCTGACAGTTTCTTGCTGTTTTCTACTGGAGCCTTGGGGGGGGGGGTGTTGAAGAACATTCAGTATCTTTATTTCTTTTTTTCTTTATTTTTCATTGCCCAATGATGTGGGAAACAAAAAACAAAATTGTGGAAAGACCAACTTAAAGACTGCTGTCCAGCGCCAGTGTCCCTCTTCTGAGTTGATGATGTTGCTTGTGCATGCTCCCTGGGACTCCTCTCTGAGTGACTGAAGGACTCATAATCAGCTGGGTTATTTAGAGCATTCAAGAAAGCACCTGCTCAGATTCCCTTGGTGAATGGATTTTTCCAATATGCAGGGGACATGGGCAAAGTAGAATGTCTTTTCTCAGCTCCACAAGCACTCTAAGACTTAGCACAGTCGGGGCAGATGAGTGGTGGGAGCCTCAGCTGTATGGGACACAACTTGAGCCCACATGCTAACATACATGTGCGCGAGGACAGGCATCTGATGGTGTCAGTTTTTCACTAAAGAGCTCTGTTGGGACAAGTAGGTGCCAGCATGGCTGGGCATCCTTGTGTGATTGGTAGCACATCAATTCTGAGTGTGACCTGACGTCACCCCATAGCCTGAAGAGCCAATTAAATAGAGTTACAGATTGGAGACACAGGCTGTTTTGCTAGTGGTCTTCAGTAGAGGTCTATAACACGGTAGGCCTTTGCTGTGTCGTGAACATACATGTGCTTCTGTGATCACCAGATGTTAGGGTGGGCAAGCTCTGTGAACAACGTGTTCTTCTGACCCAGGAAGGGTTCACCGGGGGGTGGGGGGGTGGGGTGGGGGTGGAGTAGACTGCAGATGATACGAGGGAGGTGTGTGACCCGACTTGCCTCTTTCCATCCTTTTATGGGTTCAAGAGCACCAGGCCACCATACTGTCAGAAGAAATAGGGGGAACGATTAAGGTTGAAACTGCTGTCACAGACGAAAGCAAATGTATAAGGATAACTACATAGGTAATAAAAATCCCCTCTCCTGGCTAAATATTCATCTGTAAAAGTACAAAGTAGCTCCTCACAGAGCTGTATTATGGTAATAGCATAGTCTTGCTTTAAAGTTTTCATCTTAGCTGGGCCTAGTGTCATATGCCTATAATCTCAAGTTTCTTGGAAGGCTGAGACAGGAGGATCACAAATTCAAAAGCAGTCTGAGCAACTTGGTGAGACCGTATTTCAAAATTGAACATTGAAAGGAGTGGGAACTGGTATGGCGGGATGGCGCAGTGGGTAAAGGCACTGGCTGCCAAGCCTGATGACCTGAGTTCAACATCCCTGAACCCACATGGAGGAAGTCAAGGACAGATTCCTCCAAGACGTCCTCTGTCCTGCACACTTGCACCATGGACTGTGGGCATGTGCATGCAAATACATGTGTGTGTGCACACACACATAATACACTAACTAAGTAAATGTAATTAACAAAAGAGGACTGGAGATGTAGTTCAGTGGAATACTGCTTATATAGTATGCATATGACTCTAGGTTTGAGTGTCAGCAACACACGCATGGATACAGTCTCTCTCTCTCTCTCTCTCTCTCTCTCTCTCTCTCTCACACACACACACACACACACACACACACACAGAGCTTGAACATTCTCTGTTTTTTTACATGTCACATCACACATATAAGAGGCTGCATGTAGCATTAATCAATTTTTGTTAAACACCTTGAAGGGAGCCAACTATATATACAGCCGCTAAATTGGTGAATTATGTCTCTGTGTAGCTCTACTCAGCGTGTGTACAAAAACAAACAGATCTAATTTAAAGTTGACATCCCTCAACTGGTAATAGATGTCATAGCATAGTGTCCGTGGAGGCAGAACGACTTTTTAAACATTTTTTTTTTTAATGTTCTGTCCTTCCTCATGGGTAATTTGTCTGTCACTTTCTGACGTTCCTTTGCCCTACTGGCTCTGTGAGCAGCTTCAAAGCCTGAATTTCCCTGCAGGCTAAGGCATAGAACAATAATTCTGCATGAAAACAGCTGCGTTGTTATGCTTGAGGTAGGAATTGTGATGATGGGCAATGTAAACTAAACAACTCTCCCGCTGCATTTGAAGAGATCTTGACAGCTCGAGTCTCTCAGGTCTCTGTTTTGTTCCTTGAAGAATCCACACTGTGAAGAACTCGTACTATGAACATATTGGCTCCCTGGGAAACCGTCCCCATCTGGGGACTTACGCAACGGAAATGTATCGCGTCCTGGTTCTGAAGGCTGGAAAGCCAAGATTATGGCGTCAGCAGGGCTGGATTCTTTAAGGGCCTCCCTCTTTGCCTTATAGGGCATTCCAATTGCTTCTCTAGTCACTTCTTGTGGTCGTCCCTTGGTGTGTGTCATGTCCCCATCTCCTCTGATGGCCACAGTGGTCCACTGGGGCTTATCTTTAATGACCCCATTTTACTCCACTACTTCTTTAAAAACACATCTTCAAATACAGTCACATTCTGAAACTCTGGGAATTAGGACCTCAAATATCAACCTTATATTTGGATCTGAAATGTCCCCCAAAGATTCTTGTACTTGGTACTTTTTAACACTGGTGAAAATTTTATTAGTTGAAATAATGATCTCTGTCTCTCTGTCTCTGTCTCTGTCTCTGTCTCTGTCTCTGTCTCTCTGTCTCTGTCTCTCTGTCTCTGTCTCTGTCTCTGTCTCTGTCTCTGTCTCTCTCTCTCTCTCTCTCTCTCTCTCTCTCTCTCTCTCTCTCTCT
>OU015751.1:116824146-116860332 GCA_907169655.1 Acomys percivali
CTCTCTCTCTCTCTCTCTCTCTCTCTCTCTCTCTCTCTCTCTCTCTCAAAACCATGACCAGAAACCTTCTAAGTAAACCTTATGTGTGTGGGGTCTGTGTGTGTGTGTGCATGAGAGAGAGAGATGATGATGATGATGATGATGATGATGATGATGATGATGACGATGTGTGTGCCGTATTGGAATCCTGGGCCTTAAGCATGCCAGGCACATGTCCTATATTAATTTATATTCCTAGTTCCCTTTTGCTTTATAATTTGATTTATCTCAGGTATTTGTTACAGTACCAAAAAAGGTCATCTACACATTGGAGAACATGATTCAGTCCAAAGCAGTGTGGTTTGCAGCGTGGTTTGCTCTTGGCATAAGGTATCTGTTCAGCTGATGAAAACCTCCTCTGTAGTTTCCAAAATTATGAGCTTTATCCTGAACCTTATATTTTTCATTCTCACCTATATTTCCAGAGCCAGTTCTCAGTTTTCCCTGAGGGCTGGCTTTGGTGGGATGGAAGAGGGCAACTCTGACCTACAGACCATAAGGAGGTCGTGTCTGGCCTCAACTCATGCTCGTGACAGAGGATCGAGAACATGGTTCACTGAATGAATGGTAAATAACTCCAACCTGAACCAAACTGTGTGATGGCTCCTGGGTCCTTAGGCTGAGTTGACAAGCTGAATTGTCATGTGGCTATGCCCAACAGAACATTGTATGGTGGTGAGAATGCTGTGTCTGTCTTGTGCTGTGGCTACCCACCCTGTACGCATAGCGCACCCATGGGACTGAAGTTTTAACTTTAAGTCATTGCAGCATCTGTGGCTACACGTGGATAGATGCTGTTATCCTGGACAGTATAGTCCTAGAGTGGGGATATACAGCCACAGCCCTGGCACGTGCTGATCCTGCACAACCGGAGCATCATAGCAGCACCCCTCCTACGACACCCGCTCCACATCCTCTGCTCTGAGCTTGAAGTGGTCTTTGGAGAAAGAAGCTATCACAAAAGCTGCCTCTCGTATTCAGTCCCTGCCACTATCTTCAATTTGGGGTACCCATAAAGAGCTGGCTTGGTTTATTGCTTTGCATACAAAAGTCTCCAAGAGACCAGATGAGCCTAGCTAGGAATGTTCTTAGGCACAGTGGAGAAGTCCCTGGCTATAAAATGTATGTCTGTGGAAATATTAACCTGGAAGACTGGCTGAATGCAATTTTGAGCTGGCTGTGCACCCCCTTTTCAGGAGCTTTTCTGAGAGTGCAAGCTAGAGAGCTCAGGGCTTGGGTTAAAAGACACAATATCCACATTGCTTATTCATCTTTTAGCACTGGTAACGTCCCATTCTGTAAACTGTTAGGTTCTTTGGAGAATCAAGTCACTTTTGCTCAGTTTTTATCATGCCCCAGGCTCTGTGAAGCTCAGGTAAGCACCAATTTGGACTGCTACAATTTTTTTTTGTTCTTTCACAGAGGTAAGCAGGGTGGGAGTTACCCAAGACAATGAAGGTAGCCTTTACCCTTCATCGGGATAAGTATATAATTTCCCCAGTGACCCTCTGAGTAATAACAAAAACTTATGTGAGGAGCACATGGCGTTATATTCCCCAGAGCTTAATATGGCTCTCAGTAAAATTGATTTTCTGAAATCTTGCAATATACCTCATCAAACTAAATGAAACCTGCACCGCTTTTATAAGAAGTGATTGGGTTTCGTGTGATAAATTAACCCTCCCCGTCAGAGAGGTGCTGGCTAATAGGATGGTTCATTTCAGCCCCCATAGAGGCCATCCAGGATTTTAATTTTTCTACAGGACTTGATTTAATTCCCTGTAGGATTGGAAGGAGGTCTCACCCAACCGAGAGTCTCTGAAGGGCTTAGCTGGCATGGTCGAAAAGAACTTCTGTCTTTGTGGTAAGGGGTATTGCTGACCTCCGAGGTCATAGGACAGAGGTGATGCTTCCCTCCTCTCTGCAGTGCTGCCAGCTTTGTTGGGAGGTGTGTGGCACCTCCCCACCTGCTTTTTAAGCTTTATTTATCGTGTATATGCTCATAATGCTTCTTGGGTGGCTGAAATCTGCTTTGCGACACTAAGAGAAAATGACTGGCTATCTGAAACAGAGTGTCTCCTCCGTAAATAAGCATGGGAACTGTGCCTTAAGTGACTCTAGGGGGATATCTTCCTTTGGAAAGGAAAAGTAACTATGATTGGGCTTTGATTCAATCTATCCCTAGGAGACGGTTCCTAAGGTAATACAGCCTGAGAGAAACCACTCCAAGCAAATCCAAGGGGGAAGACAGGGCACTCCTCTGTGGGCGTGAGTAGAATCTATTAGACACAGGAACACAGCTTTCTATGACAAGATTGAAATCCAAGGGCTGTTGTGTATCATTGGCCTGCAAAATCCTTAACAGCCCTGTTTACCGGGCAGTACCGTACATGCAGGCAGCACACTGCTCAACATCCAGCTGCCCTCAGTGTGGTGGGTTTGGCAAGAGCAGACAGAACCTCTCACAGCAGAAATAGATGAGGCTCGGACTGGCCAAGGGCCGTTTCCTCTGTACCCAATCCAGCTCAGAGCATATTGAGGCCAGGTCTGCGTGCACTCATGCCATGAATGCCACTCAATCATGTGTGTGAATGCTGGGGGACACCTTTATGGAGTTGCTTTTCTCCTTTACATGGGCTCCAGGGTTTGAACTTTACCCACTGGGCCATCTTGCAGGCCCCAATATTTTCTTCATGACAGCAATAGTCAAAAGATGGTGGCATGTGGTTGTTCTGGTTGGCTTCCTTTTTTATTCACCTGCATTCTTAGTGCACAACCTGGGTGCTAAGAACACAAAGTGCTCAGTAAAAGCTGGTTGAAAGAGCAGGAAGACAGAGCTCGCTGTCCATCCAAGAGGCAGATGGCTGCTCTGATCAGTTTAGGTGGAAAATCTTACAAGGGCACTAGAGGCAGATTCCCATAGGAATCTGTCACTATGTCCCTTTTGTATGACATCTGTCCCATGTGCTGAGTCAAGGTAACTTTCCATATGGTTTTGCATTAGCCTGTTAAAACCTGGAATGTGGACCTTGCCCCTTGAGCCCTGGCTGGTCTGGTATAGATCCTAGGTTCACCTGACCGCCATCTCTTCTTTCATCTTTTTAACAGAGAAAATGACGCTGGGGTAGGAGCTTAGTTCGTTATGTTTTTGCTTCTCGCTAATGAGGACCTGATGACCTCCAATCCCCACCCACGACCTCTGAACAACACACACTTGTGATTGCAGTGCAGGAGAGGGAGCAGTGAATGGATCTCCTGGGTTGCTGGCCACCTAGTCTACCCTATTTAGTGAGCTCCAGGCCAACGAGAGACCTTAACTCAAAAGAATAAAAGTGAATGACACCTGAAGAATAACACTTGAGGTCAAACTTTAACCCCCACCCCTGCCCCAAGTGCACAGATACGCACTGTGCCTGTATGCGCAGGGGTGTGCATGCAACTCCTCACACACTACAGAGTGGAGAAGATAGATATGGAGAGCTGTTGTGACCTTAAGAGGGGTGTGTGTGTGTGTGTGTGTGTGTGTGTGTGTGAGAGAGAGAGAGAGAGAGAGAGAGAGAGAGAGAGAGACAGAGACAGAGACAGAGACAGAGAGACAGAGAGAGACAGAGAGAAAGACAGAGACAGACAGAGAGAGAATAAACTAAAACACAATACATCCCCTTTCTCTGTGGTTGCAAAGCAGAGCTCTAGTCCTTCCATAACATGCTAAATAATCATTTTTAATTAGTTCTTACTTTCTTCATATTGCAGCAAGTAATCCTGGTTTCCAACCTTCATTTCTATAAATAAGGGTATTTAACAGAATTGCTGGGTATTTATATCTTCTCTACCTTCTGTTCTATCTCTCAAAAGCACATTATTCCAGGAGATGCCTGTGCTCCCATCTTACTCCAGAAGGTGGAAAAAACCAAAAAGAGGCAGGCTCTTCTAGCACACAGGGCTTCCTAGAGTGGAATGCCCACTTCCAAGACTCCACGCAGTACAGATGTGGCCAGATGGGCTGTGCATTAGGTCCTTATGCCTTGCTGAGCTGATTTCAGAGACACACTCTGTGGGCTGTCACTGTGGCAGTGAGGTACTGACAAAAGTCCTCAAATGCCCATTTCCCAGATCTGCTGTTGCATTTGTAGAATTAAGTCCTCCAGGGAAACTTATCAGGGAAGTAGTGAATAAATGCCTTGAGTTTCACAGGTCCTGTCCCTGATTTGCAAGTGTTCTCTTCTGGTTAAAACCGATGAGAAAGAACACTACTGGGAAAGCAACTCTTCCTGTAAGTTCGTCCCTGTTTAGGTTTTTGAAGGAACCATAGGGTCTGTTTTTCTCCTGTGTCTAAAAATATTCGTGGGAGGGGAAAAGAAGAGAGCGGGAGCAGCCTCGGTGTCAGCGTAGGAACCACTGTCCATGGTCCTGAACACAAAACATCAGGTCAGATGGGATGCTGGTGTCTCCCAGGAGCCTTTTCCCAGGAACAGCATGCCCAGGGAGAAAGGACAGGGATGGCAGACAGAGAGAGGTCTCAAGGGACACTGATGGGGGAAACGTTTTTCATTTCTAACGATATAAAGATTTTATTTGACAAAAGGTCACAGATTCTCTTTCTAAAGAGGTAATTTTAAAAGGAAAAAAATGTAGTTTCTGCTTTGCTGTTGAAGAAATATGGCTGTGATGTATACTTTACAGGATGGCTTATGTTATATAACTTGTACTAAGTTTATGTAGATTTGACAGGTACAGATGGTTTTTCTTTGCTGGGATTTATGTGGGGTTGTCATGGGCAACTGTGCCCCACACCTTTCTTTCACTGGGCTCCATCAGCCCAAGTAGCAATGGCTGCGTCTTCCTCTTATGTTGGTTGGTGTGACTTGCTGGAAATACAATATTTACAGACCAATGTCAATTCTTGGCCAATATTAAGAATGTCAGCTATTCTTTTGTCTTCTGAGATGCACACCCTCTGTTCCCTTCTGTCCCTGTAAAGCCTCCTCTTACATTTCTAGAAGTATCTTTCATCTCACCACAATCTCTCGGCCTTGCAAATGGCTCCCCACGAAGGAGAGAAGACAAGAATAGCATCCAGAAATCTCATGCCACAGCTGACAACCTGAAGCATTTCTGAGAACAGTGTTTTTTTTTCCAAGTGGAAACCAAACAAGTCATTTGCAGTTCACACTGGCAGCTTGTCTCCACCTTGACTTTTCTATGCAAGGTGGTGTAAGGAGGCTGTTTACAACTCTTGTAGAATGAAAAGGCAAACCATCTTACTGCTATGCCTATTTCTGGTTAATTGAGAAAATTATTCTATTTAGCCATGAGTAAAACCTTTGAGGTTTGTTTTTTTCTTCTTATTTCTCTGCCTAGCTGGGGAAGCAGTCATGCCCCATTTTGTTTCTAGTTAAATAGAATTGTCAAAATAATAATTACCAGTCAAAATGTCTGGTTTTGGCACAGCCTGACACAAGAATTTCTCAGGGCAAAATGTGAGCTTCCCTCTGGTTTTCTAACTCTTACTTGGCTTCCTAGCTTCCTGGACTGACCTCCACATGAGTGGAGCACACACCCTTGGAAGTTGGTATTTGTATCTCTTTCAAATTTGGATGAGCTTTCTTAAGAGACAGTCATCATTTCATACACAGTACCATTTTTGTGACTTCACTGCTTGATTAGTTTTCCAGAGGAACCATGTTTACGGAACCAGGGTCTGGTTGCTCATATCTGTTTCTGTTACCTCTCTCCACGTGGCCTCCTAGAAGAGTCACCCACTCACTATGGCATTTAGCACGGAGCCACTGTGCAACAGTACTGTCGGCGGGGCGTGATAGCACGAATCTGTGGTGGGGCTTGAGAACATAGTTTTCCAGAAGTTTGAACCACCTTTATGTCTACACACACACACACACACACACACACACACACACACACACACACACACACACACACATACTTAAACAAAACAGACAGAGGAGCCATTCTTAGATCATATCCTAGGCCTATTGCATCTGACTATCTGGCACCTGTCTTTGTAGGAAATCCTCTCAAATCACACTAAAGTTGGAAAACAACTTAGAGTTTAGGGATAATTGTCAAAGCTCATAACCACAGCCCCAAGGCTTTGGGCCCAATACCTGGATCTGACTAAAAGTGCTGGGATTTGCTTACCATCACTAGGGCTGACGCGTGTAATCTGGCATCCAGCTATGTCCCTAGCATTGGTTAAGGATGAGGCTGTGCTAAAGTGTAACTTGTCAGCCAGCAAAAGGAAGTCAGTGTGACCCACCCGGTGACACTGACAAAATTTATGGGTCACGAATTGGGATATTTGGTTATATCATTATCAAAGGCTCAACCTTGACCGTGGCAGTTTGTCAGAGCACCAGATAAATCTGTGACATGAAATGACTGGGGTGGGCTGATGGTTTTTTATCTTAGTTTTCCGCAGGACCCCAGGTTCCCTGGAGGAGGCCAGGAGAGCAGTTCAAGGCCTGCATGCCCGCTTCAATCAAAGAGGCTCAGCTTGTATCTCTTCCTACTCAAACCTCACAAAAGGTTGCTTTAAAAAAAAACCTAGGTCTGATGCTTAAAATGGAGAAAAAAACAAAACAAAACAAAGGCAAACATTATACTGGATGATCTGTAAGAATGCTCTTGGCGCTGTGATTTCAAGATCATCTTTCTTTAAGTGGCTTGCTGAGGAAAACACATTTTTTCTCCTTTCAAAAACAGGCTTGTGTAAGACTACATCAACTCTTTTGTATGTCAGAGCCATCTTACAAAAATGCTAATTTAACATTTGCAGTTTAAAAATAAGTCAAGGATGGAGAAGTTCCCTTTGTCCCATAAGAAGCATATATAAACTTTAGAATGCTTTTTTATCAAACAGAAGTTTGGGTTTTCCCAGTCTGAGATGCTTTAGGAATAGCTAGTGGTAAGAGATGGATTCCAAACATTCTTTAGATTTTGTCTTGAAGCAAAGCAGCAGGGGTGGATGAGGTCCAGGGTGTCTGAAAAAACTGAAAAGGATGCCATTATTAGGGTCTGGAATCTATACAGTCTTAAATCTCCTGCCTGGGCTCTCTCCATACTAATGAAAGATAATTAAGAGTTCATTGCTCATTGAGAATATCTTCTCAGATGTTTTTCTATCTTTCCACACAGACTGGAGGTCAGCACCAGTAGCACAGGGAGAGGACTGTCCTAGTGGCCATCCACTCAGGAGTGAGTCAAGACAGCCAGGCAAAGTCAGTATACTCACCTGAGAACCGTGACCCAGTAAACCCCACGGTAGGAAGTATTTTGAGATCCTGTGAGTTGCCATAGCAAAGTACCACTGACCCCTTGGTTTAAAGAAGAGAAGTTTATTTTCTCATCATTTGTAGGGCATGCAGACCAAGTGCTCTCTTTTTAGACCTCTCTCCTTGCACCACAGGCGGCTGTCTCTTCCCTTGTCTTCAGGTAGTGCCTATGTGCCTGCACCTGCCTTGTCTCTGTCTCTCTGTCTGTTTGTCCTAATCACCTCTTCTTCTAAGGACAGAGATCAAATTAGATTAGGATACAGCCCACTGACCTCATTTTAACTTAATTAAATACAGTCACACTCTGAGGTCCTGGGTATTAGGGCTTTCCCATGTGAGTTTGTGGGAGGGCACAATTTAGCGCATAATTGTGCTAATAAAGACTGGGGATTTTGAGCTGGACTTAATAGCACTATTATTATCGTTAGGTTAACTACTGCTTGGCACACATTTCTCTCCTGATGATTAATTTCTAGTCAGGCCATCCGAAATGCCTCTCTTTAGTTTCCTGCACAGAACTGGCCAGTTCTATAACCAGAGCTGGGGATTAAGAATGTCTTAGAGTGTCTGGGTTGTGGGAACATGTCTGGCACAGCCTTCTTGGGAACAGTTTTGTATATCCCCCATGTACTGATTGTCTTCAGTCACTTTGGTATGAGTTGTTTAATGGTGAGACCATTTAGATTTTGTCTTGACGTAGGAGACTTTTATTTTTTAAGCTATCAAATAAGCAGACATGGCTGTGCAGGAACAGGATTTTAATAGAGGGACAGCATGTCATATTTGGAGTCAAATGGGAAAGATAAAAATAGCTCAACAACAATGGGAATTATGGAAAGTTTCCATTGAGCATCTGCCGAAACCCTGTCAGGCCATAAAGGGAAGCGAATGTTCACCTAGAGGCGACCTTGCAAGTGGAGCGCTTCCTGGGACAGCAACTACCGGACTCCACAAATACTTGTGGTTGAGTAATAGGAAGGAGAGGAGCTGAGCCTCGAACTGCCATCCCAGACTTCCGCTTCTAATAGTTGAAGAAGTCTGAAGTTAAATCTTCCAGCATGGCAGTGACTTAACTCTGGAGCAGGGAAAACAACGGTACTTCCTGCCACTCAGGAAGGGATTCAGGATGAATGGGGCTTCAGAGTTCATAACCAGTGTGGATGGCTTGCCTATCCAGTCCCTAGGTGTCAGATGTATGTCTTCCCTGGTTACTCCCTTCCAACTGTACTATGGAGACTGTTCTCTTGGGTGTGCATTAGCGAATGAGCTTGAGTGCTTTTTCTGGGTCTTTTTGCAACATGGGTTCGGAATATTGTGCCTCCCCAAATATCACTCTTGTGACACATGAAGACAATGAACTTTCTATGGAACACTGTAATGACCAGATATGTCCATCCGAAATCGGTCACGCTATTGTGACGGACGGAGTTGAGTATGGGGATTTGGTTATAATAGACGTTTGAGCAGAGAAGGTGTGGGGTTCAGAAGTTAGTTAATGAAAGGCCTTACAGTTGCTACTTCCAGGCTGGGGAAAGAGAAGGGGAAATTAATGGGAGCCTGGAAAGGTGTTATAAGGATGTGTGGACAGTTTTCTAAGGAATCTTGCTGCCTGGGGACTGATGGGACCAACAGAGTTTGGACCAGGGGGTCCAGGCACTCTGGCATCCGCTCTTGAAGGTATATCATCTGGAAGGCAGCAAAAAGCTGAAAACTGGGACCCATGCCACTGTAGGGTGTGTCAGTAATCAGGAAGTAACAGGTCCTTTCTTCTTCTGCCTGGCTCCAGTCTCCTTTTGTGCCCTCACTGGAGCCCTCTAGAACAGGCCCTCTGTAGAAAGAGAAACATACACGAGGCTCTCTAACACTGGCCTCTGACGGTAGAAGGTAGGCCTGAGGCTGACATGCCACGGGTGACTAGTTGGCACTCAAGACTGTCAGCCCAAAGTGTCTTCTGCCAATGTTAGGCCCAAGCCCATTGCCACTAGGGCACTGAGAGGTCCTGGGGGACATCACATCATCAGCTCACCTACAACCTGTCATGCACAGCTCTATCAGGAATTGCTGGTTTAGGACAGTGAGGAGGAGATGAGCTGGTATTGCGGGGGAGATTATGGTATGGGAGAGATATGAGAGCACTCAGATGCCAGGAGGTAAGAAGAATGGCACAGGTTGGGGAGGGAGCACAAAGACCCCAGGCAGGGCCTCTGGAGACAGACTACTAGTGCTGAATGCCCATTCTATGCCTTTGAGCTCCCCCGGACCTGGGGGCCAGCTGCTTAACCTTCCCGGTGCTACCTACTGTGGGGATTAAGTGAGATAATCCTGGTAAAGTGCTTAGCCGGTGATCTTTCAATACATGTTAGGCTCCATTCTTGGAAAATACATGAAACTCACTCACCCACCCCATCCTCCAGAGGTTCCTGCAAATACACCTGGCAGCTTACTTCTTCATCCTGGCTGATCTGTGCTACCCAAAGTCTGCAATGGATGCATCTTGATCTTGACTGGTCAACTGGCTCCTTCATCCTCCATTGCAAACCTGGAGTTGTGGGGCATCCTGGTTTGTTGTTTTGCCAATGTGAATTATTTGGAAAGAGGGAACTTCAATTGAGAAAATGTGCCCATCAGATTGGTGTGTGGACAAGCCTATGGGGCATCTTCTTAATTAATGATTAATGTGAGAGACTTGGTCCATTGTGGGTGGGGCCAGTTCTTGGCAGGTAGTTATGGGTGGTGTAAGAAAGAAGGCTGAGCAAGCCACGAGGAGCAAGCCAGTAAGCAGCATTCGTTCATGGCCTCTGCAGCGTTCGTTCATGGCCTCTACTTCAGTTCCTACCTCCAGGTTTCCTCCTTGAGTTCTGGCACCGACTTCCACTGGACAACGGACTGTAAGATGAAATAAACCCTTTCCTCCCCAAGTTGCTTTTTGTCATGGAGTTTTTTCACAGCAATAGAAACCCTGAAACAGGGGAGCTGTGCCATCTCTACTTCTGTTGGCCACTGCAATGGTCACTGACTTGTGGTCTAGGAGTGTTGTTTTCTCTGTGATTGGAATTCAAACAACCATGATGTTAGAGGGACTAGACTTAGCTGCTTATGCCTGGTGACTATGGGTGTTCAACCAAACATGCTATTTACAAGAGCGGCTTCATGGTACACTTGGGGGAGCACTAGTCTCAAAGGCCATGCACGATGTTCAAAGCACCCTAGGGCCAAACATGCCACTTCTGTCCACGAGCTTGTCCTATACTTTTGTATTGAGCCTGCTACTGTATCCATCCCTACTGCTGAACTTGGACCTCAGTCGTTAACTTCAACCTGATAGCCAGCGTTGCCATTTAAAAAATAAGTAGACGTGATTAAACAAAACAAAACACATGTATTTATGTGTGCCTCCATGTAGGTATGTGCAGAGGCCAGAGGAGAATGTTAGACACTTTGGAGCTGAATTTACAAACTAGCTACCCAACATGGGTTCTGGGAACTGAACTTAGGTCCTCTGTAAAAATAATATGTGCTCTTAACTGATGAACTACCTTCCCAGCTTCTCATGTTACCTTTAAAATATTTAAGGGGAGGGGAGCAGAAATGTTATTGATGATATTTGAGAGAATAAGCCTCCCCAATACCCCCTTCTTCGGGGGGTCTGGAATGGAAACTATGAGGAAGATACTCAGTGATGAGGGCTGAGTTGGGACAGAGACCCTCAGCAGCTGAAGGTCTCTCTCTTTCTCTTGTGTCCTTGTTGGGGTGGGTGGTCCAGGGCTTCTTAAACCTTGGAGGCCATGTAGGCCCTGAGGTCCACCACCCTGTTCCTGTAACCATACTCATTGTCACACCAGGAAATGAGCTTTACAAAGTTGTCATTGAGAGCAATGCCCGTACAGCATCAAATGGTGGAAGAGTGGCTGTCACTGTTAAAGTTGCAGGGAGCAACCCAATCCTCAGTGTAGCCCAGAATGCCCTTTGGTGGCCTGTCTGATGCTTTACCACTTTAATGACATCATACTTGGCAGTTTTCTCCAGGTGGCTTGTCAGATCCATGATGGACACATTAGAGGTAGGAACACAGAAGGCCATGCCAGTGAGCTTCCCTTTCAGCTCTGGGATGACCTTGCTCACAGCCTTGGCAGTGCCAGTGGATGCAGGGATGATGTTCTGGGAAGCCCCATGGCTATCACACCATAATTTCCCAGAGGAGCCATCCATAGCCTCTGGTGGTAGTGACGGCATGGACTGTGGTCACGAGTCTTCCACAGTGCCAAATTTGTCATGGATGACCTTGGCCAAGGAGGCTAAGCAGTGGGTGGTGCAGGAAGCATTGCTGACAATCTTGAATGGATTGTCATACTTTTCATGGTTTACACACATCACCAACAAGGCAATTCAACAGAATAGGCAGAAATGATGATCCTTTCGGATTCACCTTTCGAGTGAGCCGGGCCTTCTTCAAGGTGGGGAAGATATCACAACATACTCGGCATCAGCATCACTCCATTTCCTGTTGGCAGGATCTCACTTCTGGAAGATGAAGATGGCCTTCCCATTGATGACAAGCTTTCCGTTCTCAGCCTTGATTGTGCTGTGGAACTCGCCATGGACAGAACATACCAGAACATGTAGGGCATGTAGTGGAGGTCAGTGAAGGGATCGCTGAAGAGTGGAAGGCAGCCCTGATAATCAGGCACCCCCAAAAGCCAAATCCATTCTCTCTGATCTTCCTGAGAAGCTCTCTCTCTCTCTCTCTCTCTCTCTCTCTCTCTCTCTCTCTCTCTCTCTCTCTCTCTCTCTCTCTCTCTCGTGTGTGTGTGTGTGTGTGTGTGGCTGTGTGTGTGTGGCTGGTGCCAGGGTGTGCAGGCAGAAGTCAGAGGACAACATGTATGAGGCAGGTCTCTCCCTCTAACCCATGAGCCCTGGAGATTGAACACAGGAAGTGAAGTTTGGCTTGGTGGCAAGTGCATTAATGAACATGTGGGAAGGGAGGTGCTTATGTGGAGATGATGTTCGTTGTTTATTTGACACCTGGGGTCTCTCCAGTGTAATACATCACCCCAGTGGCAACTCCAGCACCCTACAATCAACAACCAACGGAAACAACATTGCCTTCATTCCAGGGCCCAAGAAGCTTTAGAGCTTGAGATGTTAACAGTTCCCCTTGGAAAAGGTTTCCAAGAGTTTCTTGCAGGAAGCACCTGGGGAGCAATGGGTTAATTAATGAAGGTTTAAATTAGGATCTCTTAGTTTAGGTTCACGTCCCAGCTGTTGGATTGCTGGTGTTAATTGGTGAACCTGCAAAAAAAGAGAGGATGCAGCAGATTTTCGAGGCTATGTAATTATCAACTGACTTTTTTAAAGGAATGGTTTGTGGAAACTAGGGGAGGAAATCTCATTGTCCTTTTTTTTTTGTTTTTGTTTTTTGAAATAAAACACTTCTAGAAGCAAACAGCTATCAGTTCTCTGTGGCTTTCGGGGAAATTGTGCCTCTAGTTCTAGCACTGTGGAATGCTTCTTTGCACAACTCTTACGTCAGCCTCTCACACAGGTGTGGCCTGGCTGACTGTGAAAAGAGCTGGGGCAGACGGGACTGAAGAAGGAAGCTTGACTCCTGAGCATCTCCGTGTTTAGCTGCAGTCTGCTTCATTCTACTACCTGGGCCTCCCAATCCCCGCCTTTGCTGTTTCCACTGTGTTCTACTCCTCAAGTGCGGGGCAAAGGACAGGGGGTCTGCTGGCTTCCCAGCTGCTCTGTCTCTGGTCATCTCCCACCTTCCCAGGTCCGTTTAGGTTAAATCAATAGATGAGGATGAGGCGGCATTAGCGATGCGGACACTCATTAGGATGGTCACAAGAAGGAATGGCTGGCTAATTAATGTCCATGGTCCTGACTCCCAGGCTAGCACTCCTCTCCTGACACTCAGAATCATTTCTATGGACCTGGCTCCCCAAAGGCCACCCAAGGAAGTACATAGGACCCTCCAAGTCTCATGCAGACAGATCTGGGAGACACAGCTAGGATATGAGTGAAGCCTGAGGGTGTTCATCTTGGAGGTGGGTTTGCTGGGTTTTCCTGCTGCCACTACCCCAAGCCTTACTGGGTCCAATGGACAAAGTTCACATGTCTCCCATTCTCCATGGCTTTCAAAGGGAAACTGGCCTTGAAACTAAGGGAAATGTAAATAAATGCATTGTCAAAATAAGCCCCACATCATGTCCAAAACAATAATGAGGAGAGGGTGAGAATCTAAAGAGGTCAACTTCCCTAGCCATGTGCCCATCTACTACTCCTTGAGTGGGGTAAGGTAAGCTGTCACTCACTGACATAACCCCATTCCCTGCACGAGGACCTGGTATCTTGCCAGCCCCCGACACCTGCCCTGTTGATAACTTTGAAGGTTCCAGCCTCCTTCTGGGGTCTCTTTGGCAATAACTTCTCCCTCTTTGATCTGGGTCCACAGCAAACCATAGTTGTGTCCTCTGGAGTGGAGAGTAAAGGGCCACATTGCTCTGTATGCTGCCTTAGCTCCCAGCACACTCTTCCTGCAACCCAGCAATCTAGGGCCAGCCACTGCTCCCGTCCACTCTGAGGGCCCAATTCTTTGACTTCGTTTCTTGTTCCTGGCTCCTGTCTAACTCTGTTAAAAACTCTGCTTAAGCTCTCATGCAGGCTCAGGACTTTGCTGACTTTTTGACAACATGGAAGAGAGAGTGTGTGTGTGCAGAAGCAGGCTGTTAGGGACTATTTAAAGAGCTCTGTATCATATTAACTAGCAAACACCACCTCTCTGCTTAAAACAAACATGTTATAACTTTAGGACTCCGAATATAGCTCCGTGGTAGAGAACTTGCCTCAAGTGCACAAAGTTCTTGGGTTTGGGCCTCAACACTGTCAAAGAATAAAAATAACAAAATATAAGTTTAGGAAGGTACAAAGAGTAGAGAATCCATAGAAAACCAAAAACGGGCTATTCAAGTGATGTGTGTTTACAAATAATTATAATAACAGGTGCTTGCTAAGTGATGGGAATGTTTTGGGTGCTGAGGATTTATAGGTAGATACAGCAGGGTCTCTGTTTTCATGGGGCTGATAATGTAGTGGGAGGGACAGAAAATAAATGTGACTAACGAGCAGGCGGGTTGGTATCCCGGAAGGAGAGTGCAAGGGGAATCAATGGAGCAGACAGACATGGTAGAAGCTGGGGGTGGGGGGATGGGGGGGGGGCAAGAGGGGCGGGTTACAAGCTTAAAGAAGGAGATCAAGAAAGACCTCTTGGAGATGAAGCTAGCCAAAAGACTTCAAAGAACTAAAGTAGTGATCTACTTAGAAATCTAGAACAGGCAAGAGTGCTCTGGGCAGATATGGCATCCTTTTGAAGGCCTTTAGGTCTTCAAGGAATAGCATAGAAGCCAATATTCCTGTAACTGGACATCCGAAGGTGCAGAGGAGAGAGAAGGAAGGATCCCAGGTCATGGAAGGCACTACAAGCATTGTAGCATCCGAAGCTCTGAGAAAGATCAGGAGTCGAAGTTCGGTTCTGCACAGATAAGTGATGTGATCTGACGCATAGGTATACTTAAAGATTATTATTATTATTATTATTATTATTATTATTATTATTATCATTATTACTGTGTGTGTGTGTGTGTGTGTGTGTGTGTGTGTGTGTGTGTGAGCATGCCATAGAACATGTATGAAGGTCAGAGGAAAGCTTGTTAAATCAGTTTTCTCCATCTTTCCATGGGTTCTCGGGATTGAACTCAGGTGGCCAGGCTTGAGCGGGCAAGTGACTTTACCCACAAAGCCATCTTGCTGGCTCTGATATATTTTGAAAGCGCTTTACCTTAATTTGTTGAGCACTTGGGATGATGCCAGGAATTCCGCTAAGTAGCACACATGGGCTGCCCCTTCAAGTCTATGCAGCAGCTTTCAGAGAGATTCCATTATCATATTTAGATCCTAAGGAGAGAGGAAATGGAGGCTCAGAGCAGCCAGGACACCACATGCCCTTGGATCGTTTACAAGCCCAGAAGCTGGTGTGGGGACCCAGTGTCTGACTATAGGTCAGGTTCCCAGCTCCCTTTGGGCTTTGGGGTGACTGTGCTGGCTGGCCTTGCTTCTGTTGTACCTTGTAGACTAGCTCCAACCTCAGTGGCCAGGCATATTTACAGAGGCCCAGGCCGGCAGGAAATGTAGCCTCTGGTCCTTGTACAGTGAACACTGTATCCCTGGCTTCTCAGAATTTAAATCTTTCTTCACATATGACATCCTACAGTTCAAAGCCCGTAAGCTCATAAGATCCAGCCCATAAAATCCATGCTCCAGGAAGGACAGTTGGATCTGATTCTTGGATACTGTTTAATGATACATCTTCTCAACCTCTGGCTGAAATGGGGTTAGGCCTCTGGTACATGCATGACTGTCCAGCCTCTACCTGAACAATACCAGGCCAGTACCCCAGGCCTTGTGCACAGAGTCACCCCAGACTCCAAAGAAAGAACAGTACATCCTCAATCTCTTTGAGACCATAGGACTATAATACAACACTAGCACCCCAAAAAGGTGACACTCTAAAACTCAGCCTGTTTGGGCATGCTTTAACCCATCATATAAGACATTTATGTGTATCTGAGAAATGTGGGTGTAGGTAGAGTGGGATATTTAATGCAAAGGGTTAGGACAAAAGTTGAGAGTTCTGTTGGGGGAGAGATGTCTAGAAAGCTGTTTAAAGGCTGGCAAAACCTCCCAGGTGTGTGTATATGGGAGTAGGGACTTAGTTTGGGGCCTCCTATGCTGCAATGTCCCATGGTTGGACCTTTCCAGCAGCCATGGGAGTCAAGTCTCTAAATCCAGCTGTTCTTTAAAGAGTTCAGGTACCTCACTAGAAGAAGGTACAGGTTGAAGGAAACAGTAGAAACCCCAACTTATGTCCTTTCATGGCTACCTCAGGAAGGTGGATTTCTGCCATGGATGAGGCAGAGTGACCCTCTGGAGACATGAAGGTAGAGGGCAGGGCTCTCCTGCTGGCTTTCTGTCAGCTACACTCCCAGGCATGGTCCAAGTCCCCACTGTGAGCTTGGGAGGGACAGCCAGTGTTTCTGTAGAAGTTTGCATGGACCCTGACCTTTTCCTCAGCATAGGAGGCTGGGCCAGGTGCACACTCTCACCCTGGGAGGTGTGAGGGGGCTGGGCCAGGTACACACTCTCACCCTGGGAGGTGTGAAGAGGCTGGGCCAGGTGCACACTCTCACCCTGGGAGGTGTGAAGAGGCTGGGCTAGGTGCACACTCTCACCCTGGGAGGTATGAGGAGGCTGGGCCAGGTGCACACTCTCACCTTGGGAGGTATGAGGAGGCTGGGCCAGGTGCACACTCTCACCCTGGGAGGTATGAGGAGGCTGGGCCAGGTGCATTCTCACCCTGAGAGGTGTGAGGGGGCTGGGCCAGGTGCACACTCTTACCCTGGGAGGTGCGAGGAGGCTGGGCCAGGTGCACACTCTCACCCTGAGAGGTGTGAGGGGGCTGGGCCAGGTGCACACTCTCACTTTGGGAAGTGGCATTGCCTGGCTTTCAGGATGAAGCATGCTTGAGTAAAGGATGAATGCCAGGTCTCTGTGAAGAGCACCACGCTGTGAGCCTCTGGCTGTGGCTGGCAATGATGGAATGCCATTCTTCTAGCCTGTATGTGGGCAGCCTCTGTTTATATAAAACAGTCCACACTGTCCCAAAGAACAGAGCAGATGTTGGCTCAAATGGCCTTTTATTTGTACTTTCAGAGGTGGGTAGATGGGGTACTCTGAGTCAGGCTGGGAAAAGTGAGGTTCCTGGACATGGTTGAAGGGAAAAGAGACCCTTGTGAAGGGAGGCGCAACTCAGGGATGAAAGGGGTGGCCGGGGAGTATCTACAGCATAGACGTTGTGTGCCTCAACTCAAGAACCACCACAATGGAGAGGTGTGTCCTACTTGTTAAAATGTAGACAAGACCCAGGAGGGTCAGTGCCCTCAGAAAAGGTAACTCTTAGAACATTTGGTCTTGTTTATTTTGTTTTGTTTTTGTCCCAATGATCTACTAGGAACCAGACATAAGCAATCTGGTTTTGTCCTTGAAGACTTTGCAGTTTGGAGCACTACCGACGACCAATGTGTTTGTTGAGAGCCGGAGCTATTCCACAAATCTGTACTGTGTGTGCTGTACAGTAGACTGTGGGCTGTGGTAGAGGCTCACCACAGGGACTAAGGAGCACTCAGTTTGCAGGAAAGGGCGACACACTGAAAATAGACAAACTTTAAATTGTAGGTGCTATGTTAAAAATCAAAATTGATTATCATCTGAACAGCCCCATGCTGTCACTGAATCAGGGAGTACGGGTTTAGGGAAGTATCAGTTAGTGTGCTTTGGGATGAGAGTCTCAGGAGACACAACCCAAGATATGCACATCCAGAGATGTGTGGTTCTGGGCGGGTCCAGTGCCACCAACGTGGATTCAGATGTGTGCGTGTGCGTGTGTGCGTGCGCGCGCATGTGTGTGTTTCTTCCTTAGGTTGCTCTCTCCTAGCCACAGCCAAAGCATTTGAACATTTCTTAGAAGCCCACTACCCCTTCCCCAGTGCACTTCCTGCCTCGTGGAAGCATCTATGCTACGCGGCCCTTTTGAAGTGGATGCATGCCTGACAAGGCAAGCTGGGCTCAGCCTCCGAGGATGGGTAGGCTGATCTCTCCTGTAGCATGTGGGCTAATGCTGAGCCGAGTTGGGTTGCGCTGCCAAACGAAGGGAGTAGGGGGGTGTTAAGTAGACAGCAGCAGAACCAGAGCAGCAGGGGTTCCAACGTGTATGCGGTTCTAACACATGGAAAACATAAGGCTTTAGCAGAGGTGTGAACAAAGGGCTTTGAGGGTGCCGAGTAGGGAACGAGAAAAACCTTCTTGGGAGAGTTAGAAGTGTCAGAGAAAACAGGCTTTGAGCAGAGCCCTGGAGAAAAGGATTAAGAGCAGTCTCTCTCACACACAATACATATGCAGGCACGCACACATGCGTGCAACCCACACAGACACACACACACACAGACACAGACACACACACACACACACAGACACACACACTGCTTTGCAGTGCATGAGCATGTTTTACAGACTTCTCTAGCACATGGGCACTGTTCAGGCTGCCACGACTTTTGAGAGACAGATGTGCCATCTCCATTGCTTTCTTGGGCTGGCTGGGTCTTCCTTCCCCACCTCCTCCTTAAAGATGCAAAAGGAGACATCTGTTGAGGCACACACTGCTGCTTTGCTCTGTCTTGCCACCGCCTTTCAAGCGAGCCATCTACCCACACACTTAGTTCTCTGCTTTATCTAACTCCTCTTAGAAAGCCAGATGGGGAAAAAAAATCTGCACGAGAGGCAGTTTACAGAATACGCATGAGAGAACTGGGACACATGTGGCCCAAGACTCAATGCTGTCCCTGGTAATGTATGGCAGCTCCGTGGACATGGCTCAATTAAGCCAATGCAGGGCAAGTCAGGAAATCTATAGTAAAGGAAACTCAGGAACAGCAACTGTAACGGTACCCACCACCATGTTCTTCCTTCCAGCTCCTGTCTTGGGAATGCTCCATTCCATGACTTACTGGGGCTGTCGCTGCTGGGTGTGCCTGGGCCTCAGCCTCCCAGGTAGCCAGAAGCTGGTTCTCTGGACCTGTGTCTGTCCCTCACGGAAGCTGAGCAGGCAAGTGGCATGTGCTCCGCTGAGCTGTGGCATCATACAAACTCGTCATTTTCCTTGCCCACAGTGAGGGAGTTCCCATTGACCATCGAGATATTTGGATGGGGTTCAGAAAGGTCACTTGCACTATGTGAGACAATTTTCCACTGAAGTACTTACATATGCACACAGCAAAACACACACATGCACACACGCACATGTGCACACACACGCACACTCATGCACGTGTGTGTGCACACACACACACATGTACATGGTTGTCAGAGGAGTGTGCCTCACGGCAGTCCCCCCCCCATTCACTAAATTTTGCTGAGAAAACGTGAGTGACTGAAAGAAAGAGTTAAGCGCTCTGATGGGAAGTAGCTATTATGCCAACACAGTGTTGAGTCTTCTAATTTTTAGCCAATTGTTTAAAAGACGACAGACGGTAATGTTTATGGGATGTATAATTCAAGGCAAATCTGTCCAGATAGAGAGGATAAACGTCTTTAACTCGCCTAACAAATGTCGAGCAGCATCCAGATAAATAAAACCAACAGAACCCAAGGCACATAATTGCAACTTTGGAGAGATGGAAAAACAATTTTTCTTTAAAAGAAAGAAAAGACCTATGTGTGCTTGAATAAGGGGTTGAGATTTTTCTATCCTTCAGTGCCAATCAAATGTGTTATCAGTTACAGGTGAAAGCAGGACAGATCCTGTCTGGGGGGAATCTGAGGCTTATGTGTTCTCTCCAGGTCATGCTGCTTGCTAGCTTTGCGTTTTTTCTCCCAACTTTTGTTTGGAGCCAGATAACATGATCTTTGTTTCATTAATATTTAAGAGTAATTTAGATTGTGCCAGATGATCTTAAAGCTCATTTAAATCAGCTTGGAGATAATATTAAGCTTTCCCCCAGCATAATCTACTGCCATAAGTGACGCTGTCATCTGCATGTAAATGACCGCCGGATATGATAATGAATAACAAGGATGATCAATATAGAATGACAACTGCTTTTGACTTCAGATAAATCTCCCAGAGACCCACTCTTCAATTTGCAGAGCTCAAGATGCATTGTCTTTTTGGTCCTAAATTTTCTAAAGAAAACACAAAAGATTTTTTTATGAGACAAATTCTTTATTGTGTTAGAAGGAAGGGGGGTAAGTCCACGAATTATAAACACATTGTTTCACAAATAAAATAATTAGAGTTTGCATAGATCAATGCTTTGTTAGACTCAACAACTGCCTCTTGGGAATGCCATTATTTTTTTCCTTTTCTCTTCCTCTTTCTCCTCTTCTACTTCCTCCTCCTCCTCCTTCTCTATCAGATACCAACAACTCATTTCACTTGGGACTGGTTTGAACGCTTGGTTGAACTGCGGTAGGCTTTTGGAATTCCAGTCTACACTTCCTTGCAGATGACATCTTTCTGTACTGAACAACAAAAACAAAACAAAACATGCGATTTAAGAAACTGCATCTTCCTTGTTGGCTAACTGTAAAATTTTAATCCAGACACATAGCTGCTGTGGCCAGGGATCACATTGAAAGACCT
The DNA here is from genome assembly GCA_907169655.1 of Acomys percivali. Classification (NCBI taxonomy): domain Eukaryota; kingdom Metazoa; phylum Chordata; class Mammalia; order Rodentia; family Muridae; genus Acomys; species Acomys percivali. The sequence continues at coordinate 116,844,730 of OU015751.1, forward strand.
TGGTCCATGTGATCCAGCTGGAATGCAGACACACACCACATACCTTTAATCCCTCTGGCTGAAATACAGACATGCCCTTAATAACGTACCTCTAATCCCAAACGACGAAGGTAAAGTTAGTTTGCAAAGGAAGCACAGGAGGCCTACACACTGCCGCGTCTCTAGTGATCCCTGAGGAGTTCCAACATTGATGGGCGATAGGCGGCAGAAAATAGCCTTTGTCATCACTGCCGTTAACAGTATGAGTCAGAGATATGCTCACGTGGTGTTGAGGAAAGCGGACATTGACCTTACAGGGAGGGCTGGAGAACTCACGGAGGATGAGGTGGAGCGTTTGATCACTCACCATCATTGCAGAATCCAAGACAGTACAAGATCCCAGACTGGCTCTTGAACAGACAGAAGGACACGAAGGACGGAAAGTACAACCAGGCCTTGGCCAACGGTCTGGACAGCAAGCTGTGTGAGGACCTGGAGTGACTGAAGAAGATCAGAGGCCACCGGGATCTGCGCCACCTTTGGGGCCTTCATGTCTGAGGTCAGCACACCAAGACTACTGGCCACCTGGGAGGGGGGTGCTGTGGGTATATCCAAGAAGAAATGAATCTCTGGGCCTTTGCTGTTAGTAAATAGTTTATATACCTATAAAGAAAAGAAAAGAAAGTGGTGTCTAATTGAGAGGCAGACAAAGTAACTAATCAAAGAAGATTTGACAGAATAGGAGACACCCAACTCTCATTTGAACAGAGAGGAAAGAGAGGTGACTTGAGAGAACAGTGCACAGGGAGAGAGAGAGAGAGAGAGAGAGAGAGAGAGAGAGAGAGAGAGAGAGAGAGAGAGAGAGAGAGAGGAAGTAGTTTTACCAGGAGAGTTTTACAGAGACAGGTTATAGAGAGAACAAACTAAAACACAGGTGACGACAGAACACACCCAAGAATGAGAAGGAGCCAGAAGATTAGAACACATTGCCAAAGTTTGTATGAGCCTGAGCAGAGCAATTCAGTAAGAAGCCGAGAGAAGCCAGTTTGAATCAGTCAGTTTGGAGAGGAGTTGAGCCAGAACAGCTGAGTTGAACCAGCCAGCTAAAGTTCAGAAAGACCTAGAAAGGATGAACTCAGTAAGCAGTACGTCTCAGAGGCTGAAAATATTCTAGGCCTAGATTAGATTGTCCAGATGCTAGAAGATTCCAGGATTAGGCCTAGGTTAGCAGATGGAGGCAGTAAGCCCGAGAGATGACAATTATATCAGGAAAATAAAAGATACTTTTACAATTAGGCCAGGGCTTACTTGAGTCTCTTATTTGAATAAAATTAACTTTAGATAACTATGTATTACATGGGATTTTAAAGAACTAAATTAAGGACACCCTTTCCTCTCCTAGGACAAACACCTTTCACTGAAATGGTGGCACATACCTTTAATCCCAGCTCTTGGGGGGCAGAGGCAGAGGCAGAGGCAGGTGGATCTCCGTGAGTTCAAGGCCAACTTCATCTGCAAAACAAGTCCAGGACAGCCAAGGATACACAGAGAAACCCTGTCTCAAAAAGCGAGAGAGAGAGAGAGAGAGAGAGAGAGAGAGAGAGAGAGAGAGAGAGAGAGAGAGACAGAAGAAATGAAGAAATAGACAAAAAGGAAAGTCATCACCAGTATGCGTGTATTGATCTGTATGTGGTAGAGGATAGAAGGATGTGATGGCAAACACAGACATTTTAGACTGGCTATTCTTCTTGCCTTCCTGTTTCTCTCTTCTCCTCTAGAGCCCTGCCTGGACTCTCCCAAAACACGGACCCTTCTCAATCATGTTCATGAGTTGTGAGATATGGTTCTTATTTCGTCTCTTTATTTTTATTAATTTTTTTATTTTAGTTGTTGGTTTATTTATTTATTTTTTTAGATAGGGTTCCCTTTGTGTAGCTCTGCCTGTCCTAGACATGGGTTGTAGACCAGCCTGGTTTTGAACTCTCAGAGATCCACCACCTGCCTTTGCCTCCTGAGTGCTGGGATTATAGCATGTGCCACCTACTACTGCACCTGGCGTAGTCTTGGAGTTTTAACCTGTAACCCAGAGTGAAGCCTTCTCTTGACTTGGAAGAGGCAGCTTCCTGCTTCTCACACTCAGTAGAATCATGTCACCAGCTTGGTGCAGAAAAAGGGGACCCTTGCAGACGTGCCACATGTCCTGTCATGCACAGTACCTGGCACGTGGTGGTCATGTTCAAAGCGTTTGCTAAATGAGAATGAAAGCTCAGAGCATGGACGGAACACGCTGTCTCCCCGTGTAAATGTGTGGGTTGTGCACATCTATACATGTTCTTCACATATGGGCTCTTTCCCTAGTATGTTGACAGCTTTGAGCATTTTCTGTTTCAATTAAAATAATAATTTGGGTCCAAGATCCTTTTCTAGTGGAATCATCTGAATGGACTAGAGAGCTGTACGTCATTGTGCCCAGTGAGGTGGGAGGTGGTAGCAGGAGGAGGAAGATTGCACAGGAAGTAATCTAAAAACCCAGAACACCTGCTTGCTGTAGGTCTGCCCTGGTTGCTCAGCCTGGGTGGGAAGGGAGCACAGGTAATTGAGGAGCAGTTTCTAGACAGCCAGGGATGGTGGCTGGGATACAGCACATTTCTGTCTGCCTGCTAATGTGATCACCTGTAACCCACACAGCTTCCTAGAAGGCTGGCTTGTTGTCTCCTAGCAACCATCAAAGCCACACATCACCTTAAGACCTTTTACCTTCTTGGGTAGGTATGATGAGAAGGCTGTCATTTTTAGAGAAGACTCTCCAAGCTTGCCACAGCCTTGATGACCCATGGTATGCTCATGTGGCATTTGCTGAGCTGCTCTGGGAATTTGAAGTTCATGGATGGCCATTGTCCTCCGGGAATCCAGGGGCTTTTTGCCAGTGGTGATACAGACTGACTGCCTAGGGAGATAGGTGAACCATATTTTAAGTGGTCCTGTCTAAAACCAGACTTTCCTGCTTACATCTGAGTCATGAAATCTGGAGGTCTAGGCAACAGTCCATCTCAAGAGGCAGTCAGTGGCCAAGCACTAAGTGAAAGAATCCCACTGGGACAGGGTGCGGTGGCAAACACCTGTAATCCCAGCACTTGAGAGGCAGAGGCAGGCATATCTCTGTGAGTTCAAGGCCAGCCAGGTCTACAAAGTGAGTCTAGGACATCCAGGACTATAAGAGAAACACTGTCTCAAAAAATAAAATAAAATAAAATAAAATAAAATAAAATAAAATAAAATAAAATAAAATAAAATAAAATAAAATAAAATAATAAAAAGAAGAAGAAGAATCCCACTGGGACCTGGCCACCTCCCAGTGTCTGGTATGTGAGGCACTGACACAAAGGTAAGGCCAGGTGGGACATTTGTCCCCCAGTACTCTGTGGGCTCACTGTTTTCAGTCATACAAAGTAGGGCTCTAGCTAGCCACAGCCATGAAACACCTACCGCCTATTGGCTTCTGACAGCTAGCAAAGCAGGAAAGCGCATGTCTATGTCCCCCACGTTTGTGCCATGGCTCTTCGTTGAGTATACATCAGGCTTTGCATACCACCACCTCATATGTTGCCGTGGTGGGGGAAAAAAGTCATCTTTGATTTTCTTCCAGCTATGGTTACAATCCTATGGTTGTAAAACTGAGGAAACTGAGGCATACAACGGCAGAATAGGTGTTTGATCTCAAGAAGCTGGACCTGCGCTGGTCACAGTATTGGCTTCTATGGTTCTTGGGTAAACCTGCTCGGTTACATCAGAAACCTTGGCGATCAGACACTTCTTCAATGGGGACCTGGTCTCAGAGTTTAGCTCACAAGCTCCTACCTAGAGAGGTAGCGGCATTGCAGAACAAGTCTTTGTCTGGGGATGGTGCTGCTGGTGGGAAACACTCTTGCCTCATGGACCTCTCTAAAAGGAGCTCCTTGGGCTCCATCTCAGCCCTATTGGGTGGCGCACGTGACGGGAGGGGCCTGCTTGGCTAAGAACTGAGCACCAGAGGAGAAGCAGTGGTGGGCCTGGCCTGGCCACAGCTGAGGGCCTTACTTTAAGGCAGCACAAGGCATACCTGAGAGATTTCTAAACATTTCTATGGCCAGATCACTTCCATAACTATTAAAGTAGAACAGGAGGGAGGCCCAGGGAGCATACCTCTTAAAGATCCCCAGGCCACTCCATTCTGAGCTTCTTATATCCACAGCACATTCATGTTGATATGTAATAGGCTGGTGTAATCCCAATTGAATTCTTTTTATGAAGTGAGATGTGGGCCTACATAGCGTGCTGGGCATCTCATGTGTGACATTTAAGGAAGGGGTTTAGGTCCTCCCAGTCCTTCAGTTGTGGTCTTGGAGTATCTGATAGCCTGGGTGATTAGTAATCTATCATGACATGACAAATGGGCCCCTGCTTAGTGATGTCACCAGTATCTATTTGCTATTTTACAGAGTCTGTGGGAGCTGGCTTGCTGGGAGGTTCTGGTTCAGAGTCTATCTGGCTGGGTTGCTGGGAGGCGTTGGGTTTCTTCTGCTTTCCTGAAAGGGAAGAATTCAAACAGGACAGGACATAGCAACAGATCGAGCCATCAAGAGATTAATTAGAGCATTCAGGAAGCAAGAATACGTTCCTAAGAAAAAGCAGGTTGAGCCAAGTAGCAACGCCCTTGATGCTGGCAGGTGTGGGGTTTATATTTCCTCTCCCTATTCTCTCCCTCCCTAAAGAACGCGCTTTTCTTAGAAGCCTATTTCACTCAGGATCCAGTCCCATGTAAGTAAATAGATATATAAAATGCAAGAATGTGCATAGAGTTGAAGTGCCGCTAAAGTGTAAAAGTTTACTAGGGGAAAGGGTAAACGCATTCCGTGCATGTCCCCTGACTTAGAAGGTCCCATACCTGGCTGTTGGTAGGAAGATTTGGCTCCACCCCTTCCCAGGCTGCTTTAAAGGTTCCTGAGCACCCACACGGCCTGGCAGCTGGCTTTTATGGAGATGGCAGAAGAGAGAACAGAAGGAGGAAGCCACATTGCTCTTGCTGCCCTGACTCCCAATGTCTTCGCAGCATCACTTGTGTCACTGTAGCCACCACCATAGTCACTTCTTTAGAAGTAAGTCACTGAATGCAGCTCACAACATTGAGAGGAGAAACAGCTTCTACCTTTAAACGGGAGAGACAGGCAAAGAACTCACGGAACCGTTTTTAAAAACGATAACAAAGGGTATATCAGAAGCATTGCTTTCCTAGTGGCCTTGGCTTCTATAGTCAAAGGTGGACCATGAAGCCACATGCAAAGCTGGCACACAGTGACTTCTGGGCCAGTGTCTTTATCTCAACTTTCTCTCTTTTTCATTCTGATCCTTACCTCTTTCGCTACAGCCCAGTGCTTACTGAGTTACCCCTCCTGGTTTGTTTAATCTGCCTTCTTATAGAAACCAAGACCAGTTAGCACCACCCACAGTGCACTTGCCCTTAGGCCAATGTTATGAGAGTCTTTCTTCTCAAATGACTCTGGCTTGTGTCAAGTTGATAGAAAACTAAGTCGATAGCAAAAGGCTTGATACCCAGCTATGAGCATTGAGAAGTGATGGAACCCTTAATAAGTTGTGCCTAATGGAAGGTCCTCAGGTCACTGGGGGTATGTTCTTGGAGGGCATTATGACATTCTAGGTCCCTTCATCTTTTGATCCTGGCCATGGGATGAGTAGTTTGGCTCCTTGAGTGCTCCTGTCATAATATACTGCCTCACTCAAATCAACACAGCCAAGTCACAGATGACACACCCTCAAGTGTAAGTCAAACAGATATTTCTCTGTATAAGCAGATCTTCTGAGGTAGCTTGTAATAGAGATGGGTGCTGACTGACACATGTACATGGACCCTACAATTTAACATTCTATTTGATGACTAGTCATTATTGTTAATCCCTCACTGTGCTTAATTTATGATGGAACTTTGTTGTGGGTGTGTCTGCAGAGGAGCATGCCCAGTGTATATAAGGTTCAGTGCTACCTGCAGGTTTACACATCCATAGTGGATCTTGGCATGCATTCCTCTCAGACCGGGGAGCGTGACTCAGGGGGAGAGAATAGCTTTCTTTTTGCCAGATTCAATTGATGCCATATAAAGCCTAGGTTTGAGCTCTTGAAAATTAGAGTTACAATGGGAGGAAAAGAACTTGTTCGCCACATTCTAAACTTGGATTTTAAACTAATTAGATGCAATTAGACTAAGTTCATTACACTTAAGGCAGAGGTTTTAGAAGTGTGATCTGAGGAACTAAGAGTCTATGGCTATCTCTTGGACATTTTGTGAGTCCTTGATTTAAAATTCTATATGTTATTAAATGTAAATGAGTAATGTACATTTAACAATCAGTGTCTTGGCTTTGCCTTTCACTCTAACTTTATGTGCGTGAGCCTGGACAGTGAAATAAAGTTTTCTCTGCTCCCACTAGTAAGGAAAAACTGTCTTGAGTTTGAAAAGAAAAAAGAGAAAAAAAAAAGTTACATTGTAACCCTTGCAGTTAATCATCTGTGGGAATGAAACTTCCCTCAGCATTATACAATCAAAGCTAAATATAAAGTCAATTGGATGCTTAGACTTGATACAGCTTCAATTTGCATCTCTAAATCCCCATCTCTGTGATTCCTTATTATCACCTATTATAATGTACCATAAAGTTATGAATTAAGGCCTATAAAAATAAATGCTTAAAAACAAGTCACCAATGGTAGTCCATTGTACATGTCACTGTATCAGAAGGCTCACTGCTTCAAACTCCAGGAAACCCACCTCACATGGCTGAGGAAGAGTCTGCCATGACTCAGAAGAAGAAATAACAGAGCTGTTGAATTGTCAGAGAAGACTCAGGGGCCTCTCAACTCCTATTTTGCCTTTCTGGGTTGTTATCTTTTGTTTAACTGCTGTCAAGATGGCACGATGGTTGGGCAAGATGACCAGCATCCTGGGAGAACACGGAAACAGCTGAAAAGAGAACAGGTCAAATATTTCCTCTTAACAGCAGGGTCCCCAGGCATTGCACTTTCCAGAACTGTAGCCCGTGTGTGTCTGCACTCTGGCAGAGAACAGCCTTAACCCACCTTTCCTAAAGTATGCGGTGGGGGAGGCACAAATCATGAATAAAATCTAGAGGAGGAAGACAGACACTCCTGTCATTGTTTACTAGAACTGGGTTCCTTGTATGAACCAACTGGAAGAAGTTTGATCCTTTGGTTGGTTAGTTTGTTGATATGGGGTTTCTCTGTGTAGCCTGGCCTTCCTGGAACTTAATCTGTAGACCAGGCTGGCCTTGAACTCACAGACATCCAACTGCCTCTGTCTCCCAAGTACTGGGACTAGAGGCGTTTGCTACCATGCCCAGGGACCATTTGCTTCTTTTTTAAAAAAAAATAAAAAAGTTGGAAGACTGGCTTGGTGGCTCAGAGGTTTAGAGGCTTCTCTCACTTCCAGAGAGGCCCAGTTCGTCTGGCACCCATGTTGGGCAGCTCATAACTTCCTGAAGCTCTAGAGGTCCTGACATTGTCTTCTAGCTTACCCATGGACCTCAGAGATGAGAACAGAACTAAACCTTTAAAGGCTAACTGCTGGTTTGCTGCTGGGGCCATGGGCTGATGAAGCAGTGGGGAAATATGTGTGGGATCTTGGAGGATGAGAGGTTTTCTGGCCTCAAGTGTGCATACCTTGGAGAGCTAAGGAGCTGGACACCAGCAGCCACCAGACCCCCCCAAGCTAGTGGCTTCCAGGTCCTTAGTCTTGAGAAGCTGAAGAATGAATCTCACAATCAACAGGAGGGTGTTTAGAAAGGAGTTTATTACAGGATTCTAAGCGGGAGCTCAAGACAAAGAAAACAGGCAGGGGCAGGTCCCAGAAGGTGCGATACCATCAGGCTGCCAGGATGCGGTATGTTATAAGGCGTATGGTGGAAACCGTAGTGTGGCCTGGGGGACACTCAGACTAGTGGGCTCACGTATGAAGCATCCATGCGGCCCTTCATTTCAGTTACATCTTCACTGCAGCTTCTAGAACGTGTGGCTCACTTAGGTGGTGGAAATGGAGGAGAAAGATAGCAGGAAGCTGAGCTGCCACCTCACCCCATGCCAGGATTTCTAGCCTCTAGTGAGGAAAGAACAAAGGCATCTTTGGCTAAGGATAAGCAAGCATCAAGGCTTGCTTTTGTGTACACAAACCCATACAATCCTCAAACTATGGGATTGCCCTGGGGCTGCAATATTTCGTTGGTCATCTGCTCTTCAGAGAAAATAGTCCGTCACAGGACTCACTGACACAAGACTCTCCTGAGATAGGTGAAAGGTTTCAAGTTTGGGGTTCAAAATGGCCCCTAAGGTAGGTTGTCCTTTTAGTGAGAAATGTGTTAAAGGAGTTATTAATGCTTTAGGTGGACAGACAGACATCACTGTGGGTTGGGCTCTGAGGAGAGCTCAGGCCAATGTGGCAGAATGAAGGTCCCTTCTTTCACGTTTCAGAGGAACGCGGTTGTCTGCTGCTAGGAGTCACCAGCGAATGGTGGGATGAAGGCTGTTGGGTAGTGGGTAGTCATCTCTCCTGGTTGGCTTTACAAGGAGTTGCATTGCAGAGGAGACAAAAATTTAGAGACGCAAAGTCACTTTAGCGCCATAAACCACTTTACTTCAGTTTTTAGGATTGTCACAGCTCAACCAAAGTGGATGAGCTTTACAAAATGGCCTGGCCCTGGCCACTGGTAGGGTCTGGGGACTTTGTTTTTCAAAAAGTAACTTGGATATTCATGCTGCTTCAGGGAGCTGCGACAGTTTGCCACTAGCTGCAGTTGGGAGCAGGTGTCAGGTTACCCTGGGGTCCATCCAAGGTTAGCACTTGGCCTTTGTCTGGAAGGGAAACCAACTGATAAGCACCATTGTAATTGCTCGCTGTGCCGAACGTGGCTATGGACAAGGGCTGGCCATTAAATTGGAGCAGTTGGGATGGAAGACAGGGCCGAGCAGGAGAGAGGTCATGAGAAGCGATGGACAGGACTTGATTTCCAATTAAAACAAAAGACAGATCTGAAGTGATTCCTAGGTGTCCCCCTTGGCTGATTGTCCCTCAGCAGGTCACTTTTCTGTCATGGCATTCTGACTTGAGAAAGGCAGCTTGCAGGACTGAAAGATCTCTACTTGTCCAGCCCAGTTGCCTCTTAACTCATCTATTCTTCTACCCAATCCGTGTGCCCTCTGTTCTTGAACTTCCCAAGACTGTCTGCTCTCATCATTTCCCGGCCTGCCTTCCCCTCTGCCACAGTTCAACCCAGCAGTTCGCTTTTCATCCGAGAAGCCTTGTCATAAATAGCTGGGTTTTCCCTTGAACTTGACCTGACAGCTTTCTGTCTGCAGGAAAGAGGAATAAAGCAAGTCAATGGATCTGGAAGGGAACAGCCCCAGCAAGGAGAGGGCCCCGTCCAGCTGCATAAGGTTTTGAATAAAATGTTCATGATACAATAAAGAAAAGAAAAATAAATGCATAATAAGGAGGATGGACTAGGATGGACCCGGAAGCCAGGTGAATTCCCCAGTTGCTTTCTTGCCTGTTCAAATCTGTTCCCTTATGTTGTGTTATACGTAAAATAAATTCCAATGTTTGGGTAAAACACTAGTGGGACCCAAGTGATGAGTAGGCAGAGGTTCACATGAAGATCCTTGAGGCTCATGAACATCGGGGGTTGAAGAAACAGTCTTTAAAAAAACTTCCCAGGAAACAATGTGATAGAATTACCTTCCCCCTCCTCCACCACAGGCAATGTTTGACCACTTCTATTCTTTCCGAGATGGGTTGGTCAGCACAAGCTCTATTCTCCTACACAAGCACCCTTAAGTGTCCTACCTCATTGCTTTATGCCCTGGGAATCTGACTTTTAATTAGTCCTGTCTAACCTAGGTGAACACAGGAAACTCGCTTCTTTTCCACCAAAGTTAAACACATGAAAAGAAATAAATTTTTAAAAAAATATTTTATTAATTTATTCATATTACATCTCAATTGTTATCCCATCCCTTGTATCTTCCCATTCCTCCCTCCTTCCATCTTTCACCCTACTCCCCTCCCCTATGACTGTTCCTGAGGGGGATCTCCTCGCCCTGTATATGCTCATAGGGTATCAAGTCTCTTCTTGGTAGCCTGCTATCCTTCCTCTAAGTGCCACCAGACCTCCCCATCCAGGGGATGTGGTCAAATATGGGGCACCAGAGTTCATGTGAAAGTCAGTCCTCATTTTCCACTCAACTGTGGAGAACGTCCTGTCCATAGACAGGCTAGATCTGAGTAGGGGTTCAAAGTTTACTGCATGTATTGTCCTTGGCTGGTGCCTTAGTTTGAGCAGGACCCCTGTACCCAGATCTGCCTATCATAATGTTCTACTTGTAGGTTTCTAGGACCCCCTGGATCCTTCTATTTCCCCATTCTCCCATGCTTCTCTCATGTAAAGTCCCATTTATATCTGGATACTATCCCAAGGGGCATGTCCCAGGAAAGTCTTTACTTACCAGGAAAGTGGGACAGAGGGGAGGAAAAGAAATCATTTTATGAATACAGAAGCAAAGGAGGAAACCCAGTATCTCAGTCACAGAGAAGAAGATATGAACAGTGTTTAATTTGGGCCTAGGTTGTTGTTTTGTTTTGTTTTGTATTGATTCAACAACAATAGTGAAAATCAGCTACTGTATGGGTACACCACAACATATGGATGGCTATTGAAACAGTGTTGAGGAAAAGAAGCCAGATCCTCCAAATGAGGGTATATAGTGTATATGATTCCATTTTTAAATAAAAGTTTTATATCATGTAAATTAACCCCTATTGGCCAAACAACAGCAAATTGGGGAAATGAGTGGTTGCTTAGGCTCATGAGCAGGAAGAACCCAGAAGAAAGAACAAGGTGGTGACTGACAGACACACTGCGAAGCTCTCTGTGGTGGAAGCTTCACCAGTGTGCACATGTGGCAAATCTCATCTTATTGCACAACTTATCGTGCTTTGAGTCGATGTAAATAAAAAGCAACCTGAGAAAAGAGACTGATTCTTCTTCAATGGGAACCTTCAATGTACCGTACTAATTACCCCAAAAGTGGATGTTTCTTTGTCATTTTGCAGCTATCTTTGTAGGTTCCGGTTTCCATGCTAACCCTGCAAGTCATGTCAGGAGGTTTTGTTTACCAGGCATTTGGGCATAACAAGGCCGGTAGAGGCACTGGCAGGAAAAGACTTGCGAAATTCATCTTTTCTGCGTGGCTCGGATCTCCTTGGAGCTATTCCAGCCCATGAGCCAGCATTTAACGCAGAGGGTGCCTCTCTCTCTACCTGCGCTGCACGGCGGCGTCTCGCTGCCCCTTCCTCTGCCCTTTCTCCTCACTTGAGTGCTTGAAGTTCTGTGGAATAGAGCGCCTGACAGCAGCACTGGCGGGGGAGACTCAGCAAGAGTTCAGACGATGGGGAGGAGACTGAGCTCCTCAGCAAAGAGAGAACGCTGCAAGCGGACCAAGGCACCAGCTGAAGGGAATCACAAACCAGATCAGGGAGGGATGTCCACACACACAGCCTTCCGGGGAGAGGGTTGGCAGTTAGAGCAGGCGGAGGCAGGCCCTAGGCCCCTCCGTCTTCTTCATCTTTGCCTGCTTTCCCCTGGTAGACAACAGCAATGCCGCTTCTGATTTCCAGGAGCAATCCTGCTCGGTGACCTCAGGGTGGACCCAAAGTAGTCTCCCCGCCCCCACGGTTTTCTTTCCGTAGCTGAGGTACCAGAGATCAACAGATCAGAAATAATACATGGAAAACTCCAGAAGTAAACAATTCGTAAGTTTCAAATTGCATACTGTTTTGAGTAGCGCCGTGAAATATTTTGTTTGCTTTTGAGACGGGACCTTCGTTACTCGGTAGCCCAGGCTGGCCTCAAACTCACAAGCCTCCTGACCCAGCTGCTGAGTGCTGGGATTGCCTGTGTTCACCAACCACCACGCCTACTCGGTACTTGATGAAATTCTATAATTTCCGACCTAGGACATGAGTCACCTATGTCCAGGGTGTCCTGTTGTATGTTACCCAAACTTTAGTCACTTAGCAACTCAGTTATCAAATCAGCTGTTGTGAGTGTGGTAGTCAATCAAACGGTGCTCAATGTTTTACGCTTATTCTTTTATTGTGAGCTGCTGTTGTCAAGTTCTTTCTGGCACTCATTTATAACTTAGACACCATCCTAGGAACTGTATATATACAGGGGAAGACGGCCTATTTGCTTTGGCGTTGCCTGCAGTTTTAGGATCCAATGGGAGTTACAGAATTCATACTCCTCAGATAAGAGGAGACTGTGTACTTATGGCTAAGAAGAAGACATCAGTTACTATAATATTCAAAGAATAGGCAGACATTTGTGCCTCAGGGAGACTAGAAATCACAGCTGGGATCACTCAGCTGCAGAAGAAGCAAGGCACGAGAGCAAGAGCAGGAAAGAAGGGGCTGACTTCTCAACCAACATTTGCCCATGACTGTCAGCCTGTGGCGCCAATGGTGCTGTATGCATTGAAAATACCTGCAGGGCCTCCCGGGCAGGGGTGGGGAGGGGTGGGGAGGGGTGAGGGTGTGGGTTGGTGGGCTCTTAATAGTCTTAACACCGCACTGGGTATTTCAAACACATTTGATTCCACACTGCACCCCGTAAGAAAGTGTGAGCCACATTCCCTGAAACTCTCAGGAGCAGAATGACCTCTTCAAAACCCAGTATCTATTAAGTCCGGCAGTAAGATTTGAACCCAGGTATCTCAAGCTCAAATCTCTCCTCTACGGCAGCTCCCTGTCCCACCCCCACTCCCTGGGGAAGGTTGTGTTCTCCTCTTGCTTGTGTGTGCTCGGGTCCAAAGCTCTACATCCCAGCCTTATAATGGGTTGCCAGGGACCATGATGGCTGATGAAGGATTTAGATACAGCAGAAACAAACGTTTAAAAAAAAAGGAAAAAGAAAAAGAAAAAAAGAAAAGAAAAGAAAGCAGCCTGGGCCCTGGCATATGATTCTGGAAGGCTTGTGAGGTGAGCTGGGTATTCTTGACCCTCTGGAGCTCCTGTTGTTCCTAGTACAAATGGTCGGCCCACCCCGAAGCAATCTCACAACCAAGGGCACACACTGATGAAAAGCAGACAGGTGAAGCCTAGAACAAGATGCCTCAGGGGTTACAAGGATGCACACGCGGAGGTTGGCATCCCCTCTGTGTTATGGCGCCAGCCGGGTTGTGTCTGACCTTGCCTGGACCCCTGCCATTAATTTGCAAACCTTCTCTAGTCTTCTAGGGGAGGGAGGGAGTGCAGGATGGACAAACAAGAGGAAATGAAAGCTCCTTCAGGGGGAGAAAAAGCGGCTGTGACAAATTGAAAGGCAGAAAGGAAATATTAGCACACTGCAGAGAAGCAGAGTGGACCAGGGGAGAGTGAGCAAGGCTGTCTGCAGCCCCTGGACCAGCCGAGTGCTGATTTGTTCTCTCTAAAGAGAGATGTGTTATCCTCCCCTTAGCCCCCGCCCCAGCCCCCCAGCCTCAGCCAAATGATGACAAAGAAGAATGGTTGCAGAATCTGTGGAAATGGAATAGTCTGTGGGGGCATTCGTAGTGAACAAAATATGCTCTCAGATACCTTCTCGGCTTCCCCACCAACTTGTTTTTATTTCAAATTGCCTACAACAGGTGCCAGGAGTCTGGGCGAGGTATAATATTGTACCTTGCAACAGCTGGGTGCAGCGGAGGCGTAGCTAGTAAAGAAAGGTTACACAACGTGACTGGTCTCGTATGGCTCCGGGGTGGGGGTAGGGGTAGGGGTGCAGCTGTAGAATTTAAAACATTTCCTTGTCCTCCAGTTAAATTGGGCCCCACGGTATGTGTTCTGTAACTTAATATGAACGGCTGCTGATGGATGTGTTGATACTGTGGCCACCAAAGCTGGGGCGGGCAGGCACCTGCAGGGACACGTGCGCCCTGAGGGGACAGAGTTCTGCAAAAACAGCCCTCCCAATGCAAGGTGGACTCAGGGAGTGCTGGTGGTTCCACCCCTACCCCCACCCCCTCATCCCCCCCACCCCCCCACCCCCACCCCATCCCCCTGCTGCCACAACATGAACACGTTCCAAAGGCTTCAATGTGAATATTCACTACACCATGACCTACTTGCTTCAAGCTACCATCCAAACAGAGTAAACCATACTCCATGAAGCACTGCTCCACATCCATGCTATTCCTTTTCTCCTGTCCAGAGAACACATATGAATGCAAACAAGTGACACAATGCCTTGTACCTGTTCCCATTTGATAGAAAAAGTGGAAGGTACATTTCGACTCTTTCGTCGTGACAAGCTGGTGGGGGCAATGTGCACCTGTCCTACAGCTGGGCACCAACGGCTGACAGGACTTTCTTATTTCATTTTGTCATTTGCTTTGTGTGTGTATGTGAGCGCCTGCATGTATATCTGTGCACCACGTGCGTGTCTGAGAAGGTCAGAATAGGGCATGGACTCCACCAGGAACTGGAGTCACACAGGTGGCTAAGAGTCACCCATGTGTGTGTTTCGGGAATTGACCCTGGGTCCGCTGCATGAGCAGCGAGTGCTCTTAACCAGAAGCCATCTCTCCAGCCCCTGAAAGGACTTTCTTAATTAGATACTACATCCTTTCCATATAGAAATAACCCACCAGCCTGTCTTCCAGATGTGACTTAGGATGGTACAACATGATCTCATTGGGCAGAACTCTAACTATGTGTATCAATTTGACCTGCCAGCAACCAAAGGGGGGGAAAAACATTTTTAACAGAAAAAAAAAGTATTAAAAATATAAATCTTAGGTCACATTCTTGCTAGGGCCCTATAGGGTCGCACCTGTGGACAACATCCTATTACCACGTTGGCTGCAGAGCTTGCCTGGTGAGAGAGTCTGTATTCCCAGGCTGTCCCCAAGCTTTCAATGCCATGGCTGGCTATGTCTAACCATGGGGGAAGGGATACGGAAACAGCATCTTTCTACAAAGCCTGTCATAGCACAGGGCATGCATCACAGCCTCTGGACCTCATTGCACAGCCTGAGATAACTGGCCAAGTGAATGGCATTGGTTGGGACATTAGAACATGCCTGGTGGGACACATTTAATGAGGACTGTCAGTAGGTACTCTGATATTTTGGTAGCTTGTGGTAGCCCATGTTTCCTGGGCAAACCTCTGTTCCCAGACCCTAGCAAAAATGCCTGACACTTAGAAGGGCTCAATAAGCATTTGTTGAAATGAATTAAAATTGGATTTTAAATTTAGAAGCATCCTTACCAGGGGCAGATTGCCAGTCACTATTGCAAATTAGTTCTAGTAAATCAAAGTAAATTACAAGTGCAATCAGACAAGACTTTTTAGGTCTACTGGTGCTATGTTATTCATATCCACCACAGCATTTGCCCTTAGGTCTCTGAGGTAGTGGCTTTGTTTTCTAAGCTCAATGACATCTTTGCTTTTTCTGGAAGCAACTGTCTACATGTGTGTTCGTGTGTGTGTGTGTGTGTGTGTGTGTGTGTGTGTGTGTGTGTGTGTG
>OU015751.1:116860342-116879952 GCA_907169655.1 Acomys percivali
TGTGTGTGTGTGTGTGTGTGTGTGTGTGTGTGTGTGTGTGTGTGTGTCTGTACCTGTGTGCTGTGGTGAGCGTTGAGCCTGAAGAGCTCCTGTGTGCCTTTGTGAGGCAGCGTAAGAGTGGTGCCCTGGATCACAGACTTTGCCTGTAGCTCTGGATGTAGCCCAAGCTTGCGTTGACCTTACTACAACCTCCTTCCTGCCTTAGCCTCCCAAGTAAGTGCCGGGAGGACAGGTGCGAGCCACTACACTTGGCTCTGAAGGTTATGTTTTGACCAAGAAAGGAAAGCATTATTAGCTTTCATTTGGAGGTCATTTTCCAGAGCATTTGCATCTGTTTTGTGAACCTTCTCCTTGACAGGGGACAGGGAGGGTCCTTCTCTAAGTGTGACATGGAGGTTTGAAGGCCATTGCAACAATGAAATGCTCACACCCTACTCCTATGAAATGACCCCAGAGGTTTTGCCTAGATCATTTCTTCCTAGATGTTTGCAGGGCTCCCAAGGTCGAGGCTGGAGAGTGGAGAGCACTGTAGGTCATTCCTCCAGCAGACTCAGCAAGAGAGTCCCTGCTCACACATAATTACTCAGCGGAAGTTGGAACTGCACTAGGAGTCTGCAGTATGGATTATGTTCCAAAATATTTATGCCAAAAAAAGTTTCAATTGATTCTGCATGAGTCATAAATGTGTATCCCTTTAAAATTTAGAAGTCCAAAATGTCAAGACATAGAACACTCTCCTTCTCTTCTTCTTCTTCTTCTCCTCCTTCTCCTCCTTCTTCTTCTTTATTACAGTGCTTTGCAGGCAAGGCTGTCAGAAGGCACACACTTCACTTTCAGTTTTCCTTCAGTCACATATTCCCACATCTGAAGATAAAGGAGAAAAGGATGGCTAGACAAAGAGAAATTCGTCTTTATTTTCTCCACTCTCTATTTATCTCTTCACTTCTATCATAGTATTCTTTGTGTTGCCTTTTTTCCCTTTTAATATTTTTTATTTTTTACATATACATTTATATTACTACACACATATAAACTACATAAAGCAAAAAGAACCATACAACAATCAGGAGTTATATTAATGTTACATTCACAGTGTTCTGGCTATTTGTATTTGGCAACCTGGAAGGAAGCATCTTTCCTATCTTGGTGAGTCTCCTCTTCAGCTTAGATGTGCATCTTCTCCTGCCTTCCAGCATCAGAGGTTGGCATGCTGGGCCTTCTGGCTCTGGGAATTGGACCAGTAGCCCCTTTCCTTGCTGCAACCTGGTTCTGGGGGCTTGCACTTGAACAGAACTGCTGGATTTCTTATTTTTACCAGTTTGCAAATGGCACATTTGGACTCTGTAGTTGCACGAACCGCTTCCCATGCCAAATCCCCTCTTTTCTGCATCTATACCTGCATCGGCACACACCCTACTGCTTATGTTTCTCTGGACATTCCTAGTTAATACAGATTTTGGTGCTGTAAAACAAGCATGAATCAGAATCCATAGTGTTTTAAGTTTGGTTAGATTGACGTCTGAGCGTGCCCATTCTCTGTTGCACAAAGTAATATCCATGAGGTGGGATGGCTGGTTTTGGTGTGGCTTTGCATGGGAAATTTCCTTAAGTATTTGTTTCCCTCACTGGAGCAGAAATAATAATTAATAATAATGATGATGATGATGATGTTTTTGAGGCAAGGTCTCTCTGTGTAGCCTTGGCTGTTTTGGACTTGCTTTGTAGACCAGGCTAGCCTCGAACTCACAGAGATCTGCCTGCCTCTGCCTCTGCTGGGGTTACAGGTATGCACCACAGTGGCCGGCATTGAACAGAAAAAAATATTAGTTTTCAGTCTTGAAGAGTATGGCATCTTGATACTCATGTTTAAAGTAAGTATATGTAAAGTGGGAAAAAACTTGGTATTATTTTAAAAATTATCTCTGAGTGGGATAATTATTGGCTACTTATTTCCTGTGGTTTTCAGTTTTTCAATAATGAACATGTTATACTTTTATAATCAGGAGAAAATGCATGTTATAGGATTCTTTTTTGTCTACAGTACCATTTGTGAGTTCTGGGAAATTATGCAACAAAAGTAACAGTTCTTATGGGGAAAATGGAATTTGAACAAATTAGTCAGACCTATAGAAATTTGAAGCCAGAATACTGATAAAAAGTCACAAGCAATCCTAATAAAAAATATTAGTTTAAGTAGACAGAGGCCTGGGGCTAATATTTCTCTTCTGAAATGTATCTTTCAGGACATGTGTTCTGATGAAGAATTGTCATTAGTATCAAAATATGTGTCTTCACGAGATTGTTGTTAAGTGCAGGCAGCAGTGTCTTCTTTATCTGGACTCATAGTCTGTTCTGTAGCTTTAATGTTTGTTTCTTTGATTGTGTTTGTGTGAGCTTGGTACCAGTTAGGGTCACGTGGGAGGAGGGGACTTCAACTCAAGTGAGGAAAGGTCTCCATCAGGCTGGCCTGCAGGTGAGTCTGCGGAGCATCTTTTTCCGTTCCACCGCCAGACTGTCAGGTCACAAGCTGCCTGGAGCTGCCAAGAACATGGAAGGAGACCTCTTGCTGGTGCAGATGAGGCAGACAAGCACAGTGAACAGCTCAGCAGTCTGGGGGTCCGCTTGTTGGGGGACACGCACACTCCTCTCATCTAACAATGCAACCTAAGATCTGTCCCCCACCCCCACCCTCCATCCCCGCCACCCCTCCCTCCCGTCTTTATGTACTATTCTGGGGCACCACTTGCCTACCAACACCCCGAGAAACCTAAGGCCTGCCTCCCTACACACACCTGCCTGAAGCTTGTGTACACTCCATTCCTAACAATAGCATAAGCTTCTCTGTTCCTAACACCCTTGGGTGGCTTCCCTTTCACAGTTTCTGTTCAAATGTATTCCTAGGTACCCAGAGACACAATGGAGGGCCAGGATCACTGAGAATCAACCTCTGGAGTCCTATTAGCTGACCCTGGCCCCTGTGCCCATATAATTCAAAGTTAAGCATGATTTCTCAACTTTGTCACGATAATACTTCAGACCACATGACTATTTGCTATTGGGTACGAAGTACATCGTAGTATGATCAGCAGTAATCCTTAACAGCATCCCCTGTATCTCCTCACTGGATTCTAGTGTCATGTTCTTCTCTCAGTTGTAAAACAAACAAACAAACAAACAAACAAACAAACAAATGTCCCCAGTCATTGTCAAATGTCTGGTTAGGTTGAACACTGCCATGTTAGGAACTTGAAGGCAGTTGTGAACTAAATGAGGCTCTAACAATAGTGAAAACAGCTGCTGGTGCCTCATGTCTTTATTCTCCTTACTTAGGAGGCAGAGGCAGGCAGATCTCTGAGTTCGAGGCCAGCCTGGTCTACAGAGTTCCAGGACAGCCAGGGCTACACAGAGAAACCCTGTCTCAAAACAAACCAGCAAGCAAACAACCAAGCAAGCGCACGCGCGCACACACACACACACACACACACACACACACACACACACACACACGCATACATACAAACAAATTCAACATCTAATTTGATTAAGTAAATCTCTGCACTAAAGGCCTGACATGTTTGTTTCCAGTTATAAGTAATACTTGACCTGGGCTCTACTATTCACAGAATGCCTACTGCTCAAATAAATAAATAAATAAATAAATAAATAAATAACAAAGAAGCCAGAGATGTAAACTCATTGTAAAGGGTAGAACTGGCATTTGAGCCTGGTGGTGCTAGTCCTTAATCTCAACTACTTGGGAGACTGAGGAAGGAGGGTTGTAAGTTCAAGGCTAGCAATCCTTAACACGAGGAGGGGAAAAAAGAAAAAGAAGGAGAGCTTAGGAATCAAACCAAACTCAGGGAGCTCCAGGAAATGAGTAGAAATGCACAACAAGTGGCTGTTGCGAGCATCAGAGCCTTGGAGAGTCAGTGGATGATGTGCGTGCATCGATGGGAAATCTAAACAGAGAGATGGAAACCGAAAGCAAAACACGAACAGAGCACCTGCAGCCCAACAGGAACAAGACCACAGAGACAAAGGCATAGTGGTAATCCTGTTCTCAGGGAGTGGAGGAGAGAGAATCAAGTGTGAGGGAGGGGAGAGCCTGTGTCAAAAATGAAAACGTGAGGAGAGAAAAAGAGAAGGAGGAAAGGAGAATGGAGAAGAGAAGAGAGGAGGGGAGGGGAGGGGAGAGGAGAGGAGGGGAGGGAACAGGAGGGGAGGGGAGGGGAGGGGAGAGGAGGGGAGGGGACAGGACAGGAGAGAAGGGAGAGGAGAGGAGGTACAAGGAGAAAATGGGAGAAGGGAGGGCTGTGAGGATTCACAAGTAGAATTAACATGATTGAGAATCAGTGAATTTGGAAACAAGTCAATACAGATTATTCAAACCGTGGGCCTGGGGTGAAGAGATGGCCCCAAAGGTCCTGGGTTCAGTTCCCAGCACCCACATGGCAGCTCACAACTGTCTGTAACTCCAAGAACTGACACCCTTACACAGACATGCATGCAGGCAAAACACCAATGAACATAAAATAAAAATAAATATGTATTTTTAAAAGTGGAGCTGAGGACATAGCTCAGTGGTAAGCCTGTTGTGGGTAAGGCTCTAAGTTTTTCTACCAACACAGGAAAAAGTACTACAAATGAAATAAGAAAGAAAGAAAGAAAGAAAGAAAGAAAGAAAGAAAGAAAGAAAGAAAGAAAGAAAGACAGGAATCAATCAATCAATGAATCCAGAGGTGTAGGTTGATATCAGATGCTTGGCTGTACCTGGAATTAAAATCCCACAGGGTAAAAGAGAAGCTGGGCGGGTGGAGCACATGGAGAGAATGTCCTAGAGAAGGGACTAGAAAGGAGCAGCACACACCCCGCACTTCCACAGACAAAAGAGAAAGAGACACCACACACCCCGCACTTCCACAGACAAAAGAGAAGGAGACACACACACACACAAAAGCAAACCGCACACCAGGTTTCCATTCTGAATCTGTACCATCTAGGAGACAGTAAAGTGGAAATGTGAAAACGAAACTGTCAGCTCAGCCAGAACTTACTTCCAAACGGAGGCGAAACAAGTGCGGCTGGAGAAAAGCGGAAGGGGAGAGAAGTCATGACCGCAACTGTGAGCCCAGGGAGGTCCAGGGAGCTTCCCGGGGGAGGGGACGGGTGTCTACAGAAGTTAGATCTTCACACAAAAATTAAGGATCTCTGGAAATGGTTAAAATGGAGGTCGAGATGCCTAAAAAATAATTTTTAGTCATTCTGTAAAACTAAAGATAGTTACCTCAAGTAAAACAGAAGGGATGTGTTTGTGTTTAATATATTCAACCTGTCCCCAAACATGAAAATGTACTGTTGGGACAATTATGTATAAAATCTTATATTATTTGAGGGTAGATTATAATTAATTGAGGTACATACTATAAATTTTAAAAACAAAATGATAAGTCAGTGGTAGAGAATAAGATGGAATAAAAACAATCCAGTGGCAGGGAAATGAGGGGAGCAAAAATAAAACAGACAGAAAAAAGAGGAAAACAGATACAGGATAGCAACTTTAAGTTTAACAAGATCAATAATTGCATTAAATGTAAATGTAAACAATTAAATATAGGAATTGGATGACAGAAATTATTGGGCTGACTGAAAAAGTAAGACCCAACTAGACAATTTGATAAAACCCATTTAAAATATTAAAAAGTACAGGGCATTAAAGTTCAAATAAAACAACCAAAATAAATATGCTACACAAATGCTAATGAAAATACCACACTCCTAATATACTTATACAAAAGTAGACTTCAGAATAAGGACTACTAGCAGAGGTTTAAGATGATGTAACATGAGCCAGATGACACATGACTGTGATATTAGTATTCAAGACACTGAGGCAGGAGGATTGTGAGTTTTAGGACAGCCTGGGCTACATAGCAAAGTCTTGACTTAAGAAGGAGGAGGTGCCATGACAACCCTAGAGAAATGTATACCGAGTAACAACACTTCCAAACACAAGGAGCAAAACCTAACAAGAGTGAAAAGAGAAATAGATGGTTGTAATCAGAGATTTCAGCACTCCCGTCTCAGTGTTAACTAGGTCAGGCAGATAAACATACAGCAAACGCAGTGAGGAGACATGAGGGCCGACCTATGGGCCAATGTGTCCTGACTCATCTCCACAGGCTGATCACCCAGCAACAGCACTCTCATCAAGTATACTTAGAACATACACATACTTAGAACATACACATACTACTTAGAACATATACATATTTAGAACACACACATATTTAGAACATACACAATACTTAGAACATACTTAGAACACACACAAGATGGGCTATTCTATACTCTGAGGATACAATGTTGACAAAGCATTTTAAGAACTAGTCAGTGTAATTCTCCATATAAGCCAACTAAAGAAGAAAAATTCTGTGATGGTCTCAGCAGACAGAGAACATTTAAAATCCAGTCGTGATTTAAAAAAAAAATGGAGTAAATACAATTGTGAGCAAACTGGAATTCTCCGTCTGTAAAGGCATGTTGGAAAAGCCTTCAGCCCACAAACAAGGATGTTCAGTGGTTGAGTGGCTGAGCAAGTTCCCCTAAGACACGGAACATGGTGGGAAAGCTGCTTCCTACTATCTGAATGCCCAATAGCTGCGCAAGTTCTAGACAGTATGTGATAAGACAAGAAAAACAAATTACATGTGTGGTAACATCATACCACTCCATCTGGAAAACCTCACATCACCTGTTTTCAAAGCTGTTAGAACCAATGGCCAAGGTACTGAGGAGCAAGCAACCAACATTGACCCATTGAAATTCAGTAAATGTGGTGAGTTTGTGGAAAGTTTCAAGTGCACATTTTTTTTAAACTATAAGCATTCGATGAAAGAAATCTAATGTAAGTCGAGAAATCCACCGCGCCTACCATCCTTGAGCGTCCCTAGGATGAAGATGCCAGCTCCCCTCCAGCCTGACAGCCAACCATCCCACTGACTGTCTCCTATAGAAATTACAAAGGTGATTCTGAAGCCAATAGGAAATTACCATAGGGAGACAGCCAATGAGAGACAGGCACATGTCGAAGATCCATGTTCTCTTATCCCAAGGCTTTTCTTTTTTTATCACAGTAATGATGACAACTGTGCCACTGAAAGGGTAGAGAGCTGGATCAGTTGAGCAGGGTTTAGAGCACCAAATAAAGCCATGCACATGTCGTCGGGGACTTTGGACAGAGGGAGGGACACGCTGTTGAGTATGGAGTGGGCAGTTACACAAACAGAATGGAAGTGGAGGGGAACACAGCGCAGACGCAGGCCGCTAAGAAACTCACAGGAGAAAAGCCCTTGTGATTCTGACCTATACAATGAATTTCTTGGATACAAAGCAAGGAGATTCTCTAACTGATAAACCAGACTTCATCAATATGGGAAACTTGGGGCTGGAGAGATGGCTCAGAGGTTAAGAGTGCTGCCTGTTCTTCCAAAGGTCCTGAGTTTAAATCCCAGCAGCCACATGGTGGCTCACAACCATCCATAATGAGGTCTGGCCCTCTTCTGGCCTGCAGGAGTTACATGCAGATAGAACACTGTATACATAATAAAGAATAAATAAAAATTAAAAAAAGACAAAACAAACAAAATGGGAAACTTGTTTATTGCAAGAAAGTGATGAGGGGGAAAAATTAAAAATAAAAGGAATGGGAAACACCACCACCACCACCAACAAATTAGAGAAGTAGCAGACTAGGAGAAAACATCTGTAAATCACACATCTGGGAAGTGACTCACATGTAGATGGAAATCTCACAGTTCAATAGTCAGTAAAAACCAGACTGCCCTATAAAATATGGGCAGAACATCTTAACAGATGCATTATCAAAGAAGCCGTATAGATGGTAGGTATGCACACAGAAAGGCTGGACATCCCTGCCAGTGTACTATTAAAAGTAAAACCACGAGGAAAGACAGCTAGCCACTCGTGGAAGTGGCTATGAGAAGGGAAACACCAAGACCACTGGGTATGTGCAGGGCAACAGGAATGATCATATGCTGCTGCTGAGAACACTTGGCAGCCATTTTGGAAACCGGTTTGGCAGTTGCTTTACTAAGTTATGCACACGCTGATTAGATACCGAACAATCTGGCTCAGGTTACTTAACGAAATGATAACGTCCAGTCACCCAAAACCTGCATTTGGATGTGCACTCCAACTTCATTGATGGTCACCCCAAACTGAAAACAATCCAAACGTCCTGTGGCTGAAGCATACCGGCAGCATAGGGCATATATGTCTTAAGCGATGAAAAAAAGAAAAAATTACAAATGCAGTCATGAGTCACACTAAGTGAAAGGAGGCTGACTCAGAGAGCCATGCACAGATTGCATGGTTCTATTTATGGGCCATTCAGGACAGAAGCAAAACCATAGAGACAAAAAAAAAAAAAAAAAAAAAAAAAAAAAAAAAAAAAAAAAAAAAAAGCCTGAGGGATCCAAGGGATCCAATGACGACAGTTTTACCAAGTGGGTTATGCTGTTTGCTAGGTGAGAAAAATTTTTTGAGATTCAAAGAGCACAGTATTGCCAGTGTGCCCAGTGTGCCGGGAATAGAGTATGTGACGGTGGGCTTTGCAGGATGTGGAGAAGTCTCTGTTGCCCGATCCCTGTTGCTTTTGGACCACCGTACTGTGGTGGTGGCTGAGTAACCAGCAGTTTGCCTAATGGGAGGTTTTTTTTTGGGGGGGGGGGAAGCATTTACAGTCACAGGTGCCTCCCAGTCACCGGGTGATTCTGCACTTAGCGTCCTTGAGATACAGTCCTTGAGGTAAACCCTCCATTTCAGTGAGAGTTCCTGCCTGTGCCCCTGCCCTCCCGGGGTGATTTGGAGGTTGTTAAACCTGCCTGTGCTTTCAGGGACCCTGGCCAGGAGCGGAGACTCCTGTTGTTCGCCTGCACTTTATCCCCTCCGCCCACTCCACAGAGCCTGGCAGGAAGGCCAGGCAGAGCAGCGGGGTCAACAGATGTACACAGCTTGCTGAGCTGAGGCCCAGCGGGGAGGATTAAGCCGCTGGTGAAAATCTGCCCAGACCTTCAATCTCCCAGTTCCTGTGCTTGAACTCGGCCGCTGACTCTACCTAAGTGCCAGGTAGCCAGCGAGGGCTAAAAAGATAACCTTTCATTTGAAGGCCTGTACTCACAGAAATTGCTTGTCTGTCTGGCTGAGGTTCTGGGAAGGTAGCAGGGCAGGAAAGGAAAGAAAAGATGGCCAAGGCTGAGCTGTCCTGAACAACGGATCTGTGCTTTCTTTTTCTCGTTCTTTCTTTCTTTCTTTGGGTTTTCGAGACAGTGTTTCTCTGTGTAGCCTAGGCTGTCGCAGACTTGCTTTGTAGACTAGGCTGGCCTCGAACTCACAGCGATCCACCTGCCTTCCAAGCGCTGGGATTAAAGGCGTGCACCACCACCACGCCCGGCTCCGATCTGTCTTTTGTACTCTGTTCATCACATAATCTTTCCTTTTTAAGAGCCCTGCAACCCTGACCCCTTTCAAGTCACCCTTTAAGAAGTCGGCCTGGACACTTAGATTGGGGTGAGAGGGAATGGGCGGTTCGAGAGACCTGTACGTTGGGGAATAAGGTGCGCTTTTAAGCTCGCGCTACTCTGGGGTTTCTGCATGGTCAGAGATGACTCAGGCAAAAACTTCCCCTTAGGTCGCCACCAAAGAAACCTGTTGGCAAGGCCAAGGCCACCTGGCCCAGAGCCAGGCTGGAAAGCGGAGCGGCTGCCTTGAGACGCGACAGCGTTTGTACAGGCTCTGGTACCTGGAACAAAAATATGCCGAGCAGCAGCAAAATTACCGGCTTTCAGATGTCACCGCCGCCATCTGACACGGCATTTCGGCGGCTCACATCTTCATTACCCGGCTGTTCAGGCTGTTCCTGCGTGGGAGGCAGATTTATGCTGCGTGGGCTACTGTATACCGGAGCAACAGTGCTCGCCAGGGTTGTTGGGCTGATGGCCAACCCCCCTGTGGTGGAGAAGCATAAACCCCAGGGTTGCTTTGTGGGTGGGTGCCCATGTGGGTCCCGGACCCATGTGCACCCCTCCTCCATGACACATCTTGTAAGAGTTTAAGGGAACCGGAACCGGTCTCCTGGCTTCAGGGTCGTGCTCTGTGTTTTTCTCCTCTCCCTCTGCCTCCGTAAACGCCACCCCACCCCCTTAGCCCATCTGCGGGATCTTTCCTCTCCTCCATCTCGCTCCTCTTTGAGGTGGTAACTAGACCAACACACAGCAACCGCAGCTACACCCGCGCGGCTCCATTCCAGTTTCTCAGCCGCGCTCAGACTAATGGAACAGAAACATGTGCTTGCATCTAATGCCAGTAATCACACCCAGAGTGACCGCAGAGAAAGAGAGAGAGAAAGAGAGATTAAGCAGAGGAACCTGCGCCCCTAGGGGATACAGTTACAGGAAGAAAGCCTTCCTTACAGCCGCCGCTCCGCCTAGCTTCCGCCTGCCTCCACCCTCCCCCAGCTTTCTTAAACCTCTTGAATACTTTCCATACTATTAATTAAAACCTCCCTAGCTATGGTCCACGTTGATCAAGAAGTGGGTTTTGATCTCTACCCTGATCTGCACTCCAGGGTGTGAATGAAGAAAACACATCCCCATAGCTTTACTTTGCTGCAGCCGTTCTGCGTCTTTTCTTCGAACTGGGGTTCCCCAGCACTAGAAGCCTGGTGGAGGATATGAGGAGCCAGCAGACAGTGGGCATGGCTAGGGAAATCTAGTGAACCAGGGGACGAGGGGGAAAGGAGGGCACTGGTGGCTAGGGGAACCCAGGAAGGCTTCCAGGAAGAGGTGGCATTTGAAATGAGCCTTGAAAGCAAAGGCAGGATGCTGATGGATGCAAACAAGAGAAAGGGCACGCTCCTGAGAAACTTCCGGTTTGACAAAAGCCTAGTGGTGGGAAGACATGGACTATGGGGAGATAAGTGGGAATTTTAAGTGACTCTGAAGAACGTGTTTATATTGACAAAGTAGAAGAGAATTTTGGATTACAGAGTTTAAGGTCAGGCTCAGCAGCAGAGGGATTTATCAGCAACGGGGCGTCATTGCAGGTTTTACAGCAAGGGTGTGACAAACTGGTGTCTCCCAGAGCAAACTTTGAGAGTGCTCTCAAAACACGACAGAATAGAGTGAAGGGGCGAAGCTGGTGGGGGTGGGGTAGGGAGGAGGGAGTTTAGGTGCCATAAGCAGACGTTAAACATTTGATAGGAATGGAAAGAGGCAGGATTTGGCAATTGGTTGGACTTGGCAAATGAGGCCAGTATGTCTACAGGGATGATGGAGAATTTGAGAGCGGAATGTGGGGGTATCTCAACACGCAGAGGGGGCACCTGGGTCCCCTTGGCAGCTGGAGGTCAGGGCTGATCATAATGGAAAGGTGGCCTCAAGGAACTTCTTCCTGGAGGCCCCACAATGGATGAGACACCATGACAGCGTCATGGAAAGGGAGAGATGCTGAGAGCAGATCCCCAGGCGGGAGAGAGGGACGCCTCAAACAGAGAGAAAGCTAAGCTGCTTCCTGCCCGGAAGCTGAGGGAGGATAGATTCCTGTCACAGGCTGAGGAGGCCCCCCGGGGGCTCTTTCCTGGGGCTTCCTCAGGACAGGGGTGGGTGGAAGCATATCAGGAGCTTGTAGAGAGGAGAATAGGTGGGTGGGCAGGAAGAGTAGGCACGCCCGGTTCCTGAGAGCTTTAAAAAAAATGGGACAGAGGCTCCTCCTTTGAGGATGGCTTAAGGGCCTTCAGTCTGACATCCTGGAGCTGGCCAGTGCAGGCTACAAGGGGCCAAAGGCTGCTCTGTCAGTGTTCACCTGTTTTCTGTGGCGGCCAGAAATGCCAGCAACTCCTCAGAGCAGCAGGCGAGGAACTGGCTGCATTTGTATCAGGACACGGACACGCTTGCTAATGTCACAAACTTGACCTTTCAGTAAGGCCCACCAATGGGGTATGATGTTTTCTAGGCTGTTCTGCACGTCATTTTAGGGACTACAGTGGGGAGTGACTGTGAGGGACACGGTACGTTTTCTACAACCTTGAAAGGAGGACCATGAAGAATGGGCCAAGTGCCTCTTTAGAAGGAAAGAAAGAAAAAAGAGCCTGTCTTTTTGAAGGGCTCATGGATCTCTCCTTGGGTGGGGCTGCCAAAAAAGAAGCAGACCCTCTAAGCACTGGGACAGTGTCTAGGGAAGCAGCTGGTTTTTCTGGTTAAGGAAAGCCGAGCTGGGGCCTTGACTGCCTCCCGTGAAAATCCCTCCACTCCCACCCCCACGAACTTCTCACAGGTGGCCCTCACGCCCCACCATCCCAGGCTTCTCCAGCATTCCGCCGGGACAGCTGGACCTCCAGGATGTTGACTGCTTCTGCCTGTGTGTGGTTCCGACACACGTGTACTGGCTGTGAGCAGGCCTGGCAGAAGAGTGCTGTCCAGAGTCCGATAGGGACTATGGCTAAGTGACCTGCTGTCAGATTATGTTAGGAGCCTCCGTCAATGTTTGGGAAAGGGGCCGGTTCCTTCTGATGCGCTGTTCAGCTGTTCAAAGCAAGTTTGTTTCTGGCACCCAGACCGTTGACAGTTCTGCAGGAATTCCCCACGTGTATAGATTTAAAGGTCTCAATTTGCTCCTTCCTGATGGGGAAGTGAGAGCTGGCTGGGGAAGCAGGGTGTGAACCGGGAACACAGCCTCAGTACATCCGCTGGGACACTGAATATTGCAGGAGAGGCAGAAAGCAGTAGGCATGGTTTATAAATTATTGACAGTTATCGAACGCTTCCAGGAGAGCATTGAGTGTCCGGCATAGGGCTACCTTTCCGCAGTATCACCTCTGCCCACGGAGTCCAGGGTCAGCTCCATGGCATCCCTTGTTGCTGGAGTACTTCCTAGACCCATGCTTGTTCCTCAGTCTCTCTTCCCACCTCCCTACTCCCTACCATGAGTAAATCTACTTCATATGCAAGCCAAACTGCATTCTGGAGGCTCGGAACCTTGTAAATACAGAGCAGTTAAGTGATAGGACCCGAGAGATGGGCTTGACTGGACCCAGGAAGCAAACTCTTGACTCAGAATACCTCTCTTGTGGTGGGAGTGGCAGGAAATGAAGATGGCAGTGCATAAATCACACACTCACACCCACGCACACTGTGCACACATCAGAGGGTAGCAGAGAATATTAAAAGCAGAGATCTAATGGGGATACAAGGTGGAAAAGTTCATTTCATTCAGACATAGTGGTCAAGTAAAACCAGCCTGAGGAGGCAGCAAGTGGACAGAGGCCTGGAGTGATGAGGCAGCTAGGAGGAGTCTTCCAGGTGGAGGGGAGCCCCCTTCCCCCCCACCCCCCGCCAAGTTGAAAGATCCAGAAACACAATAAACAGAAAGCCACTTCTCTTTGTCTTCTGGTTTTCAGGACTCTGCCCAAGTTTTGATTACTGTGCACCGGCACCATTGGTGTGAGGACACTTTGGATCACAGATATGTGTTAATGAAAGGATACAGGAACAGGCAGCAGGCAATTGGCCCATCATTTGCCATGGGGGCGGGGCAGAAAGGCAACAAACTCACAGGGAGCAGGGTTAGGATGTGGGGGGTGGGGCAGGGAGGCCTAGAGGTCAGAGTCAGTCACCTTAGCCATCTGCTGACACCCAATATGTGCAGATGTCAGGAGGATTAGGTTATTTAGTGTCATCAGGAGCCTCAGCACCATGGGGGGCAGGCAAAGAGTGTCACTCATGTGACTGCTCTTATCAATCAATAATCAATTGAAAATCTATATCCTATGCCCTCTTGCACTTTGCCTATTATTTCCCTGTGTTGCATTTATGAACCACAGGGCAGATAGTTATGTTGCACTTCTGCCAAGGAACAAATGCAGGCTGGCCACTGCTCCCCATCTGGGCCTGTTTTTGTTTATATGGTGGGATCCTTGAGCCTCTGGCTGTTTTTCTTGGGTGGTGAGGGAGAAGGTCTCTGGCTCTTCCTTATTTCCCTGTGCTTTCTCCTTGCTCCTGGTCATTAAAGCTAGGGGTAGGGACACAGGTTAGAAGGGAACTCCGTGAGGCCTGGTTCCAGATTCCTCCTCTTCCTCCCCTTCACTGCCGCCTTCTTTCCCTTTCTCATCTTCCTCCCCCCCTTTCTTCTTCCTTCTCTCACATTGGTACCCCAACTTTTCCATTTTTCTCAGTCCTGCCATGCACCTCTCTTGATTGTCTGGAACCATCTCCCAAGGAAATAACCCACAGAGGAGCCTTGAGTGACTCTCTGGGTTGCTTACCTCAGTTTGGCCTTAGGTAGAGGAGGTCAAGTGAAAACAAACTCCCCATCCGAGAGGCCTTGACCTGACTCGCCTTTGTCAGATGACCCTCAAGTAAACTGACTCTGCAACTGCCTTCCCTCTAGACAACAGATCAGTTCTCACAGCCTGGGAGGTGTGACTAACACACCCAGTGTCTTGGGGCCACACCGAGAGCTGGCTGTCTTCCTCTTTCCAGGCTCTTCTACAATGCCCATGGCCATGGTTTCTCTCTGGAATAACTTGCACAGCCTTCCCTGGTTGGCTTTTCTGCAGTCATCATTTGAAAACATTTCAATTGGTGCAATAGAGTTTTGGAGGGCTCTTTGGGGCTATAGATGAACAACTTAAAAAGTAGATTCCCCTGACCCAATCATGACAACCCTGGGAAATGGGTTTTTGAAAATAATTAGAGACAGTAAAAAAGACGTGTGTGTACGAATATTTATTTCAGTGCTAATTATAATAGTAAAGAAAATAAACAACCCACAGAAACTTGGTTATATAATTCATGGGAACACTGGATAGTCATCTTATATCTGTCTGTCTGTGTCTGTCTGTCTGTCTGTCTGTCTTTGTCTCTCTGTGCATGTACTTAAAGTATGCTTTGATGTGTGTGTCACTCAGCTTTCTGTGACTGCAACATAGACTTAAGGTGATCAATCTATAACATATATTTTGGTTCCTAGTTTTCAGAGTTCTGAGCCATGATTGGCTGCCCCTGTTGTTTTGCCTGTGGATGGAACATCACAGCCAGAGGCAGTGGTAAAGCTTAGGATGTGAGAAAGAGAGGAAGATGAGGAGACTGGGCTCCCATAATCCTCTTCAAGGGCCAGTAAGAGAGGCTGTGGAGCATGGACCAGAGATGCAGCCTGCCAACAGTGTAAGGAGTTTGTTTTGTCATTTGACACAAGCTGTGGTCACCTGAAAGGAGGGAACCTCAGCCGAGAAAATGCCTTCATAAATTTGACCTATAGCCAGCTCACTGTGGGTGGTACCAAGCCTGGGCAGGTGACCCTGGGTGGTAAAGGAAAACGCGCTGAGCAAGCCACGAGAGCAAGTCGGTAAGCAATATTCCTCCATGGCATCTGCTTCGGTCCCTGCCTTCAGGTTCCTGCCCTGATCTCCCCACATGATAGACTACAACAGTAAGCTGAAGTAACCCCTCTATCCCCAAGTTCCTTCCAATCGTGATGTTTTGTTATGGCAACTGAAAACCTAAGACAGGTGAGAACAGGATCATTGGTTTCACTGAAGAAAAGAATTACAGGAAAGGTGGACTTGAAACAGCATGGGAGATAGTAGAGACACCTTAAGGCTGATTTAAGCACGGAGGAAGGGATAGGGCACCCCCATGAGAGGTCCACGCTTAGGTAGCTGTGTTGTCTTTACAACAGCCATTTAAATGAGCTTGGTGGGCTCTGAAATTGTGAGGCAGGCATGTATAGGAGATAGTTTAGTGATGTGAGACTCTGTTTTAGCTGTGCACTTGGCAGCCTAGTTCCTTCCCCTTAACATACTACGCACATGCGCCTCCTCCCAATAAGGCACCTACCAACTTCAGAACCCCCTTGAACCTCATATGCAATCGGGCTACATGGCCATCTCTCTGAACAGTTGCCTAAGTTTCTGTGATGCTAAAATGATCCATTTCAATGGTTTCTATTCAAGAGTTTCACAGTGTATCCTAAACGATAAAGAATTAAAGGGCCTATTTAAGTGAACTTTTAGGGCAGAACCTCCTCTTACCATCTTAGGCCTGTGCAGTCATAACTGGGCATGCGTGTGGTTAAAAAGAGGCCGTATGGAAAGGGGCATGCACAGAAGGAAGAGTGAATCTATAAATTAATCTAGGGCCACCTAAACCACAGCTCCTCCTGACCTTAAAACCTGCCTGGGGCCCTTGGGTGCCTTTACTCGTGTGACTTTATTTTCAGTTCTCTGGGAATGAGGCTGGGAACCTGGCAACAAACACCCAGCCCCATACTGACCTCCTCTGACCACCAGTGACAGAGGTGGGGTTCTAAGGGATCCCAGTGTGATCTTAGGCTGGCCCCTGAGTGCCGGAGGGTTACAGATGATAAGGTACTGCCCGAGGATGGCTCCAGGAAGTGAAGATGCTTCAACTGTAATCAGAGGTCAACAGTCTGTGAGAGTCCCAGGAAATATCTGGGAAAGATAGAATGCCAAACTCAAGGTCGAATATACTACGGCCTAATGTATGGCTCGGTGCTATTTTAATGTTCTTATGTTAAAATATCTCTGTATGGAAGAAATATGGTCTTACAGCAAACTTACAGCAGATGCTAGTCCTGCTGTGGAATGCTTGCTTCTCAGCTGGGGAGAGGCTTCAAGCAGAGCCCCAGAGGAAGGAGCTCTTCTCTTCCCTATGTTCCCTTAATCTTCCCTCTTTCTCTCTCATTCACACCAATGACTAGACCTGCCAATGGGCTCCACCTCTCAATAGTACGTAAAGGAACCAAGCTGGGACAAAGCTTTTTTATTGTTGTTGTTGTTGGCCTTTGTTTGTTTGTTTGTTTGTATGTTTTTTCCAGACAGGGTTTCTCTGTGTAGCTTTGGCTGTCCTGGACTCACTTTGTAGAGCAGGCTGGCCTCAAGCTCACAGACATCCACCTGCCTCTGCCTCCCGAGTGCTGGGATTACTGGTGTATGCCACCATGCTTTCAACACATGGGTCCTTGGGACACATTCCAGATGCCTCTAGATTCATTCTCCACCTACAGAACACAACCCTCTAATCTACTTTTTTCCCCCAATGAGAGATTCAACGAGGAGGCATGAGAAGACGGGGGTCTTCACTCCTGCTTGCTTTTCTACTTATGGTCATAGGTGCCACCAGGCCTCAGCTTCCCTCACTTTCCAAGCCACCATGGGGGTCCAGTAACTGCTCCATCCGTCACCCTCAGGTGCCATGATGGGAAGCGCCCCAAGGTGTTTACTTCAGGCTTGCTGCAGTAGCTCTTTGCCCTGTGTTTCCTGCTGGCACTCTCCATGATGCAATGCATAGAAAAATGCTTACAGTATAAAGTGAGGTGACAGAATGAGGGTAGAAGCTACAATCTTAACCTGTACATAAATAAATATATTTAGAAAAGGAAAACATTTATACACAGAGAGAGAAAAGGCTGCAAAGAAGCACTGAAGGATTTGTCACCGTGCCTGGTTTACAAAATGATAGGTGATTTTTCTTGTCTCTAGACAACTCTATATTGTACACTCTTCGTTTGTGTGTTTGTTTGCTTTGAGACATGGTCTTGCCATGTAGCCCAGGCTGGCCTAGAACTTGTGGCTCTTCTACTTCGGCCCCTCAAGCACCGGGATTCCCACCTATAGCATACATTCTTAGAAATAACCACGTGTCACATTTAAAGTAAAAAAAAAAAAAAAATCTAAAAACAAAACTGAAAGTGAAATCGGCCACCTGTAGATCATAAATTTCAAGTAAATATATGATAATATATCCTGACACAAATGTTATTGTGGCATAGAAAGAAATATAAGTATTTTGATAGGCGTTTTTCACTGGGCCTCAACTATTATCAGTTACATCTTACCCATTGCTGAGATACCTTCCTAAGCCTGCCTGGTGCCTAATATAACTTCTGGGGTTGAGACCTTTCAGATGCTTCTCTTCTCCCGGCCCTGGCCCGGTGCTCAGCTGTGCTAGAGGTAGGGTGTGGATGAGGGAGAAGGGGCCTCGGTCCAGCTGACAGATAAGGCTGAGCAGGCCAGTGAGGATGTGCTGACAACTCTCTGCAGTAAATCCTTGGCTATCCCTTGATGATAGTTGGTGGATACACTGAGCAGTCTTAGCTTTCTATCAGAAAAACAACAACAACCAAAAAAACAAAAACAAAAACAAACAAAAACAAAACAAAAAACCATGTCTCTATGCTTTGAAGCAGAAACTTGCTACAAACATACCGTTTTAACTTATGAAACTTAACATTCAGACGTATTTAACATTATTTCCCCATTTGTTTGTTTATACAGGGTCTCACTGTGTAGCTTTGGCTGGTGTGGAGCTTGCTGTGAAAACCAGGCTGGTCTCAAACTCAGAGATCCACCTGCTTCTGTCTTCTGACTATGGCACCAAAGGTATAAGGCACCATGCCAGACTTAAAATGGCCTCTTATGTGCATGTTTTTCCAATACCCCTAAATAGAGACATCCTGCTACCTGCTTTCATAAGATAAAAGCAATTCATATATGTGCATGGCTGTAAAGATTTATTCAAAACCTTAAAAAACTGAGCAGGGATATTCAAAGTTCAAAGTCTTTTGTTTGTTTGATTTTTGCTTTTGGGGCGTGGGGTGGGGGGTGGGGAGGTAGCGAGTGAAATTTCGTGTTAGCAGATTTCTATCAGGCTTGATTTTGTTCAGACTTCTTTTGTATCTTATAAATCAGACAGTTCCTTTAAAGGAGTTGTTTCCGACCTGTGGGTTGCACTCACTTTGGGGGGGTCCAATGACTCTTTCACAGGGATCAAATATCAGGTGTCCTGCACAGCAGATATTTACATTACAATACACAATAGCAGAAGAATCACTGTTAGGAAGAAGCAAGGAAAATAATTTTATGGTTGGGGATCAGCACAGCATGAGGAACTGTATTCAAGGGAGGGTCGCAGCGTTTAGGAAGGTTGAGAACCACTGATTTAGAGATACTAGAAGGGGCCTACATTTTTTTTTTTTTAAAAAAAGGACATCAATTCTTTGAAGACAAGCAGTCCTAACTATGCAATGGTTGCTTTGCAAGCTTCAGCTCTGGGACCAGCCTTTCAGGCTCCAGGTAGAGCCCTGGCCTGGCAAAGCACCAGACCACTGCTTGAGCTAATGACAAAAATAATAAGGATCTTTGAACTCTTATATAGCCATTGCGATGTGTGGAGCTGGTTCCCAAGAGCTTTCTCCACCCACTTAATCTTCCAAACTGGCACTTGGTGCTGGGAGGTGGTGGGCGCACGCCTTTAATCCCAGCACTTGGGAAGCAGAGGCAAGGGGATTGCTGTAAGTTCGAGGCCACAGACAAAGTCACGAGCCTATTTGTTGGAGGCCATTCCTCAACTGAAGTCCCATCTCCCAAGTGACTCTGGTTTGTGTCCAGTTGATGAAGCAAACCGGCACAGAGGTATAGCTCAGTGGTGAGAGTGCTTAGCACACATGAGGTCCTGGGTTCAATCCCCTACACACACACACACACACACACACACACACACACACACACACACACA
>OU015751.1:116887257-116914097 GCA_907169655.1 Acomys percivali
TGTGTGTGTGTGTGTGTGTGTGTGTGTGTGTGTGTGTGTGTGTGTGTTCACCGCAGTGAAAGAAATGCAATGTGGGCTTGCTGACAAAGTCAAGTGCTTCGGTTAAAAGAAAGAAGCCCTCGCATGCCTTTAATCCCAGCACTTGGGAGGCAGAGGTGGGCAGATCGCTGTGTGTTCGAGGCCAGCCTGGTCTACAAAGTGAGTCCAGGACAGCCAAGGCTAGCACAGAGAGACCCTGTCTCAATAAATAAATAAATAAATAAATAAATAAATAAATAAATAAATAAAAAGAAAAGAAAAGAAAAGCCCTCAACGTGCTCACGAAAATATTTCTTGGAAGCAGCCAGCCAGTCTTTCATTCAGACTTAGAGTCTGTGGTGCAAGGGAGTCTTCAGTAGTTTTCCACAGGCTCACTGGCTGCATCTCCACAGAACATGGAATTTCAACTATAGGCAGGACAGCATGATACAGCGATTTCTCTCTCTCCTCTCTCTCTCTCTCTCTCTCTCTCTCTCTCTCTCTCTCTCTCTCTCTCTCTCTCTCTCCCCGTCTCTCCCTTCCCTCCTTTCCCTCCTTTCCCCTTACTTTCTCTCCCCCCCTCAATATACACAGATATTTGTCTGTCAGGCAGATCTGCTTGAGTAGCTAATAGGTTCTTCAGTCATATTATGTTGAAAACAGTGCCTTTCTCTGAACCTGTCCCCTCCAATGTTCCCTTGTCTATCAGGCCTAACCTGAAATCACTTTATACCCAGGTCCCCTCTCCTCAGACCCCTGCTTCCACCTGTAGCATCGAGGCTCTAAGATCACAAAGAACACTTCCAGGTCAAAGCAGGTGACAGAGGTGGTTTAGCACACACAAATCTTGCTCTCTTCTAGTCTTTTTCAGTTCCTTCCACACCCACAATCTTCCCTGGTTTCGTGATCCTCTCTGATTTCGTATATAATTTTGGAGGAAGCTGGTGAACAAGGCTATTTGTAAGCTCCGGATCTCCAGCCCTTCGCCTGCGAAAACACAGGCAGGCCGGGGCCTGATGGGACCAGGAAAGCTTCATTTTGAACCTAGGAGGGAAACAAGCATAGAGCGCCAGTAGACCCCAATCAGGTGATGCCTCTGGCCCCAGGAAAGAAACAATACCAGTAGGTGACAGGCTCTGGGCTGTCCTGAACTGGAGCTAGCTATGAGTCCCTGCAGGTTGGCTCCCATTCTTTCCATAAGGCACCCTGGACAAATGCCACAGCTGGGTCTAGGAAGAGGTTCCGAATGATCCAGTCCTTTGTTTATCCTTAACCCTGTCTCAAAGCCAAAGGGGAAGGCTTTGGGATGATTGGGTGTGCAGGTAGCATTCTTGGACAGCTCCTTACATCTCCCTAAGGAGTTCGGGCTCAGCCTTTGATGCTGATGCTGATGCTGCCCATGGGCAGGAAGGTAAGGCCATGCACGAAGGGCACAGAGGCAAAAGTCGATGGAGTGCATCTGAGCCTCCACAGTGGTACCACCTGGATGCCTCAGCAATTGGGTACCGGTGAGGGTAATCAAGACCGAACATTGATGGAGAAACAGATATGGCCTCTTATCCATGGATGCATCGTTTTCGTAGCATACACTCCACCCCACTGTCTCACAGAATAAAACCAACACCACATACTTTGTCCTTGTCAGGGAACAAAACGAGCTCCAGGGCTCCAGGGCTCCAGGGCTCCAGGGCTCCAGGGCTCCATCCTAGGTCCTGCCATTTATTTAGTGGGTGACTTAGCTATCTTAGCCAAGTTCTCTCCACCTTAAAAAAACTTTTTAAATTAAAATAAAAATGTCCCATGATTTACAACTGTTTGTTAATGCCCATTGTAGTTCAGGCCAGTCCCAGGATCTAAAGACTCAATTAAACAAAATGTGTACATTTCTTATGGGAGGAATTTCCCCTTGCTGAGAATTCAGTAAAGCAGAGCTATCAGGAGAAAGCTTTTGTTTGTTTGTTTGTTTGTTTTATTTTCAAGACAAGGTTTCTCTGTGTAGCTTTGGCTGTTCTGGACTCACTTCGTAGACCAGGCTGGCCTCAAACTCACAGAGATTCGCCTGCCTCTGCCCCTCCCCCACCTAATGCTGGCATCACAGATGTGCGCCACCACGCTGGCGCATGTGGCATGGCTTAGCTAATGCTTATGAGAACCAGCCCTCTAACCAGAAGTATTTCACTGCTTACATAGGGTAGGGAGTATTGCCATAATCTTATCTATGTGAGCATTCCAGGGTGGTCTTTTCATCCCTGTCCCCAAAGAGATTTTTCTCTGGAACTAAGCAAATTTCACAGAAGGAAAAAAAAATCGCACATTTTCCATGAGGAGGACAGTTTCATCTTTGGCAAACAGAACCTAACAGTCGTTCGTATCTGCTAACCTTCAGTCAGGTCATCTTTCCCTCACTTTACAGCTGAGGGAAGGAAGGGCCAGCTTTAAAACTACGTGATGCTCCTGTGACTAAGCCATTGCCTCTAAGTGCAAGCCCTACCTTCTCTGGGAGGCTCTGCCCATAAGTGAGTGCCAAGCCGAGCCTAGGAGAACCATAAGAACATGATGGGTTTGCTTCCTCTAGGGCCTGAGGCATCTTGCTGTACTTCCGATCTCTGTGAGCAACACAGGAGCTTGGTGCATTGGCTGGAGCAGAGCCCGCACCCACTGGGTAGTTTTTCTAGCACTCCAGAAACAGCTTCTGTGTGTCCTTTGGGAGACTCCAGTCCTAGCTGAGCATTGTCCCCTTAGAGGTCTGGGCCGACACCATGGGCTTTACAATGTCCCCCTTCTGCTTCTTAGGGGCAGCTGCCATCTGAAGCAGAGGCCTTCATGCTGTCTTGGGATTCTTGCTCTTGTTCCCCTTCAACTTTGTCCTTATTCAAAATCCCTTTGGGGAGTGTGGGTGCCGTGACCCTTGCCTGCTGCCTGGACCCTGCCTCACGGCACCTGTGGTTACACAGCTGAGCAAATGGCAGAACTGGACTGTGACACTGGCCCAGATGGTTCTCCTGCCTTAGTTTCATCCACTAATGGCATCTGCCTCCTTCAGATTAGTGGAAGTGGGACTACCTCTGATCCCCAGGGTCCCTCAAGAGGCCTGGCTCTCCCTGTTTTTCAGGAGAGAGAAGAAAGACAGGGTGGCCATACTCCATGGAGGCTCACTTGCTGAAGATCTTACCTGCTTACAGTGGTACCTTGCCTGCCCATGACCCTGGGCCGCCGGTGGCAGAGTCCACTCAGAGCCTAGTCCACAACTAGTATTTGGACCAGGCAAAGAGCTCCTGGGCTCAGGTCAGGTGGTGTTTTCCCTTGTGTCCAGGGGATAAGCCACCCCCCATGGCTGTGTTATAGCCATAAAAATATCAAGTGAATCGCCAAGGGCTTCTCACCAGGGAGAAACAAATTACTACCCTACCCCTGCCCTTTAGTTTGGACCTCCAGCTGCCATCTTGGAACCATGAGATGACAATTTCAAATATTCAAAGTCCATAGCTCAGGGCAGCAGAGAGACAAAAATGTCAGAATTCTTCATGGCATTCCACAGGCCTAGTGTTGGCTGTTTGTAATGAAAATGTTCCCACTGGGCACAAAGCAGCCATTCCCAAGGAAACAGAAACACTGTGCTTACTTAGCACCTGCCAACCCTGCGTCTGCTGCCATTGCAGGCTGTCTCCCAGGAGAGCGGACCCCACCCTGACAGCTGGGGCCCATGTCTGCTCTGCGGTAGGGCTCCCAGGCCTCTGCAGGCACACCGTTGTCTGAGACAGACCTTCAGCAGCCTCTGGAGGGGAGGGTGTATAAATATGAGGCTTTGTGTTTTATAGGATAGTCAATATTTATTCAGCCTGATGGAGCAATGTACAGGGAAGAGTAGAGAGATCATAAAATGTGTCCAGTACTAAGGCTTGAGGTCATGTGGCCTAAGAAGTTTCTCCCTGCTCTGCTTACAAGGCCACACTCAGCAGAGCCAAGAGTGAAAGACTGAGGGAGGAGGGACTAGAGCTGGCCAGCGAGGATAAGGTGAAAGCCAACCCAGCACGTGTAGACACTGACAGGTCTCTGGGCATCTTCTTGGCAGTTTTGGTCACAGATGGTTTGTCTGAAAGGCAGGGCAGGAACCAGTGTCCCTTTGTCTCTTCCTGTAGGCAATCTCATGGCAGACTCCACAGTTATAAAGGCAGCAACTGTGGGGGTTCTGTCAAGTCTTTAGAGGTTCATGGGTGATATGTGCTCTTGTCCGACCGGGCGTGTGCATGCACGTGATGCACGCGCACGCAGCTGATGGAAGGTGCATTTCCTCAGGTGCCTGGCTTCTCTTGCATCCCATGCTGTTCCCTGTAGTGTGTCTCCTCTGCTCTGTGGATTTTTGTCTCTCAGTGTCTGAGCCTCTCATCTGGGCTGCTGTGTTCCTTCTAATCTCCCTGTTTTTCCTTTCCCTCTTACTCTGGGTCTCAGTCTCTTTAGATGACTCTAAGGAAATATTTGAAACTGAGTGGCTGAGATTTGCTATGTGTGCTGAGGAGGCCTGGGTCTAGGTACCACAGAGCCCAGGTTTGGCAAGGGCCCTTTTCCGGTCAGAGGGAACCTCCTCACTGTCTCCTGCCCGAAACTAGGGTAGCTAGATCTCTGAGTCCCTTTTTTAAGGGCATCAATACCATTCACAAGGACTCTACTTCTGAGATTTAAAAATTCCTCCAGGGTCAGGCATGGTGGCACACGCCTCTAATGCTGGCACTCAGGAGGCAGAAGCAGTCAGATCTCTGTGAGTTCCAGACCAGACTGGTCTACAAAGCAAGTCCAGGACTGCTAGGATTTATTACACAGAGAAATGCTGTCACAAAACCACTCCCCCTCCAAACAAGCAAACAAATACTCAAAACAAACAAACAAACAAACAAAAAAACTTTTTCCTCAAGGGCCGCGTTCCCATTGGGAACTGCCATTTGACATGGGTAGTAGAAAGACTCCAAATTGTGGTATGCAGTCTTTTGTTTGTTTGTTTGTTTGTTTTTGTTTTTTTGTTTTTCGAGACAGGGTTTCTCTGTGTAGCCTTGGCTGTCCTGGATTCACTTTGTAGACCAGGCTGGCCTCGAACTCACAGCGATCCACCTGCCTCTGCCTCCCGAGTGCTGAGACTACAGGAGTGCGCCACCATTACCCAGCTGTAGTATGCAGTCTTAATATAGCAGTCTACTGTTTCCTTTGGCCAGGTTGGGCAATTCGCCCCCCTCCCCTCAAAAAAAAACTTTCAGAGCTCTGCCAGGACTTTTGGATCGGCTCTGAACCTGCTGCCTGATACTTAGAGCCCCTCCCCCATCATTTCCAACCTGACCTTGATTTCTCTCCTTACAGGCGCTGTGTGCTAACCTAAGCAAATCCATCAAAGCTCAGCTTAAACGTCTCCTCCCTTTCTTTTAATCTCCGTGCGTCCTTATTGCTTTCCTTGATAAGAGAGAGAACTTCCCTGCCTTTGGGTCACTGTAGCCATTTATATTTACTGCACTGCAATCATTAGAATTCTCTGCTGTGTGTGTGCATGTGTTCGTCTTTCACTTATATAATAGATCAACGATTCTCAACCAGGGCAGGACTCATTTGGCACTGTTTGCAGAAATTCTTGGTTGCCACTGACATTGTAGGTGGAGGTCAAGGATGCTGCTATCAATATCCCACAACGCACAGGACAGCCCCTCACTGCAAAGAAATAACCAATCCCAAACAGCAATGATCCAAGGTCAAGGCATCCTGGATCAGTTCTTAAGCTTAGAGGATTAAAAACAAAAAACAAAAAACAAAACCGATGCTTCCTGTTCTTTCTATTCTGCGCAGGGTAGGGCTTTGAGACGGCATCTTCTTCAGTCATTCCAAATGAATGACTGGACAGTAAACATCTACATACCTTGCTTTAAGCCTGCAGATGGATGCCTGTTGCCTCAAGTGATGTCTCATTGGCTTTACTACTTACACGTCTCACTAGCCATCATGTGTAGTAACCCTTCATCATTGGTACTCTCTGAGGCTCTCCTGCACTGTTAGACCCCATAAGGCAAAGTCCTAACTCATGGTGCCCAGGATGCTCAGGAAACCCTTCACTAAGGCAGGTTTTAGCATATTGCATCTTTGTCTTTCTAGAGGGTCAAAAACAGCAGCCCTCTGTTGCCGTGTCTCTGACCCTTTTGTGGAACTCCAGTTAGCAATACTCCGTGCACTCATGACACTACAAGGTGACCTTAACATCGTCCCTCATTTTGATGAGTACAGCTCCCCATGCCACTCCTTGCTCTTTAGCTAAGGACCCACAGGATGAATTCCTACCTAGGTTTAATTCCAGGAAAACATTTTGTCTCTAGAGATGAATATGTATTCTTTATGCTGTCAGAAAACACAAATCTATGCAATCCAATATGTTTCTCTTTTTCGGTTTAGCTGCCAGGAAAGTTAAGAGACCAAATGAAACGGCCAAGTGTGAGGATCTGTTTCATTCAGGTGTCTGAAACTATC
Organism: Acomys percivali; assembly: GCA_907169655.1. NCBI lineage: Eukaryota > Metazoa > Chordata > Mammalia > Rodentia > Muridae > Acomys > Acomys percivali. The sequence goes on from OU015751.1 coordinate 116,893,771, forward strand.
TATTTCTTTTGCTTTCATCAGCAAGAGTGTTATCCTTAGATGCCTTTCTCCTGCGTTCACCTTTAAGCTGCCTCAAGTCTTCTGGAAGTAAGTAGGATACAAATCTTAACTAAAAACAACCCCACCTCCCAATCTTGCTGATGACGTCATCTCAGGCATCTTCTTCTGTGGGCATGGGGGGAGGGGCGGGGCAAGGTTCTGGATGGAGGTGACCTGGCCTGGGACTCTGGCTTTGTCATTTGTCATCTGTGTGACCTTGGCTGTTTCTTAACCTCTTGTTATAGCTGTGTCACAGGGTTATTGAAAGGATCAAATGAGAGATGGTGCAGCAGTGGAGCAGGCACCTTTTTGTCAGCAATAGAGGAAAGATGCTTCCCATTCCAGCGCCAGCCTTGTCTTCAATGTCCACAGCTTGCTGTCGGTTCCGGCCGGTGCCCTCAGCAACCACTTTTGTGTAATGGTAGCAAAATTTTCACTTCAAGGGGGATTCTTACAGCCCTCGATTGCCTTCCCCTCCCTCTAGAGGTAGTGCAACCCATCCGAAGCTGCCACTCTCTCTTTCTCTGATTTTAATTGCCTAGGTAAGCTACATAAACAACAGCAAAACATTCCACTTTGTGGGGTAGCAGCAACAGCCTCGGATTGGGCTGCTACAATTGCTATTTTCAGAATCTGGCACTGGGGTGGCTCCTGCCACTTCCTCTGTAGTTGGCCTTGAGGTTTTCCATTGTAAATCTAGAGAATATGGGCAAAAAGCCAACTTGCTTCTCCCCCCCGCCCCAAGGATGGGATGGATTTAGAAACCAATGAAGGACTTGGAATGTTCTATATCTTTATCATGAAATTGTTTGCTTTCATTCAGAAGTCATGAGCCTTGACAGAAAGTAAGAGGACAGTGTTAGTTGCAAAGAATCTCAAGAATTTCAGAGCAACTCGAGTCTCTCATTTTCTTGAGAGGAAGATGGGAGAACCGAGGCTCACAGGGACACCTGGCTTCTCTATCAATTAGAACATCTGGTGTCCCAAGGCTGGCTCCAGTGCTCACTGGATTGGGCTCTTTGTCTGCTACCTAGGTTACTAAAATAGGGACCCTAAACCCAGAGATAGTGGCATCCTTGTGAATGTACGTGTGTGCGTGTTTGTATGTATAGGATGTACACATGCACTGTGGCTGTGGATTTGTGTGTGCCACGGTCACACCTGCAGAGGCAGAGGATGATGTCTCGGGTGTGCTGGCCCTCACCTTCCTCCCTTTCTTGTTTTGCTGCATTTGTCAGGTCAGCTGGCTAGAAGCTTCCAGTTTCCCTTGTGTTTACCTCCTGCGTCCCCACGGAAGTGCCAGGGCTACGGGCGTTCTTGTTATCACACCCAGCACTTGTACGGAAAGAGAGGTTTGAACTCAGGTCCTCATACTTGTGAAGGAAGCATTTTCCCTCACTAAACTACGCCCCTTGCCCCAACAGTGACGTTATTTATCGAGTAGAGAAGATGGTTAGAGCTAAAGTTGGTAAACATATTAGAGCTGTACTGTCCAGTTAGGTCACTACCAGCTACATGAGGCTCTGTAAATTGAAAATCTAGTTGGATGGAAATACGATTTACTAGCCGCGTTCCAAAGGCTCAGCAGTCACCTGCAGCTAGTGGTGGGTGTACAGACAGCTCAGAGGTGGGTGTGTTCTTTGCTGCACAAAAGTCTGCTTTACATTCTTGTTCTAGACCCTGAGTGGAGACCAAGGCAAAATAAAGGCATGCCTTCAGGCCAGTCATTCCTTACAACCCAAGGAGTGTTCTTTGTAGGGGGCTGACATTTGTCTGGGGTCCCAGCGGGTGGCCTGCCACAGCTCTGCTGGTCTGGTGTGTGCCCAGCTTGCCTTCCAAATCTCTCATACAGTTATAGAAAGCTGGTTCCCACGGGCAGCAGGAGGCCTGGGCAGAACGTGTGTAGACCCCGGAGGTTGTGATTCAGATATGGGGCGGAGTCTGGCCATCTTAAACTCACTGAAGAAGACAATGCTGCCCTTGAAGCAAGTAGCACTTCTTTTCATCATAGCAAAATGTCCAGAACTTACTTCCTGGAGGGACAAGGGGTCACCGGAAGACCAGACTAGCTATGTATTTGCCTGTTTGAATACTGCCTGGGAAAAATGGATGTGCACAAATGGCGTTAGGTGCTAAGGCAGTGCTGAAGTTGCCAGGGGATTTCTGCCTGACGTATCTTGGATCATACAAATCTACAAGGTGTTCTCATGGTATCTCTCCCAGGCCCTGGATCCAGAGTCCCCTAGCTGACCTTGACTTTTTTCCTTCTTTCCCTGCTTCTTGGGAGCTGCTGGCTCAGGGACAGCTTCTTCGCTCAAGCACCCATGTGGTACCTTTGAAGCTTACAACAGTCTTTTTTTCCTGGTCCCAAAATAGTTCCTCTGAGATTACCCTTGATGCCCAGGCTGTTATTATCCCATGTTCCTGGCTCTGTTCCCCTCATTCAGATAAGCCTGGCACACGGAAGGTTATATCTGTCTTTTGCCTCTGACTTCACACTTTCCCCCACGTATATTTTTAATAATATCATCACCGTCACCACCCACTGAGTTCTTACCAAGCTCCAGAAACTGCAGAGTGCTTTTATAGGAGCTACCTAGAACCAACCTATTTCACTCCACAGCGGCCATCTTGATCCAAACCGCCACTGCCTCTCACTGCGACCATCGCAAAGGCGGCCTGACAGGTCTTTTTTTTTTTTTTTTTTTGTGCTCTGTCTCTTTTCTTCTGTTTTCCACCAGTGAGGCCAGAAAGATTTCTATTAAGATGTGAAATAGGTCATGTTCCTCCCCCTGCCTCAGCATCCTCGCTTCTGACTCAGGAAAAAAAGACAAGCTTTTATAGCAGGCTTTGATGCTCTGTGCAATCGGCTCTGCCTGCTGACATCATGGTAACCCCATTTCTTACCAAACTCCCCTACACTCTCTTTACTGCAACTCAGCCACATGGAGCCTGAGGGCCTCTGCCCTTGTCCCCGTGTGTGTGTGTGTGTGTGTGTGTGTGTGTGTGTGTGTGTGTGTGTGAGAGTGTGTGTGTGTATGTGTGTGTGTGTGTGCGCGAGTGCTATGCATGCATGTGCACATGTGAATACATGAGTACTCTACCATATGTAGGGGTGTGGTGGCTAGAAGTGGACATTGGGTGTCTTCCTTTGTCACCCTTATTTTTCTGAGACAAGGTCCCTTACTGAACTTGGAGTGTTCCATTTCAGCTAGGCTGGGCAGTCAGTGAGCCCCAAGACTTACTTGCTCCCACCTCCAGCTTTAGAGTCACACCCCACACCTGGCTTTTACATGGGTACTGGGGATTTGAACTCAGGTCTTCATGCTTGCACGCTGGCTGCTTTATCCACTGAGCCACTGTTCCAGTCCTGCACTTGCGTTTTCTCTGCCAGATGTCTGTATGGCTGGCTCCTCCTCTGCCCCCTCAAGTCTGTCTGACTCCGTAGTTGTTTCTCCAGAGACTTCTTTTGGTTACCTCATTTTAAAATATACCAATGCACACACAGTTGTCCACAGAGTAGCAGCAACACACAGTGTGCCCACAGAGCAGCATTAACATGCTATATACTTCACTTAATCATTCGCTTTAGATTTATTTATGTGTGTGAGTGTTTTGCCTGCATGTATGTCTGTGCACCACATGTGTGTGTGGTGTCCTCGGAGGCCTAAAGAGACATCAGATGTCCTGGAACTCTTGTTACAGACAGCTGTGATCTGCCATGTGGGTGCTGGGACTCCAACTCAGGTCCCCTGTAAGAGCAACAGGCGCTCTTAACCACTGAGCCAGCTCTCCAACTCATATTTGTTACTTGACATTCTTTGCTAACTAAAACTCCTAGCTGTATGAGAATAGGGACTTTTATCTGTTTGATTTGCATGTGCCTTGCATAGGATGAGTTCAATACATATTTTTTGGGGAGCTAGGACCAAGTGAATGATTCTCCCCGATCCTTGGATTATAGGCGATTCCTGCGTTATGGGTAGGAAAAATGATGTTTAAGGGTAAGCACTGTTGCCTGAGATTCCACAGCGGTTCTCAGATCTCCCGTATGTCACCCAACACACGCTCCCATTCGTGGCAATAGCATCCTCTGGAGAGTCTCCCGGGCCCATCATTTGCCACATGTCCCACAGCTTACTGGTGTCATCAGGTGCTTCCAAGCTTGCCAGCTTCCATCAAAGCACATTCAAGCGACTCTCAATGTTCTTGGATACTTCTAGCATTTCAAAAAGGAACAGTGTCTCCTTCCCATGAACGCCATAGAACCTCAGAAAACAGATTCTCTAAAGCCCCGGAAGTAGCCACTGCAGACTTGGGGAGGGTAAGCGGGTGCTATAACATGAATCAGCAATGCTGCCGCAGGTTCACCCTATTCATCTGGAGGGTGTGGAACCTTTGGGAGGTGGGGCCTGCCGGGTGGGAACAGTCCAGTAGAGGTCTTTAAAAGTCACGTGCTCTTCCTGTTTCTGACTCCCACTGTTCTCTGTTTTCTTGTGTGAACAGGCACTGCCTCAAACCCTGGCAGTCACAGAAGCTGCTCTGCCGTGCCTTCTCAGCCAGGATGGACCGAGATCCCTTGAACCTGAGAGCCCAAACCAAACCTTGCTCTTGTAAACTGTCTCTGTTGGGGAGTTTTGCCCACAACATGACAACAGTCATAATACGTGGGTAAGAAACCGCTCTGCCAGATGAAATTAGAATGGGCAATTACGTCTTTCGCTTTGACTTAGAAGAATGGAGAAGATGCTAACAAAGAAAGACTGGGCTTCTGGTGTATATTTACATGTCGTAGTTAGAAGACAGCTGTGTCTGCATGTGAGTGGAGGTCAAAAGCTGACCTCAGTGTCTTCCTCTGTTGCTCCGCCCCTTCCCCATCTTCTGTATTGAGGCAGGATGGCTGGTTGAACTCAGAGCTTGTCGAGCGAGCTTGCTGGGGTGGGGGAGGGGTCACACCTCGGCCTCCTGTGTCCAGGGATTTCAGGCCAACTGCTGCACCTGCCCAGCATTTTATGTGCATGATAGACTTCCCAACTCGGGCTTCTTGCTTGCGGGGCAAGCACTTTAACCCCCGAGCCATCTTCCCAGCCTCACCATTGAAACACTTTTTAATATTAACGTTAGAGTGTTTATTACACTTGTTTCACCTTCTAACCCAGCATTAGTGTTTCCGTGATGAACAATATTTATGCAAACATCAAATGTTTCAAATGATGCTTCAGAATATAGTAATGAATATCTCCAACAACAATAACAAGCTATCGTGTGTCTCCTGTTATGATGAGCGATTAAATAAGTCTGACCATGCTTTTAAAAATAATTGTTTTATTTGTTGAGATTATAATCACATTATTTTCCCTTCCCTTTCTCCCCGCCCCCGCCCCACCCCCCAAACACTCCCATATATCATCCTTGCTCTTTCAAATTCATGGCCTCGTTTTCATTAATTTTTATTACATATACATACATACATACATGCATACATACACACACATACACACAAACACACATATTCCTAAACAGAAACACAACTGCTTAGTCTGTGTAATGTTGCATGTATGCACACTTTCAGGGCTGAGCATTGGCCATTGGATGCCCAGTTGGTGTGCTCTGTTGTGGAGAAGATGACTTCTTCTGCTCTCAGCACTCCTTGGCTGCCTGTTGTGTATCAGTTGAGGCCTCCTCACAGGCTTTCCCCATTCACGTTAGCTTGCCTATTGTTTTTGTTTTTGTTTTTGTTCATCTCGTGTTTAGGTAGTCAGGATGGTGAGACTTTTGGGGTATACCCAACACAGTCCCTAACCACGTTCTAAATATATATATATATTTTTTAAAATACCCACAGGTAAGTGTAGTCTTCACTCCTCATCAAGACACTCCTCTTTGCAACAGCTGGAAACCGCTTTAGAAAACCACAGCCAATCAGAATGCAGAGCTGTGGAGCCCAGTCGCACCTGGTGCATCCACAGTACAACCCCTGCACCTAAGGTTCAGGGAGCATTGCAGAACAGGAGGTGGGGAGACTGTAAAAGCCAGAAGGACAGAGAGCTTGCTGGGAGATGGTGTCTTCTAGGAATGCCATTGTAACCATTTTTAAGGGTACAGAGCAGTAGCACTAAGTGTCTTCCCTTGGCTGTGCAACTGAGGTTCAAACCTCGGTACCACTCATACCAACTCTCCATCTCCTCCTCCAAGCCACGCAGCTGCTGTTCTACCATCTATCTCTGAGTCTGAGCGGTTCCCACCTCCCATACATGCTACTATATGTCTTTTTGTGATTGCTCTATTCCACTCAGTGTGGTGTCCTGGAGTGCCGCGCAAGTCATAGCACTGGCTTCTTTTGGAAATTGATTTCTGTATATGCTTCATTTGGTTGTGTTGGGTGTATAGGAGCAAGGGGGGGGGGTATTTTAAAAAATGTTTATTTTCTTACATTGGCTTTGTCTGTATTTATGATACTTCGAAGAACACTTTGTTCACAGCCACTCTGTTCAGTGAGGCTTGCCACAGAGAGATGCTGTCCTATTTAATTATACCCTTTCCATTAGAATACAATCATTTATTAAAACACTTAACCGCCCCTAAATAGAGAACAGTACCTAAGTAAGGCGGCAGTTTGGTACGTGTGGAAGCCACGGTTGCCAGGCTGTCTCTAGGCATCCAGGGTCCTCAGGAATGTGTCAAGGCCACTGAGGAGAGGTGGGTGCGGGGAGGGAATTCCACTCTCACCCTCCCCTCTTGCTTTAAGCAGGCTAGTTCCAGTTCCCCTTTACACTGTGAGTGGGTGCAGCACATTTTTCTCCAGCTTAAAAAAAGGGCTCCACAGTGTTTCACCCATTATTGGAGTGTTTATATGTTAAATACAGATCCATGCCTCTCACAGACACAGGGTGTTGTTGCACATCCTGACTCCACTGATCATGTGACTTGTTCTGACCAATGAGGGTACTGTTCTGTGATAAGTTTAATTCCTAATGCAAGCCCCTCCTGGCCACTCTCAATTCTCTCTTTCTCTCTGTCTCTGTCTCTCTCCCTCCCTCCCTCTCCCTCCTCTTTCTCTCCATCCCTCCCTTCCTTTGTTTCTTGTGTATGAGATGTGTATTTATGTGTGGTGTCTGTGTATATGTGCTTGTCCAGATGTGCATGTAGATGCATGTATGTGCATCTGTAGAGGCTAGAATTTGACATCAGTGTCTGTATCTATCACTTTCTGTTTTCCTTTTTTTTTTTTTTTTTTTTTTTTTTTTTTTTTGCCTTGTTTCTTATGGGACTCACTGGTTCAATTAGGCCGGCCAGCCAATGAGCTCCAGGGATGCAGTTATCTCTCCACAGCACCAGAATTACAGGCATGTGTGGCCATGCCTGGCTCTTTATCCGAGAGCTGAGGAATCCAAACTCAAGCCCTCACCATAGCAAGCATACTGCTAATTGAACCATTTCCTCAGACTCCTCTGTTTTCTTTTCCCAAGGTCACTAGCAATGTTTCTGTCATGGCCACTCTATCAACCTGCTTGCCAGGGTGACAATGATGAAAATGACACGGAGCCAAGTGTTCAGACCAGCAGGAGGTAGAGAGAACCCTTTGCTGTCTAAAGCTACTGAGTTTTAGGGACTCACTTGTCACTGCAGTGTGTCCCAGCCTATCCTGACTGATACACAAAGGCGTTAGGTGTGGACTTGGGAGACTAGTGAGATAACACCAAGACTTTGTAATCCTTAACTCTGCTGAAACATAGTTGAAATGGGTTCCACTCTCCATGGCCCCTGTTGGACTGGGATTTGTGGATCTGTTGGGGGATGGTCTGATGTATTTTGATACTAAGTCCTGCTTGCTGACTCTGTGACCCACCTTTTGCTTAATAAAAAAACCATCCCACCTGGGCAGGGCAAAGGAGATAGGTGGGGCTAGGAGAGAGAGGAATTCTGGGAAGAAAAAAGATGGCGACGAAGAGGAAGGAGAAAGACCCGGAGAGAAGAGGAAGGCCGCCATGGGTTAGATGGAGGAGAAGCACATGGCTGGATGGAGAATCCAGCCCAGATGAAGAACATTAGCAAGTATATGGGATTATAGATGGGAGGTAGCTTGATAGAGGTTATTGAAAACAGATGGCATGGGATTGAGACAGGGATCCCATGCCAGTCCCACTATGGGAGGTAGTTTAGAGGATTGATATCTGCCCTGCCCCAGGTATTTTAAAATATAACAAGTATCTGTGTCTTGATTGATCGCTAGCCAGGCCTACTGATAATACTAATAATACTGGTAATTTAAAAAACAATATGCACCTCCCCACACCCCCCATGCTTAGCCTCTGTGCGTGCCTGGAAGCCAGGAGCTCTCAATACTAAGCTTCCCAAACTGATCTGCTGCTGCAGAGTGAGCCTGTGCCAGGAAGGAAATCCTCTGGTAGTCAGAGGTTTTCTCATTTGGCCTAGCAATGTTCTGCAATCCTTCTTCCTCTACTGCCACTTTCACCTCGACAGTTTACGAGAGGAAAACAATTACACTCTTTTTCCTCAGCAGCTTCCTAGCTGAGCCAGACTGAGGAGAGAGAGAGAGACAGACAGAGGCAGAGGCAGATGCTGGGAGGGAGAGGATGGAGGAAGAAGAAGAGAAGCAGGCAGCAGACTATGTAATCACAGGCTTCTAAGTGGGTGCTTATCAAAGGGGGGCCCAATGTATTGTGTTGTCAGTCTTGGGGCAGCCTTGTTAAAATGCCATGCTGGCTGTGAACGTCATGTGATTCCCAGGCATGCTAAAGTTGACAAGCTGCTGTAAACCAGTTTGTAACTTCCCTCTTTGATCTTATGGCATCAAAAACATTCTACATGTAATATTAGGAGATTCCATTTATTTCAGTCTAGTCTCAGTATATACACTTTGTGTTAAAAGCATGTTGCTTAGGGAGGCGGGTGTGGTGGAGGAGGCGGGTGTGGTGACGCAAGTCTTTAATCCCAGCACTCGGGAGGCAGAGGCAGGCAGATTGCTGTGAGTTCAAGGCCAGCCTGGTCTACAGAGTCCAGAACAGCCAGGGCTACACAGAGAAACCCTGTCTCAAAAACAAAAACAAAAACAAAAACAAAAACAAAAACAAAAACAAAACAAAAACCCAGAAAACCAGAACATGTTGCTTAATGTTCAGCCAGCTTCTAAATTTACCTTTTCACAGATGGTAACTGAGTGTGTCAATATTTTGAAGTAGCTATTTGTTTGTTGTTTGTTTGTTTTTGAGAGAGGGTTCCTTTGTGTAGTCCTGGCTATCTTGGAACTTGCTCTGTAGACCAGGCTGGGCTCAAACTAAGATCCGCCTGCCTCTGCCTTCCAAGTGCTAGGATTAAAGGTGTGCGCCACCATACCCTGCCACCCCTCATTTACATCCTTTAAATGGTCTCTTCCTTAAAGAGAAAAACAAAAGAAAAGCTCAATGATTGATGGAGATGAAGTCAACTAAGGAAGATTGCTATAGAAACAGGGTAGTAGCAGTGGACACTGATGACCAATTACGAGTCTAGCACTTGAGATACATGTTTCATATATCCTGGCAACTGCGCATTGAGGGAGGAGCACTGGAGAATTTGCATATAATTGAGCTAGGCTCACTCAGGTCAAGTGACTTGCCCAAAGCCGCTTAGCTCTGCCACACCACAAAATGACTGGGTTTCAAAATCCGCATTCTCATATCAAGCTACTTTGTCCTTTTGAGGGACTGAGACAGAGGAGGCCGGAAGCACACCATAAAGATGGAGGGGAAACTGAGGCAGAGCATGAATTATGTCCAGAAGCCATACATGAAATCGCATTTAGTTTACAAGACTGACTATATATTATAGTGTGGAAAATATGGAAAGACGAAACTACATACTAGCATTTCCTCTGAAGAGGATTTGCCTGTCTAGTGGAGAAAAAAAAAAACAACCCTCCTTTCAATATGAACTTGATTTCATTCCATCGAAGTAGGCCAGAGGAGCTGGCAGAATCATAGCTGGTCCTTTATTGAAGCTCTGTTTGAGGAAATTAAAGTAAGAGGGGACAGCACAATGAAGCCACTGTGTTTCTGTCACTGAGGCAATATTAAGACTCTATCGCAGCAGGCGCACTGATCGTTTCTATATGAGCTGTCAGCAGGCTGGTGGACAGAGACCTTCCGCATGGAAACATCTTTGTACACACTTGTAGTGGAAGTTTCGGTTTCTTTAAAAACTCAGTTATGTTATGTAAGCAGGTTTTTGTGGAATATGGAGTTGCCTTCAGTTTGTCCACAGTTGATAATTGCCTCGTATGGGGTGTGGTCTTTGCCAGGTAGAGTTAATAAAATTCTGAGGACTCTCGGAGAGCATAAAATAGTAGAGCCCAGAGAGAGGAAGGGATTCAGAGGGGACTCACAGAGAAGGAAGGCTGCTTGTTTGTCCTGCTGTGCTTGCTGTTTGCTGTTGCTGAACTGCTAGGTATCCTGACCACTGAGATTGGTATTTTCCCAAAGAACCAGCTGACCTTAACCAGCCGGAACTAAATCTAAAAAAAAATGTCTCTCCTTGTAACTTCGTTTCTCTCCTGCCTAAGGTTGGGGGACTGGGAGGGAGGTAGAAGCTTAAGGAACCCCAAAATAAAGAGCAGTGACTATACACACTGCACTACTAGTCATCCTCCTGCAGGCGACGGGAAGCAAGAGAGATCCGCCAAGAGGGCTGTTGATCTCACGAATGGACACTGTCACAGAAGGTGAGCGTTCAAGTGCATTCTCCTTTAACCCCTGGAAGCTCCCACGACTTCCTGGCCAAGTGTCACTTTCATGTACATACCCAACTGCTTCCCGAATGCTCTCTAACACTTCTTCATTTAGCCGACCGTAGAGTGCATGTATATGCCTTCATCCTCCTCGGCAAGGCATCCTCCAGTGCCGTGGGAACAGCACAGGTGCTTATTCGAAACAGTCATGGTTTCCTGTTATGAGTTTTCCATGCTTGGTCTAGACCTGGTCATTGGAGGCAAAATGCCCCCACAGTGTTAGGCATCAACTTTTGGCAGAGAGGGCTCCTGTGAGGTGCCTGCTAGGAGCTGATCTGGCGTAACTCAGTTCCCCAGCACTGAATTTGGAAAACTGACCTGTACTTAGGGGGGTGGGGGATGGTTGTAGACTCCCCAACGCCTTCAGTGCCTGCAGGTTGAATTCCCGCCTTTGGGGGCTTTGGCACCTGGTGTTTGAAGGAGCTTCTTTATCTCCTTCTGAAGTTTCTGCTGTGGCTGATGTTTGGGCGGAGAAGAGCAAACCTCTCAAGTTCCTCCTCACAAGGTTTTATGCTTTGTTTCCTCACAGCAAGGTAATGGTAACTAGGGGGCTGATTGGGGGAGGGCGTCTTTCCTGTACTGGTTGGTGCCCGGAGACCTCTGGGCACTTCACGGGAGCCATCAAATACCCACCTATGCTAGATATGTGCGCTGCACAAGTATTTCTCTCCTCAGGCACCCATTTTTTCAAAAAATCAGATGTGTGTGTGGGGGAACGTACCCCTTGGGTGTGTCTCAAACTACAGAGGAGTGTTCCTGGTCTGTAGTCTCCCAAGCTTTGTGGTATTTTTTCCCCACTTTATCCAAAGAAACCTATAAGTCTCTGAGGTAATTTCCTCATGGGCTCCCCTTTGCTGCTGAGATGGACAGCTTCTCTGAAGTCCAAGAGAGTTTGAGGCTGAGACGAGCCCAGCACAGAAGAAGGTACTTAACGGCACTTCATTCTTGGTGCCCAAATGACTTGAAAAGAAAGGCAAGAAATCAACGCTTAGAATCTACCAAACCACCACCACAGCTATGAAGCCAACTCCAGAGATGGCACGGATACAACAGTGCATGGAAATACCAGGTCCCTCAGGTCCTGTCAGGTCCTAAGCTGTCCTGGAACTCAGTGTGCCTCCCTAAGCCCTAGCACTCCTGCAGTACAAAAATGTCAGTGTGCAACACCTCATGAAAACCAATATTGTGTGTATCACCCTCCTATGGAAATAAATGACCCCAGTAGAATGGGGAACAAACTCTCAAGGAGCATAAATAACCATTATGGGCATCTCTGCATGACTGCCAGGTATTGAATCCAGATGCTGACCAAACATTAGAAAGATTTGTAAACGGCGAAGCTGGAGAGGGGAAGCAACCATCCACATATCTTGACATTTTCACATTTATTTTATTTTTTTGCCAAAATGGAGTCTTTAACCTTTGCTTTCTGGAATAAGAAAGAACTCAGAGTCCGGTGGGCAGTCACGCTATCTGGCTGTAGATGGGACGCTAGCAGGGTAACGATGGGTCTGGGCTCTGCTAGGATCATTGCTTTTGAAGGTACCTGCCTCCCGGTGGGAAAAAAGGCAACGGAGGAACAAATGATTTAGCCAGACCTGCCTCCCAGCCTCCCATGGAAAACTTCAGAGTGTGAGAGTAGTGCGGCCAGTTAGGAAAACATGGAGTATCTCGCCGACCAGCCACCTGGGCCCCGGCCTGTTCTTTCGTTCCTTTCCTGATTTCTTTCCCTGGTTGCGATCACCCAGTGGGGTTGGCCAATCTCCAGCGTGGTGCCTGCCGCCACTTTTCCTTAGCACATCTGGCCTGGAGACGGGGCTCTTTTTCTTGAGCTATCTATATACTCCAGCAACCTCTGTGGTCAGTGGAAGCTGACTCTCAGAATGGACTCATTTACCTCTCTGAGAAACACCAGGAAAACCATGCCTAAGTTTGCCACAGTTGGGCTGGAGAGATGGCTCAGCGCTTAAGAGCACTGACTGCTCTTCCAGAGGTCCTGAGTTCAATTCCCAACAACCACATGATGGCTCACAACCACCTATAATGCCCTCTTCTGGCCTGCAGGTGTACATGCAGGCAGAGCACTGTATACATAATAATAAATAAATAAATCTAAAATAATAATAATAATAATTAATAAACTCCAAAAAAAGTTTGCCACAGTTTCTCTTCGACTCACACACATATAGGTGCTTGTGTTAGTCACAACAGTGTTAGTAACTAGCTTGTTGGTTACAGTTGCTGTGACAAAACACCTGAGAAAATCAGCTTCAAGGAGGAAAGATAATTTTCTCTCACAGTTTTGGAGATTTCTATCAACAGTCAGGTGCTCTATTGGTTTGGGGCCTGTGGAGACGCATGGTGTACATGGTGGACAAGACTGCTCACTTAGCAGCAGCTATGAAAAAAAAAAAGTAAAAAGGAGATGGCCAGGTCTCATCATCCCCTTAAAAGTCATGTCCTCAGTCACCTAACTTCCTCCCACAAAGTCCTGCCACCTCCTAATGGTTCCACCATGTCCCAACAGCACCATACGCCGGAGCCACATCGTCTAATCATAGGCCCCTAGGGGGCGCTTCAAGTCTGAAGCACAGCTGTGCTCATAAACTACTTACTGAGCGAATGAAGGGCGTGGCCAGGAGCAGAAACATGATTCGTGGTTCATGGAGGAGGGAAGGCATGGCTCTAAAATATGTTTAAGCTCCCAATGCACTTTTCGTTGACCTGGTCAGTCCTCCGCTCCGTTCATTCAAAAAGGAGCATCAAGTGACCGCAGGTATCAGTTAGGGTTTGTATCACTGTGATGAAGCTCTGTGACCAACAGCAACGTGGAAAGGAAAGGGTCAGTGTCTTCTTACACTTCCAGGCGACACTCCATCTTTAAGGGGGATCAGGGCAAGAACGCAAGCAGAGCAGGAACCTAAAGGCAGGAGCTGATGCAGAGACCACAGAACACTTCTTACTGGCTTGATTTCCGTGGCTTGCTCATGCAGCTCAGGATCTGCCCCCAGTGGTGGCGCCATCTCCGGTGGCTGGGCTCCCTTACTTCAGTCATTAATCACTAAAATGCCCCCACTGACTTGCCTACAGGTACTCCAAGGGACACTTTCTCAATTTCTCTCCGAGGTTCCTTTTCCCAGATAACTTTAGCTTGTGTCAAGTTGACAAGCAACAATCACAACAACCATGACAGCTGACTGCTTGTCAATCTGCCGTAACAGCACATTACTATTAAACCATAACCTTTTCTTTCTTATTTATCCCCGAGATATCATGTTAATATTAACATCACAATATAAAATATTTCAACTTTTAAAAGCCCCACAGTCTTTAAAAATTCAAAGACTTTAAAAGTTTGGTCTTTTTTTTTTTTTTTTTTTTAATGTCCAAAGTCTCTTTCAAAGCACAAAGCTTTTCTAAAACATCCAAAGTCTTTTTTAAATTCTCAAGTCTCTCTAAAATTCCAAAGTCTCTTAACTGTGGGTTCCTATAAAACCAAAAATAAGTTACATGTTTCTTATTTCAAAAAGGAAGAGCCAGGGCACAGTTTCAATCAGATAAAAGCAAAACCAAAGTCTAATAGTATATAAAAAAAAGCTCAGTGATGGACATTTGGGATTCACTCACGATCTCCTAGACAACAAAAGGTTTGGGCAAGTCTGTTTTTCAGGCTAAGCCTCTCCCAGCGTGCATACCTCATCTTGTAGGCTCAGGCCAGCTCACTGTACACCTGCTGCTGTCCTTGGTAGCAATCCCACGGCACTGGCATCTCCAAAAATGTTGGGATCTGCACTGCAACTGGGCTGCTCCTTCACCAATAGCCTCCCTTGGGCTCTTACAGTGCCAAGCCTTAGGTGCCTTCCATGACTCCCTCAGGCCTTCCAAACCAGTATCACCTAACTTTACCACATTCAGCTGACAGCAGGAAGTAAAGCCTTGGTCCCCTTTGGACCACAGCTTACACATGCTCATCCTGAGGAAACACTTCCCTGGATGTTTTTGCCAGGATGATGATGTTCATCATCTTAATAGCTACTTGTTTTCCCAGCTCCAGCTAACCAGTAGCTCTTGTCTCAGGAGAGCAAAGGTTCTCCTTTATTGGTTTTGGTCTCTTCTTAATCACGGCCGATTCTTCAGCCCCAGCTGATGAGAACCAGAATCATAATACAAAATGGCAGCCAGCACAGGCAGCTGGTGGACTCTCTACAGCCAGGCCTTTCTTTTCTGCATCATCACTATTGTCTTCCAAGCTCCCATAGAACAGCCCACTGAGCTCTCAACACACAACGGCTTTTCCAACCCAAACTTCAAATGCCACCACAATGCTCCCAGGAATACACGGTCAGGTCTGCCCCAGCAATTCCCCGTGCCCTGGTACCAACGCCTGTCTTAGTTAGGGTTTCCATTGCTATGAAATACACCATGACCAACAGGAGCACGAGGAGGAAAGGGTTTGCTCATCTTACAGACAGTTACAGTCCGACATGAAGGGAAGTCAGGGCAGGAACTCGGGGCAGGAACCTGGAGGCAGGAACAGAAGCAGAAAGAACACTGCTTACCAGCCTGCTTTCTTATGCCAGCCTTGACCACCTGTCCAGGGTTGTCACTGAGCTGGGCCCTCTCACATCAACCATTAATCAAGAGAACTCCCCACTGACTTGCCTAAAGGCCAATCTTGTGGAGACATTTTCTCAAATGAAATTCTCTCTCTCCACTTATGTCTAGGTTTGTGTCAAGTTGCCAAAAACACACCAGCATAATAATTATAATTGTTGCAAAAGAGGCCCCCTGGCCCATGTAGAAGTTGATATTCTAAGAAACCAGTACTATGAAGTCTTCAGAAATGTCATGTCAGCTAACTTAATATTTCTAATAACATTGAAATGATTCTTGTTCAGTGTCAAAAACTAGAAAAAAAGAAAGTGAAAGAACTGAAAACCACGAGTCATTCTTCTCCAGACAAATACAATGGCCTTTAATATTTAAATGTGTCATCTTTCTGTTAATACACAAATATATATATATATATATATATATATATATATTAAAGTGTTTCTTAGTGGGTGGAGAGATAGCTGAACCATAAATACCGCTCGCTGTTTCTACAGAGGATCTGAGTTTGGTTCCCAGCACCCACACCAGGTGGATTCCAACCTCCTGTAACTCCAACTCCAAGGGATCCAATGCTCTCTTCTGGCCTCCGTGGGTCCCTACACATATGTGCGCGTACTCACACGCACATACACGCACATGCACACGATACACATAAATAAAAAATTAAAACAAATCTCACAATAAAAAACGTACCCTCCCTCTCCTCTTCCCCTGCCCCCACTTCCTTCCCCCTCCTTCCTCATGGCTCCCTCTTACTTCCTTCCTCTCCTTACTTTCTCTCCTTTTTTTTTCTCCTTCCTGTTTTTCCTTCCTTTGTCTCCATTTAGGCAAAATTAAGATCATGCCATGCATGGTTTGGAAACCCATATTTTTTTCATTTAAAAGTATATTGTGAGCATCTTTCTAGATAAATGTCTACAATTTAGTGTTTAGGAATGAATTTGTAGTTTTCCATCAGGATGCAATTTTCTCTTTGGGGTCAAACGCTGTATAGTTAACAATCCCAGGCCTTTCAGAAAATGCATTTACATAAGGCACTTAAAAGAGAACGATCAAATTTCCTTCCTTCCCACCCTCCCTTCCAAATAACCAAGAAGTTAGATTTTTCTACAAACAGAAAATTGGGATGACAAATTTAAATGTCAGTGATTCTACTGGAGGGACGTTCCTGGGAGGAAGGTCGGCATGGGCTGTTCCATGACAGGCACACTTTTTGTTTTTCTCACAGAGGCCTTTTCTGCATTGGAAAGATCCCGCAGTGGGGAGAAGCTGCTCTCTCCTCCCCAGGAGCTGCAGGGACTTGGGTGGGCCACCCTCTCAGGAGCTTGGCCAGGGTTTTTTTTATTACAAAAGGCTGCTGAGTCTGTACTGCTGGAGTGGTTCCAGCAGCAGGTTAGCACTGCCTGCCTGAGCGCAGGGGGATCCCTGCAGGTGACGACAGTCAGATCTGAGCACCTTCTCCGTTGATGATAACCTCAGCGGATGGCTCGTTACACTGGGAACAGAAGGACTTGCAGAAGACACTCAAGAGACCTCATAGCCGATGAATGGGTCCATTTTGCTCTGCACCATTTCACAGAGCCCTCAAGCCAAAGGAGGTCAAGAAAAGGGTACAAGGGACCACACCGTGTGCTGTTCTCAGTTCCATCTTTCTTCTGGAGCCTCACCGACATTTCTGCAGAGGCCAGGCTACTTTGAACTCTCTGAAGACTTCCTACGTGGTTACCCAAGCGAGCTGCATGGCATGCATCCAAGGTCACCTGTGTCATGCCCTTGTCTCTGAAGAGCAGGTACCACATTCTGAACTGTGTCTGAGGAAGAAGACCATTCCCAGACCCCTGGTGTGCCTTTCAGCTGCTCATATCCTCATCCTCACTGCTTCTGAGGAGCAGTGCCTGGCCTGGGCTTCAGTGGAGCCTTGGCTCTTAGCAATTCTTCTCTGTACCCTTAGCTCAAGCATCCTCATCCTTGGCGAGGGAATACCTTAATTACAGGAGACAGGGACCTGGTCCAGCTAGATGATGAGAAACAGTAATGAGTATTAAGATCGAGGGCTACCTTACAAAATCCAAGAACAGAAATGCACCTGGCTCTTATGAGGACATAGAATTTGCAACACGTACATTAGAAATGGGTTTGACATATGCGGCCAAAATCAAACAATAGAATTTTGAGAAAACGATGACAAAAATAGTCATGTTATTAGTTTAAGTCATCAAAAAGCCTTGTTTGTTTGTTTTTTTTCTCTTGAAATACTTTCAAAATTAGGCATTTTGTCCATGTCATTATAAATCCAAGGGTGGGCCCTGTTTTTAAATGTATGATTGTAAGCTGGCTGCTGTCCATCCAAGCACCGCATTCGTGTCCCTGTTCCGAAGAAGGGCCCTACAGGAAACGGAATGCTGCTCACATCCAACCTTTTGGAAAACTCTGCTGTAGCTCTCCCTCATTGACCGAAGTTTAGTCTGATTATCACCTTCAGCTGAGAGAAGGAGAAGAGTGAGTTTTTTCTAGTAGGTTCTTTTGTTGCCTATGGTGTATCAGACTTACATTTGCAAAAGAGAGGAAAGGTTGTGGGGTCCAGCTATCTCCTGTGGCCTACCAAATAATACCAGTTGCTTAAAACAGTTACTCAAAACTTTACTTTCTCCTGACTCTGTGGATCAGGAGCTTCGCAAGGCTAAGGATGACTGGAATAGCTCTGTTCCATTATAGCTGATGCTGCCTCAGGAATGCCTTCGACATTTTAGGTAGGCTGGCTGTGCTAGGGCGCTTGGGTATGGAACATGTGGCTCTCCCCCACCCCCAACATTTACCAAATGTCTCTGCAGAACACAATGGCAGAGACCTGGCCCCTGCTTACACTTACAATAATTTCAAGTTCCAAAACTTTCAAGTAGGGGTCCTTTATCTGAAGTTCAGAAAACGCAGAAACTCTTTTGATAGCTGTATCTATGGAAACCCCACATCTTTTGCCCCATCAGCCTACTGAGAAGCATCTCCCTGAGCCACTGGGCCTGTTTGTGCCCCATGATGGAACAGGAAGTTGTTGCATGCTGCAGGGGACCTTCCTCCTGCCTCAGTGACCGAACCTCCTCCTCTCCCAGGTGTTCCTGGGTCAATCACCTTCGTGCCTCCAAAGGCCACATTACCCTCCGCATCACAGCCTTCACCTCCCGGCCCTACTGGTGCTGAGCACCAATTCGGGCTCTCAGCTTCTGGGAGAGAGCTGCATCTCAGCTGAGTGTCTCTCATCCTTTGCCAACTCCTCTGTAACTTCTATTTTCAAGATGGATCTTGGTTCAGTTTGAGGAAGTGGCCCCAGCAAAGCTGTCGGAAACAGGCTGCCACCAAGGAGTCCCAAGCGCCCAGATGGGCACAGAGACCCTCCTCTCCTGACCACTCTGTCTCTCCTTCACAACCAGTTTCTGCAAGGTAAATAGCAAGGAGAATGTCAATTTCCTGTCATCTGTGGTGGCTCCTGCAGTCCCTAGGCTGCATTCGCATTCGTGAATGCCTCCTCTCAAAGGCACTTTTCTCATTTAGCGCCCCTTGAATGCTCACTTGGTCACTTGCTTGTTCTCTGGAGCAGAGAGTTTGTTGATACAAGCCAGTGGGGATCGTGTCTGAAGTGGCAAGGAGGGCACATCAACGCCCCTGGGGACACAGAGAGCACTGACTCACTGAGGGGACAGAAATCAGGCTTTTGACAATCTAAGATGAAGAGCACACTTACAGCATTACCTGAATCTAAGAGTTAATTTTTAATGGTAGACAAACTTTTTTTCTTCCCTAAAGAGGCATTTGCCAAGTCTGCATCTAGAAGGTGAGATCTTGAACTCTGGGCTAAGATACAGATAGATTCAGGCAAATAAGTCTCAGGAAGCTGTTTGCCTGGCCCCCTTCCTGCTTGGTATTTATTTATTTATTTATTTATTTATTTATTATTTTTACTAGAGTGCATCCATTGTACAAAATAATGGGCTTTATCATGACATTTTCACATATGTATATCATGGATTTTGATCCTATCCATCCTTGTTAATCTCTGTGTCTCTCCTCTCTTCCTCTTCTCAAATAGCCCCACTTTACTTTCATGTCATATATATATATATGTGTGTGTGTGTGTGTGTGTGTGTGTGCATATATGTGTGTGTGTGTGTATGTATGTATATATACATGTGTATATACATGTATATGTGTGTATAGTGTGCGTGTTTGTGTTTGTGTGTGTGCACGTGTGTATGTACATATGTGTATGCATATATACATATCTATGTGTGTATAAGTGTGCGTGTTTGTGTGTGTGCACATGTGTGTGTGGAGGCCAGAGAATAACCATCAGTCTTGTTCCTCAGGGGCTATCCACCTTGTTGTTTGACTGTTGAGACAGTATCTCTTAGGATCTTACTGGGTAGGTGAAACTAGCTGGCCAACTCTTCCATCTCCACTTCCCCAGTGATGGGGTCACAGATGTGCTCCATTGGGCCCAAATTTTTAGCTGGATTCAGGGGAATTGAACTCAGGTCTTCATCCTTGCACAGCAAGCCCCACCCACAGAGCTGTCTTCTCAGCACACATCTTAAAATCTAGGTTTTTACTAATGAGGCATATTTTTCTTTCTGAGTTTCTGAATCTACTTTATCTTGCTTAACATGGCATCTTTAATTCTGTCCATTCTCCTGTGAGTAACATAATTTTGTTCTTCTTTATGGATGAAAATAACCTCACCGTGCAGGTACATCACATTTTCCCTACTCATTCATCTGTCAGCGGACACACAGGCTGATTCCTAAGTTGGTTATCATGAATGGTACCATAATAAACATGATTACCCACCCCTTTGTGGCCCCGCCCCTTTGTGGCCCCGCCCCTTTGTGGCCCCGCC
>OU015751.1:116915842-116931328 GCA_907169655.1 Acomys percivali
AGAGAGAGAGAGAGAGAGAGAGAGAGAGAGAGAGAGAGAGAGAGAGATTGATTTCTGGGTTCTTAGGACCCATTCAGTACACCTGTCTGCCAGTGTGCAGGGCAGCTAAAGGGATTAGAAGTGTCACAAGACACTCCCAGTGTTTCTGGGAGCCAGGACCCAGAGAAGAGCAGTGAGAGACGGGGTATAAGGTTTTTCTCTAAGGAAACTCAAAGAGTGGCTGCTGGAGCAGGGGCGTGGGGGGGGGGGGGGAGGAGGGCAGGGGGAGCTCCATGTGTGATCCAAACAATTTGAATTTGGTTAAGACTGGCAATCTGTCTTAACCAAGGATCAAATTCAGGTTCCCAGGGCTCCAGGGAAGGAAAGAGGATCTAGCCTCTGTATCTCACTGCCTTTTCCCCTTCCTCATCAAATAGTGGGAGTTGGAGGAAGGCTTTTCTCTCACCTCTGTGTTCTTTCCTCCCTCTGCCTTCTGCCGGGAGCAGGACTTTTTTGATGGTAGAGAAGGTGGTTTTTTGTTTGTTTTTGAACACAGTAGGTTTTGGCTGTGACCAGTCAGAGCAAGCCAAGGTTCTTGGAATTCTAGTTCCAATCCTTCAGACTGATCAATGCTGTAGATGAGGGAACTGGAATGTGTGTGCTGCAAGGTCCTCACAGGAACAGATTCTGGGCCCAGAGGCCTGTACACACACGCGCGCGCACACACACACACACACACACACGCATACACACACACACACATGCATACAGAGAGAGAGAGAGACAGACAGACAGACAGACAGACAGACAGAAACAGAGAGACAGAGAGACAGAAAGAGTCGAGACAGAGAGACAGACAGGGAGAGATAGACAGACAGACAGATAGAGACAGAGAGAGCGTGCACACAGACACAGAGAGAGAGAGAGAGAGAGAGAGAGAGAGAGAGAGAGACAGACAGACAGACAGACAGACAGAGACAGAGGGAGAGAGAGAATGCATATAGACACACAGACAGACAGACAGACAGACACACATACACACACAGAGACAGAGACACAGAGACAGAGAGAGAGAGTCAGAGAGAGAGAGAGACAGACAGACAGAGACAGAGAGAGAGAGTGCACACAGACACACACAGAGAGACAGAAAGAGACAGAGGGAGAGAGAGAGAGAGAGAGAGAAAATGCATACAGACACACAGACTGACATACACACACACACACACACACACCACACCTCCCCCCTCCCTTCCTGTCTTCATTCTCGTCCATCAGAAATAACTGCTAAACCGTGGTTACTCACCCTCTTTAAGTCATTTTAGATTGATTGTGTAGAGCTGGCAGGCAGGATTAGGCCATGCCGCTCAGGATTGGCTAGGGAAAACTTGTTGGAAACACTAAAGACTGTGAGGTCATGGTCAGTCTGGCTCACTGAGCCCATGCAATCAGCAGAGCTGTGGTCTGGGGCATCCTGAAGTCCCTAATATTCCCAAGGTGAGAACAGCCATGGCAGTGTGCTAAATACCACCCTACTGAGGGATTGCCCAGACATTGTACCCTTCAGTCCAGACACAGCTATGGCAAGTACCCACTGCCATTTACCCCTGACTGCCAGGGCACATTGGGCACATGGAGTTTGGGGTCTTTGTTGTGACTCTCCTGTTAGTATTTGGCAAAATCAAAACCTGAATGCAGAAGTCCAATTTCAGAGTCTGGGGGCCTTGAAGGAAAGCCCCACAAAAGAGTGAGAGGCAGGAAGAATAGTAAGGTACAAACATGGTACTCAAGAGACCCGAGGCTCAAAATGCTATCTCTCTGGGCTGCAAGACAAAGACCTTTGCAAAAGCCTTTCCTGCCTCTAAAATCTGAAGAGGCAACAACTGAATGGTCACCACAGTCTGATGAACAAGCCAGGCATGGTGGCATACACCTGTAACTTACACTGCCGACTATAGGCAGAAGGGTTTATTGAGCCCAGGAGCTTGAAGTCAGCCTGCAGCAACGCAGTGAGTCCTTGTCAATATCCTCCCCGCCCCCCTCTCTCTCCAGATACTATAACAGCCACCTTAAGCACAATTGCTCACTGTTCACATTTCTTATTGATACTTGCTAGGTGCCTGGACCCTAAGCCCTTTTCAGACAATGTTTTATTTAATTCTCATAACAGAGCTATACACAGTAAATACTGACATCCTCCATACTGTATAGTGATGGAGCTAGAGGCCTTCCACCTGCCTTGTACACCCAACTAACACCGTCTTCTTCCCTTGAGTCTGGTGCTACAACATTACCCAGGAGACCAGAGAGGACAGCATTGGGACTTTAGCAGAGCATCATTGGAACCAGTAGTTTCTTGTCAGTGCTTGGCTTCTGAAGACTTCCTGTAAGGCCATGCAGATGGTAAAGGAAGGGGGGTGGTTGTGAAAATGGCAGAGCCATACCCAGGGAACAGTTGTCCAAAGAGACCAGTGTCACCACTCAAATTTCCATCCAGCTTCCATTGTTAGGCATCTTGGGAGCCAGATCTTGGGACTTATACGGGAGGACTGTGCCCCTCCCTCCCTTCCATTTGATTATGTGCTGAGCTTAAATGTCAGCAGATGGGAGAGAAACAAATAGGTCTTGAATTGATGCTTAATTGTGGTCAACATTTTCCAAGAAAAATTCAATTGTGGACTAGAAATCTAAGCATAGATTTCAGGGACCAGGCATCAAAGAGGAAAAATTGCTTCTAAGTGCTGAAGGGGGATGGGACAGACAGTGGGCATCAGACAGGGAAAAACATATTCTCTGATCTCAAGAGCTCCCTGGGGCCATGAGGAAATTGGGTTGATGATGAAGCATCCAATTGTGGTGGGCCTAGCTAATACTGTAGAGCAGCCTAGCCATTTAGGGACCCTGGCTCCTTCTGCTCAAGGCTCTAACACAAGTTTGCCCTGTACCCTGGGCCTCCTGCAGAGGAGAAGAGAGGCAATATTGAGAGGGGCAGCCTTGCTGTCCTGCCTCTGTAGTCCTCCACACCCCCTCCCCCATTCTCTGGCAGGGCTAGAGCGTACAAGCAAGCAGATAGTTTACCCGGTGATGCTTCAAGGCAGACAAACGGATGCCAGTCCCGCCACATGGAACTGCTGAAATCTGCAAAAGCTGATCTTCACACCCTTCCTCAAAATGTTTTATAGGTCAGGAGCAAGGCCCAGTGGAAGTCAGCGTCCTTTTCTCTTGGATCATGTTCAATAGTCGGGGTGGGGTCGGGGAGCCATTTTGGGGTTTGTGGAGGCAAGAAGGAAAATCCCATCCACCTGACCATTACTGTACTGTGGACAAGACCAAGATGGCTTCTAGCTTCCTGTGAATGGTCTGAGTCTGGTGGCAGTGTCATGGGAGCAGACGACAGTAATATGTACTCATCCAAAGCCATGTAGCCACATGGGCCTCAAACATCAGTGTGAGGTTGACTGGGTAATCTGGTGAGTGACAGCTGTCTTCCCTACCACCATCCTGAGGTTTAGGTCTGTCCTATCTCACGTGGCTCTGAGATGGTTCTCTTTTTCTTTTCTTTTGGAATAAGGTGTTACTATGTAGCCCAGGATGGTCTTGAGCTCAATTTGTAGTCTTGGATGGCCTCAAACTCAATTGTCCTCCTGTGTCTACTTCTCAAATGCTGGGATCCCAGAAACGTTTCATTAGGCCAAGTCTAGTTCTTAGATTTTTGGCATGGGAGGATGTTAATATAAGCAGGGTCTCACACTGTAGGCCAGGCTTCCTAGGACTCACCATATGTAATCCAGATTAGCGTTGACCTTGTAGCAATCTTCCTGCCTCAGCCTTCCAACTGGCCCACTGTCAGAGGCATAAGCCAGCATGCCTGGGGTAGCTCCTACATCTTTAAAGAAGCATCTTAGATCGCTTTGATTGACAGACAGCAGTGATGGAGAACACTAGGACCTCCACCAGGATCCTCAGTGAGCTGTTCATTTTGGACTCTATTGAATTTATAGAACTGGACATGGTTGATGTCATCTTAAATACTAAATACTAAATGTACCTTGTACATTCCAATGGAAACCACAGCCTGCTTTGGCCATGAAGTGTCTTATCTGTCAAGTGTCAAGGGCCTGTGAAGTGCCAAGTGAGCTTGGTTAGTGTAAAACACACTCCCTGTTTCCTCTTCAGAACTTGGGAAGAACAGCAACTCCTCGAGTGGAATCATCAGAACAAATACTGTGATCAAATACAGTTATGCACAGGAGCCCTTTGAAAATATAAATGTCTGTGACAGTGGCAGGTAATATCAATATTATAAACTGAGAGGGATATTTACACTTCAAAGGGATCATTTGCCTTTACAAAGAGAGTCCTTAACATTCTTAACACTTAAGTGCTTACTTACAGAAAATTAATTGGGAGTAAGGCCAGAGGAATGCATGATTAAAGCGTTCAAGGGAAAATTAGAGGTGGCGGTTTCTGAGATGAACATCTGAGCCAATAGATTGACTGTTTTTCAACTCAATTCCATCCGCCCACTGCTGAAAGCACGTGGCAGCTTATAGTGTCTCCTCTTCATACTTCTTTCAAATAAAACCAGACGTCTTCCTACTGTTGTTTTGGGGTATAGAGTTATTTCATATTTTGCCTCTGCCCCAAATCTGCTTTAAGAAAGAATGTCTGTTCATAAAATCATGGGTGGGGTTACTCCCCAGACTCTGCTGTTCTCACCAGCACTGGTCCTGCATCCCAAATGCATCCCTTGGAAGCAGACCCATGCTGCTCTGGAGTAACAGGCATAGACATCTTCAATCCTTTCACCTTGTCTCCTGTGGTCAGGCCAGAACTGTACCCAGGCATGCACTTTGCTATGGTAAAAATGGTGTGGAAAATGGGCATCTTTAGAGGAAAGGGTAAGGTAGGTACAAATGAATGAAAAGCTATGAAGGTCTACCCTGGGCTCCCGGTATGCATTGTTAAGAAGGATCCAGAGCCTTATGTGTGAACTCCAGGAACGACTGTCATGCCTGATTGATGGTATTTACCCTGGGGGACAAGGAATAAAGATGGTGGAGGTGTCCCCACCCCTCCTGCCCACCCTGGAAAAAAATGGTTGATTAGAAAGAAAAAAAATAGACTAAAGAAGAACAAATAGATCTTCCAGGCCACACGTGATGCCAGCAGAACATGCTGGTTTTAAATGTGTCTAGGTAGGCCTTTCAACCTTTAAGCCATGCTTCTCCTAGTCTCTGCCACACATTTGCTTCCTTGGCCTCTCCTCAGCTCAGCTCCCCCTCAGTCATCCATCTGTAAACTTCTTAAAGACTCCAACCCTGAGTGGTCCTTGTTTTCTTTCTTCCCATCACAAACTCCAGAGTAAGTGAAGGTATAGAGCTGTTTTCTAAATGGATTTATTTCATGCATTTGATATGCACAGACTGTGTTTATGTGCGTGTTAGGATTCTGTGGTCCTTGTGTGGTGAGCCATGGAGGGAATGGGCCTTGCTCTGTGCTCTTCTGCATGGAGCATGCCCTGTTGGGATTCTTGATAACAACTCCCTTTCAACACTTAGGGCCCTCCTGTTTCGGGAAGTCTTGCAACTGAGAGCTCCCAGCATTCCACATATCTATTCGCCTAGATGGTGGCTTACAGAGGTAGGAGTCTCGAGTCTAGTTCACGCAGTTAGGCTCCAGCTCTGCCTCCTGGATTTCACACTGTTCTCCTTCCCCAGGTCACACCCATCATGCCTTCTGATTTGGGTCTTGCAGATTTTAGGCTCAAAAACAAAATGGAAACAACAGCCTCACATAAACCACACAGCTAGCGAGGTCTCTTAGAAAAAAAATACCAAGCCAGGCATGGAAGTGATCACCTTAATCCCATCACTTGGGCAACGGAGGCAGGCTGGTTTCTGAGTTGGAGGCCTGTCTGATCCACATATAGAATCTCAGGCCAGACAGTTACAAAGTGAGACCTTGGCTCGGGAAACAAGTACCATCTGCCACCTATTAATCCAGCTATCATCTGTCAAACTATCATCTGTCATCTATAAATCACCTATCATTAACCTGTAATCCATCAATAATTAACCCATCTATCTGCCTGCTATCTCAGATTTCTGTTGCTGTGATAAATCCCTGAGGGAAGCAATTGTTTTGATTTGTGGGTTCGCGAGTTTGAGGCCACAGGCAGCTGACTTCATCACTCAGACTTGAGGTGGGAAGGAACATCATGGTGGCAGCAGTGTGCAACAAAGTCTGCCCACCTATGGCAGTCAGGAAGCTGAGAGACAGAGACATGTGACAAGACAACATCCCTCAGTGGCATGCACCCAGTGACATACTTCCTCATGTTTCCAATGATGCCATCAAACTCAAATCAATTGATAAGTCAAAGCCTCCATGAAGTCAGGGTCCCCACATCTAATCACCTTTCAAAAGCTCCACCTCCTGACGCCACTACGTCAGGAACTACCTTTAGCACCTCTTATCTATTTGTCTGCCTATCTATCTATCTATCTATCTATCTATCTATCTATCTATCTATCATCTATCTATCTATTAATCATCTATTTATCATCTACCTATTATCCATCATATACTTATCGTCTATCTTCTTCTTCTTCTTCATCATCATCATTATTATCTATCATATATTTATCATCTGTCTCTCTACCTACCTACCTATCTTCCATCTATCCATTTCACCATCCTTCTGTCCACCTGCCTATCTGCACAGTTTTTCCTTCATGACCAAACTGATCGATGCTGTCATCTTCTAGGAACAGGCTCCAGTTTGGGGGAGCTGGACACCCAGCTCCATACTCAATGACTGGTTTACATAAAGATATGAAGGCCTGGCTCTTTTGCCTTGGAAGTGTAATCTTCTCACCCCTACCCTCTAAAGCCTTATGGATTGGCTTCAAACTTGACACTGGTCTTGAACTTCTGATCCCCTCTCCTCCACCTATGTAGTTCTTGAATTGCAAGTGTGCCACCATGCAGTACTCTGTAGCTTAGCCTTGAACCAGATTGAACTAGATTGGTCTCATGTGTGTTGTGCAAAGACTCTACCCCAACTAAACCAAGCCAACTCAAAGAGGCTTTCTAGTTCTTGAGTTCACTGCATTGCTGGTGGAGGTCTCTTTGTGGCTACCGTAGTTCAATGTTTCCATATAGTCTATCGTGTTTTCTTTGCCCCTTTACGTTCACCTCAACAGGGATGGATCCCCAGGGAACTAAGACTAGCTTCCTATAATTATTCCACCTCTGGGTCTGATTCTTGGGGACCTGAGGCACAGCTCAGGATCACTCACTTGACAAATTGACCTAGCGTGTGCTTGGGGCTGGATGTTATGCAGATGCTGAGGTGGAGATCCATCATCTCATCTTTGTGGCTGTGGGCAGTTGTTGGCAAGGCTGCGGAGTACCCAGGAGACTACAGTGACATTACTTAATCATAAAATATTTAAACCCTGGGTTTTCCAAGTCTCGAATGAGTAAATATTCACTGGTCAAGTTGGGACGGTCTCTAGACAGAGGGACAGGACGAGTAAGGACAGAGGTCAAGGTCCTAAGTGAGCATGAACAGTACACCTTGGTGTCACTAGATAGTCAAGAGTGAAGGGCTGTGATGTGTGGTGAGACAGGAAGCATCAAGTTCTTGAATGTTTGTGGTGAAGGGTGCTATGGTTATTTTTGTATAATCATGTTTGTTTCTCAGCTTCTCTCTCTCCCAGCTATCACCCAAATAATTGAGACTCTGTTATATTATTTGTTAAGCAAGTTTCACAGCACAATAACTGAGCAGTTATTATTCTATTCTTAACCCTCTAAGCTAATTTGGTTTCCTCCCAGGATAAATCACCAAGATGCTTGCACTTTGTGGCTTTCCTGACCCAGCTTCTCTCTCCTGATGTCTCCTGCACCTCTGTCCATGCCTGAATCCCCTGCTTCTTTCTCCTCTGCTTAGCGATTGGCTATAAGCTGATTTATTGGCATATCAGGGGACAACTGGGCAGCAGTGTTTATACAACATTGAGAGAAAAAAATTTCAGAACAAGGATTGCAAACAGATACAGGGAGTACAGAAATGAACATTGCAATTATGCAATAGCCTTATGCCTACAGGAAGGAGGGAAGCCTGGTGCAATTTGTGCTTCAGACCCATCACTCTGGTTTTACCCAGCAGAAGTATCTGCCCCAGACTAGAAAAACACCTGAAAAGCTATGTTCCTGTTGCTGTGCTGGCTCATGAACATGCTGGTCTTTTCTCTTGTGGTTTCATGACTGTCATTGCTTCTAGTTGTGGCTGTTTCCTAACTGCCATTGTATTCCAGTCATCCTGGCATCCCAACACTAGTAGGAAGTATGATTCTAGACCTGGCAGCCAAAATATATAGCTTTTCTCTTTGGCCAGAAGCTACCTGATGCCCAAGGGGTAATGGGCCCCTTGCATCCGTGTCCTACAATGTGGCTTTCAAAGTCAGTTTGGAAATCTCAGCCTGCTTCTCTGCTCTTTCTTCCCATTGAACCCCTTACTACCCCGCCTTCCTTCCACTTATCTGGAGAGAGTGGAGTTGGTTCTCTGCAACTGAGTCCTGATCTGGACAAAGACGGGGAGAGAGGCCTGTTAAAAGGCATCTAGAGCTTTCACAGTATGATAAAGAGGGGTGTGTGGAGAGAAGGGCCACATTAGGAAAGCACTTGGGAGGTAAAATTAGCAGTACTTAGTGATTAATTGGGTGTCAGGGACGGGCAGTAACAGGGAAGTAATTGCCAGGATGACTCAGTTCTCTGTGCAAATAATGCAGGCTGAATATCTGGGGAGCAGCAGGCATAGGGGCATGCAAAGTGATGATGAGTCTAGGGGCTCACAGGCTATCCAAGAAATGCCCCTCTATTTTCATAGCAAAAGCAGCTTACTTCACATTGTGCGTCCACCTCTTCCCTGAGTTCGTAAAGCCCTTGAGCAGACATTTCTTTCTGTTCCTGGCTGGAGCAGTCCCAGGCACAGTGTAGTTTAGGTGCTTGGTTTGTTGAATGTTGAGTAAGAGAGGTGGGTAATAAAAACTGTCATGGTTGTATCCACTGTGTTATCAGGATGAGCGGTCTCTCACACTGCTGCTGGAGACGGTGATTAAACCCTCAGCAAGATTGTGTTTTGATGGTGATGATGACAGTGACAATGATGGTGATGGTGATGGTGATGATGTATCTGGGTGGGAATAGGTCTCAAGTTGGGAAATGGAGCCAGAGGTGTATAATTGTAGCAGCATTTATCTAAAATACGGGCAAACCAGCCAGGGTCTCCTAACTTCTATCCAATTGTGCTTCTGTTAAACATATTCATTAGGTGCCAATCATATAGTGGCCTATTAGGAAGCTTGCCCAGGTGTTTTGCAAATGGAATGACTTCTGTTGATCCATCATAGACTTAATGCAGTTGCCAGCTCTTTAAATCACAGCTAAAGCTGACTCGAGAGCTGGGTGTAATGCATGCCTGCAGCCAGACTGATTCCCTGCAGCTGCCGCGAGGGTACCCAAGCCTGATCATTAGCAGCAACATAGTAATTAAGCTGGTTGGAGCTGGCTTTGTCTAGCTGGTTTTACTCATTCTTTCTGCACTGTGGGTTTGCTGCGCACATTGTCACCTTCTAAGTATGTGCATAAAGAATCGTCTTGAGGACATCAGACCCAGTGCCCCTTTCCCCAACAAATGCTATGCTCCCTGTGGTGATTTGAGTGAAAACCAGCCTCCATAGTCTCCCATGTTTGACTACTTGGTCCCCAGTCAGGTGGAACTGTTAATGAAGGATTAGGAGGTGTAGCTTTCTTGGAGGAGGTGTGTCACTGGGGGTGGGGCCTTGAAGTTTCAAAAGGCCTTGCCTTTCCCAGTTAGCTCTCTCTGCCTAATGCTGTAGACCAGCTCCAGCACCAAACCTGTCTGCTGCTATGCTTCCCAGCACGACTTAACCCTAAGCCCCAAAGAAACGCTTTTTTCTATAAGTTGCCTTGGCCATGGTGGTTCTCTCGTAGCAATAGAAAATTAGCTAAGACACGCCCTAATCTTCCTAACATGAAATCCACATGTGCATATAGAATTCAAACAAGCCAACAACTGCTTGCTAGAAGCAGAAAGTCAGTAGCTTCCAGGGAAATGGCCCAGAGTGCAATATGCACACAACCACAGTTGTAGGTCTGGCGTGCTCATGTGCCCACATCCAAGTGACATCCCATGAATGTGACAGCCATGAGTACAGATGAGTATAGCATAACAGTTAAAGATCCTCCATAAAGTCCAAACCAAACAAAGGACTGTCTTCCTGTTATATATAGCGTGGCTATATGTTAACCAGAAAATAACCGTAAGCAACTCCCTGAACAAAAAAACTCTCAAACTCTGTGTTGCTCTGTTGTAGGCTCAGATCGTTAAAACAGGCTTTCACCCAAATTATCATCCAGGGGGACAGAGTCTCATGGGGCTTATTTCTTCATCTTGGGAACTGTCCTGAGCAGTGGTGCACAGTGACTGCGACCACTGGAAAACTATTTTCTCAGGTTTCCAAGTATCTCTTGGGAGTCCTAACACCCACTTCATGAAAGCCACATAATTGCACAGTATTGCAATACGGGGTTTGCACTGCCAGCTTAGGGGAAACATGGCACCAGGGGAACAGGGTTAGGGCACAGATGTCAGCAGGAGCCCCACAACCTAGCCATAAGGTCGCACGCTGAGACTCTGCTCTGTAAACTTTCTGCATTCTATATGGGTTCACTGCCATTTATCTCAAAGCAAATAGCAAAAGAAGTCCAACCGTCTCCAACTCTTTTTTTTTTTTTTTTTTTTGCTTTTATTTATTCACTTTACATCCCAATCGTAGGCCCTTCCCTCCAACTTTTTTTTTTTTTTTTTTTTTAATCTCATCAAGCTCGTGGCAAATAGTGACTCAAAGTTGGAAAAAAGCTTCTCACAGCCGCAAGAGAAAATTTGTGTCGTTATAGGCAAGAGACATCTGCTACCCTAGCCTACCTGATGGATACCAGTCCATCTTAATTGTAGTTCCGTTCCCTTTCTTGTTGGCATCCTTATTTCCTTTGTGGCCTCTCACTGAGTGTCTGTGGCCCCAAGATACCGAAAACCCAGCAAATCTGGGCCACACTGTGCACACAGAAAAAAGAAATTTTGTTTTCTCACCTGTCACAAGGCTTGTGGCTGACTCTCTCTTGAACAAGTGACCACCAACAAAATTAAAACGTGCAAGCTGATCTCATACACGTTTTACACTGCATGGAGACCTTCAGAAATCAGGAAGCAGGAGAAAGGGGGAACTGATGTGCGCGATGATGACTTGAAAGCACGGCTTACAGTACTGTCTGCCCCGAAACTGAAAATCTTCATGCAACTCTGACTCCCAGCAAAAGCAATAAGAGGGATCCATGAAGTCCCCCGTGCAGCTGTGACAATAGTGCATCTTTAAGTCTGCCTGTGTTTCTTTTGACCATGAGTTATGCTGTATTATGGGTCTGTTAGCATTTGCGTTTATAAGTTCTGATAGATTTTTGTTGTTGTTCTTGTTCTAAAATTTTAATCCAAGGCCTCAAGAAAGCACTATATTACTGGGCTGCTCCAGAGCCCCCAGGATGGTTTTTATTTTTTTATATTTGTGTACATTTTTTTGGAAGTGAATGATACAATAGGCTATGATCTCTATATATGAATTCAATGACATACCCATCTTTTTCTTAATATTTTTGTGTTTCTAGGCAATGTGGCATATCTGTAAGAAGTTTTAAATCTATATCTGTCATTGCTCACAGCTATCTGCCAATAAGCACATATGAAGAGTTCTAACCCAAGATGTTCCAGAATCGCCTGTATATGTTTTCATGGAAAATTCATTATTTAAAAATGTATTGCTTTTTATTTATATGTGTATGTCTGCGTCATATGTGGAGTATCTGTGGAGGCCAGAAGAGGGTGCTAGCCTAAAGTGGGTGCTAGGAACCCAACCCCTGCCCTCTGCAAGAGCCACATGGCACACTTAACCATGGATCCATCTCTCCAGCCTGGGTCATCTGTATTCTTATGGATACTCAGAAAGAAGTAGGATTGGAGGACCAAAGTATAACCTGGGTAGACCTGAACAATACCTGTTTGCTCACATCCATCTTAATTACCAGGTATAGGATATCCACAGGTTATAGAACACTTGTCCCACGAGGGTCTTTAAAAAGTGACCTCTCTGTTGTTTTCTGCAATGCCAAAGTTCCACATTTGGGGCTTGTGTAGAAAGATGAATTATTCTTTCTATATTAATCAATGCAGCAAATTATTAAGGCAATAGTTTTCTACAACCAGCTAGTTCCCCAATGACTGATCCTGAGAGACTATGCTTTATTTGTAGGCTGTAAGCACTATGCTGGGCAGATTCTGACCTACTCTGATCCTAGTACCTTTAAAACCCACATAAAAACCAATCACTTGCCAATCTAATGGCTCCTGGGTGGCTTCTGCTCCATTGGTCTGCTCCTGCCGCCACATGCTCAGCGCCATCTTGCCTTATTGCCACTTCGTGCTTCTCCCTTGCTCCCTTCCTCCCTTCCTGCTGTTCCTCCTCTCTCCTCTTATCTCTTGAACCCAAGTCTGGGAACCAAACACTTCGCCTACCCCTCTTCTATCCTGTCATAGGCTTCAGCATCTTCCCTTTAGCCAGTCAAGGATAACTGGGGAACATTCCTTATCATCACATGGTCACAGGAGATAGTTCATTATTCATAACAATGCCCATGGCAGGGTGGTAACCAGATCTCAAGGCCCTGAAAGCAGCATTTGAAAACACAGCTGGACCTTCCTCCAACAGGCTTGCATATATCTTGAACTCCATCACTACTGTGGCTGAACCAGCAACTCTAATGTGACATCCAGCATGCGCTTTCTCGGAGAGCCGACGACCTTCTCCAAGGCTACAGGCATTGAGACCAGTGATTCTCAAACTTCCTAATGTTGCAACCCTTTAATACAGCTCCTCATGTTGTAGTGACCCCCAACCATTAAATTATTTCATTGCTACTTTATAACTATGATTTTGCCACTCCTGTAAATCATGATGTAAATACCTTATGTGCCTAATATCTTATGTGGGACCCCAAAAGGTGTTGTGAACCGCAGGTTGAAAAAACACCAACTTAAAGTCTAGGCAAGCACTAACATTTCCTACGAGGCAAAAGAAAGAGCCTGGAAAGTAATACACAAGGACTAAGTGGTCTTAATTCCTTGAGGATGGGGTTCCGCGAGAGACGCTATCCAGGTAGCACAAACAAAACAAGACTTCCTTGACTTATAGCCCCAGCTAGGACAGAGTAGTCGCACTCAGGTCAGGTTCAAGCAATGTGTTAAGAATTCTTACATCACTTAGCTCTTCATTTGCATAGTCTGGGGGAGACCAGAGCCGTGGAAGAGCAAGTGGCTGAAGCTGGCTGGCTGGTTGGCTGGAGTAAAATCTGGCTTCTAGGAGTGACTGGGTGGTCTTGGGCAGGTTACCAAAGGCCCTCTGGGCCTCAATTTATTAATCTGTAAAATGAGGGATTTGAAACAGGCGAGTCTCTGAGTCTCAGCACAGTGTGCCGTCATGCTGAGTGGCTCAGTGGGTTTTCAGTCCTTACACGTGGCTGTAGCAAGGAAATCACCTTCACGCTTTTTAATTTTTTAAATTTTAAATTTTCCTTTTCATTGATGCAGTTTTGCTTATAATAAAACTAAGACTTCTTCCTCCTATCTTACCAGTCCCTTACCCATCCTTTAAGTTTTCTATATACTAATACTTAGAACATCAATAATATTTTAATTTCTCTGTTTTCCTCTATAGAAGATAGCATTCCAGACATGCTGCCATCTGCTTGCTTTTCTCAGTTCAGGAAACACTTCCCATGTCAGCGTTCAAAGAAAACATTCTCTTTCACTGATGTGTAGTACTCCGTCGCACACGTTACTGTAATTTATTCAAATAGCCCCAGCAATGGATAGTGGGATCATTTCCAATATGTTGCTATGACATGGCTATGAGAAATAGACTCATACAAACACCAAGCAAATAATTGAACAGATTCCCCAAAGTGGGATTGCTGGGTGGCTGGGATATTGCTCCTAGCATCTTGGGAGGCATCGGCCAGGCTCTCCAGGAAGGAGGAGTATGGTTTTGCATTATCAGCCCCTTGTGGAAGGCTGCCTGCTTCCCACAGCCACATCAGCACAACAGAAGGGGACAAGCCTCAGGGTGTGAGCCGATCTGAGGACTCAGGAACTCTCTGTCACCGTGCCTTTTCATCCGCATTTGTCTCTTTGCCAGCGAGGCCAAGCACCTTTCCATGCACTCAAGGGTCATTTGCATTTTTGCCTTCAATACCACGTCCTTGGCTCATTCTCTTCTATTAATTTTTTAACGCTCCTTATCACAGAGATTAATGAGCTGAAAATATTCTAACCTTTTTTCTTTTGTCTTTTTTTTGTGATTTTTAAAATTCTTTTGCTGAACTAACGATTATTGAAGTCATTATTTAATAAGCAAATACATTGAATTCTACTTATAAATATATTTACTTGGTAAATATACTGGAAATATTAGAATACACCCAATACATAAATATACTGAATATATTAAAGTGTATTCCCTAAGTAAATACAGTGAATGCTCTGCCAGCTGTTGATGATGGAAATGAATAATTTAAGGGACGTTCCTTTCAAAGGGGGCAGCTATAATTCTAGCTAGGTATAAGGAATAAAAATAGCCTCTGACATTTGAATATCCCTTTATCATTTATAAATCACTTTCACAGTGATTATTTTAGGTACCACAGATATATTTTTAAAGATCATATTTGTTAGGTTTTGACTTAGCTGTATGGACGAAAAACTTAAAGTAGCATTTTTGTTAAGTAAAACCCAACTTCCCTGTTCCATGTAATTCAAGTCCTGGGCTCCGGGGGGTCAGTAGCATAAGTTCTTTGCACTTGGAGAGACACTGTGGCTACTTTAGAGATAGCTTGGCAGAGGAGCAGGAAAGATAAAGAGACAAAGCTGCATGCCCACTGTCTTTCATAGACAGTTCCAGCTGCCTCACACCATTCCATTGATGCCCATGAGCTAGGAGTCACAACATCTGGTTGCAAGGGAGGTTAAGTAATTTCCAGTTTTCACGTCACTGAAAACTGGCAAGGAGAGAGATGGTATGACAGATGAAGGAGGATGGATGGGTACTAAACATCAACCAGAACTCTCAGACAGAAAAATAAACAGAAAAGGTATCATTGCACACATTAGAAAGGGGGAAATGGTACAATGGTTTTCCTGTTCAACATACTCTATTGGCCAAACCTCTTTGCTCTTGGGACCTCACAAAAAGAATAGGAAGCTGAAGAAAGCAGCAGAAACGCATAGCAGAGAGCTTAGAAAGGAGGCTCCATTGAGGAATAAGAGGTTTTAGTAGCTGTGTGCACCTGTGTGTGTGTGTGTGTGTGTGTGTG
>OU015751.1:116936328-116968175 GCA_907169655.1 Acomys percivali
ACACAACAGGGCAGCTGCACATAAGAACTTACGGAGGTTGGGACGCTGTGAGCCTAACCCTGTGCAAGCTCAAGCCATGCAAAATGCCAGTATAGAAGGCGGGGAGGGGAGACATGAAGTGCTGCTCCTAGCTCAGTAGATAGTCTGGCAATTGATGCCTTCCTGGAAAGAGAGAGGACATTTTCATTCGTTTTCCCTTGGTGAATTGACCATGGTCCAGTGGAAAGCCTCACACCCAAGAATGTACAGACGGCAAAAGCTGGACTTGGTGTGTGTTAAAAAAGTACAAAGTTGAGTGGGTAGGGAAGGGGAGGGGGACCCTGGGAGGAGTTAGGGGATGAGGTGTATATGATCAAAACTTATTGTCTGAAATTCACAACACACTAATAAAGTATTTTTTAAATATTCTAATAAAACACTATTAATAATTAGTTTAAAATATATATAATAAATTCCCTTGGGATACGAAAAGCCTCTTTCTCTCTCTCTCTCTCTTTTTTTTTTGAGACTGTTAGTATATAAAGTTTAATTTCATCTTTTCTGTGTTTTCTGACTGTGCTAACCATATCCCTCCCGTTCCACTGTTATGGTACTGGTATTGTAGTTTATTTCAGCCTATTGGTACTGGCAACTTTTAGTTCTGCTCCTAGTACGGTTATATTCTACTCCTAATGGTATAGAGAAAATGCATGTTATACACCAGAAGATACAAAATCAAGGTAGCCATGACCGTTTAGCTGGCGCAGCGTTGCTGTTCTCTCAGGAGCAGGTGGAAGAGCTTAGAGCGGGCTCTGGCCTTGCAGGCTGGGAAGCTGTGCCTTGCTTCTAGTTCTCAAGAATCCAAGAGCAGAGAAAAACAAACAAACAAACAAACAAACAAACAAAAACGAAAAAACAGGCTCTAGGTTGTTTCTAGACTCTTGGTAGGCTTGTTGACCCCTGCCCAAGAAGAACTCCATAGCTAACCGTTACTTTCGAAGTTATCGTGAGAACTGAATCTACTAAGCAAGAAGCGCTGGTAGCCATATTGAGATTGCCAGCTGGTTCTGGTTGGTTGCCTCCACGTTTCTACAGGCGTGAGGGATAAAAGAGACAATGAAGTAAATTCAAGGGCACTACTTACTGACTCCTAGAGGGAGTGGGGGAAGGAGTTAGAGAAGAAGAGGGAGAGGATTGATTAATCAGAAACCAAGAAGAAATTCTCGGAAATTAAAAATAATACGACAAAGGGGCTGGAGAGATGGCTCAGCAGTCAAGAAGCCCAGTTCAGTTCCCAGCACCTATATCAGGTGGCTCACAGCTGCCCGTATCTCCAGCTCCAGGAGACCATGTGGTCTTTGTGGACACCTGCACTTACATGCACATACCCGCCTGCAGGGACACACATATATACATAATTAAATATAAAACAACTTTCAATTTATGATTACGAAATTAAGGGATCAATGGAAATGATGCAATACAAAGATGAGGGCAAGCTTTCAGATTAACAGAGGGAAAAGGGGAAGGCGGAAGTGAAGAGGAGAGAAACGCGATTAACCCTGGTGGTGGCCATTAGGAGTTCCAAAGAGAAAAGAGTAAAAACCAAAGGGAATTCAAACGGAAGTGAGGAGGGAAGAAAGGTGGTTGGAAGCTTTCAAAACACTGATCTATCAGTCCTCAGTCAGAAAGTCAGACTGATGTGCTGTGGAGTTTCAGAGCCGGGGTGGGGTGGGGGGGATGGGGGGGGTGGGGGGGGGGGGCGGGGGGGGGGGGGGAGGGGGGGGTGGAGGCAGAAGACTCTACAAGTGTCTAAAGAGAATAAATAAGCCCCTGCAAGGAAAGATAATCCATAGCCACGGGCCACTGTGCAGGCAAGTTGCCTTTGAAAGTTCTGAGAAGACATCATCGGGGAAACTAGAATTCTCTATCAAACTAAATAAGCATCGAAAGGTAGGAATGTCAGAGTGTCAGACCCCAGTAGTTAAGAATGAGTTTATATTTGCATTTTCTTTCACGAGAAGCTGAGTGCACAGACTCCAGAAAAAAAAAAAAATTGAAACTCCCAGAAAAGGAAACCCTTTTTAATATAGAGGTGATTAAACTCACCCAGTAAATTCCTGGATTCTCGTTGTCAGCTGACCAAGCAGGGATTCAAATGTCAGCAGATTATAAGAAGAACACTATTTAAGAGGACTGGGCTCTGTTCCAAGGTGTAAGTAAACATGAATAAAAGCTGGTTCTGGAGATGAAGGGAAAACCATCTACTAACAGAGGAGAGAGAGAGAGAGGGGAAAAAAAGAAACAATCAGAAACTCCAGGAAAAACAAAAACAAAAACAAAAGTTCTATAGCTAAGTCATAATCCAAATGGTAACTAAAGTGTAGCCTTATTTCCAGCACTCAGATGAAGGCAAGAAAGGCTATGCTTGGTACTAACAACAGTTTGCTTTGAGTGGCGTGCAGGTCATGACATTGGAGCTAGAGAGAGGCAGTGTAATCATGGCGCACTTCTCGCTCTGTAATTAGCAATATTTACATAGCTGTAGTGTAAGTAAGCACTGCTCTCTGGTTTTCAGTTTTTAGAATCCACCTATAAACAAAGCTGGGGAAATTTTAGTTGTGGTTACAGAGTAGGTAGGACTTGGAGGGAGAGAGGCCTAGAAGAAACAAACACCACCACGCACCTCGTCTTGCAGGGAAATAAGTTAAGGATACCATTGGCTGTTGATGGGGTAGGAATGAAAGCGTTTTCCATCATTACAGCAGTCACAGAGGAAAGAAACTAAAATGGCAGAAATGTTGAAAAGCTTGGAGGGAGTGGGAGACGGTGAATCACAACTTCTCTCCGGGGCTGGAAACAGAGAGATGAAGTCGGCTAAGACGGGTGATCAAGACACAGGAGTATAAACATACCATTTGGAGATGAGGAGAAGCCACAGAACTGAAAACAGCAACTGGCTACAAGGCCAGTGAGGGTGGGTCTGGCCAGGCACAGGGGACTGCTCTTCGCATTACAAAGAATGGAACGTACTCTTGTGATAGTTACTGCTTTAATTGATTTGGATGTCAGTCAGAGAGAGAGAGAGAGAGAGAGAGGGAGGGAGGGAGGGAGGGAGGGAGGGAGGGAGGGAGAGAGGGGGGAGGGGGAGGGGGAGAGGGAGAGGTATTTCACTGTCATGCCATAAAAATGTCAAAACGACAAAATACGTAAATTGTCCAGGACAGGGAGTGGGGATAGGAAAAGTGAATTAGCTGCCACTAGAGATGGAGGGCAGAGCTCGGGTTTGAACTCAGCTTATTTGACACTAGGTAAGTGGCTCACAGGGACTTCCGTGGGCAGGACAGTGTAGATAGGAGCAGGAGGGTGACTGGTGGGCAGTGGACTACTATGCAAACATGCTGTGTAGTTTCACCTGTGTCCTTCGCCTGTGTCCACCCCCAGCAAAGTACTCAGTCACTTCAAATCCCGTGACAGACATTGATGGTATTTAAATAAAAATGAAATTAGGCTGAAACTAGCCCATCTGACGGACAAAAATATATGATGCACGTGTTTGGAATGTCGTCAGTGTCGTTTCTGCAAAAGACACTGAACATGTGCTAGTATTTCGAACGAGTGGGAGGCATTTTCTGCAGCAAAATGAGGCGTTCTTTTGCCAAAGCTGCCGTGGTGTGTTTAGATCCACTTGTGCTTGGACCATGCTTTCTGGAAGAGTCTTTGGTTCGTCCCAGCACACAGGACCAAGTTCAATGGAGCGGAGATAGACAGCAGGCCCGCTGAAGGTCCTGCCCCAGGATCCTCGTCATCCTTTGGGTCTTAGGTCTCTGGATCTTTCGTGATCCTTTCGAGGCTTATTTCTGTCCTCTTGTCTGCTTTGGTGACCTCAGCACACTCTCCCAGCACCATTCATTTTAGGTCTGGGACTACAGCTCAGTGCTAGAATGGTTGCCTAGCATGCATCAGGGCTAGACCCCCAGCACCGCCAACAAGCAAAGTGATTGTGAGCCTTCTGGGGGTTGCTGTGCTGGGAATGTTTGTAAAGGCTCCATCTCTGGCCTAAGGATTTAGGATTCAGCATGCAGGGATCTTCCTTTGCTGCACCATGGCTCTGGGTAAGGACCTGACACATCTCACTTAGCCCTGGACAACACACAACACAAACCTCTTTCCTGCCTGGCGAGGACAAGCCACGACAGATAGTAGTTGGATTCTTCACCCACCCTCAGGTGGCTCTGCCTATTAAAGGGGACCATTCCCATCTTCGATGAAGCACCTTTGCTTAATTCATTGCTCATTGCTTAAGTTAGCAGATTGAACTATCTACAGCCACTTCTGGAGCCTGACAGAAAGCAGTGAAGACCATAACCAGGGAACACAAACCAAACAACTATAGACCATATCCATAAGCCAGGAAGCCATTATGGAAGAAATGGGTATTTCTTTCTGGGGTTTAACATTGCAGTCATCTATGTGAGAGTTGATATAATAACAGAGAAAGATAACGTTAAGATCAAAGGTGAAGGGGGCCAAGCTGAAGAAGCCCTTTCTGGTTCTTTTCTGAGACTGTGTGGGATGGATCTTGGTATAGCTTTGGATGTTGGGTCTGATCTCCATCAGATCAGCCTAAAGGGGAGTTACCCTTGCTGGAAGGTGAGGGAAGGTCTGAATTTCAGACAGGATGTTATGGACTATGAGCTGGGGTGGGAGGTTGGGGGCATGAGTGTGGACTAAAGCCTCCATCCAGTCCTTTCAGGGTCTTGTCATAAACAGGTGACGTAAGCAATTGGGAAGGTGTTTTACCATAGAGCAAAAGTATTCAGGAGTTAGTGTGGGTGGGTATGCGTCTGCTGGTTTTGACTGGATCCTTTTACGGACAAACTCGAATGATGGGCCAGATTATTCATGAGTTAAGGGGTGTGTGTGTGTGTCTACATTTCAGGAATGTGTCAAGAATTATTTGAAATAAGGCTTGTTTTCCCCTTTGCTGTTTTGATAAAGCTGTTTTGGGGAAGAGGGAGTTTGTTTTGTTAATGTGTCATGACACAGTTGCTTCTGAGGCTTTTGGTGGCCATGCCATTACTATGAGGCAGAGGCTAGTAAGCAGCAGTGCTCCTAGTCAGCCATGCTGGTCCCAGCTGGTTTGGAGTGGTCTCATTTCCTTCCTGTCTGAGTGGTCACATGATGTCCTGCTGTGGATGCCTTGAGGGTGCTTCAGACTGCAGTCACCATGAAGACTGTCCCTTCTTTCTTTTTCTTCTTCTGCTCACCCAGCCTACCTCAGGCAGTGTCATCTGTGATCATCAGTGGATACAGAGGACGGCACACCTGCTATTTATCTAGCGTTATGTGAATCCTGACTAGGGAAATAAATTTTTTTTTAAGATCTCTCTTGAGGAGCCTCTCAGTTGTTGTTAGAAGCACTGAAAGATGGGGACTGTTCTGGTTAAGGAACTCCTATTCCTCAAGAAGCTAAAGTTTGCAGAATGTGAGACATCTGTGTATGCAAAGAATCCATGACTTCTAGGCTGAGTGAGAATCTGGTTCACACAGGCAAAAAATCACTTATTGTCTCTGTGTGTACGCAGGCGCGACTCTGATGAATACGCATCGATAACTTGAACACACTGCCCTGTTGACAGTAACTAGAGTCATGTGGAGATAAGGACATATAAACACAGCCTTGGCGTAACATTGCATTAGTAAGGGGGGGTTTCAAACAATTACTTTAAGTATCACATCTGCTTATAAATACAGCCACAGCTTTTTCTGTGCATCACCCACTTCAGTTAGGTCTCTGTAGGTCACCGCTTCCCTTCAGGGATGTAACGCAGCGTATGGTTGCATTTCCACGTACAGTACCGTTTGATTTATGCCTGCCTCTCCCGGTAGATTTTCAGGTCTGTGAGGCGCCTCTAACTCCTAGTGGACCGCCTTACACACCACAAAGGCGCCAGAAAACGTCACACCAGGGACTGAGATAGTGGAGCTAGTATAGGGAAATATCCAGAGAAGGCGGCGGTAAAGTTTCCTGTGAAGCAGCCTCCTCCGGGAACCTCTCAACACTCCAGTCACCACAGAAACAGGCTACTCCACCCCATCAGTGTGTCTGTGGTGGGGGTAGGGTGGGGTTGGGATCATGGGGAAGTCAGAAGGCAGCTTGTAGGAGTCAGTCCTCTCCTTGCGACACGTGGGGTCAAAGTTAAGTGACTCAGGATTGACAAGGAGCACCTTTCCTGCTGAGCTAGCTTGCAGGATAGCCCTTTTTTACACTTTGGGTAGTTTTAAGACTGGGCTTTGCCATGTAGCCCAGGCTGGCTTCGAACCCATGATCTGCCTGCCTCAGACTCTTGCATGCTGGGATTACAGGCGTGCACTGCTATACCTGGCTTGGGTGTTTATTTCTCTAGTGGTTAAAAAGTTTGAAGGTCGAGTCTGACTCGCCAGACTTTGCTTCCTTACCCTTACTTGCATAAGCTTACTTGCTCTGATCTGGACTTTGCAGGAGGTCCCAGGTACGTGGCTTGAAGAAAGGGATCTGAAACAAAGTCTTAACGTCTCCACAGCTGGAGGAGGCAGGTGTAGTAGCTACCACTGGCATCTGAAATTTGACATCATTTGGGATGCCACATACAACAGTTGCCTTTGGCATTTCTTAATCTGTCCCCTTAGTTACCTAGATACCTTTGGATAACTAGATACTAGTACCCGGCTTCCACGCCACACAGTTCGGATGCTCTTATGCCAAGCTGTGTGTGGGATGGTTGCTTGTGTGTTCATTGATACTGTAAAAGCATGGCCCAGAAGATGAGCTGACAAAGCAAAAGTCCCTTCTGGTGATAAAAAAGGGAACTTTGTATCTTAAGCCCTAGCACCAAATTCTCAAAAAAAACAAAACAAAACAAAAAATAACAACAACAAAAAAAAAACACGCCACTGTGAATCCAGGTGGAGAAAAGTCATCATGCAGAGTGACCATTTTGAGAAACTAACACAGAAAGTTCTTAATGTTTCCAAACAAAGCTGAACTTAAAAAGCCACTGTGTTGAGGTAACTAATGCATAGCCTGGCTTCTCGGTGGATACAGTTTTACAAGTTAATCTATTCCAGTAGCAGGCCAAGTGTAATGGTAATCTGCCTAGAGGGGTAAGCTAACCTCCGCTCAGGTCTCTGTTTAGAAAACACTGCCTACCGGTTTCTCCATTAAAGGAACAGAAAGGTTGGTCTTCAGGGGAGAGCTTTTGGGGAGGAAAAAAAGGCCATGAAAGAAGCAACGACCTGTTCTATAACTGAAACCCAGAAAGGCCTAGGGACTTAGACGAGGCATGCCGACTCACGGCAAAGATGGAGGCAGTGTCAGCCCATTGAGTTCCAGCATCATTGTCAGCGGCTCCCATACTGGGAACGAATTGATTATCAAGTAGATGCTCGGCTTCTGCAGCGATCACAATCTAAACAACAGCTTCTCTTCCCCGGGGGCTACTTTACGTAGCATCTTTCATATTAATGCTTTCTCGGAATAACTAAACCTGTATACTTAGCCGTCTGGGGTAATGGACGCTATCAATGGTGAAGAAGAAACTACTGGAGAGAGAGGAATCCACTTGCTGCTGTCCTCGCCAGGCTCCATGTGTCAGAGTCTTTTCCTGAACCTATGATGGAGCTGTCCTATTTATGGAACGCCAGTCACTAGAAAGAACTAGATGAAGTGTTGTGGAGAAACACAGGATTTACCAGGCATGGTGCCTGCCACAGAGACAAAAACAAGCAAGCATGCTTCCATTTATTCCCGCCCTTCCCCACCCCCCCCACCCCCCGGCAGCTGAGGTTCTTTCTTTTCAAAGATCTTTTCTGCGCATTTGGCAGTGGGCAGAGTTGACCTGCAAATCAATTCAACTCCATTCACAGTTGCTAAAAAAAAAAAATGACTGGGCCCAGTTCTCCCACACAGGTGAGAGGAAAAATATTTACAAGAAGAAAAAGTTGACCGAAAGGAGTAGGAAAGCCTGAAGGATGCAGAAACCTGTGAGAAGTCGTGGGCAAGACCGTTGAGCCCCTCGTTTGTAGCCGACGAACAGCAGCCCATAATGGCCTCTCATAGGTTTCTGCATCCTCCAGGCTTTCCTACTCCTTTCGGTCTACTTGCTGCTGCCCTTGCCCGGCTCCAAGTGTCAGAGTCTTTTCCTGAACCTGTGATGGGGCTGTCCTATTTATGGAACGCCAGGCACTAGAAAGAACATGCTGGGTTCTAAGTCCTGCATGGTATTTCCATCATGGCGTCAGTCATGCTAAGGTCTGGGCACCTAGTAAGGTCTGGGGTTCTGTTGCATCAGCCCTTCAGGGTAAATTTGGGGTCCACTTTTTGGATAATCATACAAGAATTTAGGAATTGATTCAAATATAAGCTCAAGGAATTTTATTCGAGTTTGGAAGAAAATGCCAGGGCAAGCAACCTGTAAAAAACAAAAACAAAAACACCTTAGCAATTGCCTGGAGGAGGAGAATGGAGGAGAAAAGGAAAAGAAAACAAAAAGCAAAAAAACCCCAAACACAGTATTTTAAGTTGGCTTGGAGGTCAGGCACACAGCAGACAAGCAGCCACGTGGGGGTGGAAGGTGGGGGAGGCTGCAAAGAAAGAGCAAGGATGCCTAAAATGTTGGGGGTGGGGCATCCAAAGTGTTAGGGAAAGTATACTTAAGAAGTTACAGAAGAAAAGAAAAAGGTATGATTTTCTGTATAATTCCAAAAGCCCTTCAGAAATATGCGGCGGCTCACACCCTCCATGGCTGTGGCCTGTAAACTACTACAGCCCCACAAGCTACTACAGGAAACACAGGGATTCTGGGAAGCAAAAGTACAACGTATCTCTAAAGGACAGCTATTCCACCTTCCCTTTAGCGTGTT
Source organism: Acomys percivali (assembly GCA_907169655.1). Lineage (NCBI taxonomy): Eukaryota > Metazoa > Chordata > Mammalia > Rodentia > Muridae > Acomys > Acomys percivali. The sequence goes on from OU015751.1 coordinate 116,945,212, forward strand.
TTAGGGTGAGCCCACCTTCCTGGGGCCTGGGCTCTTGGCTGAGTGAAGGAGCAGGCACAACTCAAATGTCAGGTCTCCACTGAAGCCAGAGGTTCTCTTTTCTTGACTTCTCTTCTTCTCCTCCTCCTCCTCTTCTTCTTCGAGATTTATTTATTATGTACACAGTGTTTTGTCTGCATGTACACCAGAAGAGTTTTCTTGACTTCTTGACCAACAGTAGTTGTTGGTTGTTTATTTTTTTTTTTTAATAACCTCCACAAGAGGTTCCCCTAAAATAATTTAGGAATCAGATCAGAGACCCCAAACATGTTTGCCATCTCAGGCCTCTGACTAGGTGAAGATGTCAAGAGGCTCAAAGACATTTGTAAAAGTTTCAGCCTAGAAAGAAAAGTATCTGCTTCTCTTTGGTCCAGCCCAACCCCCAGCTGCTTAGCCAATTCCCACCTTCCGTTCTCATCACGGCGTCTCTCTCCTGCATGCCAGAAGCTGGTTACCGCATCTTACACACTATGCGACCCACTTATTTTACAGAGCCTCTCTGCACTCTTCCTGTCTTGCAGATTTCAAAATAAACAAGTTCAGAAACATTGATTCCTTGCCCAGGGTCACTCACAGCTGACAGAGTAGGGGACGTTCCTAAGCTGTCCTTCTGAGGGATGAACAGAGGGAAGAACTGCTCACAGGCAAGGAGCTTTGCTTACACCTACAGAGAAAGGCTTCCACCCAGCTGGATGAGTAAATGCTGTAAACCAGCTTCAAGGGGAAGCCTGATGCCTCCAAGCTGCTTGAAGAGTTCCCAGTTTCTGGCCTGGTGGGTGGAGGGAGGATGGGGACCCTTCCAGGCAGAGCCCTGCCTGCTTCTTCTGTTCCTTTGCAAGAAGAAGCCCATCCACCGGTCCATGAAAGCCCCAGCAAGTTCACTCTTAACCTTGTTCTGCAGTCTGCTCTGTTTTGTGTTCCCTAAATTGTATGCAACAGACAGCTGTGCAGGGGTCAGCATCTCCTGGGGGATTCTGTGACTCCAGACAGGGTAGGGGCTGTGGAGGATACAATTCACATATGTGGAGCACGTTAGGAATTTAGGGGCTAAAAAGAGAGGCTTCTGTGTGGAAATGGCTAAGATTCCTGGTCCTCCAAAGGGCCCGCGGACAGTCTCATGTCAGTCCAGGCACCTGGAACAGACCTTTTTACAGGTATTCAGTTCAACCATGCCGTCAGCTGTAAGCATATTTTCTCCCAACATCCCTGACAGCCTTGTACCAACAAGCGCTTACTACAGGCAAGACACAGGGACTGAGTCTTCTCCACTTACCAACCCAGGATTCAAATAAATCCAGGCCCTTTGACCCAAATGTGTATGTTTTGACAACAACAGTTTGTGGCTCCTCCTGAGTGAGTTGATTCTGAGGGCTTAGCTGAGTTCACCCATAAGGGAGGGTGGGAAAAGCAGGGCTTGGATTTGATCCAGTTACATGAACTAATTTCTGTCCTTGGGGTTCTGATAGCAGAATAAACTAAAAGGCCCACAATCCCATGATGAAATTATATCGTTAAAGCCCTTGGCACCTCGGCTATTATTTTATGTAAAATATATGCATGTCTTCTTGAGAATTTCTCTCCTCCAGCAAATAGGATGGAGAAAAATATTAGTTAACGGCCATAGTGTCTGCTATCATGCCATATTTATGTGACTTTATCGACAGGGCCATTGCTGGCTTGGAAGTGGTAAGGTAAATAGTCCCTGTGGTGGGAAACAACGCACTGGCCAGCAACCCCCAATCACAGCACAGGGGCACACCAACATTCCTGGCACGTCTCTCCCCAAAAGAGAGCCAGGCGCGGTCCACGGAATCTTCTCAGAGCCCACATCAAAGGCTGAGTGAAGCGCTGTATTTGAGACTTCTCCTCTGCAGCGGTCGGTCGGTCCTAAGGAAGGGTGCGGTCAGCCAGGGCAAATAACAAAACATTTTCTCCAAAACGCCATAGTTGGAATTCCCTCCTGGGCCTGGGCTCCTCCTCCACATACCGAGTGCACACTTTTCTCAGCCCTACAGTCCTCTGGGTCCCGCGCCTGGCGGGTCTCCACCCTTCCACCTGCTGCACACCGCACTGCCCAGCCCAGGCATGAAAGCACTTTCCTTTGCATAGAGATAGAGAGAGAGAGAGACTGAGCCCCGCGACACACCCTGGCTATCTATAGAACATCCCTCTGGGGGTTCTGCTGACCAGTCACTCGAGATCCCTCCTTGGGCTTTATTATGTCACAGGAACCCAGGCTGGAATGCTGAGGATTAGATTCCAAGCCCTTCCCTGTCGGCTGGGCCCCTAGGAAGGAAGCCAGGCACTAACTTACCATCCGGGATCTCGAGCACCCCCTACTGAACGGTTTTTTTCTTTTTTTTTTTTTTTGTCTAACACCTGCCTGAGTTCAGAGAACCCCACCATCTAAAAGTGTTTTGCTCCTGCTATCCCAGTGATGCCTTTGTATGATGAGAACATAGACCCAGACTGTCAGATGGGCTTTAATTTCTGTCTCTACGAATCTGGGCAAGCTGCTAATCCCATGGGGCCTGTTTCCTCATGCAAAGAATACCTGAACTCGACTACCAGCCAGAGAAAGTCTAGACCTAGTTCAAGGAAAGAAAATCGCAAAAAAAAATTTCTTAAGCAGACTGCCCTACTGTGCTCCTCACCTGTGATGCAGGATTGCAGTAAGTGCCATACAGGTCTGCGGTGTTGAATGCGTGGTTGGAGATGCAAGACTTCAGTGGTTTCTAATACACAGAGGTCACCTGTTACTGTACTTCCGTTCTTGGCAAAGAACCACCTTTGACTGCTGTTTCAACATACCAAAGCAGTTATAAGCAAAGTGATTTGAAGGAGCAAGGAATATTGGCAAAATCCATTTTTTAAAACTTCGTTTAGTGTTGGAAGTAACCCCAAGGTCCTGGGTACACTAGTGAAGCACTCTACCGCTGAGCTACGGCCCCCACCCTGTGGGTAACACTTACTATATATGTAATACCTGCCATTATACTAAGGGCGTTGCTACTATCCTCTCCCAACACACACACCACAGAGACTGAGTTCAGTTTCTTTTGCTACATTCTAACCCTTGCTGAATCTATTTCTTTCATTTGTTTAATTTTAGAAGCAGCCCCGAGAAGCGAGTACCTCTGCCCTTTAGGGTGAACATCTTGAGCTTTAATGGTTTGTTTGAGCCCAGGTCAAAGAGCTGGGAGTGACTGAATAAACTATAGGCCCCCCTTCTCTGCCTGAACTCACTCCCTAAAAATGCACTTTGATTTTTTTCTTTATATATATGGGGGTTTTACCTACATGTATGTCTATATACCACATCTTTGCATTGCCCTCTGAAGCCAAAAATCCTTTGGAACTGGAGTTAGAGATGGTTCTTAGATGCCGCGTTGGTGCTGGGAATCGAACCCAGGTCTTCTGTAAGAGCATCGAGTCCTCTTAACAGATGAGCTATATCTCTAGCTCTGGATTCACTATGTCCTGGACCTCTCAGGGCCTCCTGTGCACGTGGAAGACAGGTAATAAAATCTGTCTCCCGCCGGGCGTGGTGGTGCACGCCTTTAATCCCAGCACTCGGGAGGCAGAGGCAGCCGGATCTCTGTGAGTTCGAGGCCAGCCTGGACTACAAAGTGAGTCCAGGACAGCCAAGGCTACACAGCGAGACCCTGTCTCAAAAAAAAAAAAAATCTGTCTCCTTTCTGTCATGGGCTCTGTAGCCTGGAGGGAAGCATTGTGTTTATCCTTACAGGTCCCTTCTGGATCTTTCCACAAGATGACGAATTGAAGGAGGGGGGACTGAGGAGTCTTGCTCACTGGAAGTCTGCACCCCTCTGAGACCATTCTACTTCTCAGAGAAAGAGAGGAGAATATGGGGTACAGGGCATATTGGGTATAAGCTGAGAGCCTAAGGAGGCTATGGATGTCCTGAAAGGCCACTTGTGCTGTGACAAGTCAAAGGCTCAGAACGTATCAGACCGGTCCCATCCCGTCCCCCCTGGCCCCCCCCCCGGTTCCCCCACCCCCATTCCCTCACTCATCCCCCATTTCCCCACTCCATCCCCCATCCCCCAACGCCCCCCTCACCTTTCAATGAGCATGCGTGTTTACAGTCCCATAGTCTCACCGTCTCTGTGCCTCTTTCTCCTCTCTCTCTCTCTCTCTCTCTCTCTCTCTCTCACACACACACACACACACACACACACACACACATGCACTCGCTCACACACACTACATTTCTCTCTCCTCATACCGCTGTATCACTAGCTTTTCATCTTAGCCTAGTAGTGAAACATGTAAACAGATAATAAATTATGTCTGCGCCAATGGGGCATAGAAGCAAGTGACTGTGAAGTATGACCCAGGGGAGAGAGAGTTTACAGAGACGGTGAGGAACACCCCAGTGCCATTGCCAACAGCATTAGCTCACAACCCCAGGAAGCCGGCAGCGTTGTTATTTCTGGAAGAGAAACTTTGTCGGTTCCTTTTTCCTCCTCCTTTAAACAATGAGAATGTTTCCCCGTGAAAGGAATTGGAAGGCAGATTCTCTCTGTCCGTGCTGACTTGGAGAAGACTTTCACAGCATGAAGGAATTCCTGATGGAGGGGCTTTAGGAGCTGCAGATTTGATGAGGCGGACCATCACACATTTTTTCTCTGAAGGCCACTAACAGGTGCAGACCTGACCTCCGGTAGAAGAGAATCTTCTAACGGCCACAGCTCTCACACAGGCCCCAGGCTAAGAAATGACACTGTGCAGGGACGGCAGCAGTGGTCTCTGATCTATGTGGGGGAGGGTTCAAATCCTGAGGGTGCCACTCCTGAACAGTTCGGTGGAAGTAAAGAATTTAAAATGTTAAAGTTTGTGTTTTATTACCTAATCTTTAAAAAAAAAAATTAGTCTCCTATTAAAAATTCAAGCACATGTAAAGTAGGATACAGTTGAATCGTCATTGACTCAGCTTCATTTGGTCTTTTGTTTTTGTTTGTTTAATTTCAATTCATGTAGCCGGAGAGATGGCTCTGTAGTTGAGAACACTTACTGCCTTGTAGAGGACTTGAGTTCGGTTCCCACCTGGCAGCTCGCAACTGCCTGTGACTCCAGTTCCAGGGGATCTCACGCCCCCTTCTGGCCTCCTTGGGTTACTGCATGCACGTGTTGCATATAAACTCAAGTAAAAGCCAGAGCCCTTCTATCTCTGGGCTTCTGTGCTTGCTCCCTCAGAGCTTGCTCACCAGAGAGGAGAGGGACCACACACAGAAAACTCGGACAGCGTCTGTCCTCCCAGAGGCACACTATGCAGGTGAGTGTTGAAATTCAGAGGAGAGCTTTCTCTGGGACCTGGGGTCAGCTGGTAGTCTCTGTGAGAATGACAAGGCAGCGAGACTAGACCTAAGAGGTTGTTGTCAGTGGAGTTAGAGGGTGTAGAAGGGCACTCTTTAGGTGATGGGTAGCCAGACCCAAACACAAGGAGCAACAAAATGGAGGTAGCTAGAGATGCTTCTGAAGAAGCAGTCCTGCCTTCACAGAAGCAAGCAGCAGAGTAGAAGCCATGACAGAGGAGGACAGAAGTGAAGGGCTGCTGTTGATTGGCTTGTGAGAAAACAAAGCAGCCGCAGCACTAGAGAAACTGCTGTGTGGCCCCAAAACATGCAGTCTCCATGGACGATGGGCAGGGATTTCTCCAGCAGGAGGGAGATGCTGGAGGAAAACAGAAACTTTCACCATGGCTTTGATGACCCCGGGCCCAGCAGCTGCCAAGACCAGCCTGGCAGCACAAAGCAAACCCCAGGAACAACAGAAGCTCCGCTTGCCTCAAAAGATCCTGGTACAAACCCAGTTCTGGCAGTGCTGGCCTGTGGCAGGGGCTCGCGGTAGCACACATCAGTGGCAAGGTGGACACCGTGCCCAGCACTTTGCATGCCTCCTCCCAATTCATCTTCACAGCAGCCTCCAAGGCAGAGGGCTCGTTCACACGTAGCAGATGAGGACAGATTGGTGTGGGAAGCCTGCCAAGGCACTGACCATGGGTTTTAGGTGACATCCAAATCCGGGCATGCTACTACGGCCCCTGCTACAGATGGTGCCCTATGCAGACAACTGGACCCACTTGTCTTTGAGAGTTTGTGGGGTCAGTTAATCTGTGCATTTAGGATATATCTGATGTGTGTTCTTCCCATGGGCAAACCTGTACAGCTCCTCTGCAACATGCTTTGATTATCAGTTTAGATATGGAGGCACAGAGAGGCTCAAATAACCTACACAAGCCACACAGGAAGTGTTAGCGAACTGCACACTTGGCCTTGTCAGCCCACTGCCTCTTTCTGGGCACCCATGTGCACTAGGCTTCTCCCCCTGTTTCCTTACTTTTGCAGAAGTGTGCTCACTGGGGAGACACTGGGGAGTGGGTGCAAAGGCTGGCTCCACTGAAGGAACGCAAAGCCAGAAGTGGCAGGGCAGGTTGCCTCTGTGGCCTTCAGGTCTGTGCCAGTGGCATCTGATTCCTTCCCCTAGAGGCACTTCCGCTCCTCGGAGGAGGTCACTGGAGGCCCTTGAGAACACTCGGTTTGGAGAATCTCACAACTGTGAATGTTAGGGTATAGTTCTTGAATTCGTGAGACAAAGACTCATCCAATTATTCTGGTGTCTGAGGAGTTTTCTTTTCTTTTCTTTCTTTTCTTTTTTTTTTTTTTTAATTAAAATCTCCTCACAGAAGGTCAACGGGGATCGCAAGCAGGCGCTGGCGAGTGGAGCAGAAAATCTCTGTCCCTTGGGGATCATCTAAGGGCAGCTCCTGTCCTCTTGAACTTTGCAGTTCGATTTCTCTTCCTTCAGTGACCACACAGGAACAAAGTGACATTAGAACTACAAAACAGATAAATAAAACCCCGGCCAAGACCACAGCCTGCTAAGCCCACGTTAAAGGAAAAAACAGAGGGGTGCGTCAGAGGGGCACACAAACCAAAGGGCCAGTAGCCCCTGGAAAGAAAGTGGTGGGACAACGCCAAGGATTTCTCTAGGTGTGAGAAGCCAATGTGCCCAAGCCCTAAGGCTCTCCTGGGTCACTGTCTCCCCCAGTTTATAGGTCACTTCCCTGCAGTGGCCACAGCTTCTGCTAATGGCATGAGAGATGGTGGCACATGGCATGGAAGGGGGTCTCTGAGGTCATGCCTTACGATCTGACCACTACGCTTTGCAAATGAGGAATGAGGTTCCTAATAGGTGAGGTCACACCGCTTGAGCGTTCCTGTGCATTTTTATTTTATTTTTTTATTTTTTTATTTTTTGTGGGATGTTTATAAAAAATCAAGCAGGTCATCAAAGAGGAATGCAGGCTAAGGATTGGCCGCAGCTGAGCTCAGTGGAGCCAGCCATGTTCCAGATACTGGTGCACCTTCTACTGGCATGACCTCGTGTGGTCCTCACAATACTCTGATGGGGTTGGATGAACATAGCCTGTTTGCTCACAGGGAGGACACTGGAGTCTGCAGGATAAACAGTGGGATTGAGGTCACGCCGGAAATCGCAGGGGCAGTCTCAACCACTTGCGGCCTGAATCCCATCTTCGCTGCCCAGGGAAATATAGGAAAATGGTTAAAAACAAACAAACAAAAAATTACAAAGCTAGCGTATCCCTCACAGGATATTATTTTACCATTAAAATTTGCAAACTCAATGTTGGAATAAAGTAAAGGTGTTTAATGAAAAGACTATGCTTAAAGTGTACAGTAAAAGATGAAAACGGACTACTTAAATGTTAATAGGTGCAGGATCGCATGAGGTTTTTGTTGTTTGGGGTTTTTTGTTCGTTTGGTTGGTTGATTGGTTTGGTTTGGGAAGTTGTTTGTTTGTTAGTTTTTGCTTTTTCCCATTTGCGTTTTCTACAGTGTGCTGGAAAGGCCTTTTGTAATGAACAAACGAACGTAACTGTTTTTCTCTCTGAAGACCTAGCACTGTACTTTTAAATCAATAAGGAAACAGCTGGAATGAATCAGTAGTAGATTTTCCTTCCCTTGGCAATAAAAACTAACACAGCATTAGTTTGCAGCCGGAGGTGGAGGTTGGTTTCCTAAACTCAGACCCTAACCCAAGACGTTCACTTTTCACTCGGGGATGCAACAAAAAATGAAAATTCAGGGATCCTGAGCTTTGAAGCCCCTCCCTACCCACAACTATTGGCTCGGATTTTCCGGTCTATTAATAAAAGGAGGTAACCTTCCTATGTTTAGCAGGATAATGACTAGCCAGTCATTCTTTCCAGTGCCTCCCAGTGAGCTTCAGCCAACCCAGGATCACTCATGGCAGACAGAGTTGGAAGACTGAAAGGCTCTTTACCATCCTCTCTCCTTCCACAAGTGCAAGGTCAGACACAGAGGGCTAACACCATTGGCCTGGAGACTCCTGGATCTTAATATTTAAATATTTAAATATTTAAATGAGGTCTTCAGACACAAATCTCTTGAGGTTTATTCATTTAATTTTATTTATTTATTTAAATACCAGCTTGAAAACAACATACTAGGTGCCTTCTAAGGAGGTGGCAGTGCCATTGCTATTCCTCCATCAGAGCGACCAACGCCGTGGCTGTGTTTTCCAGAGTTATAAAATTGTTTGTGTGTTTTCCACTGTCTTTCAAAGTGAACCAGAAGCCTTTCTCACTAAATGGACTGAATTCTACTATTTTTGTTACATGGTCCTGGGCCTGGAGAGAGTGCTTACTGTTCTCACGGAGAAGCCAGGGTCAGCTCTCAGCACCTACATGGCTCCTCACAACATCTCTAACTTTAGCCCCTTGGTCTCTGGATCTGGTGCCCTCTTTTGGACTCGGTTGGTACCAGTCACACATTCGGTACATATCCATACTTGTAGGCGTGCACACACATGCACACACACACACACACACACACTTTATATATAATTAAATCAGAATTGGCTGAACTCAAGGCACAAAGGAAGTACAAGAAAGGAACACACACAGGAAGGAGGGCAATAGGAAGGTTAAAAGGTGAGCCTCAGAGCCAATCTGTCCAAGTCAGACAGAGCCTTGTCCCCTTCTGCCTCTGGCTACGTGACTCGTGACTCTGGGATGTGCTGCAGCCAATCTTGTGTGGTCTGGAACGGCACGCTGGTGTCTCTCTGGCAGGGTGATTAGATTAGTGAGCTGCCAGCTCGGGGCCTGGCGTCTTGTAAGTGCTCCGTGTGTAGAAACTGCCATGCCTGCTGAAGACCACTGGAGGTTTGTGGAACATGTGGCCTGTCTCCGTTGGAAATTAAGCTGAAGACCTCCAACAATAAGAAGTGATTTCTTAAAGCACAATCAGCCACCAGCAGAGCCACACTTAGTGAGTCCCTGCCACGGACACACGGGTGCTCTGGACTTGAGGGAGCTCTGTGCAGCTTGCTTTTTCAACAGCGATGAAAGAAACAGGAATGGAAAAAAAAAAAGTACTAAGCATGCTTTTTTTTTTTTTTTTTTTTTTTTTTTTTTTTTTAAAGCACCAGGCAAGGGCTCTGTGGAGAGAAGAGATGAAATCACACAACTTGTTTCAGCTGAAAGCAAACTGTAAATGAGCAAGCTAGCTGGCTGTCACACAGGGCTGGCCATCTGAGCAGAGGACAGTGGCTAATGCAGTCCAAGTTGCTCTATCAAGACTAAAAGCTCAGAGGCTTAACATGTTCCCATGGCGTTCACATCAGGTCCAGCTAGCTAGGCACGCACGCTGTGGGGAGAGAAGTCTCTCCTCTACAGAGTCACTCAAGTCCCCAGCGGCTGCGTCTTTGTCATCTTCAACAGGTAACTTGTAGAGGCTACCTGGGTATCAACATCCCATCTGGAAACGAGGTAGTGACCAGAGAGATAGTATTGAACGTGGCAAGTTTCCAGAGCTACACTCGAAAGGCCCAGTCTTACTCTACCCTTCGTGAGCGAAATTTTAGTCATGGCTAATTGCAGAGGAGGCTGGCGAGCGCACGCAGCAGGGTGGCGGGGCGGGGGCCGTGAGTTCTCTGCTTGCTCAGAAAGAAATTTAGATGCAAGGTCAGAGCTACCACCAGACTCCACTACGCTACCCAGAGTACCTGCAGACCTCAGAGGAGACCCAACATCCACTCTACCTGGCTCTACCCGTTCAGCTAAAACCGAGGTACGTGGTCCCCAGGCTCACGGAGCCCCAGACAAGGTTGTCATAGCACGGCAGTGAAGCAGCATTGTGAGAAACAAGGAGGAAATGACAAGGGGCCAAAACCAGAAAAAACAAATTTACATAGCGTTTAAAACCTCGTTTGTTCATACAGGACTCGGCATGAGGCCATCGCACCCCGCAGAACCACAACGGGCAGATTCTGCTGCGTTTTGACAGAGCTAAGTTTAAGCCAGACCTTCTTCCTGTGCAAAGCAAGGGTGTTTGGAGGATTGTTTTGGCGCTATGATGTCTGGATATTGTGACTTGAATCCATATCCCAAGTAATACCATTCGTCATGATTGCATCTTGTGTCCCCAACTTCTTCACTAGTTTCAAAGCCAAGTGTCCTACATGCTCTGCCACCCGCTGCCCTACGGCCCATGCATGTGGGATCAGTGCTGCTTGTGGGGGTCAAGGAAATTCAGGCCATAGCTTCTAAGAGTTGTCACAGGGCGTATCCATCTACCTTCCTGCACATGCTCTGCACTGGGGCTCGCGAGATGGCTCAGTGAGTAGGAGTGTGAAAGCATGAACACCTGAGTGTGGAGCCCTGGCACCCATGTAAAGCACTTGAGTGCAGTCCCACTCAAGTGACCCCTTCCTGTAACCCCAGAACCATCAGGAATAGAAGCAGGGAAACCACTAAGAGCTTCCTGGACAGTCAGCCCAGGCATTAAAAAAAAATGGTGAGCTTCCATTTCAGTGAGAGGCTCTGCCTCAAAGGAAGAGTGAAGAGTCACAGAGCAAGAGTATCGACACCCTCTTCTGGCCTCCATAGGCCGTACACTGGTGGGTGTAGATATGTGATCCATAACACATTCACACATACACACCACACACATAACACACCACACACCAAACACCATACACCAAACTACACACACACACACACACAGACAACACACCACATACCAGACACACATACCACACCACACACACACAACCATACACACCATACATGCATGCACACATGCACAAACACATCATACTCCAGACACATAAACACCACACACACTATACCCAGATATACACACCACACAGACAACCATACCACACACCACACACATACACATACATACAACCACACATGCATATAGCACACACACCATATGTATGCATGCACAAACACATCACACTGCACACACATACACGTACACCACACACATACATACAAACATCTCTCTCTCTCACACACACACACACACCATACACACACATACCACACACACCATACGTGCCCTCTTCCCCCTTCACAAACATACACACTATGATGATTTCTGTTTTATTCTATTTAAAAAGATGCTTTGCAGGGACCATTCAAATTTAGGTAAGCCATCTAGAAATCATTATCACTTCTAAGCTCCCAGTGCCTGTAGGTACCAGCCTTCTCCAACAAAAGTGATTTTTCTCCTAGAAGGCAGGAAATGTCATCTCTGTTCTGTTTATCTGAACTCTCCTGAAGCCACACCTTTGCCTTTCTCCACTTTATCTTCAAGTTTGTTAGCTCTGGTGTCTCACCAAGACCCCAGCCTCTTTTTCTTTCTGCCACATCCCATCCTCTTACACCCACTTTGTAAGTGTCCTAGGAAAACCAGTGGTGTGCTTCCATTTGTGCCCTCATTAGAATCTTCCTCTCTGTCTGCACAGATCCCACGACCACAGCCTCCTGACCTGTTCTCTACTTGGCATGAATATATATATATCCCACGTGTGTGTTACATATATGTTATATACAAATATGCACACACATGTATATGTATACACACATAGGTATATATTATATACCCTGATATATATATGTATGTATGTATATACATATATGTTACATATGTTACACACAAATATGCACACACATGTGTATGCATATACACACATATATGTATATATTGTATACTCTGATATATAATGTATTTATATGTGTATATATGTATATATGTATATATATTACATATATTATATATTCTGATAACTGAACCTATCCATGGGCAAGACTCAGAAAGACAGACAGTAAAGGGTTTGGGACAGGCCCTCCAGTTTGAGATAATGTCAATACTGACTGGCTCCTGCTTGGTTATCTTCTAAGCCCTTGCACCACCCACCATACCATGTAGTTCTAAACACTCTCTGGTCCTTTTCTTCTTTGTGGCATCTGGGACTATTGATGTCCTTCAATCCTTGTCTCCAGCCACTCAAGGTGACTCACTCTTCCTTACTCTCTGTGTCCATTTCTGGGCCTTCTCTTCTCTGTAGCCTTTAGCTTCAGGGAGCCTGACATGCCTGGCTTCATTCGGACCATTATCACAAAGCTAGCCCACACTCATTCAGGCGTCCCCTGCCTCCTATGAAGTGATGACTCTCTTAGATGTATCACCAGACTCATTTGCTCCTGGGCGTCTCATCCAGTGCTTGCACATCCTTCCTCAGTATTGTTTCTTGTACTCAGTCCAGCCAATGTGTCTTCTGGTGCACCATGCCCAGCACTCCCCACGAAGGCTTCCCACTGCCTGCCGGAAAAAGATCTACAGTTGTAACCATGGAATTCAAGGTTCAGAATGGTCTAGCCTCTACCTCTTCCAGTTTACCGCCTTCATTCACCACAGACCACTCAAGCCGCTCTGTCTCTCTTGCTGCCCTGCAGTAAGTGGGGATGTGAATTTCCTGGGCTATGCTGGGGTAGGTCTATCTGTCCTGACATGCTATTGTCTTAGATCAGATAGCCACAGTTGCTAACTCCCTTCCTCACTTGGCTCCAGTTTCTCCTGAAATGTCAGCGGCTCACAAAAGCTCCTGTGATCAGCCTACCCACCCCAGCTCCCCAGTGACCCTTTGTCCTGGCCCCGCTTTGGTCTTCTTCAAAGTCCTCACTACCACCTGCTGTGGGTGTTTGTTGCCCAGCTACCCTTCCTGGAGCATGCTTCTCCATTTGGCTGTCTCCTCCTCAGCACCCAGAACAGAGCTTAGAAGACAGCAAGAGCTCACTAAGTCATGGAACAACCTCTCTTCATGCCCTCTCCTCCTCCTCTGTTCAAACTCTTCTTCCTCCAGAACTTGGAGTAAAGGAGAGGAGGCCCATGTCTCTCCTCTCTCCTTCCTGCTGCCCTTGTTTGGACCCCTGCACTATAGACAAAGCCCCTGACTACCATCTCACAGTCCTCTGGCTCCCTCTACTCCAGTCCCCTCCCACTGTTCCATGGCATTGGCTTACTGCTTCTCCCTCAACATGGCGTCTTCCACTGCCTCTCCTCTCGTGAACCCTTTATTGCAGGCTCCTGCTGTTGCTTTAGTATCCTGGGCTCCCAGCCATTTGTGCCTTTGTACACATGGCCCTCATATCTGGAGGGCCCAGCATCTATCACTAATTTATCTTCCAGTGTGCCACCCTCTGACTCCTTCAGGCTCATCATAGGTTCTTTACTGATATTGCTCTACTCTATTCAAAATTCTATTCAACCAGATGTCACAGCTGTCTTCTTGTCTGTTTCTCCTCTTTCTCTAAGCTCATTGATGGCAGAGTGTGTGGCCAGCTCATCTGGCCCAGCATGCTACCTGCTACATTCAGGCAGCAGATAAATATTTCTTTGATGAACAATTACTTTCCCTACTCTGGCTTGTCCTGTTTTCGCTTGTTTAGTTTTATAGCAGATTTCAAATTCTTCCAGTTTTGGGGGCTATATAGTGCTACCAATGAGATCACTGTTTATGATTCATCTTAAGGATGTGTCTTAGATATAAAGTTATAGAATCCCAGGTCCCTAAATGCCTGAGTAATTTTTTAAAATTAGCCAAATTTTAAGATGTAAGTAACAGGTAAGTTTTACTTCCAAGTGCACAATTTGGTGGATTTTTAAATTTTAAGATTGTGATATTTTAACTAATACCATGTAATTCTAAAACATCCTATCACCCTAATAAGAAGCCCAGATTAATTAGCTGTCATTACTCATTACCTTTGTCTTCCAAACCTTAGAAGCAACCCAACTACTTTCTCATCTTTATTCATTTGTCTCTTCTGAATATTTTCTATCAACAAAATCATACAAGACACAGATCATGCTTGGCTTCTATTGCTTAGCACTATGTTTTCAAGGCTGATCTTTGTGATAGCATTATCAGAACTTCACTGCTGTATGACTGGGGGGGTGGGGAGGAGGGAGGGAGGCAGGGGAGGAAAGGGGAGGGGAGGGAGGGAGGGAGGGAGGGAGGGGGAGAGAGAGAGAGAGAGAGAGAGAGAGAGAGAGAGAGAGAGAGAGAGTTGGTTTTCCTTTCATGAACATTTGTGTGCACGTTTCTCTATCTTGTATTGCACATGCTCACCAGTATATATACTCAAGACAATGAAATTGCTAGACCATGTGTAATTCTGCTTAACTTTTGGAGGAACTGCCAGAACTGATTTCCACAACAGCCGGAAGGTTTTCCACTTTTCCCAGGGATGCTTGAAAGTCGTGCTTTCCTAAGTTTCTCACAACACTTACCCCAGCTCATCGCTTTTGTTAGTTATATCTTGCTGTGCTTGGTTGATATTTCCTCGCTGATCTGTGTGATGGTTAACAAACTGTCAGTCTGATTGCATGTGAGGTAATCCGACAACTAGAAAAGCGTTATCTCCGGATATGTCTAAGGCGGCGTTTCTGAAAGAGGCTGACCGGCATTCTAATCAGGGGCCTGACTTAGTCAGGTCTGCCCTGCCCCCACAGTGAGTGGGCACCATCCAATCAGTGGAGGGTCCATACAGAACAACTGGGCGGTGTAGGAAAGGTGGATCCATTTAGTCTTCTGAAGCCAAGACCTGCGGCTTCTACCACACTCGCAGAGTGCTCCAGGTTTTCCACTATGGACTCAAGTGCTGGTATCCTATCATGGGTTCTCAGGCCTTTGGACTTTGAGCTACGTCACTGCCTTCCCTGATTCTCTAGCTCACACGTATATCTCAGGACTTCACAGGCTCCACAACCACCTAAGCCACTTCCCATAACAAATATCCTCTCGTCTGTATGTCTGTCTGCCGTCCATCTGTCCGTCCTACAGTCTACTTTACCCTGGAAAGGTACAATACTAGTGTAACCAGTTACATTGAACATCTTTTTTTGTGTGTGTGGTTATTGATCATTTATATATCTTCTTTGGAGGGAAACCTGTTTAAGAGCTGTTCTTATTTTTTATCAAGTTGTTGTTGAGTTGTAAGAGCTCTTTATATATTCTAAACGTGGCTTACCAGACGCAGCATTGGCAAATATTTTATCCCAGTCTGCAAGTGGTCTTTTACTTTCTTGACATTTTATTTTGGTATTCAAGATTTATCTTATTTTGACCAGCATCATTGTCTAGCTTGACTTTGCTTGTTCAACATTTGACCTAATATTTTAAGGCCTTTATGGAATTCAGACTCACAACAGTATTGTACCTATTTTATCATGAGTCTTATAGTTTAGTTATTATGTTTAGCCCGTTGACCCACGTTGAATTTGGCTTTCTATATAGTGTGGGGTATATATAACCTCTTGCACTGTAATGATTACTTGTCTCACCTCTGTCCCACTGAATGATCTTGTCTACCTGGAAGAAAACAACTGACTGCAAACAAAGCCCATACACATATCTGTACTACCATTCTATGGCAGCAGCTGGACCCACACTTGGAAAAGCCTGAACTATAGCTGTTGTATGTAAAGACTAACCCAGAACTGCAGTTCCAACAACATTCAAAATCAGTCATCACAAGGTATTGAATAACAAAGTTCTTGGGGCCAGCAAGATGGCTCAGCAGGTGAAGGGATTTGCAGCCAAGGCTAATGACCTGAGTTCAATCCATGGGGCTCAACTGTTGGAAAGGGAAAACAAACAACTGTAAGTTGTTCTCTGCCTGCCACATGTATGCTGCCCTCACCCCCCCCACACACACACACAAAGATATAACTTAAATAATTGTTTTTAAAGTCCTGATCCCAAGGCCTTCCTAAGTCTTCTCCTTCACTCTGGCTTTGATTCTGTAAGGTGGTTCTGAGGCTTAGAAAACCCTGAGTAGCCAGCCACTCACGATTATCCCAAATGGGGACCACTAGCCAAACGATCATTTAAAGTTCTCTTACCATGAATGGGCTATCATGCCAAGATAGGAGAAAATGAAACAGAGCTTGGCAGCAAAATCTTAACTGAGCATGCTCCGTATATCTGACTACCACAAGGAACGTCTCTATGAAAAAGCTGAAGATGGTTCTGTAAACAAACAAACAGAAAAGGAAAGCCTCTTGTGTCTCTGTGCTGTCTAGAGAGAGGAGGGGCAACACACATATTCATGTTTATGGAGATGTAGGGTCTGACTCAAGTGCCCTCTTTCCAAGTTTCCATGGTCACATTTGTTATTTCTATCTCCCTAGTAGCCTCTGGGTCTTTCTCTTTTCTTCTTGGATCCCCTAAAACTCACCACCGTGCCTCACATATTGCAGGTGTTCAATAAAAGTTAAATTCGATGAAACATTTTCTATGTTAAGTCAAACACGTAGGTCACAGAGCAGGCTTTATGTAAAAATGCTAGGTGTGTGGAGCTTTGAAAACAGCCAAAAGGGAATTAAGCAAGGGATTTAAAAGATCGTGAAAAAGCAAGTAATTATTTCTGAACCATGGTTATCATCTCTGTCCCCACCCACCTGCCTACCAACAGTATTTGTCAGGGTCCCAGCGGGAAACAGATGGCTTACCAGCACTGAATAAAGAAACTATTTGCAGAGGAATGGGCAGAATTCAGAGGACATGAAAAAAAGCCCCCAGGGACTGGCAATATGAGATGTTCTAACTATCCTTGAGCTTGAAGGAAAAGAGGCAATGCAAGATGGTCAGAACTTCAAGTTTGAAGACAAGAGGATTTGTTGCTGTGGCCATAGAATGGGCCAAAGGAGACAAAGAATTCTTCAGGAAGGAGCACACACATCCACGTGAACAGGAAAACACGAGCAAGCTCAAAAGTAACCTGTATGGGAAAAAAAGTATGAAATAAATCAGAATCAGCGAAAAGATCTCTGTGGGTTGTCTGAACCATATGATTTTTGTTTGAAATATGTTTTCATTGATTCAGCCATAAAATGGTTATTTAGTCTTTATATTCTTGTCACTGGGCATAGATAAAAGGATTGTCACTGAACATAGATCAAAAGATGAGTAAGACAGACACCTTTACTGCCTTTATGAAGTTAACAGTGGAGAGTGGTGAGCTGGTAACCACCAACACAATAGTCCAGTGTGGGTGTGACAGCCAGTCTCTATTATCAACTTGATTAGATGGAGACCTGCCTACGAGATCAGTAAAATGCACTGTGGAAATGTCTTTGTGGGCGTTCTCGTGGAGGACTGGATCCTGTGGCCCTCTGCTCTGTACAATGGGTTCTAAACTTGAGTGGCTACGTGGAGGTGGTGGAGTTGTAGAGGGTGAGCCTAGCTGGACAAGTGGGCCGCTGGGGGATGTGGCAGAGGACACTTTTCTTAGCTACGATCTTATGCCTCACTCCAGCCCAGAAATAACGAAAACAGGACATATGGATAAAACCTATGAAACTAGGGGCCCAAATAAGTATTTGTCTTTCAAGTTGTTTTTCTTAGATAATCTGTCACTGTGATTAAAAATACTAATGTGAGGGGCAGGCCTGGGGGTGTCCAGTCCATGAGGTGACTATCCCAGGCAAGGTGGTTTCAAGGTCTTTAGATACTACAGAAATTAAACTAGAGGGCATGCAAGTTGAAAAAGACTCTTTAAAAGACTGTGTGAGGTGATTTAAATGAGACAGACTAAGCCATCTGGTGGGACAAACAGCAAGGCAGTTTAGCCTTCAGACAATGGCACAGTTCTTGCTACTTAATTTTAGCCGAGTTTACAGTGAGAATTAGGCGCAAGAAACCAGAGCAAAAAGACTTGATAAACAGGCAGCATGGTCAGTAAGGGACTCAGTTGAAGTTACAGCTTCAGTGGGCGTTTCAGGAACTGAGAGGTGGCAAAAATGTGATCAGTACACCGAGGAATGCGTGAGCAGCATGTCTTACAGGGCATGAAAGAAGTAACAAACAGGCCAGGGGTGGGGCTGCCCAAAGCCATTGGAGCTCACATGATGCCACACAGGCTCCAGATGCCATCCATGGAGCCGTAGGGTTTCATGATCATACTGTTGGGTTTGGTCTTCTTTGGCTTTGTCCCTCTATTCTGTGCCTTTTGCAAAATTCATCTCCAAGAGTCTCCAAAGTCGGAAGAGTTCCAGAATCACTTAAAAGTCTGAGGCCAAAGTCTCTTCTGGAACCAAAGACAAGCTCTTAGCTATGATCCTCTGCAAAATCTCTAAAAGCAAATTACACACTTTAAAGGTGCAATGGCACAGGCAAACATATTCCAGAAGGCACAGAACCGAGGGACAGGCTGGGTAGCTTAGCAAGAGAAATGGGCGTCTCCATCTGGAGGCTGAAATATCACAACCGAGGTCTCGGCAATGCTGGTTCTATGTATGGACTGGGAAGCAAGCCAGACTACTGGCTTTCTGTTTCTGCTGGTCACTGAAAATCTTTGGCGTTCTAGTTTGTAGAACTCTCTATCCTACACATGATTCTTCCTACGTGAGGGTTTGTATGCAAAATTTACCCATTTTACAGGAGTGCCGGTGTAGGCTTTAAACTTTTTCAAACCTACTCTATTTGGAGTTCTTTACTGCTTATACCTCCCTTCCAACCCACCTACCCTAGATAGGAGAGAAGAGAGGTTAATGGGAACAGAAGAAATAGACATTTTTCGACTCAGTTCCTTGGAGCGATTCCACTCTTTGTCATCAGGATTCCAGCAGACCTGTTAAACAGCAAACCAGCAATTTAGCAAAGGTGACTGCAACCGCAGTAGCTAAAACCTAGAGCAGCAGCAGGAACCTGGAACCTCGAAGCATCTCTAGAGCATTTCTTTCTAAGGGCATCTCAAAGTAGAGCGATGAACAACCAAATGATAGGGAGCAATACCAAACCCAAAACTCCAGCCTCTGGTTTTGGGTATATACATATACGTGTATGTACACACATACATATACATATACACATACATACATACACATACGCACGCGCGCTCACACACACACACACATCCTCTCAGAGTCTGTACTAGGATGTTTATCAGTTGGTAAAACCATACCTCTGCAAGAGGCAGTTCTTGTAGTGGACAAACAACATATATCATTTCACAACACTGCACACCCTCACACAGGTCTGTTTCACATCCCACACTTGGTGATATCAAGACAAAAACATGTTTACAGCCACTAAACACCAGCCATATTGGGTTAGGGACCCACCTAACTCCTGTATGGCCCTATATTAATGAATTACAACTATAATGATCCTGTTTACAAGCAAAGCCACAGCCAAGAGATTCAGTGATCAGGAATCAAACAAATCAATTTTAGGTACAAAATTCAACCAACAATGGGGGGAGCCAGAAACATTCACAAGAGCGAAGAATTTGTCACAACATAAAGAGGAGTGAGGCGCGTGAAGAGATAAATAGGCCGAGGAAAAGGGCCGTCCTCCCTTTCCGCAAGCCTGAGAGAGATGAGCGACAGCACAAGGTGATGGTGCCACAGGATGATGATGCTTACATCCACATGTTTAGCATCTCTGGTCCAGAGGACTTCATGTCAATTGGATGATCTGTTAGATCAAGAAGTATAGTGTAAAGAGAGATAGGAGGTAGTTAAGGGGGGGGGGCCTAAGAGTCACATAAGAGGTACATTTGAGAAGATACGGCGATTGAGTGGGCAAGAAGCTGGGATAACAACCTCCCTAATCTTATAGGGAGATCATGGTGCCCTTTATCAGGGTAGAGATGGTAGGGAAGAGAGTAATTTCACACAGAGAAATGACAATTGTCCTCATGTCAATTTGGAAATGCTTAGTGGTGCCCATGGGAGACCTAGGGACAAAGAGCTACGCTAGAAGGACCTGGGAGTTATTTGCATGTCCCAGAAGGGGGAAGACGCTTTAAGGAGCATGTGTAGTGGAGCAAAAACACACAACGAGTCGGAGCAAAATCATGGGGGAACAACAGCATGCATAGTGCAGGTGGAGGAAGAAGGGACAATTTCAGACCAACAGTGAGGAATAGGGAACACAGGGCATGAAATTTAAGGGATCAGGAAGTTTCGATGAAAGTATATACGTTTCTTTTTCTCATTGCTGTGACCAAGCCTCTGACAAAAAAGCAACATAAAGGAAGAAATGTTTACTTCAACTCACAGCTTTAGGGTGTAGTCCAGCATATTGGCAGTCAGCTTGCTAATGTCTCAGAAGAATAGGACGGAAAAGGTACAGAAAGGGAGAAAACTAAGCAACAAACCGCAAGTCCCAAGAGCTCCAGTGACCTACATCTTTTTAGACCCCCTCCTAAAGGTTCCACAAACTCCGTGCCAAAAGTTGGGAACTAGATATTGAAATATAGGAACCTGTGGGAGACTTTTCACACTCAAACAATAACATGCCACCCCAGCCACTATAAGCACATGGCCAGATCACAGTGCAAAATGCATTTTGGTCCAACCTGAAACATCCCTATAGTCATATAGTTCCAAACACTGCTCAGAAGTCCAAAGTCAGAAGTCTCTTCTAAAACTCAGGAGATATCTGTTTAAAACTGAAACCTAGCGAGACGAACAGGAAACCTTGAAGTTGCCCATCAAGAATCTTGGGCTCTTGGTAGCATCATCTACACTTCTTCAGGCTTGGATATCCCCTCACCTCCAGCTCTGTTGCCTAAGGCACACACAATCTTTTTAAAGATGGTCCTACTTCACTCTTGCAGCTATCCTTGTAATACATCCCCACTATCCCAAGGTCACTAATGCAATTTAGGATTCACCTTCACAGCTTCATGCACAGCCATCTCGGGCGCTCCTTTCAGGGAGTTCAATCCTGGTAGTCATTGCCTAGCTCGTGAAGCTGTCTAGATCTTCAGTACAGGCCTTCACGACCTCCCTCGTTCTTGCATTTGAGTGTCTTCCAACGTACCACATGAGTGAATGCCCACTGGTAGCTAGAGATGTAGCCTGGTTCCCTTGACAATCTATGTGACTTCATAGCTGAATCTGGGAAAATGGGTTCCATGATAAAGCCTAAGGAAACAGTTTTCTTTGAAGCCATTTTCCAACAGGGCACCCCAAAGGTTTTACTTCCTTAGAATTTTTCTTTCAAATGAATTAGCATTTTTATACTTTGGAACATTCGATCCTCGTGTGTGTGTGTGTGTGTGTGTGTGTGTATGTGTGTGTGTGTGTGTGTGTGTGTGTGTGTGTGGTGTTTGGGGATGTCTTCCTCCTAAGATTCATTTCTTGTTGTTCTAGTGCAAAATCCAATGTCTCTCCTGAAAATCACTGATTTGATGCTATTCTCAGTCTTAGTCAGAGAAGCTTCTCTTTACAGTTGATGTTAATGTAGTCTCATAGCCAGACAAAGTGCTGAGAACGAGGGGCTGTTAAGTGCTCAGCCCCAAGCAGAGCATCCATATCAGCCATCCAACAGTGCAGAGAATACTGAGGAAGAAGAAGTAGAAAGAGTGTAAAAGCTGGAGTTTGGGGAGGAATGTTTGATATGCTATCTTTTGGACATGACACGGATGTTACATCGATGAACGCAGTGGCTACCTGCACAAGACTGGGCCTACCAGTATTCCATCATGGATGGCAGGAGGTGAGCTCGTAAGGCCTCACCCCTCAATGAGAAGCCATAGGTAGTGGCTGCCGAAGCAGGGAAAGTCATTTTCCTCAGTATTGTCACCAATGCTACATAGCCCATGCTACAGTACATAACCCTCACCCATGCTCATGCAAGCAACCTAAATCAATGGGAAACCACGAATAGAGGACATGACAATAGAAAGGAGATTCACTGGGGAAAGAGGGTTTGACGGGAGTGGGGAGTAGTTAAGAGACAGTGGTGGAAATATTTTCAAGTACTATATATATACATTCATGAAAATATGGAAGAATAAATACCCTTAAAAGCATTTGATCTGTTCACCAGCTATAGACAATCTGTCTGCATCTATCCTGTCCTCAAAGGTTTGTGCTCTTATCCTCACCAAATTGTACCTGTTCATATCTTTATGCTCCATTTTCATTTTCACTAATAAATCTAGGCAACTGCAATAAGCAGCAACCATACTGCAGTCTGAGTGTTGTGCTGCCAAACATTTTGTTCCATTACTTTTGAATTCAGCCTCACTCAGTTTATTAGGAAGCATCCAGATTCTTTGTTAAAATAGAAAATGACCTCTAGTCCATTTCCTGATAGAATCTTTACTCTCCTCTGAAATGTTATAAGACTGGTCTTTACTGCGCACGTTTCTCTTAGCATCCTGGTCTCATGAGAGTGGCCTGGTTAAACAGGGCTTATAGATAACTTCTATTCCACCTAGTTCTAAACTCTTCCACGATCTTCCTGTAAGTTGGTTCCGAAGGACAATGGACCACAAGGTCAGCCATATCACAACAGCAGCCCTACTTACGGCTACCTACTTTATTACTTTTGTAGTCCTGGTGATAAAATAACTAAAAGAAGGAAGGAGGGATGTATTTTGGCTTGTAGTTTGAGAGGATTAACTCCATCATGATAGAGAACACAGCTCCATGGTAACAGGAGCTTGTGGCTGGAATTTCTCACCTCTTTACATCATGGCAGAATAGGAAGCAAAGAGAGAGAGAGAGAGAGAGAGAGAGAGAGAGAGAGAGAGAGAGAGA
>OU015751.1:116980730-116995405 GCA_907169655.1 Acomys percivali
CACACACACACACACACACACACACACACACACACACACACACACACGTGCACCCATCCATCATGTGAATTTTCTTAGAGTCCATTCATCAGAAAGCTGGGAGGAAACGCAGAGAGTGTACAGCAGTGTGTGAATGAGCACTCACTCCACCTGGCCTAAAGCGACTCTGAACAGCAGCCTGGTGATGTCATAGCTTCTGCTGTGTTTGTCCACCTGGTTCTGCACTTAGCTTTCCATTTGTTTGCCCCAGTTCTGGGTATCCACCTGGGAATTCCTTGATCTCTACCTCTCTCCCTTTTTACTTTCCCACAGAGTCAGTGCAGCTATCACTGTTCACTGTTGTTCACTGGCAGGCATCCTGATCAGAGCCCAGAAGAAGCCGCAGCCTCAGAACCTTCATTCTTGTTTCTAAGGAGTTCCCGAGATGATACTTGGATTGTTTTCAGTGTAGGTGTTTTTGTACCACGCAGCCAGCATTCCCGTTGCTTCCCTTCTGCTAAACTATTGATTCTCTGTCTGGGCAGCTGACAGTCGGCTTTGATGTGGGCATCTGGTTTGGTTTCTCCAGGAAGGAGATATTGGTAGGAGGATTTGCAGCTCTTTGAAGAATTCCACTGCCCTGGCAATTGTTTTAGATAGACGGAGGCAACTGCTGCCTCCGTTTCCCTGGCTGGAGGCAGCTTTCCTGAACTCTGTCTCTCCCCCAGAGGGAGAGGGAGGGAGAGAGAGAGGGAAAACTGAAGTGCTTCCAAATAAAGACCTGAGTAATGAGATGGGATCTGAAGGGATTTGCTCTTAAACAGTAAGAATTTCCTGATGCGGTCCTCGGCACCAGCACATTTTGCTCCCTCTAGGCAGAAAGGCTGCTCTGGTAGATGGGAGGCAGGAAGGACACGGGAAGGTGTTTATTGGCCCCTTCCCCTACCCATTTCCCCCTTAAATTTTTCTGCCATTTGAGACTTCCCCTGTTCCACTTACAGTAACTTTTAGCAAGTGAACAGTGCTTTCTGGGGACCTCAGCTTCGTTCGGTCGCTCCGCAGCAGCACTGCCATCAAGATTTTAATGTGAGGCACCGTGTTTTAATAGACCATTAAACTACCGTGCCACACATTTAGCCGGCTATGGCACAACTGCAGACTTTAGCGAAGAGGTGCTCTCAGGAAAGCACTATTTACCTTAATGGGAGAGGACTGGGTGGTCCACATGGGCATCCCTGCAAAGCAAGGGAAGACGGAGTGAGGGGGAGAGGACAGACTGGAGGAGCCTTGGTCTAGGAGAAGCAAACCCTCTTCTCAATCCATCCCGCACTTCCTTCCTTCAGAGCAGCAGGGGTACCCTGGCCCATGGCCTGTCAGTTGCGTTGCTGAATGGCTTTCGCCAACCCATGAATTTCAAGGTCACTTGGCACTCCAGGCCCTTTCTCACTGGTCTCAAGGTTGGAAAGGCTCTGAGACATGTGGCCATTTGTTTTTAGTATATATATGGGGGGCGGGGGAAGATAGGGGGGCAGGCAGGGGGTTGGAGCATTCATTTTCACTGTGGTTCTTTCTGTCTCAGCCACCAATAAGGCAAGGATTTCAGCATCTGTCCCCCTCACCCCGGTTCAGAGAACGAACCTGTTTCTAAGAGGAAAGAGCAGAGATTTCTCACGGGCTGTGACATCAGAGAGGGACCCCATTCACCCACTGTGCTAAACCTCCAGGCAAGCTGTTCTACACCAAGCTTGTTCTACAACAGAAATCTCTCCAAGAGCAGGAGTTTCCCAAGCCTTACTCATATGGGAGCTGTGAAAAGCATAGCCCTAAAACAACCACCCCAACTCACGGGCTCTCTCCTAGGGTCCTTCCCTACTCTCCTGGGTGGCAGCTTAAAACCCAACTGCAAATGTGAGAAGGAGGACCCACCTGGGAGGAGTCGCTCCCCCAAACACACTCTATATGGAAACCCAGGCCTGCCGGAAGCCGGAAGAAACGCAAAGACAAGGGAAATAGGCCCCACAGATCAGAGTGCAACAAGACTGAAACAGCCTGCTCACTCAGCCTTGCAAATAATCGCTCTTTTACTCACCCAGTGACATTTTATTCTAGGTGAGCAGACAGGAATGCTAATTCCATTCATGATCATTTCCAGGGACTGGCTTGAGAAAACAACCCCCTTTCTCTTCTTTTAAATGAGAGCCTGGTGACAAGAGCAGGTAGGCCCAGGCCGGATCTGTAGGTGAGGTTTGAAATGGAGCTGGGTAGAGTCCTGGCCTCTCGGCTACAGTGAAGCGCAGAAGCTCACTTGCACCATTCTGTCTTCCAGGGGCCTGGGAGCACAGATATGAGAATTGAAATTTATTTCTTTTTCTTTTAAAGGTTCAAGCACTCAGGCCTGGGGATGCAGCTCAATGACTAGACACACTTGTGTAGAATGAGCAAGGCCCCAAGTTCAATTCTCAGTACTACGTAAAAAATAATAAAATAAATAAATAAATAAATATAAATAAAAAAGAAATGGATCTCTAAACCCTTTCAAAATATATTCTCTGTCTGAAAATACATATATTAGAGACACATTTCACATTATATCATTGCAAACGGACAAGCATGGGAAAGTAAAATGTAAACAAAGTGACCCCTTCATTCGCCTTCTCTCTAATTCCTCCACGCTTTCTAAAATTATCATTTGAAGGGACCCGTTTTGCTTATTTCAGCTCAAGATGCAATCGTGGGATAATTATCTGTAGAGGAAGGAGACAGAAACATGCCTGCCTGCCTCGGTCTTCTACAACTTCTCAAATGGGCTCAACATGGCTGGGCAACACCATCAGCATCAAGTGCAATCCCGGCGGCCCTCAGTGAAGAGTTAGTTCACAGAGTTTGGCGGTGAACAAAGGCTGGAGGCCAGATGGAGCCCAAGAGAGGAACATGAACCTCTTCACACAGCTTTGTGGTAGCTGTCTCTTCCCTCCCAACCTCTCATTAACAAAGGGATTGCAGATACACAAAGACAACAGTAATGGCCAAAGGAAAGACTTGCCTCAAGAGCCTTAAAATGTTCTAAGTTTCTCTCTATTCATTTAGAAACATTCATTCACTCACTCACTTACTCATTCAAAAACCATGCATATCTGTTCTTGCATCTCATGGTAGATGACGTTAGTGACCTACGTCCCCACCCTTCTTGCTGTTGCCTTGAAACCTTGCATTATCTTCCTGCTGAATGAAGCTCCTATCTACACTGGATGGTATGGGCCACACCTCCTCCTCCATTGAGTGATGTATTAGGATAACACAGGTAGGCTGTCTTGTCTCCTCAGGCCTTTCTGCTGTCACTAGGAGTAGGACAGGCTCCAGATAGCCCTTAGTCCTAAGAAGAGCACCAGAAGCCCACAAAGCACAGCTCTCCCAGCTATATGGCCCAGCGGAAGGAAGTTACAGATGCATGAACCAGCCCAGCGGATACCAGGCCAGCTCCATCTAGATCAGACCTAGGAAAAGCAAACACTGTTGGTGGCCAGCTACGCCCACTTTGCAGTTCCTATTGTGCTGGAGTTTGAAGTAGCAACGCTGAAGACGGACACACCAGTCTTCCAGGCACTGCTAGGATGCCAGAGAAGACAGGAGGCAGCCCAGGTACTGCTTTGCAAGGCTTGCTTTCTACTAGGGTCCATTACGGTTTACACACAGTGCCCCAGCCAGTTAGTACTTTCTGTGGCCGATTGTGAGATGGGGAGGCTGATGTGGAAGGAGGCCGCCATTCATCACATGACTAGAGAAGGAGCTCCAACCTCAGTCTTCAGATTTCGAGGGCTAATCTTTTCCACCACCCATGGGAACTCCTGCCTGCTTTTGAAATCGGCACCTCTGGCTGGAGTTGCCAGATGGCTCTGAATGTGGTGGAAGGTATTTGAAAAGTGACTCAAAGAGGAAAGCTCTGCAAATGAGAAGACAAGGAGAAACGACTGTTTTTTTGTTTTTGTTTACCTTCCTGAAATGGCTCTTCCTTTTGCAATTAAACCAATCTCTGTTTACAAGTATTTAGCATGGTTCTAGAAATTGCATTTTGAATTATCCAGGGGGTGGGGGGTTGAGTGGGGGACAGAGAGAGAGAGAGAGAGAGAGAGAGAGAGAGAGAGAGAGAGAGAGAAGACAGCCCACACAGAGTGATTTCTCATGGGTAATTGGCTGCTGGTTCTGGCTCCAATGATGCCTTCATTTTAGAGTATAATTAGTGATTTCAAAGGAAACTGTTAGAGATGGCTGAAGTCTCCAAAGAAAGGCTTTTGTAGCTCCTCCTACCAGGGGCTCTTCTAAAATGCACACTGACAAAACAGTTTTTGTTCTTTCCTAATGACCTTTCAAAGTCCTGGTTTCCAAGACTCAGAAAAAAAAAATGATTCCAGATCAGCAGAGACTAAACTCCTTCTCTCTTTTGTGCTCAAGGTCACTTCACGATCAAGATGGCTGCTCCAGACTGGGCCTTTACATCCTCATTTCAACATCAGGGAGAAGGAAGGGCTGCCTCCTCCCAGATGAGTCAGTTATTTTTAGAGGATATTTGTTCAAAGTTCCACCACACAACCCTTTACTCATAGCCCATCAGCCTGAATGGAGACACCCAGCAGTATCTGGCCTTGAGAGAGGCTAGGATCAATGGAGCTGAAAATTAGGGTTTTTTTGCTAAGAAGCAAGACAAGAATAGAGGTTGGGACAAGAATTGAGGTTTCGGCCACAAAAAGTAACAGTAAAGAGTCACAGCCTCGAGTGTGAGGTGAGTTGTAGGAGAGACTCAGAGATGCCTGTTTAACTTGTCAGCACCACACTCAGGCCTTGGGTGGAGAAGAGCCTTGCCCTCTGACCACTGTGTTGGAGATGCTGCCCATGATTTGAATGGAGACACAAAGAGTTGTGGCACTCTCTGCTGACAGCACAGGCATAGAATTTTAGCAGGGCTAACCAGGATCTAAGAGCTCTAGGAAGGCCGAGAGCCTGGGCAAAAAACTAGCAAAAGAAAGCTTAGGAGGAAGAATGATAAATCTGGATCTTTAGACTAAGCAAAGTGACAGCACTCTGGTTTTGTTTACATGAGCTACCCAGAATCATCAAACTCAAAGAGGATGAAACAGGATATGAGGTTGCCAGGGACTTGAGGGAGAAGGGACTCTTACTGTTTTGTAGCACCGTGTACTGTGGCTTTATAAGTGTCCATCAGACCATGTGTTAATGGTGTCATCCCAGTGTGGTTGACAAGATGGTGAGACCTTTAAGAAGTGGGGCCTGGAGACAGTTTAAGCCGATGTGGGTATATCCTTGAAGGAAGGGCATAATAGGACCTGATCTTCTCTGTCTCTGTCTGTCTCAGTCTCCACCCCCAACTCCCTCTTTTTCTGCATCCCAGCTGCCATGGGATGAACAGTTTCCTTTGACACGTACTTCTTACACTCACTGCAGACCCAAAGCAACAGGGCCAAGTGACCACAGGCTATAAATGTGAGCCAAAAATAAACCTTTCTTCCTTATAAATTGATTGTCTCAGTTATTTTGTCACAGGGACAGAAAGCTAAAAAAGCATAGAATGGTACCGGTCTTGAATTTTGCAAGGTGAAAAGCTCTGTAAACAGCTAGCTGCACGATGTGCTGGCATTAGTCACACAAGGGCATGGATGTGCTTAACACGGCTAAACAGCACACATAAAGTGGATCTGACAGCCAATGTCATCTTATGTGTATCCTTCAATAGAAAATGTGGAAATAAAATAACTGTGTAAATGCAGGTGGAGGGGGAATTGCTTGGCTTTAGACTTAACTTCCACATGTTAACAGGAAGATGTAGCTGCCAAAACATATATTTGGATCTGGTCCTTGACAGAATGGAAAATAAAACTAATGTTTGTAGTACGCTTGTACCTTTTGATGGGACCTCAGCAAGGGTCCTGGCAAGTAACTGGTGGTACTCCCAGAACACATACAGCTTACTTGCAATGACATGTCACCATTCTTTCCTCAGCCCACACTGTCCACTCCAAAGACAGGGACATCAGAGCTAGGGACTTGAACAACTTCAAAGCCCTGTGCGCCCCAGCCAGCCTGTCCTGAAGAGTCTGTTGGGTGGAGCAGCTCCCGGAGGAGGACCTTCTAATTGACTAGAGGCACAATTCACAAGCACCAGGGACATCCTAGCCAGGTAGTGTTAACAGCAATTAGGATTTTTGTTTTGTTTTATTTGATTAAACAATTAGCAGTCTTCTTCACTTTGTCACTTAGCAGAGTGACATATAGGGCCCATAGGAAGCAAACCATGGTGAGGGAGATGAAAGGGAAATGATGGGACAGAAATGCCATGACAGTGTGGCAAAGGCTGAGGGGGGGGGGGCTGGGAACTAGGGAGAGGAGAAGCCAGCAGACAACAGGCATTGGAAGCCACGTCACTTCAACAGCATCCTTTATGACAATGGAAAAATAGAGGCACACTGCCAACACATGGGCAAAGAAAACTTTCCTAACTGGTTAGTCCCAACTGGTTCATTCAATGATTCTTGTCTCAATGCTCAAGTTAGAAGCAACTGAGAACTCTTAAAAAATACCACCCAGGTCAGTTAAATCAAAACACCCACGAAGAGACCTGACACATTGTTGAAAGAATGCAGGCAATTCTCACTCCTATGCAGAGAACTTTGTGAATAGTTGATGGAGATCCTGGCCCATCAGGTATGTGCCCCCAGGGATGGTACTCAGTGACCTCATTACTATCAGAACATGCCTTCCCTCTGTCCCATTTGATAGCTTTAGGGGCAAAAGCACTTTCTTCTCAAAGGTTGAAAACTCCAGAAGAGTTGGGGCAGGAGTGGTCACATAGATGCTGGATCCAGCCCTCCCAGCCTCTCCACTTTTTCCCAGGACACTGATTGACTTCTTTACTTCAGGTTCACTTTGAGTACCTCCCATTCTCTTTTCTTACTTCATTGCTGCTAAGAGTACCTGTAGAGGAAGTTTAATCCACCAACATGGCTGCTCTTGCAAGAGATCACATCCAACATACCCTTAGTACACATCTTTAATCCCAAACAATGAAGGTAAGGTTAGTTTACAGAAGGAAGCAGCCATGTTTGACAGTGATGTCTAATTGAAGGGCAGACAAAATGATGAATCAGAGAAAGATGTGAGAGGATGAGTCAAGAGATAGGATACGCCCAACTCTCATGAGAACAGGATAGGAAAGAGAGGCTACTTAAGAGCAGCACAGGGAGAGAGAAAGAAAAGGAAAGTTTTCACTAAGAGTTTCTTACTGGGACAGTTTTACAGAGACAGGTTGCAGAGAGAACAAGATAGACACATGTGAAGACAGAATGAGCCAGAAAACGAGGAGCTAGAAGATTAAAACATATTGCCAGAATTAGCTTGAGGACAGGCAGAACGATTCAGTCAGAATGCACGAGGAGCCGGTTTGAATCAGTCAGCTTGGAGAGGAGTTTAGGCCAGAACACCTGAATTGAACCAGCTAGCGAGAATTCATAAAGTGCTAGAAAGGCTTGGGAATGGCTCTCATCTCATCCCCTCATCTGAGGAAATAAAAAACATTTACAAATACTCCTCCCTTCACCAGATTTCTTCAGTCAGCTGATGTTCAATACCCACTGTCATGAACTGTTCGCCAGTGTCAAGCAAGTGACCCTTTCTCTGCTTTTCTTAATTGTCTGTATGTACAACACATTTGAAGCCCTTTCTCTTTATTGTGTCTGACTGGCTACATATAGCAAATCACTGGAGCAGTTGGCTGGGCATAAGGACCATCTCTTAGCCCTAAGAATCTAACTCCAGTGCCTAGAGTTTCTCAGTGCTCATTACTCAGAGGCCCATGTGCCAAAATCTTGGTTCCCTGTCTGTGGCACTTACTGGGAGGCAGTGGAATTTCTAGGAAGTAAGGCCCATGATAGGAAGTTAGGTTGTGAACAGTAGTAATCTCTATTGGAAATAGTTTACATTTTAGCTGTTCTCAAAGAGACAATGCTTTTAATACCCTCAGCGGTTTCCTGGTCCCCTTCCTCCTTGTTATAGTGTCAGAGGTCAACCTGCCCCAGGACAGGAAGTCTTGGAGGACACTTGAGCTAAATATACTCAAGTCTGAGATAAGATAGGACCCTCCTGGGTGGTTTTTTTTTTTTTTTCTCAATGAATGAAAACAGCTCATGCCAACTTACTACTGTAATACGCATCACAGGGCACACACCATTGGAGGGGATATTGGGACCACATTTCCTTCTGTCTCCCCCTCTGCTTCCCAGGTACCATGAGACGAACAAGCTTTCTCTGGCACATTCCCGCCATGATATGTTGAGTTTCCACAAGTGCAAAGTAACTCAGTCAAGTGGCCCTTCATCAAAAGTTCTGAATCCAATGAGCTGTGGGAAATATTTTTCCCCTTTATATTAATTTTCCCTGGGATTTTTTTTTACAGTAAGAGAAAGTGAGCTAACATGCCAGGGAATATATGGTATTATTAAAACACTGCTTATTTTAGTCAGGTTTGCCCACCAGCTCTTTACAGTATGGTATGAAATGTTAAGGAGGAGTTCTTCTTAGGTTACTGTAATTTCATATAATTCCCTGTGTTTGGGGGAGGTAGAGAAGAAGGGTTAATTTTGTTACTTATTTTTTCCCCCAGTAAGAAAGGAAGGCGAGGAAATGAATTCTCATTTTATACCCTGAGAAAGGAGTAGATTTTCCACCCAAATAATTTAAAATCTCCTTCTACCTTCACAGCATGGAAAAACGCTGGTTACAGCAAAGAAGGAAAAGAGAACAGTCACAGAGGCAGGAGGTGGGGGGATTGGGGTGGTGGGTAAGGGGAGTGGGGAAGAAGTGGTTGATGGAAAAGTTGAGCATAGGATTTCCTGTAAGAGAAACAAGAGGTACGCTAAGTTAGAGCATAAGTCTCAATGAGCAAGACTGAAGAGCAGACCAGAGCAGGCACCCATTCCTTTGTTCCCCAAGGAGGAGACATTTTAAGTTGATACTAAATGCAGGACAAAACCAAAAATCGCAGGCATTTATATAAACAAACACCTAGATTAAGGCGTCTGCTTTGGCTGTGTCCCCGAAGAGTCCATGCTCTGAAGTGTCATGCCCTCTGTGAGTGAGGTGTTATAGGGTAGAAACAATGCCCCTGTGAGGTGTAGAGGTGAAGTCTTTGGGAGATGATTAGCTTTAATTAAGGTCCTTGGGATAAAGACCCTATGATTGATTCCTCGTGGCTTTTAACTCTGGGGCGTAATAATGCATGCACTGTGCTATATACCATCCTGCCTTGGGACTCTGTCAGCAATAAGTCTGTCACTAGATGCAACCCCTCAGCCTTGGACCTCAGTACAGTGGGCCAAAATAAACCTCTTTTCTCTATAAAATCATCTAGCTTCTGGCAGTTCATTATAGCAATACCCAAATGGACCAACACAGTCTCGCTGTCAAGGTGTAATGCGCAGAAAAGAAGCAATAATTCAGACTGCCTCCACAATGGGGTTTACACACATGTGGCTTTTTGCGTATTAGGTTGGTACCCACTGTGGTTTATATGAATTGTGCACATCTTCTTTCTTGGACATTTGAACATTCGGTCCCCAGTTGGTGGTGCTGTGTTTTGCCCATGTGTTTCAGTCAACAGACCATCTTAATTAAGATGGAGACTCCCAGAGGGCTGGCATTTTTCTTAGGAAGAATGCATTATAGGCAGGTGGGAAGTTGGGGATCCAGTCGTGGGGTCCATTTGAAAACAGTGCTCCCCACGAGCCATTGCTCATGCCTGAAGCTCAAACAGTCCATCTCCACTTCACTGGATATCCTTTATAAGAGGACTCTTTCTCCTCCTTGGTTGAAGTATTTTTAGGAGAAATAGGAGATTAAACAAATAGCATCTGATTGGGAGAAATGA
Source organism: Acomys percivali (assembly GCA_907169655.1). Classification (NCBI taxonomy): domain Eukaryota; kingdom Metazoa; phylum Chordata; class Mammalia; order Rodentia; family Muridae; genus Acomys; species Acomys percivali. The sequence goes on from OU015751.1 coordinate 116,990,641, forward strand.
AGCTTGCTGCTAAAATTGGACTGACCTACATTTCGTGGGGCGGGGTGGGGTGGAGGGGAGTGATTTATTCTCCATATTCCTTTAAGAGTTGAGTCTGGGTCCGTTATTTCTGCAGAAGGATTATGATCCAGGTTAGTTATGTTTGGAGGCACAGAGAGTCAAGCCAATACTTGGTAGCTGTGTATAAGATGGGAAGGACTAGGGAGATACAGGGGACAGTGGAGACCTGCATCAGATGGTACTTGAAATCCCCTTGGGGGTGTTTAGAGGATATTACCCAATTCAAGTGTCGAATGTGCTAGTCTTTATGCCCTGGACTGACCCTTTTGTAGTCAAGGCCCCATGGAAAGTAATCAGAACCATTTAAGGCTGCGATTTCTGAAGCTGAGAACAGCCCCCCTGTGTGCTTCTTGGAGCGTTGATTAGATTTGTCCAGAAATAATGCTTTCCAAGGAGAGAGAGAGAGAGAGAGAGAGAGAGAGAGAGAGAGAGAGAGAGAGATCTGCAGAGGATATTGGCATCTATATTGAAGCTACTGGCTCTGCAAGGACCTGAGGCCTCAGTAATGGCTCTCCCTTCATCCTAGGCACTCAGAGAGAGCCAACACTCCTGAGAGATCCTCCAAAAATCTTTCTCTCAATAATGATGTATTGGTTTTCCTAGAAGTGGTCTTGAATTACAGAGTCCCTCACCTCAACCCTCTGGAGTGCTGGTAAAATTCCACTGCTAAGCCATGTCCTTCTCCCTGTGGGGACTCCTGGAAGGGGGCAGATGCCAACCTCTGCCTGGTGGTCCTCAGCATCCTTCCTCTCAACTCCAATCTGCTCCAGTTCAGGGCTCAGTGTGGAAAAGCCCTGGCTACAACCTCCTCCAGGGGAGAAACCAGATGACTAGAGGCAGGGGAAGACTGTTGGGAGCGGCAGTCCCCCAGGAGGGTACAGAGACCCTGGATCTGAGATACACTGAGATCTGCCTTTGCGTCTGGGGCCATGAGGAGACACAGACTTCCAGAGAGGGCATGAAGGAGGCAGGAGGAATCTCAGGTACCTGGATATCAGCTGTGGAATGCTTGCTTTACTGGGTGTAGAGAAAGCAGTCAGAACGACACGTCTGCTGGCATAAATTCGGTTGAATTGAATTAGACAGTCAGCAGTGCAGTGGAAAGAATTGCAAGTCTGAGACGGAGTCCAAGCAGCTTGACACGCTGACTAAAATGATGTGTGAGATCCACAGCTTTTATCAGAAACTCAGCAAACTAAGAGTTAAGAAGGACATGATCAAGGCTTGAACTTACAGTGGCTGGTTCCATTCCACCCTCAAGGGGGTTCACTAGGAGAATATAACTATGCTAAGGATATTGCTTAATCCAGCTTCGTCCCCTCAACGGTGCACCTCAATTATGGAGACCTTCCAAAGCAAGATGGGAAAGCCAGAGGCCACAGAAGACATCATCAATAGATCTTACCGTACAAAACACAGACGCCTTTACACAGAGAAGAAACGATCAACCAAATCACAATCGATAAGGATACTTACAATCTATTAGATAATAAGGATAGTTATAACCTATATAGCAATCAGTTGATATTCCAAATGAAAAAAAAGAAAAGAGATTAAAAATTAGGGAATGGCAGGGTAGTACTGGCACATGCCTTTAATCCCAGTGTGCAGGAAGCAGAGGCAGGTGGATCTCTGTGAGTTCAAGGCCAGCCTGGTCTACAGAGCTAGTTCCAGGACAGCCAGGACTACACAGAGAAACCCTGTCTCAAAACAAAATAGGAAAAGACCCAAAGGATTAATTTATAGATGAGGGTGCTCAAATGCCAGTGACATTTAAGGACTACATACATCCTTAGTCAAATTAAAACAAAGCCGCATTTTCCACCAATTATATTGAGAAAATGTAGATCAATAATGCCTAATGTCTAGTCATAAACTGCTGTGGGATTAAAACTGATGTAATCTTTTCAGAGAGAAATTGAATAGTGGCTAATTAAATTTAAAATGCATATGATTTTTTGATCCAGAAGTCTTATTTCTAAGAATTTATGCCTCAGAAAAGTCACACAAATGTGTCCACTGTTTACTGACTCAATATACTTGTAAGAGCCTAAGAGCAACACAAATATTAATTAATAGCAGAATGATTGCTAAATTCATTCTGATGGTGGCACATTGTGTAATACTATATAGCTATTTAAAAAGAGTGATGTTACAGCCTTGTGCTGATATGGAACAAGGCCCATAATGTGCTATTAAGCTTACAAAGAGACATTTAAACCATAGCTGGCAATCCTATTTTAATCTTTACTGTGAGCTACAAAATAGTCCGGGTATATACATAAGCACCCATAGATGTCCACTTCCTGTCAGGACAGCAGGCGTTCCGGGAAACTGCGCATCTCCTTCCAGCACTCATTTCACCTGGGATCTGAACCATCACTTTTAAAAAGCAGGCTTCACTGTAATTTGTATACGCTGTTTTGGAATTTGAAAACAGATACCAACACTCTTTCGGAGTCTGTTCCAACCCAGCCGTAACATAAACTTTATGCGCGCTCTTGTACGTGCTCTTTACCCAGTTTTGAGGCACTGCCGGACTGCTGCTGGTCAATTCTCCTGTTTGAGCAGAAAATTAAGCCCACACCCAAGACTACTTCCCTCAGCTTGCTCTCACACTCCAGAGTCGCCACACACTGGCCTCAATTCCTCCCCCCCACCCCCCACCCCCCCAGCCCAGAGCCAAGTAGAAGCCCCCAGGTCTGCTGCTGAAATTACTCTAGCTAGGGCTCACCTAATCCTGCCTACCCAGCCTCCTTTTCTCTTTCCTGGAAACCACAGTTAAAGGCACTTGCCCATAGCTGGTTCCTCTGTGTTTTCCTCAGCGTCCTGCAACGTGGTCCTGCGCGGTATGCTGTCTTCTTCTCTAGAGACTGTGAACATAAGCAGGTTCCGAATTCTGCATCTCTGTCATGACCCCGCCAGTGGAGTCTGTGTGACAAACGTTACTACAGAACCCGAGGCTGCTGCGTGCGACCCCTACTCAAGGGAGAACCTCCTGGAGATGGGTCTGATGTTCTTACCAGGAGTAACCAGTTGTAGTCCCGCTCCTCCTTTTCTCTTATCACTCATTTGTTTTTGGAACATCCTGACTGTTTCTGGCTTTGTTTTTACTTTTGTTATCAAAGAACTTTTCAGACGTAACTGTGTTGCTAGGTGACCCTTGACTTGAAACTGCAGCCAAGGGTCATTCAGTCAAGTTTACCACTAAGTTCCGTTCCACTTGTTAATAAAAAAAAAAAAAGGCTAAGAATTAGTCACCAGTGAATAGTTTATATTATGACTTACAAACAAGGTGTTTTAAAAAAAACTCCAGATAGTGACGGAGAGGTAAGAAAAAACTAAACAAAAACAAACAAACAAAAAAACCCCAAAAACAAAAAAACTGTCCCAACTCACAGATGTTTGGCATAATAAGAGAACATTGACCTTTGACAAAGAGGGCACATGCACTGATACCAATCTAATGACTTATGAACGATTGTTCAAGATTTATGACAACATTATTACACTGCATCCTGTATTTTGAATTGTATGAAAAAAATGTGTAACGATGAAAAAAACACCTCTCCCCCCCTTCTCAAAATGTGTATAAGAACCTGGCTCGTTTGCCTGCAAAATACATTCAGATTCAAACAGCATCTTAGGGTTTGTTTCTGTTTGCCCACCGATGCTTGGAGAACTCCGGACCCTAAGGACCTATACCCGACTGAGACAGTCCAAGGCACATCCTTGTCAATTTGCATCCAGCCCCCCACGACCCATGCAAAGCAACATGATGGAAACACTGGTGAAGCATGCTGCAGCATGTTTGACGCTTTCACACTGCATCCCACAGAGAGGCCCCTTGCTTGAGCAGGCTCTAGGAGAGCTGCCCCATTCGGCCTGCCATTTTCTGCCTTGGCTTCCGTACTGCTGACCTTTGCATGGGTTCCCGTTCCCTTCCCTAAGAGCCTGCACCTGGTGCATCTTTTGGCCTCTTTCCTTGGCTTACAGTTTTGAATTGCCCGTCTGACCTGCCATCTCAGTGGAGTGGCCATTGGCTAATGACCTGCTGCCTGGCCCAGGTCTCAGCAAACAAAGCTCAGCTTTGTGTGCAGTGATCTAGCAAGCATGGCCATATAGCACAGAGGCAAAGCCAGAATCAGAGAGTGTCACATCTGGAGTGGCCCACGGATGGGGTCAGAAAGCAGGCGTGTGGGGACCCAGAAAAGCAGCAGTCTCCATCAAGCTCCCCCTGAAACCCATGCTGTGAGCCAGAATGTGAGTGGGAATGGGCAATGGAAGCCCAGAGATGCACGCAGTTAGGAGCCCAGATGGAGTGGCTGGTAGGGACCAGAAGGATACATGGCCAGAGAAGTGATGCTGGTAATGAAGGACAGAGAGAGATGCCCAGATACCCACTTTGAGCCCTCCTCCCGCTCATTCTTAGCTGCACAGTGAATGAGCCTGGGGACTCAAAAGTGCTGCCCTGGTGTTGCTTTTGAAACATTCTTACTGTGTAGCCCAAGCTGGCCTCAATCTAGAGATCCTCCTGCCTCAACAGCATCCTTGATGCTAGGATGACAGGCATGGGGTACCATGCCCAGCAGTGGCTGTTATAGATCAAAGAATTTTAAGGGTTTCAGTTGCAGGAAGAGGCTCTCTCTATTCTGGTATATTATTATTATTATTATTATTATTATTATTATTATTATTATTATTA
>OU015751.1:116995415-117020328 GCA_907169655.1 Acomys percivali
TATTATTATTATTATTATTATTATTATTATTATTATTATTATTATTATTATTATTATTATTATTTAGTTTATTCAGATTACATCTCAATTGTTATCCCCTTGCTTGTCTCCTCCCATTCCTCCCTCCCTCTCTCTTTCACCATATTCCCCTCCCCTAGGTCTGTGACAGAAGGGTACCAACTCCCTACCATATGGTCACAGCCTATCAAGTCTCATCTTGGTAGCCTGCTTTTTCTTTCTCTGAGTGCCACCAGGCCTCCCCACCACGGGGAAGTGGTCAAATACGGGGCACCGGAGTTCATGTCAGAGTCAGTCCCGCTCTCCACACAGCTGTGGAGAATGTCCTGTCCATTGGCTAGATCTGAGTAAGGGTTCAATGTTTACTGCATGTATTGTCCTTGGTTGGTGCAGTTGTTTGAGCAGACTCCCTCCCGGGTCCAGATCCGCCCATCATGATGTTCTTTTTGTAGGTTTCTAGGACCCTCTGTATCCTTCTATTTCCCCATTCTCCCATACTTCTGTCACTTACAGTCCCAGTAGGAGATCCCCACATCTATCCCAATCTCCTGATAAGTGGAGACTTTCATGGGACATCCCTTTGGGGCTAGTGTTTGATTATAAGTGAGTATATACCATGTGTCTACTCTGGCATCTCATCTGTTAGAGTCTGGACCCTCTCTGTCAACACTCTGGACAGACTTCTGCATCCACCCTTGCTGTCTCTTCCATTTCCATCCACACTCGAGGAGAATTCTTTTTTTTTTTTTTTTTTTTTTTCCCGAGACAGGGTTTCTCTGTGTAGCCCTGGCTGTCCTTGACTCGCTTTGTAGACCAGGCTGGCCTCGAACTCACAGTGATCCACCTGCCTCTGCCTCCTGAGTCTTTTATAAGATTCTTTCTTTTTTTTCTTGATATTTATTTATTTGTATGTATATTAGTGCTCTATCTACATGTACACCTGCAGGCCAGAAGAGGGCATCAGATCTCATTATAGATGGTTGCGAGCCACCATGTGGTTGCTGGGAATTGAACTCAGGACCTCTGGAAAAGCAGCCACTGCTCTTAACCTCTGAGCCATCTCTCCAGCCACCCCCCCACCCCAGGAGAATTCTTATCAACCCATTGTCTGCTCTGTGTTTCTCTAAGTGAAACTTCCTCTAGGTCACATACTATTGCCCTGGAAATCTGCCTGCACATTTTTCCGCCTCTACTGTATAAAAAAGGATGCTAATGCTGCTGAATCCTGTTGGGCAATGTGATTGCCTCCATGTATATGATAAATCTGCATAACTTGTCTCAGGTTAAACTTCCTCAGTTAATTCAAGTAAACCTTCCAGAGCATGAAAGTTTTGTCCCCACAAAAGTCTTTAGGATGTAATCCTGCTACAGCCCAATTGTTTATCTGTAAAACTAGGCAGAATGGCTGGGTATGGTGGCGCACGCCTTTAATATCAGCACTTCGAAGGCAGAGGCAGGTGGATCAATGTGAGTTTGAGGCCAGCCTGGGCTACAAAGGGAGTCCAGGACAGCCAGGGTTACACAGAGAAACCCTGTCTTGGAAAACCAAAAACTAAAAAACAAAAAAACAAAAAACACACAAAAAACAAAAAAAACTAGACACAATGATACCCACCATGCTAACCTCCTGGGTGTTCACTAGACTCCAGGCTCCCGTATGCTCTGCCACCGTACACCTGATATTCAGAGAGCAGTACATCAGAGGGTGCCTGGATCCCTTGGCAGAAGCCTCTTATTTGTGGGTCTCTGTTCTGGCTTTCCTAAGTTCCTTTGAGCAGAGGAGCTGGGGGCCTGGTGACTGTGACGATTAATATGTAAAGGTAGTTCTGATCTGTGCTTGGGTCCAATTTCAGGTTTCCTCGTGTTACAATCTTGGCTCCCATGGGCCCTTGAGTTCTCTGTCATCTGTAATGGTCAATTTTGACAGTCGGCTTGATTGGATTGACCAACACCTAGGGGATTAGTGAAGCACAGGCCCCCGGGGTGTCTATGCGACATCTCCAGACACAGTTAGAGGCCCCAGGGCTCTGAACTCATGTCTAGCTTAAGCCTTTGATGGATTCATGATATGACAGCATTGCTGGGGTGGTGAAAAGTAGGAGATAAGTGACCTGGTGACCTACTTCTCATGAAGGCATGTCTCTGGGAGCTCTCCGGCCCAGGTTTCTTCCTGCCTGCTCTTCTCTACCGTATGAACTGCTGTCACAGCGGACTTGCGCCTTCGACATGGCAAAATAAAGAAAACATCCTTCCCTTTAACTTGTTCTCAGGTATTTCGACCACAGCAACACGAAAGCAAACCATTTAACATCCTGCCTGCCATTTTTCGACCTAAGTACCAAAGCTCCTCTCATCCCTGCCGGGGGTTGAGTTAGCAAGAGCAACAAGGGCTGTGTCCAGACTCTCCAGTCAAGACACAAACTCCCAAAGCAAACTCTGTTCCATTCCCCCGTCGTTTACCAATTCCTCAAGAATCTCAGACAATTTCTATTATTGGAAGGTATGGTGTTCCCCTGTAAGCGTGCCACTTTCACACGACTGGAATTTGTAGACAGGAAAAATGCACCTGCTACACAGTGCAAACTGGGCTTTTATGTGGCATCCAGGCAGGAGACTGCTGTAGAACGCCACGTGCCTCTTGATCATTGCTTGCTTCCTGGGACCTCCATTCGTTTTGTGCATTGTATAGCTCGGAATTTTTCCATGAGGTGGTGGGGAGTCATGTTGCCTGCTTTCAGAGTTATGCAAAAGGCCATTCTTTTCCTTGAGCAGAAAATCATGGGCATTCCAGAACTCTTTTTGACTCCCAGAAAGCCATGGGGCGGCAGGTTTTCTGTAGAAGACAGAAAGAACAAACTGACATCAACTATGTTAACTACCCCCTCCCTGGAAGGGTGGGAAAGCTCTATGCCAAACCCAAATGTAACAGGCACTCTGAAGCAGCAAGTGGTTAAATACCCAGGACAGACTAGCTCCTTTAGCCTGGTGGCTCTATTATGCGTTGGCTGAGAGAGCTGCAATCATTAGCTACCCTTTTTTCTTTCTTCAATTAAGATAATTAAGCCAATACAATGTTCTTGAGAAGAGAGGAACAGGTAGCCTAGGAGAATTGAACCTTGTGTTTGTTGGCAGCCAGCTCCAGGGGCAACTGAAGGTTTGTGAATACTGAGGACAGGGCACAGGGACAGAATCAGATACTTGTCCCATGGGTGGAGGAAGAGCAATGCCCTTGGCTTTCACCTGAGTCTCTCTTAATTATCCAGCTACTTGGGGAGTGTCTGAGAGGCTTTCCAGGATCTGGGCTGCTTTCAGGCCTCTGGTACCTTATCAGTGGATGCTCAGAGTGGTTCAGTTCCTAATTTATCAGGCCACTGCTATAGCTTCCAGTTCATTCTGTAGGTAAGTGATTCTGCCCATCTCTTCTCTGTAAGTATGCAGGGTATAATAGAAGAGAGACGGAGTGGTAGGGAAGGGGAGGAGTGGAAAGAAAAGAGGGGGGAAGAAGAAGAGCAACATTCAAGAGGGACCTTCTAGAATGACAACAAAGCTCAACAGTGTCCGCAAGGAAGGACCCCCACCCCTGCTTGAGTGACCTCCAGCTTCTGCTGTTCAGGGGATTAGTAGGGTTTGTTTTGGTTTTTGTTTTTTTTGGGGGGTGTTGATGTTGTTGTTGTTTCGGTTTTTTTTTTTTTGAGACAGGGTTTCTTTGTGTAACAGCCCTGGCTGTCCTGGACTCACTTTGTAGACCAGGCTGGCCTGGATCTCACAGCAATCCACCTGCCTCTGCTTCCCTGAGCAATAGTGTTTTGGTCCTCAAACTAGGTTTGATAGTTGGCAGGGAGGCAGCTTCTGTTCCTAAGTGCTTGGTAATTTCTCCTCTTCCTACCATGTCCTGTAAAGTTCTGCTGTGGATCTGCAGTGTGTGACCTTTTGTCCTATATTCAGAGTCACTACAAGCCCAGCTTTGGCATGTAAGCCACACACAGATCCCATGCTCAGCAGCCTTACCTGGGAAGCTTCTAATTCTGCCATTCAGTTTCAACTGGCTCTGTTCCAGTCACATCCCTGGGGATATAGTGAAAAAGGACCATCCAGCCAAGACCTCACCCCCTTCTCTTGTATCTCCTCTGAAACACTGCTTAACAAGCTCTGTGGAATTTTGTCCATAGAATGATAGTCAATAAGACCTAACTTTCTTATCATGGAACTCGGTGCCAGACTATAATCCCTGTCCCCAGTCTCTCTTCACATGTCGGAATCCACAGTTAAAGACACTGGAACACTTCCTTCCCTTGCTGGATCAGCACTGCACCCCCCACACACAACACACACACCAAGAAATCCCATTTTAAACCTTCAGTTGTCCGTTTTTACTTAAAGAGCCTTCAGCAGCTGTCTCGAGGTCTGTTGCCTCTTGAACGTCAACATTAGGTTGACAGCGGCACCAATACGGTTGGGCTCCTCCCCACTCTCCTTGAAAACACAGACTCAACCTGTGCAAATAGTCTAAAAAGAAAATGAAAATTTCTGTCTCCTCCACACATACCCCTATTTCACTCCTAAAGTAAAAAAGAAAAAAAAAGAAAAGTATTCTTATGGATAATCCAATATATGTAACAATATGCCTCATTCCCTATCTCTGCATTGATCCATTTTTCAGCTACTGCTCCCAGGCTGGAACAAACTTTATGCCACAAAGAACTTGGAAAAGTTGGAGATGCAGCTACTTTGCTGGTAGATGTCTTGTTTCTTAGAGGCCCCTCCCATGTGTGAGGCACACTTCTCAGATGCACTGTTTCTTCTAACTCTGTGGAAGTTTGAGCATGGGTTTTGGGAACTGGGAACTGGGCTTATTGAGGACTGGCAAGGGCAGAAAAGGAACCCAAAGAGTCTTGTTCTGGTGATGCTTAGGGCATGTGCTAAAGGAGAGGAAGGGACAGAGAGGCCAGTGACACCAGCCAATTGCTCTCTTCTGCTATCTCACATGCAGCAGCACTGGGTTAGCTGAGATGGATGGTCCAAGGGCTGTGGGTAAGCATCACATTAAACTTTCCTTTCTCAGTTTCTATTCAGTCCCTGACGGTTGCACACAGTCCATGTAATTAATTAGGGTATTGTTGCTGTGAAGAGACACCATGACCAAGGCACCTCTTATAAAGGACAATATTTAATCGGGGCTCCCTTACAATTTCAGAGGTCTAGGCCATTGTCATCATGGCAGGGGAACATGGAGGCTTGCAGGCAGGCATGGTGCTGGAGGAGCCAAGAGTTCTGCAGCTTGGTCTATAGGCAGCGGAAGGGAACTGTGTTGCACACTGGGTGGAGCTTGAGCACAGGAGACATCAAAGCCCACCTGCACCATGACACACTTCCTCCAACAAGGCTACATACACTCCAACAACACCACACCTTCTAATAGTGCCACTCCCCGTGGACCAAGCATTCAAACACAGGAGTCTATGGGGGCCATACTTAATCAAACCATTACAGTAGACTCTTCAGAATGCTGGCCTCCCTCCCCCACCTGAGGGCCAGCCAGCTGGGGGCAGTGCTGGGTCACAGGTACCTCAAATCATCAGGGACTCAGTTGATAGATGAGGGACACATGCTTGGCCCATCACCCTCCTCCCTTTGCATCTGGCCATGACTTTTTCCTTTTGTTATCTCCTCATGCCTACCATCCCATCCCTCTTTCCCTTCCGCACCACTACCTTCAGGTCTCAACTTGAAGTTGATAAGGTTCTTCATGTAGACCTGTGAAGCCTAAACAGTAACATACTGGAATTGGAAAGTGACCATTGGCCACTGTGGGTAGTGGCAACTGTTTTGGACAATGAAGATATGAAAAGCTTAGTTCTGTCTCATTTCATGTCAACTTGACACAAACTAGAATCTTTTGGGAAAAGGTGCTCTCAATTAAGAAAATGCCTCCATAAGATGAGGCTGAAGCCAGCCTATAGGGCATTTTCTTAACTAGTGAGTGACATGTGATGGACCAACCTATGGTAGGTAGTGCCAACCATAAATTGAGAAATTCTTAAAGAAATTCTCAACATCCTTAGTCATCAAAGAAAAGCAAATCAAAACGACTCTGAGAGTCTATCTTACACCCATCAGAATGGCTAAGATCAAAAACTCAAATGACAGCATATGCTGGAGAGGATGTAGAAAAAAGGGAACACTTCTTCATTGCTGGTGGGAGTGCAAACTTGTACAACCACTTGGAAAACCACTCTGGTGTTTTCTCAGAAAATTGGGAATAGTGCTACCTCAAGACCCAGCTATTCCACACCTTAGCATATACCCAAAAGATGCTCCACCATACACCAAGGACATTTGCTCAACTATGTTCATAGCAGCCTTATTTGTAATAGCCAGAATCTGGAAACAACCTAGATGTCCCTCAGTTGAAGAATGGATAATGAAACTGTGGTACATTTACACTATAGAATACTACTCAGCTATTAAAAACAAGGAAATCGTGAAATTTGCAGGCAAATGGATGGAACTAGAAAAGATCATCCTGAATGATGTAACCCAGACCCAGAAAGATACACATGGCATATACTTACTTATAAGTGGATATTAGCCCAACACGCATGTCCTCTGAGAGTCTTCACTCAGCAGGGAATCAGGGACAGATGCTGGAGCTTGCTACTGGGACTCCAGGTGAAAGCAGTATGGAAGAAGAGAGATAGAAGGACCCCTGAGTGTATAAGAAAGCAGGCTGAGTAAGCCTTGAAGAAGAAGCCAGTAAGAACACTCTTTCATGGCCTCTGCCTCAGCTCTTGCCTCCAAGTTCCCACTCTGCTTAAATTCCTGCCTTGGTGTTCCTCAGTGATGTATTGTTAGGAGCGTAAACTCTTTCCTGCCAAAGTTGCTTTTGGTCATGGTGTTTCATCACAGCAACAGAAACCATAACTGAGATGGGGTTCCATCATCATAGAAAGCTGTGCTCTAAACTTTTATCCCAGTTATCTTCTGGGTCTAGCCTCCTCTCCACCCCAGTGCCAAATTCTTATTCAATCTCAGCATGCAGAAAATATCCTCATGATTTCTTTTTGCCTAAACCTACTGCCTATATGGGGATGGTCCATCTCTATAGTAAGAAAAGCCATTTAATTGTTTTCCTCATACCATGTGACTAGCTCTCCCCATCATGGCAGAATTGTGTCTTTCTGCCAAAATGCTGCTGCATAGGAGTCATTTGACTTTGTATATTAACAGTGGTGATCAGAACTGGCTGATAAGAACCAGATCCTTGAGCTGAGCACAAGGGATCAGATCTAAAAAGATTTGCAGGCTGAGAAGTGGAATTGACCAGAGTTCATCAAGTACAGCTCCTGGGTTCAGGTGGACCAGCCTACACAGCTAAGGAAGGAAGGTTATGCATCTGTGTACTGCCAGGATGCTTGCAGAGAGACTGTCCCAGAAATGAATGTGGGGATTTGGAGGGAGAGGAAAGACTATTAACAGAAATAAGCACATCCCAGAAAAAGTTGACACTAGAATTGAATTATTGCAAATAAATCCTATTTCTCTTTTGCTTTCCAGAGGGGAATTGCAAAGTTACCCTTAACAGTGAGTTAAGGCAAACAAATGAGTGTGTGTGTGTGTGTGTGTGTGTGTGTGTGTGTGTGTGTGTTTTGACTAGAAAAGAAAGCCAAGGACTCTTTTTTAAAAAAATTTAAGCATTAACAGCATTGTCCACATTAGTAGAACAATAAACTGTTCTGTTCAGAATGGAAGCAGAGATATGCAGCTAGGAGGCGATCAATAAGTATTTTCTGATTGATTGAAAATAAATCACAAAATAAAAATACAAATTAGAGCTCCGTGCCTCTGCTGACCACTCTCTCCACCGGCTAATGAGGTGTTTATTTCCCTGGCAAGGGCTCCTTCTTAGCAGCAGTTAGCACAGAATGATGCTTGTTGAGCCTGGGCAGGTGCTAATCAATGCTACAGACTGTGCTGTACTCCAAGTGGTGACAGCTACAGCGACAGGAGTGCAAGCTTGTTTCATCTTTAATGGGTAGTGGATGAACCCATTTGTCCCTTAAGTGGGGATCTATGTCTAGTGCCTCTGCAAGGGGAGGAGAGCAGCTCCATGCTTCCCACACTAGGAGCAAGTAAAGTCTGAGTGGCCATGAAAGAGGTATTTACTGATAAGGGATTTCAAGATGGCTCACTCACATGGGATGTAGATGGCGCACAAGGATCCTGTTACCAATGCCCACTACTGTAATGAATATGTCTTGCCTTCCTTCCAAGCATCCAATCCTCCTGATTTCTTCAGGAAATCCTTCAGATTTCTCTGGGCAAAGGGGATGCCAAGTAACCATAGCAAAGACACCTCACCATGGTGTCTGAACAAGACAGAAGACTGTCTTTCTTATGACAGACCCAGAACCAACAGACAGGCTCCGTTTTGCACAGTCATACTGGGCAAGCAGGCTGCATTGCCATCCTCAGCATGTGACTTCTACAATTGCCTCAGCTTTGCTGTATCTATCCAGCCAGAAGGAAGGGGGCAGGGATAAGAGGGTTTACTTTGTGACTTTACACTCAGGTCTTACAAATGGCTGTGTATCACCTGGACTCCTATCCAGCTGGCAAGAACTTTCTTTTAAGGATCTACTTGGCTGCAAAGGAGGCTGGAACGCTGCAAGGGAAGCTGGGACTTGCAGTTTCTAGCTGGGACCCATGTGTTGAAGCCATACTCTAGTCAGGAAATAGAAGAACACACTAAGGTAATGGGTGTTTTTCCATCAAACATGTTGGCTCAAAATTTGGGTCTTGAGCAGAATGACAAAAGACCGAAGAGGACTAAAGCTGAAATGTTCCAGTGGTGTCATCTTGAAGTGGTCCTCCACCGACTTCCGTCGTCTGAACCCGTGGAAGCACCCTCATTTCCACCTGTCGCTCTTCTCTCTGTAAGTACCTTTTTAGCCTAAACTAGCCAAAATTACTATTTGTTGCTTGTCCTGCTCCATGATTGGTTGGCTATCTAGCTCTATCACAGGGATTTAGAGGGTTTAGAGGTCATGGAGGAAGGACCCCCCTCCCTTGTGGTCAGTTTTGGGTGGCAATATCAGGCTTTGTTATGTTAATTTAACTGGGCCTGTCAATCACTGTCCAGAAGACCACCTCACAGGCAATCCAATTTATGGAAAGACACACTTAGAAAATGGGAGGTATAATTATCCCCTTTAATGAGTTAACATATCTATTCTTTCTAGAAATACCTCTCCCTTATTTGGGTCTACACCAGTAAGCCTAACTTTTCCTTTTTTCCTCCTTCTACTTCTTGTTCAGATATAGGCCAAAAGCCTAAGCACACGTTTACAGACACTCTGAGCGTACTTCCTTGTTCTCGGAAGCACCTTACTGTACCCTTCCTTGCCCTTGCATTTCTGTCAGGCAGCTGCTATCGAGGAGTCTCCATAGCTGAACATACCTACTTTTTTTTTTTTTTGGCCTGTGCTGGCTAGTTTTATGCCAACTTGACACAGGCTAGAGACATTTGTGAGACAAGAACCTCAAGTGAGAGGTCTGGAGGGTAGCTCAGTGGTAAACCACTTGCCTAGCACACACAAGGCCCTGGCTTCAATCTCTGATGTCACCAAAGGAGAAGAAAATATCTCCATTAAGATTAGACAGTAGGTAAGCCTGCAAGGGCATTTTTCTTCATTAGTGATAGATATGTGGAAAGGCCCAGTTTGTTGGGAGTAGGGCCTGGGCTGGTTCTCATAGAACCCCCTAGGCTGGCGATCTTGGGTTCTGTAAGAAAGCAAGGCTGAGCAAGCCCTGGAGAGCAAGCCAGTAAGCAGCACTCTACCATGGCCTCTGCATCAGCTCCTGCCTCCAGGTTCCTACTTGAGCTCCTGTCCTGACATTCTTCAGTGATGGACTCTGACGTGGCAGTGGAAGCCAAGTAAACCCTTCCCAAGCGGCTTTTGGTCATGAGTACCTTAACTAAGACAAGCCACAGAACTGAGAAGACATGTCTTTCTGCCCTTCTTCATCTCTCTCCTCCTGGCAGCTCACCTGCTCTGTTTCTTTATTATTTCCCCCCCTCCCCCTGCCTCACAGACTCTAATAAAACTGTCTTTGAGCTTCCTTCCCAGGCTGTCTCAAAATTATTTTTATCAACGAGAGTGAGAATCCAAAAGGAAACCCCCATTTATCTAATAGTAGTTACATTGTTTTTGAGGCCCGCGGTAAGGTAGTGTGTGATGGAGCTGAGATGCCCTTTCCATGGTGGCCAGGAAGCAAAAAGAAAGACGAAGGAGCTGGGGATACTAGAATATTCAAGGGAATGTCCATAACAGCCTGACTTCCTCCCACTCAGTCCTACCTCTTAAAGGTTCCACCACCATCCAATAACACCTCAGGCTAGGGAGCAAGTAAAACAACACGACCTTCACCCAATCTCCGTGTACCTGTCTTGGTTTCCAGCCAGTAAAACTCCTGGCATCCATCCATCTTTCCCCCCCAGTGCCCTCAGTGGGATCCTGAAACTCCAGAACGGGCCTAGCCAGCTCCCGCAAGGTGGAGTGGAGTACAAGGGTTACCAACACCTCTTGAGCCTTCCCTGGGCATTCTGGCTTGGAACTGGCCTCGGCTTAGGCTTGCAACATGTACATTAATTACCAGTGCATTTTGCACTGGTGGGTTATGCCCGGGTCACAATTTGGATGTAACTCCGTGACCTCCACAACTTTACCAGCTATAGGCATAATTGTGGTGACAAGCAGGAATTTGCATATTATCAGTCATCAGTGTACTGCTTTACAATGAACCCAAATGAGAATTCCTTCCCCCTCTGGGATATTATTACAGGCAACCAATAGCAAGAGTACATTCAAAACCAGATGCCTTCATTAAGGTCGCCCCTTCCCTCATTGTAATGCAAATTGCCTGAATCAAGGCATCTAAAAAGTGCCTGAGAGGTGCATGGGAGAGCATCTTAAATAACTAACAAGTCAAAATTTGGGACATTCCTTAATTAATTGGGAGCTATAACAAAATAAAACAGGCTCCAGCCAATAAGAACTTGCTGACACTGGGTTGTCTTAGAAATATCCTCCAGTAATGTGAAAAACTCCCTCTTGCCACTTCCGTAAACTCCCTGAGGAGTCCCCCCCCCAACTGCCCCCCACCACACACACACTCACACACACACACACACACACTTTTCCTTGAGTGTGGAGGTAGGAGACAAGTAGAGGTGGGAACTGGCAGGAGTTGCCATCTGCAAAGGTTTCTGCTAATTAGCCAAGGACGATGGTGTAGGTTTGGAACTGTGTTGGATGCGGTGGACCCTTGCACTCAATAATAGCCTAACAGGTTTCCACCTAAAGATACGTGGTGGAAAGACGGCATGAATAATTCAGTGAGCCTGAGGTCCTGAACTCACATTTTCTCTCATAAAGAGGAAAGCCCAGTGCCTCAGGTACCAAGTTACAAACCAATCAGGGCTTCGTGTCTCTTTCAAAGCTGTGTTACTAAGTGCTGTGTAGGTGTGAAAAGCCTTATTACCATGTAATTTTGTTGGAAGCAGACTTCCAAGTACCTGCTTTACTTTATATGCACATACACACAAAAAAAAAGAGATCAAAATGGATTTTATTTCCTAACAATAGCCAATTTGGCGATAATTACTGTAAAATACATTTTTAAAAAGTCATAGCACCCAAGTGAAGCCCTATGTTGCTCCCCTTTGTACATGAATATCTTCTTATTTACTGCCTTCCCAATAATGAACTTTGAGATAAACAACAGAAAAAGTAATTTGTTTTTTGACAATGCTGAACCTTTGAATAGAGAAAAATCACACAGTTGAACACAGAGCGCAGTCCTGTGTGGTAAAGTGGTATCCATGGCAACCAATAGATTTTTATGCTAAGTCTGGCCTTTAAAAACATTTCACGTTTACCACTGAGAAAAAGATGGCCTTGATTTAAAAATGATATAACAAGTACCTCAGATGGGCATGCTTTCTGCTCTGGGCTGCAAACTCAATTAAGAGGCATCTCCTCAGCTCCAAATCACCTCAATAGTATTTGTGTCATCTTTGACGTACATGTGGCCCGAGTGAAAAAGGAAAAGGTTGGACGTTTTGTATTCTGCTGCAGGGGCTGAGGCAGTTTGTTTTTCCACTTGTTCTCCTTGGACTTAACACCAGGGGTAGAAAAGTAGGGAGTAAAAATAGCATGTTGGCCTCTTATCTGAGTCTGTGATCATGGTGACCATGAAAATATTATGCCCTGCTTATCTCGGGAACAGCTCTGACTACACTTGCTTATTATAACTTGAGATAATGGATGAAGAAATACCTACCGCACCCACTGTGGGCTGAGCACCTCGAATTAGTCCCCGTGCACATTTGGAAAGCTGGGTACCAAAAATGGAATGCAACTGTGGCCAAGAGAGGATGTCTTATTGGTGTATTAATGAAATGCTTCCATAAAAGGAGAAAGGATGAACCTAAGTGACTCAAAGAATGAGAGACAGAGACAGAGACAGAGACAGAGACAGAGACAGAGACAGAGGGCCTTGAAAGTTGCATCACAAGAAGAAAACTAAGTAACTGTCCTTGAAAGGACTTTGCTTTCCCCGTTTGATTCCAATTCTTGCTTAGTTGGTAGCTAAGTCTAGCCTTAGCTACCGTCTTTGTTCAGTCTGTAGCCTAGGGTAGACTCCAACTCAAGGCTCTACCTCCCAACTGTCCTGCTTGGTCTCCAGTTCATTCAAAGCTTCCTTTCCAAGAGAGTGTTTTTTGTTTGTTTGTTTGTTTGTTTGTTTGTTTGTTTGTCCTTTTTGCATGAGAGGGCTTGTCCATTAGTCCTCAAAACAGCATGATCTGGGCCTCACTAAGAGTCAGCAAGACCTCATATTCTTCAGCTGCTGGTGGTCGCTTCTGGTGGAAGGTTTTCACAGCTGGATAAGGGTGTGGACTAAACTGTGTCCTCTAAAATTTAGATACGGAAGCAGTGACCTCAGGACCCCAGACGCTGACAAGAAAGAAGACTTTAGAGAGCTGATCAAACTGAAATGAGAGCATTGGGGTAAGCCTTCCTTCAGGCTCACTGGCGGTCACACGTAAGAAGAGATGATCGGGATTTGGGAGGTGACACCAGTGATGTGTGCCCAGAGAGAAGACACCCAAGGTGGAAAAGCAGCACCTGCAGGCCAACAAGGGGGTCCTCAGGAGATGACAGACCCATTGGTGCCTTGACCTTGGATTTCCAGCCTCCGTAATGATGAGAAGATACATTTCTGTAGTTTAAGTCACCTGACTGTGGAGTTCTGTCACAACGCCTGAGAGAACTAATATAACTCAAGTGGGAATGGAGTGGTCTGGAGGGTGTATCAGTCGCTCCGCAGAGGGATCAAGGCTAAGGAAACAAAGCATTTTGTTGTTCTGTCTTCCTGATGTGTGTGTGTGTGTGTGTGAGAGAGAGACAGACAGACAGACAGACAGACAGACAGACAGACAGACAGACAGACCCAGATAGACAGAGAGGAGACAGAGACAGAGAGAAGCAGAGAGATGGAGAGACAGAGACAGAGAGAGTTCAGTATATGTGAGGGAGACTTAGGGGGGCTGTGGGTAGAGTAGAGCTGGGGGGCCAACCTCATGCTACCCTTCCTCTCTTCTAGGACTCATTCTCCCTAACTGTAAGCAACAAGAGAGAACAATTTTTTTTTTGATTCCTCAAAACTGGCTCTGAGGAATCAAGAACAATGTGCAGGATGCACAGAGGAAAAACTGCTGTGTGCTTCAAACCACCACACCTGAGAGCATTTGGTCCCAGGGTGATGGTGAGTCAGGAGAGGAACCGGGGACGGGCTGCACTTTGCTCCTCCTCATCACAGGCTCTGCCAGATGCCTGGGCCTCAGGCCCAGGACCACACATCAGCCACCTGCCCAGAGGCATGAGCCATCCATCTCTCTAAGATAATTTTCTTCCTTCAGCTCATAGAGAGCTCTGGGCTATCTTTGGCCAGGGAAAGAATGTTGACTGTCTCACACACGGAAACATAAATCACTCTCTTTAGGCCTTGTTAACTTTTACTTATAAAGTGTTTTAATGTCGAACTGTCAGGGCCCCATGAAAATAATGGGTGGTGACAGGTTTAGGATTAGAATCTTCTCAGGTAGTTAGGATGGTGAGCTAGGTTATAAATTGCTTTTAAAGAGCTGAGGTGGGGACTATGAGCTTCCCACGCTTACTCCAAATGACACCAATGAGGCAGCCGGGACAAGCGAATGCTAGTAATTCATCTTAATTATTTGTCAGCAAAGCCATCTTAATAAGAGATGTCTTTCATTTTGATTAAAATGACCCTTGGTAATCCCCAAAGGGCTTTGTTGAGTTGAGTTGAGTCTTTGGGTTTGAGGTTTTATGTCTCAAGCAAAGTAGATGGAATTGGTTAAAAATATATCAATGTAAAGAAATAGCTTGGGTGTCTGCTAGCATAGATGCATCAGTCAGTCTCTGGTGACCTTGTTTGCTGGAGGGCCAAGATATCCGTGATCTCATAATTCCCCTCACAATTATCATATCTCAGCGCTGGCTCCAGGGTTAGCTGTTGACTGACAGGGAGGTAGGGCTTGAGGAAAAGCCAGAGCCTATCATTTCACAACCTAGGGAAAGCAGGTGCTGCATTGCCTGACTTATATAATAAGGGATTCCACAGGTTAAATAAAATGCCAGGAGCCATCTGCAGGGCCGTGGGAGTCAGTGGTTACCTCAGAGATAGAGCAGGAGTGTACTAGGGGCATCTGGGCAAGAATCAGGCTGAGCAACAGGTAGGAGAGATGAGCAGGTGAGAACAAGGGCCAGGAATTCCATAATATTGTCCTTGGAAACCAGTTCTTTTAAGTGCTTAGGGAAGACTCAGCCAAAATGAGCACCGTGGTCAGTGTCGTTCAGAGGCCAGGCCATCCAAATGTGTTCATTTATTCACTTATTACCAATGAATAAATAGTTATCACATACCTAAATGTGTCCTGTTAATTCAGTGCCTGGGGGAATCCTATGAACAAAAATGTACCTCTCAATGGAGCTTGGGTTCTAGGGAAGTCAGTGACTCCACAAGCTGTGTCCATCAAGTGTGAACAAGGTCATTTATACAGTTTGCTCTCTGAGACCAGAGCTGCTGGGAACAGGTGTGGGGTCCTGGAAAATGCTTGCCAGGAAATGAGCCGGATGGCCTGATCACTGCAGAGGCCCATCCACCCACCCTGGTGGGTGGAGACATCCCTTCTGTAGCTTGAAGCTCTACCATTCCATAACAATTTTCTAAGATGTTTCCGATTTTTAAACATGTAACTATAGTTACAGGGCTTCAGAGAACCATCTGCTAGACTTTAATTTGCTTCTCAGGACTGAGAGGATTGCGGATCATGGACAAACACATTCAGGAACATTCTTTCCTCCATAATTGCAGCTTTAAAAAAAAATAATATGTACCAGCATCAACTTACTTTCCCATCCTGTCCTTGAATTTCTCTCCCACATTTTCTCATTGATGGACAGGAACAAAACAACCTCACTAGATAGTGTGTGATGTTTTTAAGTGCTGTACAGCATGCATCTATGAAGTGATTTGAAATATTTCCCACAGCGATTTTGTTTCTCCTTTGTGATAGGGTCTTGGTGTACTGCAAAGGCTGGCCTTGAACCCTCAGCTTTCCTGCCACCATCACCACAATGGTTTCCAGGAGGGTTTTGTTTTGTTTTGTTTGTTTGTTTTAGCAACGTTTTGCTCTATAGAATTTATAGGACTATTTTTATGTAATCCCAGAGGGTCTTTAACATACCCAAGATGGAGCAATGAATAAAATGAACATCTAATGCCCACGGGTAGAAGGCGGTAGCAAAGATTAGACTTTCAATCCATCATCCTTAGAAAAACACATTTACAATTGTATTTCAAATAACTGAATCTTTCATTCAGCAAAGGTTTGTTGACTCAAGTCCAGTTCACCTCCAGGAACTCCGGATCAGCACGGGAGGAAAACGCATGTAAACACAGAAAGGCATAACTATGTGATTCTATACATCAAAGTGCTGCATGCAAAAGTATAAGCCTTTAATGCTATACCTCACACGTGTTTCCCGGAGAAGGGGACATCTATAGTGCCTTGGGAACTTCTCAGCAACTTCAAAGGTCTTGTGAAAAAGTCACAGGGGAAAAGGGGGGAGTATGGAACATTCTGGCAACGGTAGCATCCTAACAAGTCTGGAAGGCGCTTTACATGAAAGAGAGATGAACGATGATGTACGGGTACTGGACAGAGTCTAGTCGAGGCGTATCTTCTCAACTACACAGGCATTTAGGCTGCTCTTAAAGGACGGTCACAGTGTCAATTGGTTTTCTGTTACCACTTCACATACAAGAAATGATCAATCAATAAAGGGGAAAAAAAACCTTATTTTGGATCAGAGTTTAGGTGGTTTCAATCAATAATTGATTGTCTGCATTGCTCTGGGCCCATTGCCAGGAAACCTATCATGGTTTAAAAGAAAAAAAAAGTTGTGTGTCAGTCCCAAAAGAAGCCAAAGGGCAAAAGAAAGAAAAGAAAGGAGTGTCCCAATACCAACCAATGCTTCCATGGCCTAAAGACATCTTCTCTCAAAGGCTCTCCCATTTCCCATTGGTGCCATGCTGGGGACCAAGCCTTTACCACAGGGCCTTAGAAAAACAGTCAACCCATAGCAGTCACTTCCTGCTGATTCCAGCCACACTTACTTTATCTTCTCTGAAACAGTGGGACTCCAGAGGTGCCCAGGGCACATGTATCCATCTGAAGCTGACCCTCATCTTCAGTTCCATGGAGTCATGTAAGAAAAAAGCACAGTGGCTGAGGAAAGGAAGGACCTTGCAGGTAAAAAGTGGTCAAGGGAGGTCTTAGGTCTGCATTAAAGACCTGGGACCCACAGTCTGGAAAGTAGAGCAGGGTTTTTCTGACATGAGAGGTTGGTGGCTCCTGAACTTGAGGGCCAGGAACCTAGACTATAACTCTTAGCAAAGTCCCCAAACTGTGTCACATAAAACTTGCCAGACAAAGGCTGAGAGGGCATGAGGGCACTGGCCCCAACTAATATACTCTAGGAGTTTGGGTTTTATTTTATTCTAATTCTCTGTTATGTCTTGCTACTTTCAGAAAAGGACATGTAGAAATTAATGTCCAGGAAGCATTTTTCTTTAGGTTTTGCCTATATTATGTTTAGATGTGACAAGGTGGTTAACAAGCCTGGAGAGGGGGCGGAAATGAGTCGATATGGTTGGAGAATTTTGATGCCTTTTCTTTAAATAGTCCTTATTTGTTTTATGGTCTGAAATTTAGCAAGTCCAATGTGCCTTTCCCTGTAGAGAAGATTGGAATCTGTTGACTGAACATTTCCACTTATGCTCTTACAGCTTCGTGTCAATCGTCAATCAGTCGCACTGGGCACTTAAAGTTTACCTTTAACGGGCATTTGCTGACTTCCACCGTCATAGGGGAACTGTGCTAGCCAACAACACTTCTTTGGAGAGAGAAGGAAAAGACCCCTGTCAATTCTCCTGGTTCCATTCTGGGCTCTGTCATTGCTTTGATTTGTAGGTGGGGCAACAAACACTTAACCTTTGTGTCTCCAAAAGCAAATGATGAATTCTGCCCCATTTGCACTGTGTGTGAGCAGATGGGAGTGCACATGATTAACTGCTCCGGTCCCTCAGTTTTGACCTCATGACTGGGCTGCTGTGTAGGGGTGTGAGGCAGGCAGAGCCTCCTGGAAGGTGAGCCTTGCCTCCCAGTGATGACAGTGTGAAGGAGTAAGCTCACTTGACTTCTGAACAGATGCCCAAAGTCATCTAGGACAGTGGGTGTGAATGGGGAGCACTGCCTATGTATGGACTAGAAGAGGGGTTATGTGATGTCAGTGAAGAGGGTGGGGTCTCATCCAAGTTAAGCAGACTCTGACCTCTAGAAAAGCAGCTGATAATAACCAAACTGGTACAGAGCCAAATGGTAGGTCAGGTCTTTGATAAATCCCAGGAGATTAGATCAGCTAAGTGCTGTTGACACTTGGCTAGTTAACAATGGAGGTTCTTGGACCTGGTAAAATAGCCAGTAGCTCATCTTTCTGTAGTGGGGTCCAGGAACAGCTGCTTCTGTGCTCCACTCTCTGGAAACCCGTATTCCTGCCACAGAGTCTTCCACACGGCAGCAAACAGTGTGTCCTTGTCTTGGGTGGACTGCCACATGAGCCACAGTCTCCAAATTTCCCGGTGCCTCTGAATCCCTATGATGTCACAAGGAAGTTCTAGGGTTTTCCTTTCAGAAGCGTTTTCTAAACTGTATTCCTTGACTGTTCTTCGAATTAGAATTTTTCACTCAAGTAACTTTGGGAAATGCTTTTAAAAAGTTATGTCCTGAGTGCCAGCAGTATAGAGATGGAGAAGTCGCCCGGTGTCTGAGTCATGGCAGGAGGGAAGGTCAGAGAACAGACAGACCAGGTCATGTGAGTTCTCACAGGTCTCAATAAAGGTCTGGCTTTTATTTCTAATAGTCTGTGTGAGTCAGATTTCCATCACTGGGCCAAAATGCCCAAGATAAGAAACCTTTAATGGAGGTTCTAGTCCATGGTCGGTTGGCTCCATTGCTTTGGGCCTGTGGTAAGCAGCAATATGGAGAGAAAATGTGTGGTAGATAGCGTGAAACAGCTTACTGGCTAGGAGAGGGAAGAGAGAGAGAGGAGAGGGAGGAGGGGAGGGAAGGAAGGAGGGAGGGAGGGGAGGAGGAAGGAGGGAGGGAGGGAGGGAGGGAGAGAGAGAGAGAGAGAGAGAGAGAGAGAGAGAGAGAGAGAGAGAGCATAGAGCTCCACAATTCCCTTTCAGAACGCATCCCCAGTGACCTAAAGATGCCTCACAAGACCTCACCTCTCCAAGGTCTTGTTCCCTCTAAGATACGATTGTCCTGGAGACAAGTCCTTTCACACTGAGGTCTAAAGGAGTCACTAACTAAATACAGCCTGGTCACTGGGTAGTTGGGCTGTCTGAAGCCACTTTTATTCAGTGCATAGTGGTGGAATCTATGGTCTCGGGAACTTCGGGGGGGGGGGGGGGGGGGGAGAAGTGTGCCAATTCCATTCCAGGCTATTTAGCTTCTATACCTGGTGACACACTGGGGACACAAAATTGAACTTGAGAGGGTTCCTTTGCCCGTTCTGATGTCTCTACAGCTAAGCAGTTTTGTGGCCACTTCCATTCTTCTCCCTAGTCCTATTTTTGATTCACAACACTTTATTGTTTTACCAGAATCAATGTCTTTCTCCCTACATGTTATGTTATTCAAGCAGCTATAATTAATAGATCTAAAGAGTATATTTACTGCCCCCAAAAAACAAAAAACAAAAAACCCAACAACTTATCTCTCTTTTCCCTCTGAAAAAAATAAAAGCTTGAAAATTGAGCTTAAGAAATGCTCTTTTTTACATTTTAAATTTTAACTTAAAAATTTCATCCGTCTTTTTAATTAACCTTTGGTGAGTATTCAAACGTCTTTCTTCTTGACGTAGCTATGGTGTAGGGCAATGAGTCAGCAGGCATCTCCGTGTAGTCATGCAGGGACCCAGGCTGATGGCAACCTTGCTCTTTTCGGTATGTGGCTTCCCAGATTGCTTAAGTACTCATTCTCATCCCTCTCAGACAGAAGAGGAGAAGAGACTGAAGAACTCCATCATGTTCCTGGTGGCAGGGTGGAAAAATATAACTTACTTCTGCTCGCCCTGACAGTTTAAGAAAAATTAGCCACGCGGCTCCAGCTACATGCAAGAAGGTTAGGCAGTGACATTTTGTATATATACTACTCTAAAGTATATAATATATATATATACATATATATATATATATATATATATATGTATATATATATATATATATGTCCTTAGGTGGGTTAGTTTGGTTTAAAATGGGTGATGGAGCAAATACACCGAGCAATAACACACTATACCATGGAAGGCTGTATGAAATCTGAGGATGACTACTTATTTCTGTGAAATGCCTATGTACTTCTGGGTCTTTATGAGGAAAATTAATTTTAATGTGTTAATCTTTGCCAACGTCATAAAGATATCACGGGGCTGCAATTACGCGTGCAGTGAATGTTTGTTGAATTAAGCAGCGGTACACCTAAAACTTGTGTGTTTTTGGAAAGAGTTGAGGCCATCACCAGAAACAGAACAAGACTGCCATTGCGGTGTTTGAGACCCAGGGAGATAGACATTTGCCGTGCAAGTGGTCTAATCCGAAGTTTAATTTCCCCCATGATTTACCTAAAAGAGGCCCCAAGCAAAACAGAGGTGGATTAAACGACAGGCTTGAGATTTTTCGGTTTATCTGTGGGTGAGCAAAGTCTGCTCTGTAGTTCTTCTTCACTGTGTTTTTGGCCTGGAAACTTTCGAGGCCGCGGGATGCTGTCAGACATTTTCTGGGCCATAAATCACACTATACAGCAATGAGCACTAAATCAATAGAGCTGCCAATATTTGAGGGGGAAAAAAGTGGGGAGGTGCTTGCGTGACCCTGCTGAGGGAGGAGAAACCACTGTCAGCTTCCTTGTTTACTTATCCTGCTTCAGATTCAGGCTCTGAGACCTTGGGGGCTCCTCAGCAGGAGGCTCGCTCTTGCTCAGGTGGCACAGGTGCTGAGGTCAGCAGTCCAGGACCGCCTGGTTTCTCCATATTATTTTGTTCTGGCTCTGGTTCATTCTGCGATTGAAACTGACTAGACTGGACTCTGCAGTGTTGTTCATCGCTACACGGCCCGTGCTCTCTCTTCTGGAGGAAGAGCGGGTACATCCCCTCCCACGCGTCACCCTCAAACTTATTCGAATAAATGCAGCATTTGTCGTGCCTGTTACGTATGATCCAAAAAATTCGCATCCTTAAATGTTTATCATCTCAATGATATGATCTTAAGGCAAAGAAGCCTTCTGAGCAGAAACAGCGTGTTCAGTGCTATAAGCCTCTGGGCCTCGCCTGTTCTATCTACCCAACAGGAGCTGAACGCTGTGGGGTTTCTCCATCGGAAGCGTAGGGCAAACCTGTGCATTTGCTTTTCTACAGAACCGCATCGGGAGAAGCACCAGCAGAGAATCCTCCAGACCCACGGTCTGTGGAGTTAGTTGAGCAGATTTCAATAGGGCTGGTTATAAAAACTGCCCTTCACGGACTAGGGAGAGTTAAGTGGAAGAAAGATAAAAATATATGACATAAGCGATCAAAGCAATAAAACTCACCGCTCAATTAGCTGGCTGGAGAAGCAGAGGGTACCGGGAGCCTGTGATTGAGAGAATGTCCATTTGCTCTCCAGGGACGCTAGGCCTTTCTTCCTGTCTCCCTGACCTTCGTAACTCAGCTGTGGAATTCAGGTTGGTTGGTAATTTTGTAGGAGGGTCCACCTACCCACCCACCCAGCCAGCCAGCCATCTTTCTCATTACTTTGAAGCATTAGCTAGTTAAATGAAAAATATTCATCATCGTATGCAAATTGGGCCCGTGTTTTGACGGCTCTAAGAGCAAACAGCAGTGTGTCTGCTCCAACCACTGCCGATAATTTACCCTTCTTTCTTTTTCCATCACACCCTTAGAAGCTACACAGACAGAAAAAGTGACAGCTAGACACCTATTTGTATGTATGTATGTATGTATATATGTATGTATTATGTGTGTGTATGTATTATGTATGCATGCATGAATGCATTCATGCATTTTTATAGGTTTAGCATGCAATACACAAGTCTTGACATTAGGTATTTCTGACAGCTACTCCGGCCTGACCCTGGAGGGTGTTCTAGGAAATCCAAAACTAGGGCAAGATTAGATGTGCCCCAGAAAATGTGGTCGGTCATCAAGAAAGAGCAATTTCTATTTGGAGGAGCTGGTAGATGCTAATAACCACTTCTGAATTTTTTTCAGTCTGATCTAAGTTTCCCTCAGTACTTCCAAGGTCTAGCTACCTAATGAGAACAATTATTTCTGGGTTTCAATTAAACTGAATTAAAGAAGTGTTTTATTTGTTTTTATTTGGAATTTCTTCATTATAAAAGTAATATAGCCGTATTATAGAGAATATGAAAAATACATTGGGAGGACAAGATTCCCATAATTCCCCGAGTTAAGGAGCCCAGAGCTCCTGCGTGGACTGCGTGTAGCAGTGTTGTCACTCTCTTATCACTTGCCTGTGGCCGTGTTTTCAGCAGGGACATTGCCAGGTCATGTGTGTTTCCCAGCACAGAGATTAATAGTGCCCTCTTACCCTAACAGGGGTACCCCTGCTTGGATGAAAATGTAAAAGTTCATCCTAATTATTGGTATTATCTTCAATGTATAATTTATTTCAGGAAAAAAAATATTTTTACCAAACGTGTCCGCCTTAGGTGAGTTAGTTTGGTTAAAAATGGGTGATGGAGCAATAAATACACTGAGCAGTTGCACTAGCCATACTGCACTACAAAGGCCTGCAACTATATCTGTGAGTGAGGGTCACGCTGTCCACTTTCCCTTATGTGAACGTCCACTCAGCCTTCAAGGGACACCATGTAGTATACATGACTCAGGGATCTCTGGCTTTTAGCTTAAATAAGGAACCACGGTCTGTAAATCTGAATGATTAGTGAACTGGAATCATTATCCTAGCTTGTGATTTGAAGGGAGAAAAAAAAAAAAAAAGATCGTCACTAGAACCCTTTGGTAGACTGTCCATGGACTTTTAGGAATTCTCTGGGAATCTTCTGGAAGGCTCTGCCTAAGTCTTGTCTCCGTCCCCAGGGCATAGCACTGTGTCCCAAACAGGATTAGGGAATGAGAGACTTGAACGAATGGAATTCAGGCGCTGTGTAGGCCTGGACATGATGGAGAGACACCTATTGTGCAACCTCTCCCATTTTGTTTTTATAAAGATTTCTATTTTAAAATGATGCATATATGGGGGGGGGAGGTGAGTGCACAAGTGTATGGGTGCCCCTAGAGTCCAGAAGAGGCTTTTGGATCCCCTGAAGCTGGAGTTACAGTTGGTCATGAGGAGCTGCAAACCATGGCAGGCTCTCAATGCTAAGTTTGCCTTTCAGTAGTATGTGCTCTTAGTGGCTTACATAGGGCAGCTCCACGCACTCTAGAGTGACCTTGATAATTGGCTATATTTAATAGCTCTCCCCACCCCTTCAGAGACTTTTTTTCTGGCACAGCCACACCATCCGAAAGTGACAGGGGACAGGTAGTATTCAGTCCCATCTTCAGAGTCTGGCTAAGTAGGTGTGACCCAAACCAAAGGCTGATCAGCACAGCAGGCACATGCCAGTCCTTCCCAGTGGCTGTGATGCTGGCAGACTCCGTGGCATCTGTGATACCAGGATGCATCCAGACTTCAGTTGTACCTCTTTCCCTGCCTTCCTCTGAGGCATCTCCTAAGACCAGTCCTCCACAGACATTCACCCATGCATCTCACCCTGAGACTGAAGCTGGCAGTCCCACTGAGGTGGCTACCATAAATGAAACTATGGACTTAAATGACATGGGCTGTGTATAGACAGCCATGCCCTACAGGAGCACTGGACTGAGATCCCACAGTACTGGCACATGCTACATACTGGGACATCCCTCCATACACCTGGGTTCCATGTTTTGTGCAAGAATTTAAACTATACTATTTACAAAGTCCATGCACATCCCTTGAGTGGGCTAGGGATAGTCTTATCCTGTGCCTCATAGTCCGGATGAAGGAAGCTAGGACCAGGTGGCTGTCAGGACCGACTCAGCCTTACCCATGAGTGCCAGGATTCAGAACTATGACTTCGGTCACCAGACTCTTTATCTCTATCCCCTAGCCCACCCGCTTGTTGTGGGTGCCCCTGTAAAATGGAAGCATGGGATTCAATT
This sequence comes from Acomys percivali, assembly GCA_907169655.1. Taxonomy (NCBI): domain Eukaryota; kingdom Metazoa; phylum Chordata; class Mammalia; order Rodentia; family Muridae; genus Acomys; species Acomys percivali. The sequence goes on from OU015751.1 coordinate 117,019,370, forward strand.
TGCCTGCTGTGATGTGTTTTTAGTAGCTGGTGGGATAGCTTTCAGAGGACAATCACGGTTCTCGTGTAAGTGCACTTGTCAGAAAGCTGTTTTTTTTTTTTTTTTCCTCCAAAGCAATTGAGGTGCACGGGCTTCTTATCACTCCTGAGGAGCCCTGCCCTCATCTGAAGTACAAAAATAAAAGAAGAAACTCTTTTAGGATGTAGCTATTGTGTAAAAATTCAAAGGGGGGGAAAGATATATTATGGCCGGGTGTTATTTCAGATAGGAAACTGAAGAAGTCCTTAAGAGCCAAAGTGCTCCCTGAGTCATCTGCTGCAAGGGGCCAAATGTCTTCAGGAACCGTGTCCCACCGTCCTCTCCCTGCTGCAGAGCGCCAAGAGTGGAGCAACCTTGTGAGGAACCTGCTGGCACTGGGATTCCACGCACGGGCAGCATAAAGGATGCTTGGGCGTTTGTGTGATGGCCCTCCCTGGTTTTCTTTTCTTGTCTCCGGGCACACAAAGCAGGACTTTCATTTCTGGAGAGTTAATTTCCGTCAGCGGCTTATTCTCTCCATCTGAAGTCGCAATCCTCTTTGGAGAAGCAATTGGTTATTGTGTGGAGGATTTCGAAGTTACATGCTAAGGATTATGACTCTATTTGCTCTGAAGAAGCAGCGTTGGGAGAGCTCGTAAGGACCAAGTACTCGGTTTTGAGGAAAGTCTTCCTTGTGGAGATAAGCAAGAAGGGCCAGTAAAATGAGTGAAGTTGTTCCAGGGGGAGAAGTGTTAATGAGACTCCCCCCACACAGATAAGTTCCATTCTTTCCCCGAGTTGAGCCCCTCTGTGTGTTCCTGCTCTGCATACTGGGACATCCAGTTGCAATCATTTCACATAAGTGATCCTCGGTTTAGGAGACTCTTTTGTTTCATATATATATATATATATATATATATATATATATATATATATATATA
>OU015751.1:117024882-117040941 GCA_907169655.1 Acomys percivali
ATACACACACCATACACACATATACACACACTCACACACCACATACAGACATACACACCACACACAAAAAAACACAGATACACACATACACATGCACAGTGGACAAACACACAGACACGTACATACATACATACATATATACATACACACACACACCACACACACATACGTACCACACACATACATGCAACACACACACACACACACACACACACATACACACACTGAGCTACAGACTTTTCCAGGGCAGGAACTGAGTTGGTGTCTCCAGCACTTCCCACAGGACATACTGAACAGATGGAGCCCATAAAGATGCCTGAATGTAAAAGGACTTGTGCAGATATATTTAGAAACTGAGGGAAGAGTGAAGAAAGGCAAAGGACCAGGGGAGACACAGACCTCCCTGGTCCTGTGACTCACACACAAGTCACCTTGAAATACCACTCCCCTCTCCCTGTTTTGATTTCTATGTGGTTGAGAGATAATCCTCAAACCAAATGCAATTCTGCCTCTGTTGGTCAAAAAATGTTCAAATAGAGACGATTTAAGATTTGATCCAACTAATAATGGGCCAATAGAGGGGGTAAAAGCAATTTCCTGCACAGAGATGAGAGTTTGAACTCTGACCTCTGCGTGGAATCCAGATCACATGCGTGGCACCTCATATCTCCAGGCTTCCATTCCCGTGTAGAGTTGTACGGTTGTAAGACCATTCCATTGAACTATTGCATGCGAACCCTTAAGGTCGGAGCCTTCCAGGCCTGCTCTGTCCCTTCCTACCTGTCTCTGGTGTCCTAGAAGTCAGTGGCGACCTCTCTTGTCCCTACCTCCCTCTGACTGTGTATACACTGTTGGCAATTTTAAAACAAGATTGAAGTAGAGGCTTGAAAACAAGGCATTTATTTTTTTTTCTTTTAAAATCAGATATTTAAATACATTGTAGAAAGCAATTTTGGGGGTATTTAATTATTCACACAAATGGTTTATTGTAATGAGATTTTAAAAAACCATTATGATGGGCAAAGGGCTGAGGCTTAAAATATTTTCATTTACAGATATGTTCTGCTTTAATGAAACCCAGTATGCAAAAATCTAAAATTAGGAAAATTGGAGGCTTTATCTGGGCTCATATTGTTTACTTTACAAAAGGGGTGTTCTGCTGCACAAAAGCGCTTACCCCAGTGTTCTTTTAAACAGTGTGAGGCCCATGGGGCCTTCGGAATGCAACTTCAATCATTACCATGCTGTTCTCACACAGGTGTTTTCTGTAGAGCAAAGTTCACCCGAGGAGAGTGTTGAGCATCTGTGGGGATAGAGCTGACTCTGAACTGTGGGAGCAGCGAAAGGGGAGGGAGCAAGAGCAGAGATTTTGAGTGACACCCTCAGCAGCAAGGAAGAAAGACCCAACACGAGGCTGCTGCAAGGGCCCCTATCTGATCTAGATGGGAAGGCTCTTGTCAAATGCGCCATTATATCTCTTTTAGCGCAAGCCGAGTGCAGCTTAGCGATTAAAGTAATGGAATCCGAATCAGGAATCATGTTTCTCTTTCTGTGTCTGCTTGCTTCCAATTGGATGCTTCTGACATGTTCACTCTTAGGACAGTTTCCCAGGTATAAAGCAATTATTTCTATCCCAAGGGAAAGCTGTAAAGCCATGGTAATGTGTCTAATGGCCTGTGAGCTCTTCAGACTAATATCTAGCATTGTTGTCTTACTCGGCTTGTCAACTGATTGGCAAGAAGCCGTGTGTGTGTGTGTGTGTGTGTGTGTGCATGTGTGTTCAGGTGCAGAGTGCAGGTGTATGTGGAGGCTATAGGTGTCTTCCACAAATGCCTCCCCACCACACACTTAGTGTGAGACATGGTCTCTCTCTTACCTAGAGCTCACTGACTCAGACTGGCAGGCCAGAAAGCCCCAGCAGGAACCTTAGGTCTCCACTTCTGTAGTGCTGGGAATACAGGTTCCCACAGCCACTCTTAGCTTTTTGTCTTTCACATGAGTGCCAAGGATCAAACTCAGGTCCTCACGCTTACACGGCAAGCGCTTTACCAACTGAGCCATTTCCCCAGCCCTTCTAGACTCACCTTTTATCTGTCTTCAACTTTAACTGTAAAGTAAATACAGAATCCATGTGGGGCCGGGGGTGGGGGTGGGGGCGCATGCTTATCATTACTGTAACAAACTATGAGTTAAATAGCATAAGCATAAAGGGGTTGTTTCGAATCATGGTTTTAGGGGCTTTCATGTATGTGCAATTGACCCCCACTGCTTTGGGGTCCATGCCAAGAGCTAGTGGTGTAATAAAATTGCTTATGCCATGGCTACAAGGAAGAGAAAGAGACACAGGAAGAGCAGTCCTGAATTCCTCTTAAGGGAATACCATTCAGTGACCTAATGTTCTCCCACTAGCTGACCTACAGGTACTGGTACTTCCCAACAGTACCGTGGGCCAGAAATGGAGCTTCCATCACACAGGTCTGCTGGGGACATCTAAGATCCATATCATGTCACCTAAAAAGTACATAAAACTTTCCCAAATGACTTATTAAGTACAACTCTAGGATCGGCTAATTGGACAGCAAGTTGTCACTAACGCTGTGGAATCAGCAATTTTGGTCAAAAGTATTTGTTAACTCTGTCGCAGTACATCAGGGCCAGTTTGCACAGTTCATGAGAAGATAGAAATATCCTCATTATACAGTGATGGTCAAAAGACTGAATGTATCTCACAATCAAAGTTGCAAGAGTTGGAAGTGAGCTTAGGTGGTTTTAGATCTATGAAAGTAATGTGAGCTTTAAAACTGTAGTAGAGCCAGGTCCTTGTGTATAATTAGTGAAGACATAAATTTTCTCCATATTTTTCCTAGTTGCTGTTCTGGTTCCCTAATAAAACACTGACCAAAATCAATAAGCAGTGTGGGGAAGAAAGGGTTTGTTTCAGTTTATAGCATACAGCCCATTGTGAAGGGAAGTCAAGGTGGGAACTGAAGCAAGGACCATGGAGGAATGCTGCTTACTGACTTGCTCTCCATGACTTGCTCAGCCTGTTTTCTTATACATCTTAGGACTTCTTGCCCAGAGGGGTCATTCCCACATCAATCATTAATGATGATGATGGTGATGATGATGATGATGATGATGATGATGGTGGTGATGATGATGGTGATGGTGATGATGATGATGATGGTGATGATGATGGTGATGGTGATGATGATGAATACCCTGTTCTGCAGGCTTGCCTATAGGTCAAACTACCGTAGGCATTTTCTCAACTGAGAGGCTCTCTTCTCAGATAAGCTTGGCTTATGTCAAGTTGACAAAAACAACAACAACAATCCCCCTCCCCCAACCTAACCAGCACAGTGTCCACCAAGGAAAAGAACATGACCTACGAACGTGGAGACACATGGTAGGCATCTGTTCAAATATGAAGAAGACAAGAATGCAGTGAGTGGAAGTTAAGGCTTGATAGCTGCTACCCTCCCTCCTTTTGTTGTCAAGAGTCGAATTGATTTACTTATTCCTACTTCCTGAATGTAACGTGGACCCAGCCTCCTGAGAACCTGGCGCAGTGCCGAGGACAGCTCTGAACACGCAGTGACTCTCTACTTAGTGAGCTGGCCTTAGCAAATATGACCTGTCTCCTTGTGCACAGGCCACATGGTCCATAACAAAAGCAAAGCAGAGACTGTAGCTAGGCACCGTTCCAGGAACACGAGCAATTGGCTCTGGTGGCTGGTGACCATAGCCAGATCAGTTACTACACCCAGCTAAGGACAGCCACCCATGGACTTCAGAATTCCTGGGTGGGGTGTGGCTTATAGGATTTCAGCTACAGAGAGAATGGACCTATGCACTCCGGTAGGGAAAAGGACACAAGGTCTATCCCTATTGGAAACCTGTGGACCTTGGAACAGAGTCCCTCAAGTTTGTTGCCATAGGCTGTTGCAGGAGCTCATACCAAGACAACCCAAAAGATGTGAGGCTGCTGTTCCTAGCTGGGTGGACAGGGCTGTGTGGAGGCTGGGAATCGATCCATGAGAGGGAAGCAGCAAGGAAATCGTTTCCTGGGTGGCAAAATGAACCAGGTGGGCAGCCTTTAAAACCTGTGATCCACTGACCTGTCATGTACCTATCACAACAGGCGAGACAAGGATATTTATTTCAAGGCTTCCTGACTATTCCGTTAATACTTATGTCAGAAACAGTCAAAAAAACAAAACAAAAAAACAGATCCTGTGTTGTTCCCTTTAATGAAGAAGGCCTCTGCCCCTCTACGTGAGGAAGACAGGAAGTAGATGGCCAACCAAGTAGGTAACGGTGTAACAGAGGGATCATTTACAAAGTCATGGAGCTGAGGGTGCTTGCCTAGTGTGCGTAAGGCCCTGGGTTCCATCTCCAGCACCATGAGAAAAGGACAAAACAAAACAAAACAAAACAAAGCAAAAATTTCCATAAAGTGTGAACTGTATTTAGGAAACTAAAGGAACTTGGCCAAGTACCCTGTCAAGCACCACTAGGCTGCTACACCTCCAGGGTATTGTGTGGAGATCAGTTCCCACCATTGTCTTCGTAGGGTAATATCTTAGTTGGGGTTACTATTGCTGTAATGAAACATCACCATTAAGGAAACTTACAAAAGAAAGTGTTCAATTGCTTACAGCTTCAGAGGGTTGGTCAATGACCATCAAGTCATGAAGGATGGCAGTAGCTAAGCATGGCACTGGAGCATTAGCTGACAGCTACATCCTGCTATCAGCTAGGAGGCAGGAGGCAGGAGGCGGGGTTGGGGAGGTGGAGGGTGGGGGGGCCATGGGGAGAAGGAGGCAGGGCTGGAGGTGAGTCTGGGCCTGGCCTGGGCTTTTAAAACCTCAAAGCTCATCCACAACGACATGCTCCTTGAATAATACACATCTTCTCCAACAAAACCATGCCTCTCAATCCTTCCCAAACAGTTCCACTAACTGGGTACCAAGCTTTCAAACATATATGAGCCTATGGGGTAGGGGCTTTCTTATTCAAACTATCACAGGTGATGAGACATACAAACTACAAATCCCCTGTCCCTTCTCTCACTGGTCTCCTGCCATCTTGATCTGGCTAAATCCAATCTAAAACCAGAAAGCGAGCAGGCTGTCCTCCAGGGCAGAGCTCTGTGGAGAAGAGTGGTGAGTGAGCCAGGACGGGCAAGGAGAAGGCAGTCTGCCTGGCTTCAGTGGAAATTCATTCACGGTAAAAGGATGACAGGAGAGACCTTGCAGAACAAGCAAGAATCTGCATTTGGGGGAAACAGCCAAGATCAGCTCATATGACTTCCTGTGGTGTTTAATATCAGTGTCAACAAACACTGGTAGGCAGGTGCACCTCTAAGATTTTGAAGTTTCTGAGGGCCCAAACCGGGCTTTCACCTGTCTTTAGCTCCAGTACTGAGCCTGGCACATCACGCGTTCAGTAGCCACTCATTGACTGATTGGCTAAAGGAATAAGAAAGAGCATAGTGTTGCATCCTGGTCAGTTTGATTTTCTTGTCAAATGAATTTTCATGCAAAAAAGAAAAAAAAATCACAGAAAACCCCTTTGATCTTCTTCCCCCATCATTGAAAATGCCTCCCAAAGTCTAACATTGGCTGTCGCAGCCCTTCAGAAAGGAGCATGCTAAGCTAGAAGGAATATGTCTTTGATGACTGAGAATCGAGCAACACTCAGGCCTGTCAGTCTAAGCTGGAAGTGTGGGCCCACTTGCAAGGCACTAAAGATTTTAGACACAAATAAACAAACACATTAGGACCACCATAGCCGATCACACTGGCACTTTTTCCTGCCAAGAATTCTCTTCAAGGCTAACTGTTCTATATTTTCCCCTAAGTATAAGCACTGTGGTTAATTAGGATTGAGGTTATTACAAGGAGCAGAGATTTTTACTTCTTCATAGAAGAAGAAGAAGAAGAAGAAGAAGAAGAAGAAGAAGAAGAAGAAGAAAAGACAAGACTTTGTGTTTCTTACTGCTGTTATTTTCACTTCTTTTCTGGTACTTTTCCAAGTTTTCTGAAATGATGCAACTACCTTAAGAAGCCAGACTTTGCCTTTTTGTATTGTTCTTGCGAAGATCACTTAACTCTCTCATTTGTCTAGCAGGACTTGGCTAAGCCATTTCATCTTTCATACCAGAAGAAACCATCACAATGCTCTCGCAAACACTCTCTGTATTCCAAGTCCCACAGTAAGGTTACATTTGATAGCTCTTGAGAAACTCCTTCAGACAGACCTGGCAGAATAATCTTGAAAACCTTTGGGCCACTTACCCACCTCGCCTGGAGTTTGGCGAATGGCCTGTCTGGAGTTTTGCCACAAGTTGGCGTCCAACTCTGACTTCCACACCCAACAAGAGGATTGGGGCTGCATGCTAAGTGGGTGTCTCCTGGTTAATTTTACAGATTGCTAGACCGATGGCCTCTGGTAATTTCATTTGGTTTAGCCCTTTGTCCCATCTGATTCTTTTGTTATTGTTTCAATTTAAAAAAAAAAAAACCATATTTTACGTGTATGAGTGTTTTGCCCGTACATATATATGTGCACATACCCCATGCCTGCCTTGTGCCCTTGGAGGCCAGAAAAGCTGTCAGAAATGTCTTACCTGGAGTTCCAAACAGTTGTGAGCCTTCATCTTGGTACTGGGAGACGAACCCAGGTCCTTCACAAGAACAGTGTTTTTAACAGCGGATCCTCCCTAAAACCTGACTTGTATACTGGGTCTGTTTGTTTCCCCAGTAATATCCATTGCAGACCCAAGGGAACTTGTAGGCCTTTGGGGCTCCTAGCATCCTCCTCAGTGTTTCCCTCCACAGACCTGTGAGTCACTGGGCTGCTGTTATCATTGAATCTTTTTGTCGCTACAGAAACACTGACCACACCTACACCCCTTCTTATGAAAAAGCCTCTGTGACCCAAAGATAGGCCACACTCTGCAAGTTCCTGTCCCCTCGCGCCTCTCATCCTTGTGTTCCTCCTCTAACCCCATGCCTGCCCTCTTTACCTTGCAAGGCCGTTTCCCCAGGGAACTTTGAACCCTATGATTGGCCTTCCTGCTTGCCTGAGAATGCCCACCTTAGTTCATCCCCAACAGTTTTAAAGAAGTGGGGAATCATATTTTAACACAAGCATAAAGTTTAAGCTCAAAATAAATGCTGAGTTGTAATACATATCAGAAACCACATTTAAACAATTAAAAGTTACCAGATAGATAAGCAAAAATACCTTCTAACACTGCTACAGGGACTTTTATATATAATTGTGTGTGTGTGTTTTAATAAAATGGGAGAGCACAGCCTCTAGTTCTTGTGATGCTAAGGTTTGATCTCAAGGCCTGGCTTGTGATACTGAGCCGTATCACGCAGCTCTCCTTTCACCTCCCATCAAGAAAGGGCTTTGCTAGGTTGTCCAGGTTGGCCTTGAAATGTGCAATGACCTCCAACCTCAGTCTTCTGAGAGCTGGGCTTTCAGGCTTGTGCCACCAGGCCCAGTAAACAGCACGATTTATAGGTATATATTTCTTTCTCATAAGGAACATATTGGAGATTTTCCCCCATGTTGTTGATCTTTTATGTTATCAGAAACAACTGCATACTATTCCAACTCAGCAGTATTTATAATTTATTCAAACACATGTCTCACTCATCCTGGATGGTCACTGTTATGCCTGAATATGCACCAGCATGAAGAAATAGCTCTAGGAGAATTACTAGATCAAAGAGTGTGCATAACACCGAGGCTGTATGACTAAAGCCTAGAATCTGAGCTGCTGGGAGGATGGAGGATTAAGGTAAGAGGAAAATACCGAGAAGATGTGACCCTCAGGGAAGAAGGAACAAAGCATCATTGACGAAGGGGACCATAATGCTGTCAGGTAAGGGGATAGGCAGCTTTGGCAGCAAACAAAACCACTTGGAAGGATGGATTCATGCACTGCTTCGGAAATCTCCGTCTCCTCTCAGGACATCTCCACTCTTCCCCTTATAGATTGTGTGTGTTCCATTAGTGGAACCATTCTAAGCTGAAAAACAGGTGGCACGCTCAGGATCTTTCCAGAGGGAGAGAAGGAAGGGAGGAAAGAAAAAAAAAAAAACACACACACACACAAGATGGGAAGAGGGAAGGAATGACTTGTTAAGTTTGTCTTGTTGTTGTTGTTGTTGTAAGTATGGATTGTTATCTCCTGGAGCTCTGCAGAGTCCGTCATTGTGGGCTCCGCAGCCACCGTCCTCATGACCCACGAAAGACAGATGCAAACCATTTATATTGACTTGTCTCCTCTGTGACTAGCCAAGTGAGGGTGGTGACCCAGCTGCTTTGCCGCGGCGCTGAAATAGTGCCTTAGCACAAATATAGAATGCTGGAGAACTTTCAGAACGGACCCACAGATACTCCGGGGGAAGGGTTTTGACACTGTATCCAATGATGCCATTTCAATCGTGACTCTAGGAAAGTAATAGTCAAAAGCAGCAACCAATATCTTAAATAACCATGGAAGGCATCTTCAATTCTGGCCTTGTGTACAGCAAATGTGGATGGCCCTGCAGCCCAGAGCAAAGACGGTGTGTACATCTACAGAGGAAGTTGGGAGAGAAGGCAAGAGAGAGTAAGCATAGAAAAGAAAGAAGGGGAGAAAAGGCAGAGAGTAGTGAAAGCAGAGAGAGCACGGGCGGCTTCATGGCACCAGAAGCATGAAAAGGAATGATTTGGGGCCCCGCCCTGACGACTTCCTAGGCAAGGGGTCCCGGAAATGCTCCATCCTCTTCCGCTCCACAGCAAGGGGGGTGGGGTTTCTAATCGTAGCCCCTCCCACAGGTACTTAGGTTGGTCTCACAGAAACTGAGGGAACAATAGGGTCTGTGATAGACCATTTTGTAATGAACCAACTGTACCAACGCTGTAGAAACGCACACCTATGGAGTCCCATCGTGTGGGCACACCGTGTCCCTTCGAGGGATAGGTTCTAACGCGGGCCGGGTAAAGGGGATCTATGAGGTCCGTGTTTTCTGAGTGCCCGCTTCTGCACACGGACCTGGGCAAGGTCGTAAACCCTGCTTACAGCACTGTCCCCGGGATGGAGGGCGACTTCAACTGACATCAGAGACTGGCAGGAGCCTGGAAAAGTACAATAATATTCGAAGTTGCCTTCAGTCTTATTTTTATTTGGGCTAATTTGCATGACTGGTGGATGCCAAAGGAAGATATTTTTCTTTCTCCTTGGAATAGCTTCATTTTTAAAATACCGTTCTTTTCAAAGTGCCCAAATATTACCGTGGTGAAAACTGAGACAGATGGAATGTGGGAAGGGCGGGGCAAGTTCAAAATGCTTGCTCCTCCTCGGCAGAATAACTTAGCTTTTCAGGTTTCCAGCCTTCCTCTGGTCTGCTCATCTGATGAGGACGCCATGCCCTCCATCCCGTGGAGATGCAGCTACCGAGGAGCCCATCGACCTCCTACACACAGCCTATTTGAAGGGCGTGCAGCAGCTGCCCCTCTGCAGGCTTAGCGTGACTCACTCTGTAAGCGAGGGAAAGCTTCCAGGCTGTGGGACTTTGCTACTTGCAACTCTGCCGGAAGCATCCATCACTTTGCAAAGAGGGAGAAGAACAATCCAGACTCTCATCGAATTGTAGACACTCAGAAAACAGAGTTGCAAAAAAAAAAAAAAAAAAAAAAAAAAATCCCTTTCTGAGCAGGCAATGTCAGGAAGCCACCTGTTTGACTAATTTGGGCATACAGCTTTTCTGTTATGCGAGAAGAGTGTGTGTGTCTCTGTTTTCCAGAATGGTAGGTGCCATATTGCAGGGTTCCACCGTTATTTCCCCAGACCTAGCGCACTGCTTGTCACTCCCTCCTCTACGCAAAGCTGTATCATCACCCTCCCGGGCCCTTGTAATATGTCAGCAGTTCTTCCAGGAAGCCTCGCCCTGTGTACCAGTTCATCTCGCCACTAAACAATTTAGAGATTAATAATGTAGCAACAGGAGAGAGATTAAAAAGCCATCTGGCGAGCAAGCCCAGGCGCAGCTTAAAATTCCTACCGGCACCACAAAGAGACGAGAGCTCAGACACAGGGGCTTCGGGTCAGAGCACCCTGAACTCGGCTTCTAAACCTGCTACTTTACTAGCTGTGTTTATTTGGTCACTTAACCTCTTCTTGCAGTTTGGGGGAATAGCCACCCTTCCCTCGAAGGACTTTAGAAACCAGTTTCTTGCCACTGGAAACAGTCTAATGCAAGTGGCATCGGCATATTAATCCTGTAGCAGGGACTGTAGCATCACCCATCCCTGGGAAGAGCCACCAGCTTCGGGACTGCTAGAGCCAGATTGATGGTGTGCTGGGCAAATCCCTTCACATCTGGCTGTAGAGATCACTAGATAGCTGGGTCTAGACAAAAAGGTTCACTGTCTCTGACCCCCATACTAGAAGTGTAGGAAGCTTAGGGCTGAATTAATCTCTCAGAGACATGATGGCAGGGAGGGCCACCTAAGAAGATGATGGCTGAGCAAGGACCAGAGGGTGACGAAGCAGGCAGTAGGAGCAAGTGAGGACGCTATGATCACCTCCCTTCTTCCCCACAGCCCTGGGTCTCAGGCATCAGAAGAGGGACTGATGCAGCTCCTATGGGCCAGCACCTGCTTTCCACGGGGAGAGGAAACTGCGTCCTGGCTTGCCCAGAGCAGGGAAATGGTCCCATTAGACACGGTTGGTCAAGAGGCAGGTCTTGACAGTAGTGGCAGGGACAATGGGGATTCACCAAAAGTCCTATGGAACAGGAGGTGGCTGCCAGAGAGTGACACTGCAGACACTGATGTCTGCAGAAAGGGCAGCGAGACTCTGGTCACTCTTTGGAGAAGGGATATTTATCCCTCAGCAGCATCTGAGGATGGGCGGAAAGCCACAGATGATGGTCGTGAGGATAAAGAGCCCTGGCCACCTTCAGGAGGACTCTAGCTTCTCTCAGGCAGCATCCTGCAGGGGAACCAGAGGATGCAATGCTGTCAGCAGTTCTAAAGGAAGGGGGTTGCTCACTTGCTGGAGCTCCTTCCTGTTCTGACTTGGCCTGCCAAGGATGGTCTGGAGAGCAGCATGAAGGAAAATGTCTGGTGTTGTACTCATTGGCTCTATCTTTAATCTGACGCCCTGCAAATATCCCAAAGGCAGAGCCCAGTTCTTATACCCAGATTGCCCGCAACAGTTTCCTTAGCACTAAGTAATAATAATCAGCTACAGTTGCTGCACTTTCACCACAAACCACTGCCCCACAAACCACTGCCCCACATCCCTCTAGGCACTCAACGAGGTGGAATGGTTTTGTTTTGTTTTGTTTTGTTTCCAGATGAGAAGCAGAGGCACGGAGAAAGCTTGGACGCTTCATTGAAGTCACTTGGTAAATGGGAGTTAGTGTTTCTCAACCTGTGGGTCTCGACCCCTTCTGGCACATGCCATATCAGATATCCGGCATATCAGCTATTTATATTATGAGTCATAACAGTAGCAGAATGACAGTTGTGAACTTGTGATGAAATGCTTTTGTGGTCGGGGGGCCTCACCACAGCATGAGGAGCTGTAGTAAAGGGTCGTGGTGTTAGGAAGGTTAAAGAGAACAGCCACAGGCTGAACTGTATCTTCTGAATTTCGTCTTCTGACGCCCCGACCCCCACGGCCTAAGAATGAGACTGTAATTGGTGGCAGGGGGCTTGAGAGAAAGAGCAGGAAAACTCAAACCGTGTTAGATAAGGACACGGCCAAGCTCAAGCCAGTATCAGAAAAGAAGAAAAGGAAAAAGTTATACCAATCCGAGTCTGCACTCAAAAAGGCAGGCAGACTTCTGGGAAGAAAATGGGCGTGACCTCATTAAAGGGATAATTATTCCACTTAATCCCTGAATGCTTCCTAGAGGGCTGACCCTCAATCAGGTGGTTGGCTGGCCCAACTAGGCAGAATGTTAGGTCTCTGCTTTGCCAAAGATCCCGGAGTCTTGACCAGAAGGAAAGCCCCTTCCCTTAATGAGCTTTGTATGCTATTGCAATGGTGAGATTATAAAGGGGACCAGGAACACATTACGCTGCAGAATAATCATGAAAATGCAGTTAGTCCTCCTGAACACACAGGATCTATATCCATAGATTCAACCTGCCAGGGGTAGAAGAAAAAAAAGTTTTTAAAAATGACAATTATGCTGAGCATGCATGGACTATTCCATGAACAATACAATATAATAACTATGTCTATAGCATTCACATCACATTGGGAATTAGTAATCCAGACATAGTTCAGGCATGGAGCATATGTGCTATATACCATTTTATGTAAAGGGCTTGAGTAGCCAAGGCAGCAAATGTCCTGGGGTCAACCCCCCCCCCTCGAGAATGCTGAGGGGTGACTGCACATTTAAATTGTACTTTAATCAAGTAATTGTACAGATACAGGTGTGTTGTGGCGAGAGTTAAAAACAGAGAGGACTATAGTGCTATAGAAGCAGAAGTCAGTGGAAGTTGACCCAGCAAGGGTGCTCGGCAAAGGTCATCGAGCCCAGTAGAGGGGACAGCCTGGCAAGTCCTAAGGGACATCCACACATAGCAGGACCCTGTGGGATGGAGGGAGTGGTGAGGAAAGACAGAGAAGAAGGAAGGACAAGAGGAAAAGATGAGAATTCAGAGAGAACAAAATGAATAGCCATAATCTACATTCCAGGCCCAGTGCTAGGCTAGCGCTCTAGCCTCATAGGGAAAAGAGGCAGGACCTCCCTGCCCCAGGCTAGGCCTAGCTAGTCTAAGCCAAGGGCAATGCCATAGGTTGCCTGTGTAACTGGGGCCTGGGCCACCCTACTGTGTCACATACAAAGCGTCCCAGAGCAGTTCACTAAAACCTTGGTATGTCCATTGAGGCTTCTGCCTTTGTCTGCATTCCATGGCCCCAGTGGCTTCATTCCAGGGCTTTGAACAAAGCTCCCGGGCAGCCCCACGGGTTACAGAAGGTCAAGAGTGGGGTGGAGTGACATGGGAGGTGCTGGAGGATTCAGATTCCCGGGCAAGACTCTAAGATAGTAGCAGGCATTTACATTCACAAACCAGGAGACTTGAAAAACAAGCAGAGAGAGAGGGGGGGAGGGAGAGACAGAGACAGAGAGAGAGAGAGAGACAGACAGAGAGAGAGAGAGAGAGAGAGAGAGAGAGAGAGAGAGAGAGAGAGAGCCCAGTGGAGCAAGCAATGATAACCTAGCCTTCATGACGTAGGCTAGAGAGTCACAGGGCCACATTTCTGCCATCTGTTTATTAGGGGTGAGCCCTCATGTACTGAGGGCAATCTGGAGTGAGGGGCGGGTTCCACTCTCCATAAGAAGGAGCAACAAAGCACTTGAGAACACCGTTGGGAACCACCACTCAGAATGTAAAGTTTTCCTTCATTTTTTAAAAAGGCCTCAGGCAGCTGACGCACAGCCGGGTACTACTCAGCATGTCTTTGCCTAGATGCAAAGTGGAATTGGGGAAAAAAGGAGGAGAAAGCATTTGCCAATTGGGAAATCAATTTCCGGATTGATCGACACACATCAAGAAAGCGTCTGCCACTGCACGGCTCCTCCTCACTCTGAACACGGAGGGGCCTGTGAAGACAGCGCCTTAGATTCAGAAATGGCTAGGATGCTTTTATCACAGTTCTGGGGCCTGGGAAGTCCAAGGTCAAGGGCTTTGGGTGCCAGAACAGTTAGCATGTCACAGGGGCCAGTTTCTAATAAGCGGTAGTTTCTCGCTGAACGAACAGACTCCCTCACCTCTTCAAGAGAGAATTCCGATTGACAGGGCAGTTAATCTCAGTTCTCAACTTCCTGGGATCTAGAATCACCTGGAGACAGCGGTCTCTAGGCATGCTGGTGAGAGGACATCTTAAGTTAAATGAAGCGGGAAGATACGTCCACTGTGGGTGGCATGATTCCTTTGGCTAGGATCCCACACTGTATAAAAAGAAGAAACTTAGCAGAGTAACAAACATTTGTCTCTCTGCTCCCTGGCTGTAGAGGTGAGCAGCTGCCCCAAGCCCCTACTGCCGGGTTTCCTTCCTCACCACAGTGGATTGTACCTTTGGACTGCAGAGTAAGCCATTTCCCTCTGACATTGCTCTGTCAGAGTTTCATTGATTTATTTTACTTATTATTTATTTGTTTTATTTTTGTATAGGAAGAGTTTGTTCACATGTATGTCTGTGCACCACATGTTTGCCTGGTACCTGCAGAGGGCATTGGATTGCTTGGAGCTGGAGTTGTGGACAGTTGTGAGCTGCCAGGTGGGTTCTGGGAATTGAGCCCAGGTTCTCTGGAAGAACACACAGTGCTCTTAACTTCTGAGACACCTCTCCATACCCTTCTCAGAGTATTTTTTTTAAAATCACACTAGGAAAAGTAAATAAGACAGTTTTTCCACCTCATCACTTCCCAAAGGTCCCAACCCTTATGCAATTATCTTTGGTGTTAGTTTCAACATAGAAATTTTGTGGGTGCGTTGGTTACTTTCTCTTGCTTTGGCAAAATACCCGGAGGAAGGGTTCATTTTAGCTCACAGTTGGAAGGGAGTCCACTTTAGTGAAGGAACTGTGGCAGCAGAGTCCCAGTCTTTAGTTAAGGAGCAGAGAAAGGGCAGGAGTTGGGTCTGGGCTATAAAGCCTGAAGGTCCATCCCCAGTGATCCACTCTTCCCAGGCAAGCTCTGCCTCCTAAACCAGTGGTTCTCAACACTCCTAATGCTATAACTCTTTAATACAGTTCATCATGTTGTGGTGATCCTCAACCATAAAATTATTTTCCTTGCTATTTAATAACTTTGATTTGGCTGTTGTTATGAATTAAAATGTAAATATCCGATAGGCAGGATATCTGATATGCAACCCCTTCAGAAGGGTTCCTAGACCCATGGGTTGAGAACCATTATAAACAGCTCCAGCCTTCTAAAACAGCCTTAGCAGCTGGGACCAAATGTTCAGACACACAAGCCTATAGGGGGCAAATTAATTCAAACCATGATCGTGGAAGACACAGATACTCATACCTGAGCACATGGCCCCAAGTGGAGTGCAAATAAAAGAAAGAACAAGTTCTTCAAAAAGAAAAGGAACTATGCTCTGAGCCAACCCTCAATATCATCTCCCCTTGAGACAGAGCTCAAGACTAAATCTAAGGCAGTGCCTAATGAATTTGTAAATTACTCTGTTTTCTAGAATCTTCTGGTTAGACCCCAGGTGACTCAGAGATATGAGCTGAATCCATTGCTGAGGAGATGGGGTTGCTGCCAGGTGGAGAGTGAGAATGCCCTTCAGAAAGGCTGCAGACCCACCCTGTCAGGAGGGCTGGGTCCCCTGTGGCAGGGATGCCTGCCTTCTCTTCAGTAGAGAGCGCCCTACCTTCTGTGTGCCCCTGGATGATTCACTCCCATGGTGAACAGCCTGAGTGCTGAGGGTGACTCACAGGGGAGTGGGCTTTTCTCCTGCAGAAAGCCATATTCGCGCCTGCAAAAGCACCGTACACACACCAGTTGAGTAACCAGATCTATGAGGTGTGTAACATTCCTGTCATGTGGGAATTAACTAGCCTCAAAAAAATGAGAGAGCCAGAAAGTATCTTATGGAGTAAAGCATGCAGCTTTGTTTGTTTGTTTATTAAGAAACTAGGATGCTGAAAGGAAACTAAACGTGTTCATTCAATATTACTTAACTTCACCATGGGCTCCCACCCCCTCGGTCACATTTCCGCCCCCATCCACATTTTCATCCACAGGGGATGCCACTGTCCCTTTGAGGCTAAGTTCTCTGTGCATGCTATTTTGTGATCACCTACCAAGGGTTCCTTTTTTTTTTTTTTTTTTTTAACCTAGGAGAAAAGGACTAAAGTGCATTCCTGACACAGCCACCACTGCAATGGGGGAGCATGCTTCTTGGTTGCCACCTCTAACTGCCCCAGAGTTACTGCCTGGCACCGCGATTTATCCCCGACCTCTGCAGGAACCCAAGGTGTGGGGCTTCCCAGCAAGCTGCATGCAC
>OU015751.1:117040951-117051453 GCA_907169655.1 Acomys percivali
CTGTTCCCCGGGCGGGCCTGATGAGGCAGGCAGGTGGAAACAGTGTGGGGGAGGCATTTTACATAAAAAGTCATCGGGAACATAGACACTGACTTGCCATTGATGACTTCTGGGTGAGTCAGTGGTTTTTTCTTTTTTTTTTTCCTTAAAGAAGAAATTTAAAATTAAAAAAGAAAAAATCTGAAATCCATCAGCTTCTTTTTTTTTTCTTTTTCTTTTTCTTTTTTCTTAAAACCAGATCTGTCTTTTGGAATCAGATTTAAATTAAGAGGAGATGACTCACTCTGCCAACGTCTCATTAAAACAGAGGTACCTTAAGAAAGCCAGAAGTGTGGACGCTGAGGCCTCACGCAAACTGTTCTCCCATTGCAGGCCTTTCCTCTGTCAGGACAAAGGCAGCTAGCTGGCAAAGCCCTATCTCTTTTGCGCGCTAGGGTCAGGTTGCCCTTTGGCAGTGTGGCCTGGCATTCTGATTGACAGACTGGTTACCCATCCATGGCCAAGGTAATAGCCATTTGGTAGGACCATATCGAAACTGATTATTAACGTTAATTAACAGGAAGCTTAATTAACTTATTAGCCACCCAACAGTGGAGGAATTGCTAAAAGGTCTCCTGGGAACCAGTCAGTCCCTTGCCATCTTATTTCAGCTCAAAGACAAAGTAAGAAAAATATTTACCAAGTAAAACGGAACAAAAAGAAAAATTGCTGAAGATCGTAGGCACCATGGTAACACTCGGTTTCGAGTGCCTTGGTGCCTCCAGAAGACAAGTGATAATGATGACAATTTCTGGAAAATTGTATTAGATAATGCTTGCTACCGAGGCTTAAGCGACTCAGCCATTGTTCCCTTGCGTTAAACTTATTTATGCCTTTCACTTGAAATCCCAGGGGCATAAACTCATCCAGAGGAAAGCAACTGGCTTTTTGGATAAATTGCCTAAGACGTTTGCCAGTGCAGCAGACATGACACCTGGTAACATAAAAGCACGGGATGATCTTAGTGGGTATTACCTGCCCTTCCTAGCTCCCTAGGCCTCCCCTGGGCCTGTCTCGAAGTTCCTCCTGATGGCATAGTGGCTACCAGCTTTGGGTAGATGCATCCAAACCCATAGAGGCCATGTTGGAAAGAGCGATGTCTGAGGATATGACCGATAGAGATTTGATGTCCAGCTCTGACAGTTGCTGGCCATGTATCCTTGCACAGTTGCCTTGGAGATCCTGGGATTAAGTTGCTGTGTCTTAGGGAATAAAGATAGTAAAACTAGTTATCTACAAGTTCTGCCACCAGGACCCCATAAGTCATATTATCATTGTAAGTGGGCTATTTATGTGACAGAGAACAAAGGGGCTGTTTCCATGCTAATCTCCTACTGTATACTCGTCTATAAAACTCTTCTCCTGTGCTAGGACCCAGGATCACTGACATAATGACCCCTTTGGAGGTAGCCACTGTTGACTCTACTTGGGCTCCTGCATTCTGCCCAAGTCTGACTCTATTACAGCTATTTTCAGATTGCTACCAGGAGTGATTCTCAGACTCTTTGGGTTTGGAGCACTCTCACAGTCTTATGGGACATCCCAATGAGTCTGTATTAGTGTTCCATTTCGGCTGAAGCAAAACAAAACAAAACAAAACAAAAAACAAAACAAAAAACAAAACAAACAAACAAAAAACAAAACAAAACTGCAAGCGCAGTAGTATGCCACAGTGCCAGATAGCCCTCGCTGTCTTTGTGGCCAGAAATACAAAACAGGACCCAATGGGCTCAAGTTAAGGTTCCAGTAGGGCTGGCTCTAACAGGAGTCTGGTGGCTTGCTTGCTTCATGCAGCTTTTAGAAGCCACCTACATGACTTGGATTGCAATCCCTTCCCCACACCACTGGGGTTTCTGCTCCTAGCCTTGCGTCTACTTACTCTCTTTGCTTGCCTCTCTCTGTCCCTTTGGGAGGAACAAGACCTCATCTGTTGATCCCAAGTTTATCACCCCTTCACAGGGGGCCTTACTTCAGCCATTTCTGTGAAGTTTCCAGAAGATGCGGACTGTTTTAGAGAGCCAGTCTTTGCTTCCTAACCTGCCAGGATGGAACAGGAGCTGCCTCACACTCCTGCTACTGCAGAGCCACTCAGCAAAGCCTGCTGCTGTGGGCTGTGCTCTCTGAAACTGTGAACCCAAATAAAGTCTGCCTCCTCCTGTTGGTGCTTTCTCACAGTAGTGAGAAAAAAAAGTAACCGATAGCGCTATAGTGTATAATAAGTATGAAATCATATCTATGAACTCCTTATGTTCTGGTAAATTATATTGGTCTGTCTTGAATAGCCTCCCCCCCCCAATATTGTAAATTTATAATACCATCAGACTGGTCAGTTGGAAAATATTGGCTCATTAAGTTTAGGCAGACCAATCCTATATCCACACATTTCATGATACAATAAAATATGCTAATTAATGTCATCACAAGCTTATCAGAAAAGCCTTACACATTAAGAAACAGCCAGTAAATTTTCAAAAATTCCTTATAGGTGCTTGATTTCACAAATGGTGTCTTTAGCAGCAAACCCTGTTAGTTGCTTTCCTCAAAAGGATTGCTTCGCCCATCTTTATGGAAAAACGTCTTCTAACTCCTTAAATCCCAGTGTGGCCATTATCAGCCACCAATGGTCTCAAATAAAGATGATTCTGGGGCAGGGAGTAGCTAGTTCAGTTTATCACTCAAACAATTACACAAGCACTATTTCCCAAGGCAACCACCACAATTTGGCCTATACTTGCAGGGCTTTATCATGCAACTCACTTTATCATACAATATTAAAAACAATTAGTTAAGCTACTACTGCTTGGTTTTGCCTCATCTAAAACATTCATGCTTGGACTTGGTTTTCCAGTGTTGCTGTGTTTGGTTTACTGTGAACTCCCACCAATGAAGAATGGGATGGTCTCAGTGGGACGGGCTACCCACACCTTGGTTGGTAAGGCAATCCTACTTGGGAACGCCTTTGCACCATCATGCTAAATACCAGTGTGGTGAAAACCCTTTGGAACTCATGTTTTCCCCAGGAACTTAAAAATCCTCCCATATAAGAGTTTAAATATTTTTATGAATAACTTCATACTTTTGTTCTGAGAATCAAACTTTGATAATATATGTGAAAGTGATTTTGAGGGGGCTAGGGGGATTGAGGATAGTATCAGAGAGCTTCTTCAACTGCTTTCCACTTTAATTTTTTGAGCATGGTCTCTGACTCAGTCCTCTCTACAACTTGACACGGTCAGGCTTAGCCACTCTAATAAGCACATAGTATATATTAAAGTGAGTTGAATGGAAAAGAAATCCATAGGTAAATACAAGCCTTCATTAACAGTGCCTCCATTTTATATAACATGGGATCTGTAAATTTAGCTTATATACACTTTCCCATCATTAGTCAGCTATACTTTCCAAAGATATGGGGCCATTTTGAATTTTTAAGTAAGACTCCAAATTACTCAATAGCAAGGATGGGATTTTGATTTGATTTGATTTTTTTTAAAGTCCTTTTGACTAACCTGCCAAAATAGCATCTTTTTATCTTTCTCTCCAAATTCTCCATATCATTTCATATTAATATTTATATATGTAGTCAAACAGACAAGCCCTTGAAGGAACTTAAAAGTTAGCAGGCCATTTGACTACTGTGTTTCAGTGACACTGGTGGTTCCTGTTGACATTTGTTGGGTCTGTACATCACTAGGCCAGTTTTTATTTTCAGTGCAATGACAACTTCAGCTGAAGGATTTGAAATTTGAGATAACTAGAGGCAGAATAATGTACACAATCTTCCCACGGCTACTTCTTAAATAGGACTAATCTACACAATGCCATCCATCTCACAGACATTTCTAGAATCACCCAGTCTCCTGCCAGCAGGCTTCGCTAACTCTGATTGCTAAGGAGAAGGAAAAACAAAAACAAAAACAGAGCATTAAGTAGAGAGGACCAGTATGACTTCTAAAAATAAGCACCAATTAGATATGCTTTTTTAAAAGACAAAGGCTCTAGTTCCTTGTTTTTCTTCTCAACGTTAATTTATTGTTTCTGCATATTGCTATTAAACCCGTTTCACCAGTGTTAATGAGTTGACAATTTATAAAACTCCTTTAGATAGGTTATCTCAATAAATTGAGTTGGAATACTCATTTCAGAAATTAACGGAAAAAAAACAAGAAAACTGGGATGTCAGAAGTGAAGTGACTCAGCCAATTACCCTCTATTAGTTTTCTATTGCAGTGTAACAAATTGCCACAAACACAGTGACTTAAGTAACGCGTATTTATTGTGGTCCATGTGCACAGGTCAGGAGGCCAGGCATAAGTTGGCTGAGCCCTCTGCTCTAAGATCAAGGTCCTGGCAGGAGCTGCAGTCTCATGTCAGGCTTGGAGTTCTTTTCCCAAACTCACAGACTTTCAACATTCAGCTCCTTGCTATTGTTTCTTGGAGCCTGAACTGCCAAGCGTCTTGCTTGTTGATAGCCTGGGTCAGCCTCAGCTCCCAGATGTCTTCCTTGGGTCTTAGTCACTTGACCACATCGCAGCATACTTCTGACGCAGTAGGGGAACCTTTCTCCAGCTGACGATGATGTCATCTTTTTCTGTACGGAATGTGACAGCAGTGACTATCCTAGCATCCACCAGTCGGCTTTCCATTGCAGCACCAACATGAAGAAAAAGGTTGATTTGGACCTAGAGTCTCCAGAGTTTCAACCCATAGTCATCTGAACCTCATCCCCTTTAGCCCATGGAAAGACAGGCTACCACGGTGGAAGCATGTGGTCAACCAAAGTCACTCGCATCATGGCACCTGGGAAGCAGAAGAGAGGAGATGGGCCAGGATCCTATAACCCACTGAGCCTATCACATATCAACATCCGCCCCCAAGAGCTCACTCCCAATACCCCCACTTCCCTTCCACTAGGCCACACCTCCTAAGGGTTGTGTCACCTCCTAACAGTGTCACAGGTTGGCAACCAAGCTTTTCTCATATGGATCTTTGTGGGCATTTAAGAGTCAAACTTATAACTTAGCAGCTTTGCTGTTTAACATAAATTAATTCTGGGAGCCACCACCCATCATGTTAACATGTCCCAAACACTCTCAGAAGGTGGGCACTATACTTGGTGTTTGTATCAAGGGGTGGGAATGTTAGGGTTATGCTAGAACACTGCCCTACACATATAACAATTTGTGATTATCAGGTTTCAGATGCAGACGAGTCAACAGCTTTCCTTATGAGCTTGAGTGATAGTCCATTAGAGGCCTGAGCAACAACATGTCACTCCAAGTCACATCCATCTCCTTTTCAGCAGCATTGAATACCCTTTACTCATGGAAGACACAGTTGAAGTGCATTCTGAAAGACCTGGATTGAGTCCTGGGCAATGGCTGGCCCCAATCTAAAGTGGTCACAAATAACATCCCGGTGGCGGGAACTAGCACCACTGACGGGAATTCTCCTTGGGTGGCCAACAGCACTTACTCACTGTATTCATAATTATGGCAGGCATACTGGTTTGTGGTGCCAGCTCTCTCTGTGGAACCACTGACCTTGATTCGTCTCATAACCTTCCCACTAACCTGGATCAGAACTGTGTCTCCAGCCCCAAAGCCCTGATTTCTACAGTTTGCTCAACATTTGTTTCCATGGCCAACAACTCTTGGTCATCTTACCACATGGCCCTGTCACATGGGATTGTCCTGTGGAGGTCACCACCAGCTACATGAACTGATTTTACAGCCTCTCTTGTACTATGGTTTGGCCACATGGCTCAGCCCTCTCTGGAGAAGAGCTGATAGGGGCTTCTTTTTGTCTGTTCCTAAAATTTCCTCACACTTACCCCTCTGTACTTTTTTCTCTTGATCTGGCTAGCTGTGACAGGAAGAGGACTTTGGAGGTGCTGAGGAAAGCACAGATGGAGGCAACCTGTTCCTTTGACCTGAGTCCTTTCCCAGAACCTGAGAAAGGCATAGTGGTCTACAATGTGGTGTCTGGGAATTGGCTACTTTGGTCTATTTGGTACATCTAATTTCATTGCCATGTTCACTGCTGCCCTTGCCCCCCGAGCTGGTCAGAGGCTGAAGAAGTGAAAAAGTGCCTGGGAATCCCACCACCGTTTGATTGTTTTCTTCTTGTGACTTTGCAGCATCTCACCATAGCAACCCCTGGGCTGCTGGTGTTGGCACCTAGGTCTTGCATAACCTTGATATGACATTGAACTGCTTGGCCAGTTTAGTCACTGGGAAGTCATGTTCTTATTTGGGAGCTGGTCGAGAGACAGGAGCAAATTGGCTCTGGCACATTGCCAGCCAAGAGGCCTGGTTTCAACTTAGAATCTTTTAATTTATAGTAATAGGACAGTGGAGTAGTAGTTTAAGTAGTGAGACATGATTTCTCTAGTGCCTAACAAAAGACAAACACACACACACGCCCACACACGCCCACACACGCCCACACACATGCATGCATACCCCCCACACCCACGCATGTACACACACACACACACACACACACACACACACACACACACACGCGCGCGCGCGCGCGCGCGCGCACACAGACACACACACACACACACACACAAATGCCAAACAACACACTTAGATGCTGGTACTAATGTTCTCATTCTTGTGATAGACAAGAAACCAAACTCATTAGCAAAGGAACATATGCAGAAACCTAAGTGGTCACATGAGCTTCAGATCCAAGTGGCCTTTCCCTCTCTCCATAGACATCCCACCTACTGGTGTCCCCACGTCAGGGTGTGCCTACCACTTCGTCATCTGCCGCCTCCACCAAGAGAGGTGACAGAGCCACCACTAGGCCACATGGCACCTTTCTATGGGTTAGAACAAGGTCTTCCTTCATCAAAACATTTTGATGCTCTCTGCCAAAAAAATAATTGCTGGCAGATAAATAAATCTACCCACCTTCTGCATCTTTCATCTACCTGGTGGTGCTCCTTACATGGTTCAATGTTCAATCTCTACAGTTCTGTGACCCCCGAAGCAGCCCCCAGGGAAGAATACCAAATTCTCTTGTAGAGTCTACAACTTAGAATGTTAATATGATTGGTCAGTGCTGTTGGGTCTTGAGCCCACAGGGCTTGCTATCTTACGGTTTGACGGTTCTATATCCCTATTGTAATCACAGGTTTATTCCAGATGGCCCAGAAAGAGTAGTGAGCTACTGTTTCGCCAGCTTCCATTCCCTTGTGAGCACTGAAAACCCAGGAGGAGTTTTAATCACATATAACTCCTCACAGTTCTCTCCAGGGTATGATGAACCTCTGGCAAGGATGAGAAGGACCTACCAGACCTGTTGGCAGAAGTGAGCACAGCGGAGCAGGCGACATAGCTGGGCCGTCCCATAATGTTCTCTCCTGATCGAGAGGGAACTGGAGGGAGGCTGGCTTTCCGGAGCACTCTTGAAATGACTCACAGGTACTTGTTCATCAAGACAGTGTCTGAGACAGAGTGTGAAAAGATGGGAGAGGCACGTGCAAAGCACTAATATGGCATCCAGAGAGTTCGGAAGATCCCAGAGCTGTGACTCCCCACCAAGGCTCCTATGTCAGTGCTAAGCAAGGCTTCTGATTTGTATTCCTGACATATGAGGTTTTCCTGCTTTCAAAGGAGAATGGCTTTCAAGGAAAAGCGATCATTAAAGTTAATGCTGAGTCATCCGGGAGGAGGCTTTCAGTCTCTGAAACCTGGAAAAATCACCAGCCATCCAGGGTAACTCCATCTCCGATAACCTCTGTTTCCTCATCTGCAACAGGAAAAGCAGTAGGAGTGACTCTACAGGGTTGTTGTAAGAATCAAGTAGGAAAAAAAACCACACCACACAGAGCCATTTGTCTAGTGGTCCGGCATCTTGTCCCCACATAATAACAGTAAAACAGCATTAACACTATGCCTAGCTTTTCCCAGAGTGACTTGACAGTACGCCCTAGTCTTGGACAGTGTAGCTGTTTCTCCAGCACTCAGCAATTAGACCTCGAAAAGAAACTCACAGGAATGCAAAACCTCGATGAGGAGTTAATTCTGCAAGTGGCATAAATTTGTGTGCACAATCATGCTGCCAGCCTCACCTGTGCCCTCCAGTCCTCCTGGTGTGGATCGTGGCAGCCATTTTTAACAGAAGCCAGTCTCCTGAGCCTGGGAGATAAGAGGAGAAAGCGGTCCAGGGACAGGAGGCGCAGTTAGCTGAATATGCATTAAGTTGCATGTGTCACTTGGGACCCTGGTCCAGCTGCTCCTGCACTTCTGCTATTGGCGCTAGATTGAGAAATGGGCGCAAGGAGGAGGACCGGGGGGCTGGGCACAGCCAGGGACACATGAGCCTGGGTTTACCCAAGTATTCTAACTTCCATCCCTTTTACGTCCCTTTTATGTCCTCAGCAAAACCAGACCCTACACACAGTTCTGAATTGATTTTTAATCCCATTATGGTACAAATGTAGTTGCATGAGGCTACTTGTTTAGATAGAACACTTTTGTTTTGTTTTGTTGTTTTGTTTTGGGTTTTGGGTTCTGTCCCAAGTTCTGGGCATGGGACCTGGAGTCCTGTGCATACAACGTGTGCTTTCTACAACTGAGCAATACTCTCGTTCGATAGAAAATTTTCAGGCCAGGTAAACAGGATGAAGTGGTGAGTGAAGACGGCTGAATAACAGTGGTATTTAAAAGACCAGGAATGGGAGGGAGGGGAGAATGGGAGGATACAAGGGATAGGATAACCATAAAGATGTAACAAGAATAAATTAATAAAAATAAAAAAATAAAAAAATAAAAAATAAAAAATAAAAGACCAGGAATTTTTCCAGTTTGACTGTGCAGATTGTGTGGCGCATAACCAAAGCCACCACACATATGCGGTCCCCCGAAAGGGGCTAATGTCCCCTCTCCTTTGACACAGAGGAGTACATAGCTGTGCTGTCCCTGGTTACCCTTCATCTTGCCAAGGACTCTGACTAGAGTTTGGAAGTCCTGCCTGAGGCTACACAGAGCTAACCATCTCAGAGAGACTCCTGAAGCTGAGGACCGTTGTGATTACCAGGCAGCACTGAGGGAAGTCACAGTAACGTTGCTCCTTTGAATTCTGTTGCCCTACTCGCAACTTGTCACCTTGGGGATGATGTGATGTGGAAGGTAAAAGGTCATGGGTCCCAGGCAGCTGATCCTTCTGATGGGGCCATAGTGAGCCTCCATTTTTCTCTCCAAATAGTAATCTAGTACCCAGATTCACGAACTCTTTGTTACATTAACCAATTGGCTAATTTCTGATGCTCACATGGCACACTGTGCATGTGAGTTCAAGGGACAACCTGAAGGAATTGTTTCTCTCCTTCCTCTATGTGAGTCCCAGGGATCAAATCCAAGATGTCAGACTTGGTGGCAAGTGCCCTTATCCACTGAGGCAACTTCCTGGCCCTCAGATCCCTAAATTGTGTGTCATGACCCCATAGGGGGTTATGCAACTCAAAGTAGGTGTTGTGAGGAAGTTGACATGGTAAAGGGCTTCTGAGCACACAGGGACCAAAAATTAATTTAATACCCAAACCCATTGGCTCAGCCTCATGACTATGGATATGTCAAGCGTTGCAGTGTTTCACTGTACATATCAAGTTTCTTTCTTCTCTTATAGACGTATAATGGCTTAATTACAGAAGACAAAGGCTCCTAATGCTCTCCTACTGCCATTCCTTATCATGTATAGATAATTTTGCATTGCACTGGGTTCAAATGTTTAACTTTCAAAATTGCTGTTTGAGTTGCTGCCTTGTGTTTCATTTAAAAAAAATTGAATAAGTCTTGTCTTGGGAAGAATTCTAACAATCTCTGAAATGGCCCTAAACATATTCCTACCGTTTTGCCCTATGTATTCATGCAAAACAGCATTCTCAGCATTTTTACCCTGATATCAAAATACAATCAATTCCAAAAAGTGTTGAAGATTCTCTTCATTCCAGAGACAATATTCAGCCAAGATTAATTTTTATATAAAAAATGTGCATTCCTCTCTTTAGTATGCAAATTTGCTTTAATATTTAATAAACTGTAAGTTTTATGTATATTGAATAATTGTGAGGGTTTTTTGTGTGTGTACATGTGTGTGCATTCACATGTATACACAAATAGGAGTTTGTGAGTTCTTGTGTGCATGTATCTAGAGGCTAGAGGACAATCTCAGCTGTGGTTCCTCAGGTGACATTCACATTTTTTTTTTTGAGCTAAGGTCCCTCATTGACCTGTTGAAGCTCACCAAATAGACTAAGATGGCTGGCCGGTGAGCCTCAAGCATCCACCTGCATCTTCCTTCCCAGGACTGTGGTTACAAACATGGGCCAGGACGTCCAGTTTCTTTACATGGGCTCTGGGGGTCAAATGCAGGTCCTCGGTCTTGCAAGGCAAGCACTCTCTCTCTCTCTCTCTCTCTCTCTCTCTCTCTCTCTCTCTCTCTCTCTC
>OU015751.1:117061992-117084264 GCA_907169655.1 Acomys percivali
AGAGAGAGAGAGAGAGAGAGAGAGAGAGAGAGAGAGAGAGAGAGAGAAACGCCATCACAATTCTAAGGCTTCAAACTGTATGTGTTATTTGTACACAGCGTGTTGTAGGTTTCTTTCACATCGCCGTGAAGGTAGGAGAGAAAGAAAGAAAAACAATAAGGAAGAGGTGGAGTCACGCCAAGAGGTATCAGAACAGCAGGTGTTGTTGAGTCAGGAGCTGGGAAGTTATGGGTCAGCTCCAAACCACTAGCTGCACACATCAGCAAAGGCAGAGATGGCTCTGGACTTTTCTACTATAAGGTGAAGAGCTGAGAGAAACATTGGGTGGACAAGACAACTGTCTCTGGCCATCCAGCGGCACTCGGTGTTTGTTCCCAGCGTGTGGCTCCGTGTAAAGGTGTGGACTGTGGACGGAGGCAATGGGACCTGCAAGGCACCACCATCAAACATGCTATGAAGACTAGCTGCCTTGAAGCAAAGGGCATTGAGAAGGAGGTTAGGGGATCAGCTTTAATATACCGGACCTCATGATCTAAGCAGCTGGGGTTGTTTGTTTAAATGCATCCCTCTCCCCTCCCCCACACACCACCAAAGCGCTAGTGGGTTAGGGTCTCTGGGGTAGCAGCTGGGCATAAGCACTTTTCTAAGGCAGCTTGGGTTTGAGATCTGCTGCTGGAGACACAGACTCACTGGTGGCCTCTGGAGTTTCCTCTCACTTTCTGTTGGACTGTGAACACCCTGGACGTCCCACATCATCTTCTGTGCCCTATATAAGGTCTCCAAGGCAGACTGGTTACTTCTCTGTTCCTGTAATAAAACATCATAACCAAGGCAACTTATAGAAGAAAGGGTTTATTTCAGGCTTATGGCTGAGGAAGGTTAGAGTCCATGAGGGAGCAGAAGCAACAGACAGGAGGCAGGTAGCTGGACCAGCGGCTGAGAGCTGAGGGCCTACATCTTGAGCCATAAGCGGGAAGGGTGAGTCCTTTGCAGCCTCAAAACCCCAGTGATATACTTCCTCCAGTGAGACCACACCTCCCCATCCTCCCTAAATAGCCTCCAGCTTGAGACCAAGTATTTCAATGCCAGGGACTACTGTGAGGGAGGTCATCTCCTCAACCACCACACAAGGCTAAAGGGGAAACTTGCAAAGTGTGGGAACCTCAAGGCCCTGATTCCAAGCAACAACAGATATACATCAAAGTCAGCTTTTTAAACCTTCTTACCCCCAAAGATTGATCTGTCTGGAGTGAAGGGGTACCCAAGGCTCCTGACTCCACTCCAACCTCTCCTCCACCCCCGCCCCAGACTCTATGGCAGCAGGTTTTATGTCTTTTTCATAGGGTACCAGGAGTTCACGTGGGCTCTCATCATTTTTCCTCTGCATTGTTTGTTGGGGGGACCCAGCAGACCCAATTAATAATGCCCTGAATACTCAACAAACTAAGGAGAAATAAGACAGAGATTAGGCCACCAGGAAACCAAGACAGGATTTTTACCACTGATGTTGAAACAACAGATGGATGGCATCCATCATAGGCGGGCTCCTTCCCATAGGGCTGGTTCTGCCCTGGCAATGGCCTCGTGGGAACGAAGCGGCTTCTCCCTGTGGCTGTCTATATCCTGAGAGGAAGGAGAGGTGGAAACGGTCTGTGAGGCAAAGTTCTCCAGGGCCTCCTACCCATAGCACGTTCTTCCTCCTTTCTCAGGGGGCGCAGGACAGAGAGAGGCCATGCACATCATCACGTCATATATACAGACTCCGCCTGAATCGGACAAAGCCTCCAGAGCAGAAAGGAAGTCAGCCTGTCTGTGTCCATGCCCCTGCCACCATACTTCTGTTCCTGTATTTCTGCTTGCGAGCCTAGTCTTTAACAGCCGAGCCATGTCTCCAGCCGCATACCTATGTTCTTACTTTACCTTTTGATGTTTTCTCCAGTGTCTGGCATTGTGCTGAGAAAGTGAACTGAGTGAGCAAATGAATGAATGAATGAATAAGAAATATATTTCAGGACATGGAACAAAAGAGGAAGAAAGTGGCTGGGAAGAAAGGAGAAATGTGATAGAGGTGATCTGTCAGCTTATCATGGCAATGAATATAATGTCGCGAAGCTCATTAGGGCTTCAGATGACCTGAGTTCAGATTCCATTTGAGTCCATTACTGTTTTTCCTGAGCGAGGTACCTAAACTCTCCCTTGTCTGTACTCAGTTATGAGCCTTAAGTGGGTTCAGGCCCATAAAAGGATTAAACTAGGGTTGACAGTTAGGGCCTGCGGGTCAGTCTGATCTGGTGTCTGGTTTTGGAAATAGAATGTATTGGGAGCAGCCATGTCCACTTGGTGGTGATAGTGATGATGATGTGTTGCTTACAGTTTCCTTGTCCCTCTGCAGCAGAGGTGGGTAGGTACAGCAGAGAGCTCATGGCCTGCAAGGCCTGAGGTGTCCACCAGGTGCCCTTGTGAGGACAGAGTGGGCCAACCATGCCTACTTCAGACACAAAAGCTCGTGCGCGTCTGTACCTATATGGGTGAAAGGGCATAAGTGTGCATGTGGAGTGCAGAGGGCACCATCAACGTCTTCCTTAGCCATGCTCCATCTTATTTCTTGAGACAGGGCCTGTCACTTTATGTAGATCTCACCCACTCAGCTGGACTGCCTGGCCAGAAAACCCCGGGGACCCTCTTACCTCAGCCTCCCTGGTGCTGAGATCACAGGTGTACACACTTCCCTTGATTTCTTGTGCTTGCTAGGGTCTGAGCTCAAGTCGTCTCGGCTTTGTGGCAAGGACTTTACCGACTGAGCCCCCAAAGCTCCATTCTAAAATTCTAAAAGGAAGCCTTAGGCTGTGTGTCCCTTCTCTCACTAAAAGCAGCTCTTGTGAGTCTACTTCAGCACTCCTCCCTGCGGACACGCTCCACCACCTCAGATCTCCTAGGGCACTTTGCATATGGCACCACCTCACAAGTCCTGGTTCCCTCCGCTGGGAACTCAGAGTCCTAAATTAGAACGGTGTCTTTTTCATTGTCTCTACGTACTGCCTTGAACAAAATTAACACCTGAGAAATGCATGGTCAGTGCACATAGTCATCACACACACTCACTCACACACATACACACACACACATACACACACACACACTGTGTACTACAAACCCCAGAAACAAAAAAGTCACTGGGCTTTTGTTCCTACGGTGGTGACACGTAGTATTTTGTGTCCCCACCCTGCTTTTTTATTCCTGCCTCTTCTCTGCTGCTTGGCTAGTGGCACACCTGCCCTCCTGCAAGAGCCTGCCCTCTACAAGTGGCATCCATTTAGTTTTTTCTGGAGCCCTTAGCCTTCCCCCGGGAGGCTTAGAAGTTTATGATGAGACATCCCCTCCTCCCACTGGTATCAGTGTGGGGACAGGTGCTACCAGCAAGGGCCAGGGAATGTTCCTCTGATGCCTGGCTCACCCCTCACATTCCATAGCAGGTGTTCGGGAGCATTCCTGCCATGCTTTGGGGGAAGCCACATTTGCTACTGTTCCTCAGCACTCCTGGTCACTGTCAGTGAGAATCTGTCACCTCATCAAAACTGGCCCTTGACCTTTCTACAAGCAAACCTTCACACTGAGCTCAAGAACCTTGGGAGCCCCCCAGGTCCTCTGCCTCTCTCCACCTTCTCACCCTCCCCAAAGGAGGTTGGCCCTCTGATTTGAGCACTGATGCCTATCTAAGGTCACAGAGAACCCTCACTGCTACAAATCCCATTCAATCGGATCCGAGGCTGGCTTGGGTGTTGACATGCTCTTGGGGCAGATGGCTGCCCCCAGTGCCTATGCCTATGAAAGCCCTGCCTGTTGTTCCTTCTCCATCTCACTGACTTCTTGTCAGTTTCAAGGTAAAAACCTCAACAAGCTCCAAATAGCCTGAGCTTTCCAGAGGCTCCTTGGAGTTCAAAGATGAAGTCAATGTTTGCCTCGGAGAAAGAATTCATTAGCTGCTATCTCCAACTGTTTTTTTCTGAGCAGAGACAGACTCTACAGGATCTCTGCAGGTCGCCAGGTCAACAGCTTAACATGCAGAATCTGCAAATGCCAGTGGTCTCCTGCACAGAACAGGCAGGTACAGTCGGGAGCTTCTTCCTTCAGCTCAGTGCTCTGGTGTCCCATCAGGGACTAAGCTGAAAGGCACCTGCCACATCTTGCAGATGAGTCCCAGGTCCCATCCAGCCGACTGTGAACCAGAGACAGAGCTAGAAACCCAAATATCTCTCCTGAGTGTCTGGCACACTCCCTTTCCAGCTTGACTTGAGAGAAGGGCCTTTCTTTCTTCTTCATTTTTCTTAACTTCCGTTTTCTTTGTGGCATTTGTATTCCCATAAGAATCGGTAAGTAGATATGTATTTGTAAAGTAATGGGTTAAAAAAATGATTACTGGGTTTTTAAAATGTGATTTCTGATGTTCCAATTTTTATTTAACTCAGCAATGACAGGTCTATTGACAGCCACACTTTTTCTTGATCTAGAGGAATCGTCTTTGCGTAATACCACATTAAGCACTATTTGCAAAGTAGCATCCTTGGATGGCTTCCGCTACCACGTCAGGGCCTTTGCTACCCAAGCTCCGCAGAGGCTGTAAACATCTTAGCAACGTCGGCTCTTTGTGATAGAATTCCATCTGGGGCAGAGAGACATCTCAGAGCTGGCACAGGAGGCTGTCTTTCTCAGATAAATGGCCCTAAAGATGACAGGATCATCCTGGGCTGGCTGTCACAGCACATATCCTGGGAACAGGCTTACTCCAATCTGAGAAAGGCCATTGAATGAGCCTGTTTTATTTCCCCCCACCTCCCCGCTGCAACTTACTTATTAAGATGTTTGGCACACGCTGACAATGGAGATTTTCCTGTATGGTTCTTTTGGGAGCCACCTAGATGACTTTGGCAGGAAAGTGACATATAAATAACATTTAAGACTATTATTATTATTGGACTAGGGTCTCATCCCATGTAACTGGGAATTCTAATGCTCCAACTTGCTTGTTATAAATCCCTGAAGGAAACATGAGAGTGAGGTGGAGAGGGCTGTGTGAGGTACAAGGAGGGCGTAGTTTAGGAAGATATGTTCATTGAAGCTGATCTGAGAACCATCCTACATGCATTAAATAAGTTACAATAAATAATTCCCTCATTTTAGGCAATGAGCAAACCTACAGATTAACACAAGAGACAAGGTTCAAAGTACAGACATATAAAGTCAGCACAGCAGAGAGTGGTGATGGGACAAAACAGAGAATCATCTAGTGTCAGATCATATGGGAGGCCATAGGAAAATTATAGTCATTCCGTTTGCACCAGCAGCCATTGAAAAGGGTAGAAGGGGTGTGTGTGTGCTGCAGGCTGTCCCCTTCTGAATTCCAGCCAACCAATGGCCACACAGAGGTGTCCTGACATATATGTGTCATCATGTGATTAAGGTCTTATAAATCAAGCCATGAGCAGAAGTGACCAATGTAACTCTTAAAAAGATCTGCCATGGTTGCTCCTATTTCTGTTTCTCCATAGGTGTAGCTAGACAGCCAGCTCTGATTCCTGACAGGGAAAGCGGCCCTTGGGTATGGCGAGACACAAGACAGAATCTGCTCTGAACTATTTGTTTCCTTCTTCTTGAGTCATTGTATACTGAGTCTCTTTTGTTAGGCCAACTTAGGCTGCATCCTAACACAGAACATGGCAATTGGGAACAGCTTAAATGTCAATGAGATTAACCCACCTGCCAGGTGGATCCAGAGGGGTTGCAGGTACAGGAGGACCAGAGACCACCCAGGAGCCTATTGCAGCCATCCAAACAAAAGCATCCAATGGCTGAGGATAGCATCATGATCATCAGAACGCGAAATGTCCGTCCTTACACACCTCCACCCCCACCACCCTCACCCATGTTCATCTTTCCAATGCTTGGTCTTCAGCTGGTGACCTTATTTTGGAATTGCAGAAACGTTGGGAGGAGGAGTCTAGTTGGAGGAAGTAGGTCATTGGGGCATGTCCTTGGTGACATCTTGCCCTGGGTTCTCCCTATAATCAACTTTTCTCTGAGTCCTGTCTATATGAACAGCTTCTATCCCAGGCTCCCACAGTTGTGATGTTCTGCCTACACACATGAAACCAAGCAACCGTCATCTAAACCATCTGAAACCATGAGCCAAAGTCCGTATCTCCTGCCTTAAGCTGTTCTTTCTTGTATTTTGGTTACAGTAGCTGATCTGCACATAATGACGGGTTAGTGAGCTTGAGATCCATTTTTGGAAGCAGAAGCAAAAACAATTTGAGAACAAATTGGATATCTGGGTGGAGGGTTAGGGAAAACAAAGTCAAAACAATGGATAGGACGGTTCAGTGATTTCTCCAGACACTTAAGTGGGAACTGAGGAAGGGGACATTGGGCATCTTTGGCCTAGGAGCCCCTCATGTGATACCAAGCTCTGAGGTAACCACTGCCACATTGGCCAGCCTGATAGTCTCTGCGGATGCAGCTCTGATGGCCCACATTTCAGATGAAACTTTGCATGTAACAGGAACCAATCCCAGCTCCTTTAAAACATAAAAAACAGGGGTTTTTTTGTCTGTCTGTTTGTTTGTTTGTTTGTTTTGTTTCTGTTTTTTGGAGGAAGGATGATGCTGTAGCTCACAGAAGCCAAGTATAGCCAAAGCTTTAAAAATGAGAAATAGGGACTAGAAAGAGGACAAGAACCCATCAACTATCCTTAGCTCTTTATCCCTAAGCAGACAACTTCTTTTCCTACACAAACGACAAAGGATGGTTGGTTATCTCTACAGTTTTTTGAATTTATATACCTTCCAGGAAGCAAACTGTGCAAGCCCAAATAGATATGTACCTACCCTGAACTCCTGGGAGTGGCATGAAAATTGAACTAGTTCTCGCCTAGAGGGAGTACAGGCCTTGCCTCACCTGTCCATTCATATGGAAGAGTCCATGTGAGCCAGGCAGAGCCTCCTCACCCCTGTGCCTTCCTAACGCGGCCCAGACTGAATACAGTTCATGTCAGTTTCATGAAGATACAGCACACCTAGGCTCAATGGTCCTTTTCAAGAGTCTACCTCTAGTTCGGAGGTAACCAGAAGCCATTTCCAGATGATAAACACCTTTCTTATTTTTAAAGCTCACTTGTGCAGAAGGTTCCATGGCAGTCTTGGGGACTCTTTATGCTCATAAGCACTGTCAGCTTGTTTGTCACCCCTAGGCTTTTTACAGCACGTGTCAGCTGCTCTCCTGTCCTGCCCTGGAATACCTCACAGAAAGGGTGGAGAGGGTGTGGAGTCCTATAAATGACTTATCCAAGCGTGAACTTGTGGTCTCACAAACTCGCCTGAAGTCTTGAATCTTAGGCCTGTTTGCTCTAAAAACTTCGGTTGTGCAGATAAGTGAGCTGAGCTTCCAATTATTCCAGTGTCCCGCTTCCCCTTACCTACCCTCAAATAATCATTCTTTAATCCCACCCAGGCTCCCTCTCCCTACTTCTCAGAATAAAGTTTTAAAATTGAGCTATAAGAATGGATATAGCAGCTCTTTATCTGTCAGAGAAAGATTAGCTGAGGATAGTTATGGGCCCCAGGCAAAGATAGCGATGCAGCCTGCCTCTTAAAGGCTTGATTGGGGAGGTTTTATTGTTATTATAAAGATGCGCTTTCCTTTAAAAGTTTACAGCTAGGGTTTTTTTTTTTTTTCTTTTAGTCACAGGAGGTCTTGTACTTTTCTTTTTATTTTAGATACTTCTTGATTTTAAGGCTGAGATTTACTTAATGGCACATGCAACCGAGCAATGAGGATGATGGGAAGTGAACGGGGCCGTGATAGAGAGATTTGCAAGGACCTCAACATCATGAGCCATGCACTTCTGTGTAATGTATGATGTCACAACGCCCATCACACAACAAGCCCACAGCAGCTGAGGAGATGTGCATGACTTTCAAATGCCAAGGCACTGAAAAAATATTATCTTTGATGCGCTTTCTATCTTGTGGCTCCTTCAAACTTTTTTTTTATTATACAGCTAATAATTATGAGCAAGAGGATATCACATGTAAGAGGTACTCTAAAGTATAATCTCATTATTTTATGGGTTTTAAATGTTCATGTTTATGGTATTCACCACCAGTTATCATCATTTCTTACTGTCACTAAACTGAGAAGTGCTTTTATATTTTTCTAATTTTTTAAATTGTGGTATTTATATATATATATATATATATACATATATATATATATATAACATAAAATTTACCAGTTAATTTGCTTTTTAGGTACAATTCAGTGACACTGGGTACATTACACAGTGTGCACAACCACACTATCATTTCCAGAGCGTTCATCACCTAGCAAAGTTTCCATGCCTGTTAAATAATGGCTCCTCCCACTCCTTTCCCCTGGGAAGCTTCAGCTAACCTCCACCCCGGTTTCTGTCTCTTGAGGTTTGACATATTCTAGCTAACTCACATAAGTGAAGTGCTAGATGTTTATTCTACTGTCTTAAAACACCATGCCTCATCCCTTCACCCCCTGTCATATAGGCTAACTACCAAACCTCTCATACCTCATGCAAGAGGCCTTTGGGTCATCCAACATAGCCAATGATCTTTCAAATGGAATACCTACTCCATGCTCACTATCTGCTGAGTGCATGGAAAACCTGCAAACTAACCTGTTGAAGGGTTATTAATATTTAATATTGATTTATCTTTTTAATACATCAGCAGTTACTTCCTAACCAGTCTTATACCCAAATAACCACACCGAGAGACCAAGGTCTACTTAATTAGCCTATAGCACAGTGCTGCGCAATAATTACTCCATCCTGAACTTCTAAGCTAGCATAATTTCCTCCCATTCATATTTCCCACATTATACTTGCTTTTACTCATATCCTAGGTCTGGCTTGTTCCTCCTGTTGCTTCCCAGCCCTCTCCACATGAATCCTTCTTGTCCTTCCTTCTCTGTCTCCTCCCCTCACTGCATCAGGAGGTCCCACTCTATTCTCTGTCTTGCTCAGCATTGGCTAGTTGGCTTTTATTGGCAATACAGGAACAAATGGTGACACATTGACACAAACTTGAGATGGGAGATACTTAGAGTAAACATCACAATACAATGTCTGGATTGAAACCAGATAGTGGGGGTAGAGGAACCAGCATTTGAATGAACAAGAGTAAACTGTTCAACACTAACTGTTGTGACCCTTCACTTCATAGTAAAGAAAGCAAGGCTCCCTCCTGGGTGGTACCAGGATGTCAGGAAGCAACAAGCCAGGATTTCACTAAGGTTATCCAAATACCCTGATATTATATCATTCTTGCTCTGCCAGCAAAGTGTGTTCCACTTGCCAGCCTCTTGGAGACAAAGAATAGCTGTGGGACTCTACAGGATCAAGTTGAAGTCCAACTTCTCTGAGTAGCCTTTGTGCTCGGTCTTGCTGGTGGACTCTGTTTTCTCAATGGGGTCCTCACCCTTAGCCCTACCGAACCAGGCACATTCACCCTCAAAACCCCTCCCAACTGCCCAAAGTTTATAAATAAAGGCTAGCTGGCGTGCTGACGGGCGTGCTGATGGGCATGCTGATAGGCGTGCTGTCTTGCTCACCATTCCTCTGCCACGACCATCTAAGACCCCATTTATTCCCAGGAGAACCTCCGTTGGACACCTGTTGATCAGGCAGCAATGGCGAAACTGCTGTTCCACCACTGCTGCTCGCTCACCCTAGCACCCAGGTGATGGGCCTCACCCTAAAGTGCTCTAGCCCCTGCTGAGCAAGAAAAAGGCCCCCGGGACCTTTGATTTTGAGGTCCGTCTGTTCTTGTCAGGAGGCAAGCAGTGCCTGGACCAGCCCAAAGGAATTGGGCCTGGGCTACCCACCTGCGGGACACTGAATGACAAATAGCTGTCCCCCAGATTCTTTTCAGGATTAAAACCATCCTCATTGTTCAATATACACTCAAAACTTCTGGCTGGGAGAAACATCATCCTTGTCAATGGTGTATGTACGTTCTACAGAGGCAGCATGGCTCAATAATTAAGCAGCCAGGTTTTGGGCTTGGTGTCGGTGGTTTGAATGAGACTGTTTGCCCATAGTGTCTAACATTTGAATACTTGGTCCCTAATTGGTGGTGCTGTTTGTGGAGGCCTAGGAGGTGTGGCATTGTTGGAGGAAGTAAGTCACTGGAGGTGGGTTTTGAGAGTTTAAAGATGCATGCCATTTTGAGTTCTCTCTGTCTCTCTGTCTCTGTCTCTGTCTCTCTGTCTCTCTCTCTTTCTCTCTCTCTCTCTCTCTCTGTCTCTCTGTCTCTCTGTCTCTCTCTCTCTCTCTCTCTCTCTCTCTCTGTCTCTCTGTCTCTCTCTCTCTCCTTTCTTCTTCTGACTCAAAATGTGAGTCCTCCACACGCAGCATCCAGTTCCCTTTGCCATCTGTCTCTGTCATGGACTCTAACCCTCTGAAACCCTACGTCCAAATTAACTCTGTCTTCTCTAGTTGTCCTAATCATGGTGTTTTGTCACAACAATAGAAAAATAACTGATACAACAACTAAATCATCTTTACCCAAAAGACTTATCCTTTATGATGCCCTTTCGGCATCTGTAATCCAAAGCAAGCGTTTGTCTCCTAGAACCAGTGTTGCTAAAGCCCTGCGTCAGGGTGTGCCATGGTTCTCCTTCTCCAGGCACAACAGTGTTTAGTAGAAAAGCAAAAGCCAAACCCACATCTCCAAAGCAACTTACTGAATTTTATCTTATGGACAATATGAAGCTCATAATTTCTTTTTTTTTTTTAATATTTATTTATTTATTTATTTATTTATTTATTTATTTATTTATTATGTGTACAGTGCTCTGCCTGCATGTACACCTGCAGGCCAGAAGAGGGCACCAGATCACATTATAGATGGTCATGCGCCACTATGTGGTTGCTGGGAATTGAACTCAGGACCTCCGGAAGGGCAGTCAGTACACTTAACCTCTGAGCCATCTCTCCAGCCCTGAAGCTCATAATTTCACCACGCTTTCCTGTCCCCTCATACCCCTAAGTACATAGTTTATGCCCCACTCTGAAGAAAAGATGGAACTAAGTTTTCTGGGCACACACAGGGACCTGACTAGAGGAACTGAACATAAACGATTAAGCAAATAAATAAGACCTTTTCATAAGCATTTCAGCATGAGGGCTAGGAAGGTGGCACAGCATTGGTTAGAGCACTTCGTGTTGAAGAGTGAGGGCCTGGGGTCTGGTCCCCAGAACCTACCTAGATGCTGATGGTGTGAAATGCAGAGACAAGGCAAATCCAGAGCAAGAGGACCAGTGTCTAGATTTGTTTGAAAGACCCTGCTTAAATGATGAAGGTGGAAGACCAATCAAGAATGATTCCCAATATCAACCTCAGACTCCACATGTGCACACACAAGGTGAAGTGCACTCACACACATGCTAACACACATACACAAATGGAAAAAGGGAAAGAATTTCAGCACGGGCACACCCCCACACATGCACTCCCTCAGACACTGTGTTCGGATGGAGCCTATCCTGGTGGTCCAGGTTCCATCCCCTTAAAGTATCCTCTGAGTTAGAAGCTATGAAGATAACAGTATGTTCTTCGACCAGGTTCATCTGCTCTGAGTCACCATCTGTCTCTAGAAAACATGGTTGCATATTGTGTTCTTAGAGTTTTCTTTACCACCCAACTCAAATTGCATGCCTGGATTGATCCCCAAATTTCACACACACACTAGGACTTGTGATCATGTGCATCCTCAGGTTTACTCAGTACTATATTAGGATGTGGGTAAACTCTTAGTTAATAACCAGCTTTCAAGTGAAAATTTAATTTAAAAATGTATTCTTTTCCTAACAATAATTTCCTTTTCTTCTAACTCAATTAAGTTTTTACACTGTGTATAAATTTTATTTGAAAGAAACAAGGCAGTAATAAATACAAAAAATGGTCCAATTCATGCAAAACATTCATATTTACTATGTTAATTTTAGCATTAATTGTTAATTTTAAAAATAAAGAAATACAAATTTTCAATTACATGTATTCATAAAGTTAAACATATTTAAGTAAAAAATATGTTTACAAAGAGTTTGCAATGATGGAATTTTTTCTTTGTTTATAATACTAGCTTTTTAAAAACGGCAGGCAATGCTAAGGCGCCTGTAATCCTAGCACTCAGGGAGGCAGAGGCAGGCAGATCTCTGTGAGTTCAAATGTAGCCTGTTCTACAAAGAGAGTCCAGAACAGCTCGGGAAACCCTGTCTCGAAAAAACCCAAACCAACCAACCAACCAAATAAACAGCAGGCAAAATTTAATGTCTTTTCTAACAAGAGAATGGACCAGACTAACAGTCTTTTTCACTGCAAAAATAAAACTGTTGGATTAAAGTTTTTGAAATGCATTTGAATTAACATCAAAGATGTGAAAGTACAAAATGGGAAGAGAGACAAGGATAGGAGACAGAAAACTTCTAGTTAATAGAAAAAAATTAGGGGTGAAAAACAGAGATGATGCTTCGCATATATGTCATGGGAGACCTAGTGCTTGTACATCCACCCTGGAACAGATGCTGGCGTACTGACATCAGAGGAGGCAGAACTGTGCCTGCAGGTCATGTGTAAACCCAGAGTCCCTCCCTCCTGTAAGGACATGCCCCAGACAGCACCAGTGATGGGTCCAGAAGACTCCCAAACATCTAACACAAAGAGATGTATCATTTATTACATTCCAAGTGTCTCTAACTCCTCGAGCGAGGATTCAGGCTAAGAAGCAAAGGAAAAATAAGTCCCAGATTGGTGAATTTCTAGAAACCTAGGTTGGGTGGGGGCAAGGAGTTTGCTACAAAGAAAGACAAATATAATCTGAAGTAGAAAAAAAAAATCTGCAGAAGAATTAGCACCCAATGTGAAAAAGGGGAACCCGAAACTAATAGTTTTAAAGGATTATATAAAACAAAATAGATATATACAAAAAGGCTCAGATATCAAAAAAAACATAATCTTAAAAGTAAATACTCAACAAAGTGTGAGGTTAGAGTCAGCTGAAGAGAGAATTACTAAGGTAGAAAACAAATATGAAGAAGTTATTTAGAACAATACAGAGCAATAAAGAGACGAAAATTGATGCCGATTTAAAAAATTAGAAGAGAAAGAAGAAATAATTGCCAAATGTAGAGGACTGATACCAATGGTATAGTCAGGAAACATAATTTTCCAGAAAGAATCAAGTACCTAGAGAAAATCACTCAGGAGAGCAGTAAACACTGCTGATGTTTCCCCTCACTGTTCCTCAATGGAATTGCTGCTGAAAAGTTTCTTAGTTGACGTAAATTGAAGCTAGAACATAGAAGTGGAACGCAAAGTATTGTTGAGCAAAGAAATGAGGAACTGTAATTGTAAATGCAAAGAAGCACTGACTTCAGAAACAAAAGACAGACATCGTCAGATTGTTTTAAAAATACCCCCATCTTCCCTGTGAAATTGTCTGCATTTTTAATGTTTATTATCTATAGATTTATTTTTTCTTATCATGGAGGAGGGATGAGGGGTTAAGAGGAAAACTGCAGTGAGGATGTAATATACAACAGAAGAGTGAACAAATAAATAAAAATTTAAAGTCAGCTTGTCTGATATAAATGCCATCTTGAGTGAACCATCCTCGACATGTTAGAATGTTTCCCAACAGCCTTTATAAATGAAAAGAAAAAAAAAAAAAAAAAAAAAAGCTGGGTTTTTTTTCCCCCGGAAAGACTTTGATTTAGAAAGATGCCATTTGATACATGTATACTATTAATATTGTAGCCATTGCTATAGTCTCTTCCTTTTCTGTAGGCTCAATTTTCTTAACCAATATATTTTATTAACAACTTAGAAAACGGGCGTACGTCACTTATAACCCGACTAACCAAAACAATAGGAATAGAGGCTTAAAGAACACAATAACAAAACTGTAAGGATATCAGTTCTGAGGAATGATTTTCCTGGCGTAGTCAGCAGGATTTCTTCTGCTGGAACCTGGAGTAACCAGAACCCGGAACCTCAGCAGGAGCTGGAGCCCCGAAGCCTTCCCTCGAGCAGTTCTCTCTCGGAGCTTCTCGAAGTGGAGTGATGAACAGCCAAAACTATCCCAAGTCTCCAACCGCCCCACCTCCAGTTCTGGGCTCATTTATATATCTCTTCCCAGAGTCTGTTCGCAGGATCTTTTCAGCTGGCAACAATCAAGCTCTCACACAAGGTGGTTGGTCTTCTAGTGGATTAACCTCACCTGTTCTCTCACCAGACCACTCACCATCCCATACTTGGGAAACAGGTTTATCTCTCCACTTTTCCAAGTTGTTAAACAGCCTTTACTATCAATGCCTCTTTAATTTTATATGTTAGGCATGTTAGAAATTTCACAGCAGCCCTTATTCTTTGTTGCAAGGTCTACTGATGTTTGTTCTACAGGAAGTCTTATCCCACAGAGCAAGACCATAAAAGGGAAGCCAAGGTTAATGGATAAAAAGGGAAGAAACACCGCCATTATACACAAATAATGTAAGTTTTTTAATGTAGAAAATCCAATAAAATTTTCATATGAAGTGTTAGAATTATTAGTGATTTCAGCAGCTATGCTAAGGGCATCGTGCAAATGAATGACACATTTAAATTGCCCACTTCTAACAGGTTAATTGTGTGGTTTTGTTAGAGCAGGTCTATAGATAAAAAAAAAAATATTATTTACTGTTATTTGCATAGTAGCACAGACATCCTCTCAAACCAGAGCCTTTTTAGAAAAAGAAAACAGCATATGTGTATATAGGAGCCATTAGAGAACACTTCCAAACACTCAAAATGACTGACTTAAGGGACAATTTATATACACGGCTTTTAACTTTCAGAACTGCAATTCTCTTTTTTAAAAAAAAAGTCTGTAAGGATATACAGTTTTATAATTAAAGGAGAAAATACATTTTAGAACACTAATAAAAGCACTGGAGTCCAGAGTTTCCCCACATCTCTACCTATCCCACCAACTTCTCTGAGCTGGTCTTCTAAATAACCAGAGAGGTCTTGCCAACCCAGAATCCTTTCTGCCCTATTAGTTTTATCTTTAATTCTCATCTTAAAAAACTAAATTTACTCGGGAGGCAGAAGTGGGCGGATCACTGTGAGTTCGAGGCCAGCCTGGTCTACAAAGTGAGTCCAGGACAGCCAAGGCTAACACAGAGAGACCCTGTCTCGAAAAACCAAAAAAAAAAAAAAACCAAAAACAAAAACCAAAACTAAATTTGCTCCTCTCCTCAGCAGCGTCATGCCTTAACTTCTCCGTGCTCCGCTTGCAGTAATCAAATGCGGAGGTCATCCCATACGCTCTTACTTGGTGCCTTCACCTAAATGCACAGGATCTTACACTCTTGGGGGCTAGCAAGGCAGAGGGAGGAATCAGGAGCCAGCCTTGTCTTTGGGCGTGCAAGGCAGGCAGTCCCTGAGGTGGGAAGGTGTCGCTGTGTAACCATTGTCTCTCTTTGGGCTCTTTTTAAAGATTAAATTCTGTGGAGGAAGCATTATGCGGCACTGGTTAAAGCCCTCCTAAGTGGAAGACAGTAAACAAGGCAAACACGGCCTCTGGGAGTTTGTCTTAGGGCCACTTCCGCCCTCTCAACGGGTGAAATCTTCAGGAGATTGGAAACAAGGCTGGTTCTCCAAAGCTACCTGCCTCATGGTAGACCTGTGAATTTCCGCGAAGAAAGACCTTTTGAGATTCATCTGCCAGTCTGTTCGACAGAAACAATGAATATCCAGTTGCTCAAATTTTGGGCAGATCCCCGCGGTCTTATGTCCACGTAATTGGTTCATGAAAATGAGTGAGGGGACCCACCAGGAAGCCCCTCCTTTTGCCAGACAAAAGTTACTAACATAGGAGGATTCCCTATCTGCCTCTCAACCTAGAATGAGGCGTCTATGCTGAGAGCAGTGATGGGGCCTGGAACCCCTCCACTCCTGCACCCCGGCACCCCAGCATCCCTGTGCCCCAGCACCCCTGCACCCCTGGAGTAGTACAGTGACCTGGAAAAGTGTGTTTTGGGTCCTCAGCTCTCACTCAAAACCCCTACCTGGGCTGCCATGGTCACTTTCATGATCTGTTTAGGTTATGGAAGTGTGGCTATTACAGATGCCTACAAATGGAGCTGTTGAGATGACTGGGGACCCCAGGCACTACATAAAACCTAAGTATCATGTTCTCCTTTCTTTTCTTTTTTTCTTTTTTTACTTTTTTTTTAAAGGTGGATTTTGTTGTTTTTCAAGATAGCCTCTGTGTAGCCTTGGTTCTCCTGAAACTAGTTCTGTAGAGCAGACTAGCTTTGACCTCAGAGATCTGCCTGCCACTGCCTCCTGAGTGCTAGGATCAAAGGCATGTGCTACCTCTGCCCAGCTAAATCTAAGTATCTTAAGTGATAGGATTTTTTTTTCTCAAGTTGAACAGGAAATCTGAAAGAATTGAAGATTTCACTCCTTATGCAGCCATTTGGTCAGTAAGCAGCTCTCTACCACAGTCCTATGTGCCAGGCCCCTCGCTGGGTGTCTGAGATTGGGAGCAAGTGCTGCAC
The DNA here is from genome assembly GCA_907169655.1 of Acomys percivali. Lineage (NCBI taxonomy): Eukaryota > Metazoa > Chordata > Mammalia > Rodentia > Muridae > Acomys > Acomys percivali. The sequence goes on from OU015751.1 coordinate 117,078,626, forward strand.
ACTTCCTGCCCCAAGGCTTGACCATCTAGAAGGCACAGATGACGCAGCAGCAAGAAAGCATGAAACAGGTAAGCAGCGGTTCTCCAAAGCTGGCTTGTTTCAGGGTATGCTTGCGTGGCTTACCACTAAGAAAGACATTTTCAGGCTCGTAAGTCTGAGCTTGTTCTGGAGAGCACTGCAAACTGACTATGTGGCCAAGGCCTAGAGTTGGGCAGGTGGATTCCAGTTCTGCATGCAACACTCCATGCTCCATGGCTCTGGGCTATAACGCAGTGACTAATGCTCACCGAGTGCACTCCATAGACCAGGCACCGTGGAGAACACTCCCATACACACTTTCTCATGCTCTGTGCATCATAGTCGTAGGAGGCACTGCTTTCACCGTAAAGATTAGGAGGCAGAAGCAAATGCTGACATGGAATTTGGGGCACGTCTTAGTTAGTATTTTTTTTTTTCTATTACTATGATAAAACACCACAGCTAAGGCAACTTGTAAAATAAAGTGTTAAGTTCAGGGTTTAAGGAAACCAGAGGGCTAGAGGCCCTGGTCATCGTGGTGGGGAACATAACAGCAGGCAGGCATGGGCACCAGTGCAGTTGCTAAAAGCTTGCCTCTTGCGACACAAGAAAACAGAGAGATGTGACCGGGAATGCCACTGGACCAGAATGCCCCTGGCCCAGTGTCACACCTACTCCAACAAGGCCACACCCCCTCACCCTTCCCAAACAATTCTAACCACTCTGAACGAAGCATTTAAATATGTAAACCCATGAGGGTCATTCTCTTTCAAACCACCACAGGGCACAAGGTGATTACTGGGGGGGGGGGGGTGAGGCAAGGGTGAACCCCATGTAAAAGATAGACTGAGCAGAGGAGAGGCTGCACCCTCTGAAGATTGATAACAATCCTGGGGCTCTGGACTGTGTCACCTGAAAGACCACACCCATCATTGCTTGCCCACCCCCTTCAGACACCGGGTGCAGACAGAACAAGACTCTACAGCTCTACAGATGGCGCTCTACAGCTGAGGGTACCGTGCAGGGCCAGACAGTTGAGGAGAAAGTCTCAGCAATGTAATTCTACTGCTACTGCTGGATGCTACCCCCCCACCAAATTGTTAGAAGGGTTTTAAAAAATCCCTTTGATAACATGCTTGGCACAGAGCATTGCAGTGCAGTTGATGCTATTCAACGTATTCAACACGCTGGAATAAAGAATGTCATGGTAACTCCTAGAGGATGCAACTCATTCTTCCCTCCCTTGTCCATCGCCGTTAATGCCAAAGCTCACCCCAGCAACAAGGCAGAGCATAGCATCAGAAAGGGAGAGCTAAGAGTGGCCTTTGGTGGGTAGAGGAGACCCTGGGAGAGAAAACAAATTTTGGATGCCTATGGAGCTTTTCTTAAGTTAGCATAAGACGGACTTGTTCTGTGCGTGTCCAGTGTGGATGTTTTGTAAGGGGTGGCATTCTTTAAGGGTGCTTTGGTTGAGTGGGATGCCACTTGTTAGCAGCAGGGCAGCAAGGAGGTGGCTGCAGCAATCAACTGGGAGCCCTTTGAATCCGATCTCCTCCTCTCTCTAGCAGGAGCCGGAGACAGCAGCATCTGTGTGGACTTCACGGTTGGGAGGACGGTGATAGACCGTAGTTAGAAGCAAAGCTCATATTTTCCAATTACTTGCGGCAAGACCCGTTCTTTTAAAAAACGGCTGTGACAACGAGAAGATGAGCAGCAGGCGTTTGGAACACGTGCCTCCCATCCGCGGAGAGGAGCTCGAGCTCAGTGCTGTCCGTCACAGCCTTCAGCGGGAGCTAATTGTCTGGTGTGCGCAGCATTTGGAGAAGGTTGTTAATACGTCTATTATATTTAATTTGCAAATGTGAGAGTCAAGCAGCTTCCCCATTTTCTGTGCGTTTCTATGCGTTTGTAAAGCACTCCATATCTTCTCAGGCATTTGCTCAGTGTAGTCTCTGAGCTTTGTTTAGTCTGTCTCTCCACGAGGCATCTGTCTCACTGCTATTCCACGCTACCTGTCAGTGGAACATTTAAACCGATGGCTGTCAAATCCTAAGTGTGGTGTCTGTACCCTCTTGACCTCTTGACCTCTTGCATATGCATTCCACGAACCCATGCAATCAAAACCACTTAAGGCAGATGCCAACGGGGCCAACCCCTAACGCTTTCTGCCTTCGTGGCCCCTCTGAAGCAGCTGCCATCTCCTGGACTTCCCTTCCCGCTTTCAGAGCGACCCCGACTTTCTTACAAAGGGGCTGGCAGTAGGTGATTTTAAACGGAGCACTCAACAAATTAGCCATGGCTTCCTGGACTACTGTGTTGAAAGAAAAGTTCAAGTTACCTCAAGGATGCTGGGATGGATTAATAATGTGCCTGAGGCAGGAGCACAAAAGGAAGAAGGGTTGCTAAGCATTCACTCACTCTCTGGTACTTCGCGTACTTCGCGGTCTGGTCCCTGGTTCTCCGATGCATCCACTGCTTTGGCTCTTTGACTTCCTGAAGATTGTTGGGACTGCGATGTGGGTACTGAGAGGATGAACTGAGATGAAGTATAGAGCCCCCCTCCCCCACCGCCCCCCGACTGTATTGGACTCTGGATCAATAACGATCATTAGTACCACCTCGGGTGGTTTTCTTCTGTTTTCATAGGTTTACTTGATTAGATGCTGTGTCCTCTCTTCATATGACTTAGCTCGTGCCTCTTGGCCCAGGTTCACGGCTCCCTAACATCTCAGTGCACGGGAAGAACAAAGGCGCAGGCTAGGAGATGGTAATGTAAATACAGAGCCAGCAGAGCGACAAAAGGTGACGATGATGCTCTTCTCTTGCCTGGGAGGCTCTCCGTTTGCTTGTTTTCAATCAGACCAGTAAGCACTGAACAGAAAAAAAAGAAAAAGGAAATGACGGGGCGTCGTAGACCAGGCTGCTCCTACCAGAAAAACCGCCCTCAAAGAGTTCTGATCTCTGACTCCACAGCGGGGCATCCAGTCGCCTGCTGCCTCCAGTCCGTGCTCTTCCTTATCCAGCCTGCCCTCTTCCTCCTGCCTGCCCTGAGCCTCCTCTGAGGGAATCTCGTGCAGTGGGAGGGGGAGAACCAAGTACACTAGATCAAAACAAAGCGGGGGAGAGTGAGAGGAGAGGAAACACTAGGCACAGGTGGAACCTACCTTTAGGAGCCTCGGCCTCACCTCGCCGCCGGCAGACCTCACACTGGCCCACGCCCTCGTGGGAGGCTGCGGTGTGGCTTTTCTTCTATCCCAACAAAGTCTTTACACTTTTGTTTTGTTTTGACAAGATATTTGTAATCTCATCTTTTTTTTTTCTTTTCTTTTCTTTTCCCCAGTGCCAGTGGCTACTAGGAAGCCTATGATGGTCCCAGATAGAGCTGTTGCTCTGTCTTCCTGATTACCCAGGCTTCCCCCAGGAGAAGCCTTTCAGCCCCACAAGCTCCTGCCCTACTCCACCTCAGAATAACAAGCTTTCTCCTGCACTGCAGCCCAACAAAGCTGACTGAAGAAGAGGGAGCTGTGTCCCTACAGTTCACCTCTCCACGCTGCTCCTGTTGGCTTTGGACCACTAGCACTGGGCATTTTTTTAAATTGGGAGCTGGGCCGGGCGTTGTGGCTCACGCCTTTAATCCTAGCACTCGGGAGGCAGAGGCAGGCAGACTGCTGTGGGTTCGAGGCCAGCGGGACAAAGAGAGTCCAGGACAGCCAAGGCTAATACAAAGAGACCCTGTCTCAAAAAATAAAATAAAAAATAAAAAATAAAATCGGGAGCTGGCACTCACTGCTCAAGGGGTTCAGTTAAGTCTTTGCTTGCTGACCTATAGGACCTCCCCTCTTCCACATGACAGGTGAATTCTCAAGAGCGACCCTCAGAGTAATACCTCAGCTTGAGTAATAGTGCACAGGCGAAAGTCTAACCTACCCCAGGCCTGAAGAGGCCCCATCAAAGAAAAGCCCCTCCTAAGCATAAACACGTGTTGCCTCGCTGCATAAAACTGCCTTATAAAACCATCCATTAGGCACCCTCGGCACTGTGTCCTCTAGGGCCTCCATGCACAAGGATATTTTATCTTTTTAATGAATAAAACATAGGCCGATTGCCTAAAATTAAGAAGTGCAGTGGTAATGAATAATTCTGAGAATCCCGAAGCCCACTTGCATTGGGAAGAGGCCAGGAGAGCTGAGCTGGGGAGGATTTCGGCTTAGCAACGCTGTTGACCCAAGGGACATTTCTATTTTTTTCCTCGAATTCTCTGCATGACATCTTCCGTCCTTTCTCCTACCCACAGGGGAGCCAGGGCCTGAGCTCTGCTGTAGGTGCACAGTGCGCCATCCTCCTACTGTCACCTCTGGGTTCTTGCTGCTCTTGCCCGAATCTCTCCCAGACAGCTCCATCAGCTGTGCAGACAGGCTAACCCCAAAAGCGAAGGGCTGGATTCTGAGTTCCCAAGCTCAAAACATGCTGCTTTCCTCCCAGCTATAGGTCCAGAATTGTGAAGACTGCTAACATGTGCTAAAAAAGAAAAAAAAAAAAGAACTGGGAAGTCACAAAGCATTGCAGTAAGGCCAATTACACATGGAAGTTACCATTCTACTCCAATCCTTGTTAGAGGCAGGAAAGATAGGAAAGGATTTATAAGAATCCTCCATGCACAGACTTGCAGTATGAGCGAGCCTCATCATTTGCAGGGCCTCTGTTCAAAAAAAAAAAAAAAAAGTAAAGAGGAGGGTAAAAGTGTAAAGCCTTTCACTTCTCCAGTCTCTGGCTGTCACAGAGAACTGTGTTTGCTCCCAGGATGGTTATACAGATTGTCAACTTGAGGGGGATCTTGAATCCACCAGGGGGCAACCATCTGGGCAGGTCTGAGGGAGCTTCCGGGTTAGGTTAATGGGTTGGGAAGACCCAGACTGAATGTGGGCTGCACCATTCTGTGGCCTCGGGTCCTGGATGAATAAGAAAGGAGAGAGCCGGCTGGGCAGCAGCCCGGCACATTTCTCTCTACTTCCTGACTGTGAAATATAATGTGAACCCCGCTCCCGCTACATGTCCCCTCTACCATGAAAAACTGTACCCACAAACTGAGGGCTGCTAAAATAAACCCTTCATTAATCTGCTTCTGTCAGATACTTTGTCATGGCAATGAGAAAAGTAACTAAAACAGCTATTTAATGTTCTAAATAAAGAAAAATTAAACTTTGAAAATTAGCCTGTATTTTACCATTCTATTTTCTATTGCCACAACAACATCATTTTTTAAATGCAAATTTAAAAGCATTTAACTTGTATGCAGAGCTACTGGCACCACACAATTTGTACTTCATAGCTTGCATATGCATGTTGTCAACCCTTAAATAACAAGCAGAGAGAGTCCCTGAGGACAAATGGTATATATTTGGAAATAAACAGGGGACATTGCAGTGCAGAAGGGACATGCCTTGGGAATCAGGAGCAGTGCGAGGAGGCTGGCACATGGGAAGCATCACAGGGGAAAATGAGGAGGCAGCACGAGCTATATCGGAACACTACTCCTTGGTTACAGGGTCAGTGAGAGAAGTGGTCTCATCTCCAGATTAAACAGGTCCTTAAAGTCTCAGTTCTCCCTCCCTCCCTCCCTC
>OU015751.1:117084664-117096288 GCA_907169655.1 Acomys percivali
GAACTGGACTAGAAGTTAATAGATTGGACAGGTCTACCCAGATGCCTTCATGCTGTGGGGGGAGGGGAAGGCAAGTGGGTCTTAGAGTCAGATATTAAATCAGTTCTCCAGAGACATCTCTATTGTCACACACTCTTGTCCTGCAGACCATAGTAATTTGTGAACGTCTTGTCCTTTTAGACATCGGTTGGGCACTAAGAATTATTTTAAATGTTAAATACGCATTTATCATCTTATTCGGACCCCCCTCCCCAAGCAGCTCACAATTTTGTTTCAAAGCGCTTATCCATTTTGTCATTGTAAATGCACTTAGATGATTATTTTGATTAATGTCTGTCTTCTCAACTTGACTGAGCTGCCCTATGGCCTGGACATATGAGCTCACCAGTTTTGCCAGTTTTGCCAGATGTGCCATTGCTGGTGGTAAGGAAGCATAAAGTTGTTGAACCCGTTTGGTATAAAACTGTGAGTGCACATCAACTCTCCTTTGCTCTGACTTCTGAACACAGGTTGGATGGCAAGTGTATTCCACGTGAGGATGGCCTTGGCTTATTCCCAAGGAAACAGCATTACTCTTCAGGGAGTCTGAAAATAAGTAAGAAATATTAAAGATAAATATAAATAAGAAAATAAATAAAATAAACAAGAAAAAATAAATAAGAAAAAAAGGTCCATACCCATTGATTCTAACAATTGGTCCCACAGATGGGATATATGCCACTAAATGAGTATTCCAGGGCAGCAACCTGCAGATTAATTAGGCAGGAAATAATCTCCCAGCCACAGCACACTCTGTATTCTCTAACAAGACTCAGAAATGATTTGTTCCCCTATTTATGACTTCAGGCACTTGCCTGTGCTTCTTCGAGTACTCTATTAAAAACTTTTTGATTAATTTGGTCCCAGGGTCAACTTTCTGTTTGTCTGTTCTGTGGGGTGAATAAATAGCTGTTCCACACCCTTGCTCTGGGACAGCCACCCGGGCACACCAGCAGGTAGTAGCCAGGCTTTGCACACCAGGGATTGCAAGCATCATTCTTGGGTCTGATGTTACCTGAGGGACTCAAGATTTGTCTGATTTATAAAAAGAAAAAAGAAAAAAACAAAAAACAAACAAAAAAATTCCATTGCACAGGTGCATGGCATCTGAGCTGTCAGGGGATGGGAAGAAGGTGGCTCTGTTTTTTGTTTTTTTGTTTTATGAGGCTGCAGTATTTCTCACTGTAAGATGCTAAAAGGTGATGGCGTGTGTATGTGTGTGTGTATGTCTGTGTGTGCATGTACACATCCCCAGTTCATAATAAACTTATGTACTAGTTACACTCGGCTCTAAATCATTTCCCTAAGAGAAGCGTGCCAGCTAGAAATGTGACTGTTCTTGTTGGTAACTCAATGGCTACCTTTTGAAAAGGAGGCTGAGAGGGAGAGGGCAGCAGCTCATGCACATCACCAGAAAACTAGGGACAAATTCTTGCTCTTGGCTAGGGAAGTGCTTGCTCATGCACTGTCTTATTGGATCTCCAGAAAACCACTGCAAAGCAGGAAAACCCTCGATCATAATGTTGATTTAAAATAAAGAAATAAATAAAAATAAAGAAAGAAGTTCATGCTTAGAGAAGAAGTTGGCCTTCTCAAATTCATATAGCTTGTAAGAGTCCCCCAAGCTTAGAGATGGGGGACGTTACATAGTCAAATAGTCTTTTTAATCCATTCTGCCTACAGAGAGCACAGCTGATCTCCCACTACAGACTCTTCTGTAATTCAGACATTTTTGGATAATTATTTAATACTCATTAATAAGGTTTCATTTCCTGGGCTTTGTGTCATTATCGAAGGGTATGTCCCATTCGTCAGATGGGCTTGGGTCAGGCTGGAGCAGGAAGATGCACCATCACACTGGACTTGTGGACACATCATCAACCAGTCACCAGCTAATGGCTGATGGATGAAAGCCTGGAGAACTTCTTGAGGCTTCATAAACTGCAAGCTTATGCCTCAGACCGTATACTTCTAGGTTCCTGGGGCAGCTGCATCACAGGATAATAACCGTTCACATTTATTCCTTCCACATCCATCTGAAATTGGAATTGCCTGCCATTGTCTGAAGCAATCCCAGGAAGAAGGGCCTGGTTACCACCACAGCATTGAGTATGATGTGCCCGACTGTCCTGATGACTTCCTGTATGCTGATGTACCCGACTGTCTGGATGACTTCCTGTATGCTGATGTGCCCAACTACACGGATGACTTCCTATATGCTGATGTGCCTGACTGTCCTGATGACTTCCTGTATGCTGAGGTCTTGTTTGAGTTTGTGTTGCTATAACAGAGCACCTGAGATTAGCCGCTTTACACAGAAAAGAGGTTTATTTGGTTCACGATTTTGGTAGTTGGAAAGTCCAAACCACATGACACTTGAATGCAGTGGGGCACTACTGATTGCATTACAACGTAGCAGAGAAGTAGGCATGAGTGGACGCAGGCGAGAGAGCAGACACTAAAAGCAAACCACAAAGGCCGAACTCGCTTTATAATAAACTGTTCTCTTCTCTCAAGAGCCAACCCAGTTCTACCAGACTTGGCCACTCCAGCCCATAATGGAAATGCCTACAAGACCATGAGAGTGCACGCAGGAAGGCCAATGTTCTGGATAGGGCAGCGAGCAGTGTGAGCTAACTCTGAGGAGTCGCCAAGGTTGAAGGAAGAGACAAAACAAACAGGGTGTGAAGGGTTGCTTTTCTGACACCTTATATTTCAGTTCCCTAAACAGCAGCGTGTTTGGTGGCATCGTTCTTGGGGTCCCCCTCTCTCCCCTTGACTCCCACTTAGCTGATCAATTCCACGAGGTCTCTATTCTCCCTGACACGGAATCTTTGCTCTGGGAGGACTTGGTACTACTCTGCCTACGTCTCTTTTCTCATCCATATGCTAATCCATCTCTTTCTCCAATGAGACCATCAGGAGTTAGTGAGATTGCCTACAAGGACACTGTCTTAGTTACATTTCTATTGCTGCAATAAGACACCACGAGCAGGGCAACTTGTAGAAGCAAGGGTTTACGTGGGCTTATGGTTCCACAGACGTGATGCCTATAGCAGCAGCCGAGAGTTCTCATCTTGAACTGGAAATAGGGAGTAGAAAGGCTGTACCAAAAAATTGTGCACGGCTTTTGAAACCTCAAAGCCCACCCCTAGGGATATACTTCCTACACCAACGCAACACCTCCTAAACCTACCCAAATAGTGTTATCAACCAGGGACCAACTATTCAGATACCCAAGAATATGGGCAGCATCTCATTCAAACCACCACAAACATCCAGCTCAATATTAACATACGCTAACAAATCCCAGGAACAATAGAAGCATCCCTCAGTAGAAGAATGGCTGGTTAGCTTTAATACGTCTAGACATGCCATGCTGGGTAAGCACTGAGTGCATTTATTTAATGGTGCAGAGAAGTGTCTTTTCTATTTTTTAAAAAGATACAAAATTGTGAGAGTTGTATAATTGCATGTATAACCTTATATGCATAGAGAAGCCAGAAAGAAAGAAATCAAAGGGCTAATGAGAGGTAAGTCTGAGCACTGAGGTTTGGTGGGATTTTTTAAATTTTGGAACCTCTCTAAGTTTTTTACATTAAATGTTGTGTTTTCTAATTATAAAAAGAAGCAGCCCCAAGGATGTGTGTCTGCCAATGGTGGTTTGTGATAGGTCAGTGGTCCTCAGCATCACCTGAGGGGTCTTCTACAGGCTGCCTGACTCTTCCCTGGGGTTTTCAAGTCAATGGGTTTGGGGTGAAGCCTGAAGATTTGCATTTGAGGTGGGTTCTCCGACCCTGGTGACACTCCTGGTATGGCACCATTTCTGAAGAGCCACTGCTCTAGGTGTTCCCAGGAGAAAGAGGCTTCATTTTAAGAAGAGCAGGAACAGGGTTGTAAACTCAAACACTGGTTATACCAAAGGACAGCACCTGGGAGTGTGGCCTCTAGCTTTCTAGCTCTACAGCCATGATCCAGACATCAGGATCTCTGATAATTATTAGATCATGATCTACTAATACTTAGGTCAGTAAATGGCAGAAAACTCCTGCTGTCTCCACAGCTGCCTCTTGACCCCCGACCTTATGACTGACAAGGAAATGTGAATGTGCTCCAGTCACACGAACCAGTCTACTCATCTCCTGGAAAGTGGGCTCTTCTTCCCCTCCCTTCCAAACACCACCAATAAACAATGAAATCTAAAACTCCAGTTTCCAGGCACCTGGGCCCTGAGACACAGGGAGGATGTGATTAGAAATGAATGTTGGTGGACAAGAACACTATCCAACAGAGTGGGGAAAAAAAAAAAAGAATGGAAGGCATGGAGAGGAAGGAAGGGAAGATAAAAGCAGAGAGTGAAAAAAAAAGCACAGAGGCAGATTTAGTTTGCTGACAGAATCAAATAAAACAACTTTGGGACAGGGATTGATGAGGCTTAACCAGAAGCAGAAATCACACAGGAGCAAGTAGATGATGCACCAGGCTAACAGCACAGAGGAGTTCAGTTGTATGGGCAAAAGGATGCACTAGCATCATAGTCATAGCATCAACAAGGACATCGGCATTAACTGGACCAAAAATGAGGCAGCTCTTGACGTTTGTAATTATAACAACCAGAGCTTCGTGACTCCTCCCACCTGTCCTGAATATCACAAGTGATTCAGTCTGAATGAATAGATTCTAAAAATGTTTTTAGAGCTACAACACTCCTTGTAGGTATAAAGAACCATCATCTTTCCTTTTCGTCTTGGAGTGGCCATCTGACTATTGAATTATTCAAAGAGCAAGTCAGGGCTTCTTTCTGAGAAGCTGAAGAAGCCCAAAGCAAGAAGGATGCACTCAGCCTCTTCTCCTTATAGTGGCCCCGTGGACCAAGGTGGCTTAGGTGGATAGGTGCCTATGACTGGACACTGATGGACAGCAGAGCGCTAGTGTGTCCAAGTGGATGAACAGGAAGTTACAGGCCAGTATTCCTAGGGAAGATGAGTGGAGGAATAAGAGAATACTGGGGAAGTGAATGAAGACCTACAAGTATCCTCTAGAGCTTTCCTAAAAAGGCCAAGGAAGCTCTGAGAGTGGAACGGGGCAGGAGGTGCGACATCTCCCTACACATTAACCAGGGAGACAAGAAGCTTAAAGAGCACGGCTTCTTGGTCAGCTTCCCAGGTGTTTCCCCACATCTGACCTCCTTGTGTCTGCCCAAAGCCAAAGATGCTGATAAGGACAGGGCCCACGCCTAAAGCTTGGCTTGCTTTCTTCTCCCGGCTGGTGGAAGCACACCAAGAGCTGCTGTAGAAGCCTGGGCGTCTGCCACTCTGAAGAGCATCTCCACCCAATTATTGGGGTGCATTTTCCTTTGGTCTGATCCTTGTTATTATTTATGAGGTCTACATCGCCCCCTTTTCCTACTGGAGCGTGATGACAAGGACAACTCAGGCGTGAGCTTTGAGAAGGAGAAGCACAAGCATCCCTTCTAGATTGCAGACAGCCCAAGCGCCACCTTCCTTGTGGTCATCTGCCTGGGAGGTTGGGCTCTGTGTCCACAACTAAAGCTAGACTACGCCCTTGTTTTGCATGGTCTCCCTAAGTTCTGGCTTGGATGGTATTTGCTCTCCACCTTATTGTTTTTAAATTACCAGTGTTATTAGTATTATCAGTAGGCTTGGCCAGCAATCAATTAATACACAGACACTTGTTATATTTTAAAATAGCCTTAGTTAACCTAGGGCAGGGTAGACATTAATCCTCTAAACTACTTCCCATAGTAGGGCAGGCATGGGATCCCTGTCTCAATCCCATGCCATCTGTTTCTAATAACGTCTATCAAGCTACCTCTCATCCATAATCCCATACACTTGCTAATGTTCTTCATCTGGGCCAGATTCTCCATCCATGCGGGCCACATGCTTCTCCTCCATCTAACCCATGGCGGCCTTCCTCTCTTCCCTCTTGAGACCCTATCCTCTGGTCTCTTCTTCTTCCTTGTGGTGATCTTTTTTTTTTTTTTTTTCCTTCCCAGGATTCCTCTTTCTCTAAGCCCCACCTATCTCCTCTGCCCTGGGCAAGTGGGATTGCTTTTTATTAATCAAAAGGTGGATCACAGAGACAGCAAGGAGTAATTAGCATCAAAATACATCAAACCACCCCCCCCAACACCACCTACAAAAAGATCAATATTTGGAGCTTTATCCCTAAGGTGATGGTGTTGGGAAATAATAGAATTCTACGAGGCAAGGGCTAAGAGGTTCTAGGTCAAGGAGTTGGGATGCCCTTGAAATGTGTATTTTTACCCCTTGTAGACCTTGGTTAGTTCAGGGGGATTGTTATAAAAAGCTTGAAACGGACCCTTGATTGCCACCTGGCTTTCTGGTTCAAAATGCTGTCCCTTTGTCTCAGTTACAGTTCTACTAGTGTCATCAGTCATTAGGGGAGGTGGCCAGAAAGGAGGCTGTACACTAAGCCTCTTGGATTCTCAGCCTCTATGTTTATGGCATAAGCAAACCTCTTTACTTTATAAAGTCATCCTGTTTCAGGCTTCTTATTATTGTCATATGTTGTGGTTTAAGTCTGGAACATTCCCCATAGGCCTGATGAGTTTGAGTGCCTGCGCCCCAGTTGCCAGTGCAATGTTGGGGTGTCATAGAAACTTTGAAATGCATGGCTATCTGATAGAAATTGGTTATTAGAGGAATGTCTCTGAAGGTTATGGCCACTTCTGGCTCTGCCTGGCTATCTCTGCTTCCTTTTTAGAATTATGATGTGAGGAGTATCAGCTATTCTCCTTCTCTCTTTCTCTCTCTCTCTCTCTCTCTCTCTCTCTCTCTCACACACACACACACACACACACAACACACACACACACAACACACACACACACATACACACACACACACACACACACACACACACACCACATTCCCATGAATTCTGACCAGGCTTCCCTGCCATGATAGACTGAAACCATGGGCTAAAATAAAAATGTCTTTTCTTAAGTTGTCTCTGTCATCTATTTTGTCAGATGAGAAAAGTAACAAAGACACACAGATTAATACATCCAGGGATGTCGTGGTATGAATCATGTGACATTCAGCCTAGGCTCAGGTGCCGCCTTCTGGCCACTGGACTCAAGACAAGAAAGTGTGTATTGAACTTCCAACCCTGACAATTCCTTCCAGGCAGTGTATGTTTCTATTATTGTTCTAAAGACACTTTGCCCTTTCAACTGCCCTGGAAGCAGTGAGTCCTCACCTTTGCACATTGTGTGAGTGAGCAGGCTGCATTGTATAACTTGGTTGACTGGATAAAAATCTTGAACAGAGCAGGCTGCAAGCTCTTCCTTGTCCTGAGGTCATATGCAGAGCAGCTTCCCGAAGCTAGTGACAACATTTTTCTTCCAGAGGTGACAGGGCTGCTGCCTTTCTTTCAAGGGCAAATCCGAGGGTTCTCTGAGGCTGATTTTTTAGACAGTAGCATTCCTGGCATGTCTCACAGATTTTTGAAAAGGCTACAGGGTAATATACCATCTATCTAGACATTTAAAAGGCATTTTTAAAATGCCAAATGTCTGTTCTCTGTCTGATTGGGTGAGCTTCTGCGCTTCATTTCCACTTTATTTAACTCCGTGGAGGGGGCTTCCGCTAAAGCGGCATCTGCAAGCCAACGAAAGCTTGGTTAGGGTGCATCTGTGTGACTGCAAGATCTGGGCGGATGCGGCTGACCAATTTATAGCCTGTCTCTAATTTATCTGCATTTAAGAACCTGATCATGGACAGCTAAGCAGAATGTGATTGCAAAAATATGACTTCTTCTCTGAGAGGATATGAGCAGGCTCGCATCACAAATAGCTTTAGGGGGAGACGTGCCAGAGGGAAGAAGTCCGTCTGCTGAACCAGGGTCTTCCTTCCCATTTGCTAGACAATTTTCAGGATGCTGTTCTCTGCTTCTGATAATGCGCATGCGTGTTATATCATCCGACATGTGGTAGATGGGCTCCACGTCCAAACATTTAGCGTTATTGGCGCTGGGTGAACGTGGAATGGAGGCTTGTCTCATGCGGATGGCTACGGACGTGCTCTCATTTCACCCTGAGTCTTTTCATTCGGCACACAGGCTGTCCTTGAAAACGCTTAGTTCATGGAGAAAAAGAAGGGTGAGTTGTTTTAGTAGCTTTTGGTGCAAGAGAGAAGTGCGGGTGAAGAAAAATCAGCTGTTACCTTCCTCGGATACCTGATGATCTACCAGCTTGGCTTTTCCAGGCTATGTCAAGTTTTCTCTTATAACTATAGTCATAAATTTTGGCCGGTATTTATTGATGACCAGAGATGCAGAGTAGCAATAGACGGAACAAAGATAAACGACTGCATGTAATACAGCAAGGAACAAACGCACGTAATGGGGGTGTCGCCAGCAGTGCTGATATTTTAGTCAAATTGATAATTTAGTCAACAACTCTTTGTTTTAAAAGACAAGGTCTTACTTTGTAGCCTAGTATGTAAAACTTGGAATCCTCCTGCCTCTGGCTTCTGACTGCTAGGATTAAGGGGGAACCACTGTCATACCCAGCCAACCGTTGCCTCCCTTTTGTTTTCGGAAACACTGTGTGTCTCCAGTGCCGTTCCAGATGCTTGGGCTGCTTCTGTGAATAGGACAGCAACTCAGACCACAGGATGCTCACAGTCCGTGGGAGAACCCTGGAAGGAAAACAGAGATCAGAACGCAGACGGCAAGCGCCAAGAGGAGGAGTGAGGAGCATCTTAGCATCAGAGTCCCATCTGGGAAAGTTAAGCATCATTGACAGCTTGACCGGGTTTGAGATCACCAAGGAGACACACTTCTCTGAGGGCATTTCCAGGGAGGGGCTGAGGAGGTGCCTACCCAGAATGACAGTGGCACCATGACCTGATCTGGGGCTCTAGACTGAGAAAAAAAAAAAAAAAAAAAGAGGGAGGGGAAAGAAGAGGAGTTGGCTGAGCATGCGCATCCAGACTGTCTGCCTCCTGACCACAGTCAGTTGTGAGCAGCTGCCCCGTCCCCTTGCCTCCATGCCTTTCCTACCTCATACAGCGTACTGACAAACTGTGGGCCTCGCTCTTTACTGGGAACTTAAGATTGATACACATTTTAATACAAAATTACTTTGCTTGGAGTCTTGGAAAAATAAGTCTAACAATTGGGTGGTAGAAACCTTTGTCAATGCCAGGCTCAGGGATTGAATGTCACCTGGTAAGTACTGTCGAGGGGGTGTTTTGCTTGATCGCTTTGGGTTTTTGGTTGGTTGGTTGGTTGGTTGTTGGTTTGCTTTGAGACAAGACCTCGCTGTGTAGCTTAGGTTAGCCTCAGAATGAATGTGTGTCCTTCTTCAGCAGCCCCAAGTCCTAGGGCTGTAGCTGGCTTCTCCCTCTGCTTATTTCCAAGGAGTTGGCTTTGAAGATTAATTTTGCAGCAGTGCCTACCAGTGTCAAGGCTGCACGAGCTTGCAGGCAAGAGAAGACAAGAGGCTACAATGCTGCCCAGGGGTGAGAACCCCAGCTCTGCAGTCAGCAGTAAGTAGGATGGGAATGACACGGTTAGGGAGCACTTCATACAGCTGTGTGGCTGCACGTGAGGCTGGAAGGGAAGAAAGAAGTCAAGGGCAACTCCATGATGACGACAAAACGAGTGGCAGAACAAACAGGTGGGAAAGGGGGGCGGGGGAGTCGCTTTAAGAGGCAGACTTGATCTACTTAGTGCGCATGAGATGAGAAAAAATGAAAATGGGTCTACAATGCCGGGGGACTGGACCCAGTAACACGGGCCTGACTTCCCAGCTACTCAAGAGCCTCAGGCTGGAGGACTGCAAGGGAAAAAGGATTGCTTGAGAAACAACAGAGTAAGTTCAAAGCCAGCCTTGGCAACTCAATGGAGATCATCTCTCAAAATACAAAGTAAAAAGAAACTTAGTGTACAGCTCAGAAGGGGACTGCTTGCTTAGCATGCATGAGGTCTTGCCCTTGACCTTTATTACTGTATGTAACTTTAGTTACATACATACATACATACATACATACATACATACATACATACATACTACATACCAGGCTTGCTCAGCGGTTTGGCCAAAACTTCAGAGGTTGAACTGTGGGCTATCCCAGAACAGTCAAGGCCACACAGCAAGAAGACTAGAAATGAGAGCTCATCATGGCGAACCATTCCATTGCCTTTGATTGTCCCTGTACCCTAGTACCTTGGATATGTTATTGTCCTTATTTTTGGTATGCACAGACCGAGCCTTGGGCTGGGAAGACAGCTCAGTGGTGGAGCACTTGTACAGCATGCATGAGGCTTTGAGTTCAATCCCCAGCACCACAAAGGAAGGGGCCAAGCCTCAGACAGAAGTGATTTGCTTAATGTCATGCAGTTTGGTTTGGAGTTACCGCACAATTAGAAGAAGCCATGTCCATCTGCCCTCTAAGTACATGATCACAGCAAACTGTACTGTCCATTGGTTAAAAAGAAGTCTTTCCTGCTGGCTTGTAAAAATAAAAAAAAAAATAAAAAAAATAAAAATGAGCCTTCCCCCCCCCCCAACTCCGGTTCCCCTGTGGATGAAAAGCACACTCATTCTTTTTTTCCTTTTTTTTAAAAAGATTTATTTATTTATTATGTATACAGTGCTCTGCCTGCATGTAGACCTCCAGGCTTTCAGAGCATCAGAGCATCACACTATAGATGGTTATGAGCCACCATGTGGTTTCTGGGAATTGAACTCAGGACCTCGGGAGGAATAGTCAATGCCCTTAACCTCTGAGCCATCTCTCCAGCCCCTGGCACACTCATTCTTTTCTAAATTAAGCAGAGCCCACTCAGGTTCTGTTCCCTCCCTCCCTCAACACTGTGAGGCTAATGTCTCCACTCTGGAGGCTTTTCTGACCCTCTGCTGCCTGAAAAGAGGTCCAGGGACAAACAATGGCATCATCTCTCTGTCTGCTCTGATGGAGGTCCCTGCGTTCTTCTGTTCAGTCCCAGAGCATCCGACCATAGTCATGACCTCTTCCCACCTCGGCTGCCCTGGCACAGGTGTCCATAGCACATGTGTGCCTTTACATCTTAGTGGCAGGCTATGGAAGATGGGCCATCTTCGACTCTGAAGCACCTACTAACAAGAGGCAGAGTCTGTGTCCCCATCTCCCAGATATGGGGCTGCTCAGGAAGCTCTTTGTTCCACTAGACACTAGCTGGAAGCCTTGGCTTCAAAAGTCCTTGCATGAGGCTGTGAAGAGCTAAATCGGTAAAGGGCTTAGGCAGGAGACCCAGACCCTGTGCCCAAAAGTCAGTCACGTTGTGTTTACAATCCTAGTGATATGGAGGCAGACATAAGAGGATCCCTGAGGCTTGCCTAACTGGTGAGCCCCAGGCCAGTGAAAGACCTTGTGTGTCCAAAAACAGAAAAACAAAAACAAAACCAAAAAAAACCAAGAAACAAAAACAAAAAGT
Organism: Acomys percivali; assembly: GCA_907169655.1. Taxonomy (NCBI): domain Eukaryota; kingdom Metazoa; phylum Chordata; class Mammalia; order Rodentia; family Muridae; genus Acomys; species Acomys percivali. The sequence goes on from OU015751.1 coordinate 117,096,176, forward strand.
GAACACCTCTTGAGGAACAACACTTGAGGTTGATACATCTGGCCTCTACAAAAGGTGCACACATGAACACACACACACACACACACACACACACACACACACACACACACACA
>OU015751.1:117103991-117137421 GCA_907169655.1 Acomys percivali
AGAAGAAGAAGAAGAAGAAGAAGAAGAAGAAGAAGAAGAAGAAGAAGAAGAAGAAGAAGAAGAAGAAGAAGAAGAAGAAGAAGAAGAAGAACTTTTAGTAACACGGGCCCTTGCCTATCAGGAACCTAAGCTTCTGAATAGTACATTCCTCAGAAGCTCTGGACGGCTGACAGGTAGTACCCAGCACCCTCTCGAGTTGGCACTCAGCAGCCTGGACTAGAAGCCTGGTCCTATGTTGTCTGGCCCTTAGAGGTGTTCATCCCATTAGGGGGCACATATGCTTGGAAAGTGAGCAACAGAAGACAGAAGAGAAAACCCTCTTACAAGACAGAGTCAGGGGTTCCTGCTTCGTTTGGGTCCTGTTGAACTGATGGCATTAATCACACTCACAGTAGTTGCAGGGTGTCCCGCTCTAGGGAGCTCGCCCATGGTCCCCGAGCCCTCTAGACATCTAGTTATTCTGATTCTTAGTCTGCCTCTGCCGCCTCCTCCTCTTCCCTGCGACAATCCATTCTTAGTTCCCTTTCCTAAGCAAGAAAGGCCTAGCCAGCTTTTCTCTTAAGTCACCAAAGCATAATGGAACCCAGGTATGGGAGCAGCCCTCCTTATAATCCAGTACTCATGAGGCAGAGGCAGGGAGACCTCTGGTTTCAGGCCAGCCTTGGCTACACAGCAAACCTGTCTCAGGGTGGAGCAATTTAGAGACCCCCTTGGTTTCTTCTCCATCCTCACTTTGCCAAAACTGTACATCCAAAGTCTGACATTCTGTTCCTACACACTAAAGTCAAGGTTGAGCTGAGGGAGTCTGACTTTTGCCTTTTTGAAGCAACCAGACTCACCACAGCCCTAGCTTTGATGCATCTGCAGCAGCCAGGATCGCAGTTCTCCAAGCACTTTCTCCATCACTGCCTTCTTGTCTGGCCCTGGCTGCACATCACCCATCCTCTCTAGGTACCTTCCAAGCTGCTGCATCTCCTGGGGTGATATCTGTAGAAACTTCACCTCTTTAATGACGTTTTCTCTCTTCTGTATGCCAGGATAAACACCTTCTCCTCTTCATTTCCTTTTGAGCAAGCTGGAGCCAGTTCCCAGGCACTGTATCTCTGTTGTAACTCTGCATGGCTTTTCAAGGTAGATTTTATGGTTATTCACAGTGGAGAAAGCTTGGAGCTGTTTTCTCTCCCGGCTTCCAAAGAGCCAGCTTGATAAAGTAATTCCCAACCACCCAGGCTCCTCCCAGCAGGAAGAACATCCCAGGTTCAGATACAACACAATAGAAACAGCAGTTTGTTTCCCCGACAGTAGCTGAGTGCTAATAGTGTTTCTTCCATCGAATTCATCAGGGCTGCCTGCTGGATTTCTAATGCCTTGGCCAAGCTGCCACTAAGGAACACCTGCTGCCTTTCTGTCGTCTTCTTACCTAATTATTCCAGAGCTCCTTAAGGCAAACTGAGTCACAGCCACCCAGTCTTCCATCAGGAGATGAAGAGACATTTCGGTATACAAAGCCAGAGGCAGAATCGAGTTAGTGGTCTTTTGTGGTAGACCAGACCAATCCCCATAGTTCTCTGTGGCCTGCTTGCTTTAATCACTTGTACCAGACTGGCCAAGTTTCCCTATCTCCTGAAAGCGTCCTATGAGGCCACCACAGTACAAGTGACAGGACTGGGTCCCTGTCCTCAAGGCTGGCCTGGTAAGGACCATGTGCCAAGTAAAGCCAAGCTTATCACATTGCAATCCCAGGGACAGAGTGACTGAGCTATCTCATGAAGGTAGGGCAAGGTAACGTTCCAGGACAGGTACTTAAGAAGGCTCTTGATACTCCCTTGAGAGGTCATTAGAGGTACTGCCTTCCCCCTCTTGTCACAAATCCCAACCATTACTCCTCATTTCTAAAGATAAGTCAACCACTGTCATCGGAAAGGATCCAAAATAAATAAACCAAAAATGGACCAAAAACTAAATTTTAATGTCAGTGTTTTGTGGTTAGTATCCATATCATTAGAGCCCTAAAGAGGGTGTAGAATTAAGTCAATGTTTACACCTAGACTTTTTCTTTTTCCCAAGACGGGGCGTCATGTAGCCCAGGCTGGAACTGAACTCACTGTGTAGGTGAGGATTGCTTTGAATTTCCAAATGTCTTGCCGATGCCTCCCAAGTGCTGCGATTGTAGGCTCACACCACCACACTCAGTCTAGGCAATGTTAGGGCATCAAACCCAGGACTTCATGCCCAGTAGGCAAGCATGCTACCAACTCAGAGATATCACTACATCAGGGCTTTAAGTTACTAAAAATGAGATCCCAGTGACCTTCCTAAAGTGAGTCTCAGTGGAGTCCGCTGCAGTAGCTGACAGATATGGAGAATTGATACGTTGTCTGGGCACTAAGATGGTTTCCTATAAATGTGAGGCCTTTCTTAGGATCCCTACTGCTGTGATAAAACATTGTGACCAAAGACAACTTGGGGAGGAAAGGGCTCATACACCTTCTATTTCCACATCACAGTCCATCCCCAAAAGCAGTCAGGGAAAGATCTCTGGGCTGAGATGTGTAGGCAGGACTGAAACAGAAGCCATGATGGGGTGCTGCTCACTGGCTTGCTCCTCATGGCTTGCTCTGCCTGCTTTCTTATAGCACCCAGGACCACCAGCCCAGGCATGGCTCTGCCCCTCTTGAGCTAGGCCCTCCTTCATCAACCATCAATCGAGAAAGTGCACCGCGGGCCAGTCTGGTAGAGGCATTTTCTCAGCTGGGGTTTCTTCTTCCAAAATGACACTGGCTGGTGTCAGATTGACATAAAGCCAGCATGTATAGGTGGACGCTGAGATCTGATTGACACATGCCAAGCAAAATATGAGTCAAGAGTTTCTAGAGGAGAGAGTATAGCAAGGTTTCCATGGAGGCTTCATTTGGGATCCTGAGGGGGGATGGGGGGTGGCCACTACCCAGAATGCTTGCAGACTCAGAACCATGTACATTGCATGCATCATGGCTTGGAGGGGGGGGGGGGGGGGGGGGGGGGGGGGTGTAGATGATGCCTCTGGAATTTCTGTTGGCTCCTTAGATGATCTGCTTTTTCTCTTGTATAGAACTAAATCAAAACCTGTCAAGTGCATGTGGAAGGCAGACTCGGGGCACAGTCAAGGGGTCTTGAGTGCAGATTGAAGGAAAAAGAACAAAAGAACAAGAGCTTGATAGGAAGGGGTATAGGGGTACAGGGAACTGGGGAAAGGAATAAGCTGACTTGCCAGGTCTTTTATACCAGCAGGTAGGGCTGGAACAGGAGGGGATTCAGGCCTGCTGTTTCTTCTCCCTGGGGGCTGAGCTGGATGGTGAGTGTTGAGACCCAGCCTCCTTCCACAATGCTTGGAGGAAAAATACACTGAGTCAGGAGTCTCATCGGAGCAAGATCTCAATTTTATTATGGTGGGTTTTTCTTTTATAGAGCATAAGGAATGGGCAGGGTATAAGGTGTCAGGACATGTGATGTCTCCCAGGATATAACAAGGCCTGATACTGTGGGACCAATTGGTTTGTGTTACATGGCTGTTGGCAGGCAGGGCTTAAACCAGGATGTCCCCTGGATGGACCATGCTGAGCCATTCTTATGCGGCTTATATATAGTCTCTTATATCCACCAGAGACTGTTGTTGAAACTCAGGCTCAGTTCTGTCCTCAAGACCTTGAGGGCTGACAGATTCGGCCATGGGGTTCAACACTGACTGGAGCTAAGGCTTGAGAAAGTAGGATTGGAAATGACTCTGACTTCCCTTGGTTCTGAACCAGACACCACAAAGACAAGCAATGGGGCAGGACTCTGCTGCCAGGACTCACTGGGCCAGACTTGCTCAAGACACAAGTCCCTGTCTTTTAAGACATTAGAGCAGGGGCAGGGCCATTCCACTCCCAGGTGAACAAGTCCCTTCTAGACCAGGTTTCTGATCTCCACTTGCACTTTTTTATAGCTCGTCAGGTCATTCTGATCCTGCTCTGCCAACAGAAAGGTCACAGCTTCCATGAAGTCACTTGGCCCATGCAGAGGCCGCTGTCTCCTTCACCCTGTCACAAGAATGTCCCAGACACAACTTCCCTATCTTCCTGCCACATCCTCCCCCCACCACCAGTGGAATGGCATCATCTTCTAACCTTCCACAGGAAGGAGAGGAGACTGCCACTGTTCTGAGGCTGGGACCTTCCACTACTCACCACAGTTCACCACGATAAAGCCCTACATAGGAATTTCCACCACCAACCCACGCTACAGAGAACCTCAAGAGCACACAGGAAGAAATTCCAGTCTCCTTCTACAACACCTCAAGGGTCCCAAAGAACCTCTGATGCCCTTAGCATTCTCATGTGTGTGGCTCAGTATTGAACATATGGTCTGTGTCGATTTTCTTTCCAACTCTGTAATTCTGTATTTTCATACCCTGTACAATCTACCTAGAAATCCTATGAGCTCACCCCTAGCACAGATCTGGAAGTTCCTTCTTTGCACTATGACCATCTTGCTCTGGGCTGTCAACTTCACTCTCCTGAAGTCTTTTGCCACTAAATCTACTGGTGGATTTGTATCCCTCATCACTTGCCTCGCTATCTAGCAAGCAATGCAGTGGCTCCCTGTTTTAGTTCACTCACCACTGCCAATAACAGAGCACCTGACACTGGATAGCTTATTAAGACACGAGTTTTTCTAGATCTGTGTTCCTGAGCTGTGCAAAGTTCAAGATATGGTGGGGAAGTGGAAGTGGAAGCATTCAGGGATGAAAGAGACAAAATGTGAACTTAGCTTTGTTTTCAAACAAACCCCTCCCACTGTAACTAATTCAGTCCTCCATCCCCGAGGACTCTGCCCCATTGACCTAAATATCTTGTAGATGCTCTTAGCCCCCAGTGTCCTGGACTAACTTGCCAACACATGTATTCTAGGGGACATGGTCACCTACAGCCCTCCCACACCTCACTGGTGTGGTCCCTGAGGCCCTGGGTTGAGCTGGTTGCTTGTTTCTGCTGCTTCTCCCTCCCCAGACCTCTCAACAGTCCCCAGGCAGCGTTCCCAGGGCACACCCTATTTTCTCCAGACAACAACTCCTTACCCAGCTCTCACTTGTGATAATTCCCTGAGCTTCTCTACCCTTCTGCCTACCCTGTGTAACACACAGCCAGTTGGTTCCTCTTGCCCCGCCTAGCTTTCTGTTTCACTCTGAGCCTTGTCATCTTCTTATTTATTGTTTGTGATGTGGAGCCTGTCTCTCTTCACTCAAATGAAAGCTGCCTACGAGCAGGGGTCTTTGAGGAATCACTGATTGCTCCCGAATGCCCAGCATATAGCCGAGCTTTATAAACGCCGACAGAAGGAGTGAGTGAACAAGTGGGTATAATGAGGACAGAGGTTTCAAGTCCCATCTTTCCCGGGGCTCATGGCAGCCCACCTACACCCCATCACCCATAGTGCCCAATATCCAAAGCAGGATATTGATACAGCCTAGACCCCTTTGCTTCTCTTCCTTCATTTCTCTCTCTGGAAAGAAACCTCTGGGTTGCATGTGTATGTCCATAAGCTGTCTGAGTGGCCCCATTTCTGTCATAAAAGCAACACATGTCGCCCTCTCTCACAAGGCAGTGCTTGGTTCTCTTTATTGTAAACAGAATGAAGACTTGAGGCATCTGATGCTCCAGTGGCGAGGTGTCAGTGCAGTGCAGCCCCCAGCATGCATTAATGGACACACACCCCTGTAATTCTTTTTATTATATTTGGCCTTATTTGGGGCCCTTGGTAAACTATTTGCATTTAGCAAGCTGTTTGGCTCTCGAAATGGTTGTATTTCATACTCAAGGAATCAAAGCAACACTATGGATCAGAGTGAAACACTTTAATTACATAGCCATGAAATTTCCCTCAAGGAAATAATTACACCCAAAAGAACAGTTAACAGATTTTCCTGTTGTTCCTCTCAGTTCTTGACATTGGCCCAGTTTGGTCACTATCCTATTGGAATCTATTTATCCAGAGCTCAGTGGCATCTGTCCCTCTGGTATGCTAAGGTGAGGACTGCCAAGGCAGTTTTCAAATTACCTCTAAGTGGGGAATTTCCTGAAGACTCCAAGCCAGTATGCAAATGGTAGAGCACTGAGCCTGGGTCCAGAAAAGGCTCCTCTGGGGCTTCCTGGGGAAGTCAGTACCCAGAATCAAACACTGTAAACACTTCCAGAAGAGCCTGGGCAATAATATCATACATGGTGGTGTTCACTCCAGAGAAGGCACTGACTCTGGGAAAATAAGAGGAGGGGGGGGAGATCTGAGCATTGCTGACTGTGTTAGACAGCTTTCAGTCACTGTAGCAAATACTTGAGATAAACAGTTGAAGGAAGGTCTCTACAGCTCATGGTTTCAGAGGTTTCCATGGTTACTTGTTAACCATTGTTTTGGAGCTGTGGTGAGACAGAACACTACCAGGGTAGGAAGCACATGGTAGAATTAAGATGCTTACCTCATGTTGGTCAGAAAGCAACAAGAGAGACAGGAAGGGGCAGTCCCAATATCCACTTCCAGGGCACAGCCCCTGTGGCTGATTCCCTTTAACCTTGTAACGATTCCATCACCTCCCAGTAGCCCCATAGGCTGGGGCCATGCCTTCAACACAAGAACTTAGGGGAAGCATATAAGAGCCAGCCCACAGTGACAATGCATCCTGAGGACTTGATAAAGACTCTTCAGAGCACGGTTTCAATGTGGCTCATGCATTTGAATGCTTGGTCCCCAGCTGGTGATGCTGTTTTGGGAGGCTGTAGAACCTTTGGGAGGTAGAATCATCAGGAGATGTGGATCATCAGGGATTGGGGGTTGAAGCCCAGGCTTGCTTCTGCTTGAGCCCTCTGCTTCCTTATTAGTGTTGTAATGTAACTGTCTACCTCGTGTTCCTACAGCCTCCAGCCACTCCTGCCACCAAACCCTCCCTACCAGGATGGCCCACGCCCCAACCATCCGTCTTTTTTTTTTCTTTTCTCTTTGAAATTGCTTCTTGCCAGGTATTTGACCCCTGAGAAGAACAACAACAAGACAAAATCCCCTGTAAAACTGACCCATTCAGGAAGGACCTTGTTCATTCTATTCCGCATTTCATCGCTAAGACTCCGGACGGCGCAAGAACACACTCGGTGTGAATACAGTTTGTTTGAATAAATGAACCTACTTTATGCCTTATGCTACTTTCTCCTGTTGCATGTGGTCCACGTTTAGCCTACTCTTTATAAAACCAAATGAAGTGGGTGCTATCCCCCATTGGACATATTCAGATGTCCTACTAAGCATAATCTGAGAGGTTAAGGAAGTACTTGGCTAGCCAGGAAGTGACTAACAAGAACCTTCTACTCAAGTTTGTTGGGCTCCAAAGTCCCTGTGAGGTGCACAGTCCGCATTGGTCAAGTAGATAGGCCACGAGGGGTGGAGATTATGCTAGTTCCTCCCTTCTATAGCTCCATCCCGCTGTGGCCATTGAAGACCTCCACCCTATATCGCTCCCTCAAAGACCCACCCTGACTCTGTCTCCATCAGAAGGAGGATTCCAGAACATATCACCCTGTCTGCATTAGGATTCTGGTGATCCAGAACACTCCACCTGTCCAAATAGTAAGAGACTCCTACTTGTTTGTCTTCCTCCCAATCCCTCCCAAGAGAAAGGCACCTGTAAGGTCCATTCCTGGAACTCCTGTAAGTGTAGATGAAGGCCCTTACCATCCACCTGCTGACCCTCTTCCAAGGCTCCCCAGACCCTATATATATGTTATTGTCCCCTAGTAAGATTCCACTTAGGTTCTGGACTACTTTGGGTTTCCCCTGGCTCATTGCCCCACATTCTCATGCCTCTTCTGGCTTTAGTTGCCCTATTCTCCAGGCACACTCCTCTTTTCTGGCCCAGGATGAACTAGTAGATGTTCTATAACCTCCCCCTCCCAATAGTGTTGTAGGCTAGCAAGACAGCCTTCAACACTTGGGTTGGGGGACATCTAAGATCCAAATTATAGCAATGCCAAAGCGGTACAACCTTGAAAGCGGCCCCAGTACGTCCATATTCTGGTCCTCAGTGCATAGAACACTTTTGACTTCCCATGACCTAGATTCAGACTACTCCGCTGGTCTCCTGCCTTGCAAGCCACTGTGTCCACTAACAGCCTTTAACGTTCTTGCTCTTCTCCCTGCCTGCAATGGCCACCGCACTATTTAAAAGCTATGACCCCATTTAGCTCATCCTCTGCACTCTATCTCAGCAGTCATCTCCTCTAGAAAGCCTTTCCTCGGTTCCCACCCTGGGTCAAGTGCTCTCTGAACCCTCACCAACAACCTTGGCACACTGTGCTGACGTTCCAAGCTCCCCAAGGACAGGTCCAAGTTTGAGCCCTTGCCGAGTGGAGCCCTGTGCCTGACACATAACTAATGTTCCGAAATGAGTGCGGATCAAATTGTAAAGCTTGGTGGAATCTCCACCAGAGAAGGCACTGCTTTCCTTCCCACTAACTTTCAGTATAGCTTTCTGGAGATGTCAAACCCTGGAGATGTCACTCCATCATGTCCCAGGTGTCAGAGCACAGCTGTATGAGTGCTCAGAAGGAGCTGGACCACAGGCCTTTGCTCTGTAAGAGCCTCTGTAAGCAGGCGGTCCTCTTACCTGCCAGCATTTCCTCTACACCGATTCCTACGTTCAAACCAAGCCCAGGGGGACCCTGAGCCACATCCTTCACACAATCCAGAGCAGATGGTTCCCTCTAACTCAGATCACGTACCCAGAAAATGAACATCGCTGCTCACAGAGGACCATGAAGGCAGAGCTGATGGGCAGGTATGCTTTCTACATGAACAACAAATTCCCGAATGGGGTTGGGAGGCTCATTTTAATACATGAATAATAATAGCACATCAGTATGGTGCCTAGCTGGATAAGTCTGCCCCATTTTTTTCATAGGTAAATGAGAACTTTAAAGGGTACATCCTAAAGCTCCAAGTTTTTCTCAGTCCTGTCACTTCTGTGCCTGGTCCTGAGGAGGACAGATGATTGTGTGGGGGGGGGCGGGCGCAGAGGCAGAGGGAGGGGGGGGGGGGGGGGAGAGGGAGTTCCAATGCAGCTATGACACTCTCTCTTCAGTGATGTGGTCTTGGAGCCATAAAGGCACATTGTATTTCCAAGGCTTGTGTGATCTTATTTCTTTGTAAATTGGATTAAGCTCTTTACTGTGTATTACCGATATTAAAAAAGAATGAATTCACATCTTGCAAACACAGCAAAAAAGCAATCACTCCCATGGCAAAGAAGCCATTGGCCAGCATCCACACAAAACCAATTTCAACTTTCAAGCCCTGTCAGCAGGCAAGCGTGCTGGCTGACGGCAGGGTCAGCCCTAGGCAACATCGTGAGCTACACAGTGTGAGCTGTCAGCATCCCAGTCACCACGCCCTCCCCTTCCATCCCATTGCCTCTTACTGCCTCTTTAACCCAAATACACCGTCTTCCCAGGTCACTAAAACCATCTGGGGGAAAATCTGCACACGTGTCCACATGAAGGTGAGGTGCACCACAACGATGTCCCAGGTAGACAATGACTTACAAAGTGACAAACAGGAAAGTCGTGTTGCACAGGGGATCTATGGTCGAGTGCCCAGCACTGAGGCTCTGGGTTCTGTCCTCAAAGGTGGAAAAAGAGGAGGAGAAGTGGCGGTGGCAGGAGGAGGAGAAGGGGGAGGAGGGGGAGGAGGGGGAGAGGAGGGAGAGGAGGAGGTAGGGGAAAGGGTGTGATAACTCACACGGAGTTGTCTTCTACATTGCAAAATTCTCTTATCTCTGTGACACAGAACGATTATTAGGGTTTAATCCCCACTCCCCCCTACTCCAATCTCTCTACATTTTAGAAGTGGGTACTGTCAGTAAGTGTGCCAGTCACCTTTCCTGGGATAAAAATACCTGAGGTAATAAAAGTATGCTAAGTCTATGAGGCTCACCTTTTGGAGAGTTTCAGCCTTTGGTCGCTTGGCACCATTACTTTGAGGCCTGTGATAGCCCAGCACATCATGATGGAAAATTGATTCCATCTTAGTGGCATGTCCCCGCCAATGTAACTTTTGCCAACTAGGTCCTATCTCCTAAAGGCTCCACCCATCCCTACAGCATCACAGGCTGAAAGCTGAGCCTTTAGCTCATGGGCCTTTGGGGGGCATTCCAGATTCAAGCGATAGCAGATGAGAATGGAAAGGCAGGGGCAGAGGGTGATAGAGGCTAGAACTTTTAGGCTTTAGGGGAGCGCAGTTCTTCACACTGCACAGTGTCTTCTGGCCTCCTTTAAATATGTTAAGTGGTTAGGATCAATACAAGGGTAAAGGAAATGAACTATTGGTATGACACTTCTGTAATCTAAATGTCCTTATTAAGAGAGCAATTAAATAGTATGCATTGATTAAAGGAATAAGATAGATATATATGAAGTGACATGAACAATTCTCCACAGAAAAGAGTAAGTCACTGGATAATATATGCAGCATAGAAGACGCTCACTAAAACAGCAAATGTTTACATACACATGCACATTGCACACACACACACACACACACACACACACACACACACACACACTAAAAGAAAAGAATTAACCATGGATAGGGGAGGGATGAGAATGTGGGAATAAATTAAACGGAATTTTTGTTATTTGTTTTGTAGACCTCTGTACTACTGTGTTTCCTTGGGTTCACATGGAAAATGTGTGGGGTTCTTTGTTTGCTTGCTTTGGGTTTTGTTTTTGTTCTAACAAAAATGGAAAACATATTTCTACTTCAAGGTGAATGGCTACATAGATTCTCTGGTGGTTGGCTATTTAAAGAAGGCACTGTGGAATTGTGCCCTAGAAGACCGTGTGTCCCATGTTAGTGTCCCCATGAGAGTGGGGGGTGCTCTAGCCAGCTGAGCACTTGTTTGTAATCTACAACCTCTGCACTCTGAACCTGGATGGGAATTTTCAGCTGAGTACAGCTTGCTTAGATTGTATCTGTGGAATGCCAGGCTCCAATGGAGCCTCCTGAAAAAATTCACCTCGAGCATCAAGAAAAGAAAATATTTTGCACATCTTGCTGTGGCACCTGGGATAAACACACACATGCATAGTTACCTGACTAATGAGCTTGCTGGAAGATAGTTTTCCTCAGGAGCCTGGAGGAAGATGATCACAGACGGTGTAGTTTTGCTCATGAAAGTGCTGTCTTGTCCAATCAAATGCACGGAAGTGTCAACTTTAGCTTGAGTGTATCTATTTCTCCCCTGCCTTGAGTGTAGGTCAAGATTCCAGTTGATTGCCATAGTTACTTTCCTATTGCTGTGACAAAACACCGTGACCAAGACAGTTTATAAAAGAACGCATTTAATTTCGGGCTCATGGTTCAAGAACGTTAGAGTCCACAGCCATCATGGCCAGAAGCGTGCAGCAGGCAGATAGGCATGGCGCTGGAGCAGTAGCTGAGAGCTTACATCTGATCCACATGTAAGAGGCAGAGAGAGAGAAAGCTAACAGGAATGGCATGGGCCTTTGAAACCTCACATCCTACCTCTAGTGACACACCTCCTCCAACAAGTCCACACCTCCTAATCCCTCCCCCCAGACTATCCCACCAACTTCAGATCAAGCACTCAAAGATATAAACCTTTGGAGGTATTCTCAGTCAAACTACCACTCAGCCAAGCAGTGTGGCTAAGCTGATGGTTCTATTGCCTACATTGTATTTCTGTCCCCAGTCCCCTCCTGTGATGGTGGCCTCAGCTGAGTCTCTAGATACATGCTTCTGCTCCCCTGAGATGATATAATGCCCTGGCCAGAATTCCCTTGGTTTTGCACCCTAAGCTCCTTCCAAGATGACAAGACATACATTTCTCCAGGCCCCAGTGGGGTCAAATTGCTATACCTAAGGGAAAATCATTTTTATTTCCTTCCCCACACTTCAGTCAATGTTATGTCTCTGGGTGACCAGTAACGACTCCCATCTGTAATCCCAGCATGCTTTGGGGGGGGCATGAAGCAAGAAGACTGAGTTTGAGATTAGCTTTGATTCCACACTAACCTGATTCTAGACTAACCTGGGCCATAGTATAAGACCCTGTCTGAAAAAAATAATAATAATAGCAGGGATGAGGAAATGTCTCCATATTTAAAGCAATTGCCCTGAAAATGTAAGGGCCAGAGTTTGACTCTCCAGAGCCCACATAAGGTTTAACGCATGTCTGTAATCCCAACCCTCCTCTGGAAAGACAGGCAACAGAGACAGGAGGATCCCAGAACTTCACAGGCCAACTAGCCTGGTAAACTCAGTGGCAAACAGTAAGACCCCCCTGTCATAGATAAGGCAGAAGGTGAGGACTGGTGATGGAGGTTGTCCTTTGACTTCCATACATGTGCTGTGGCATATATGCACCTATACTCACACACATAAACATACATGTACACAACAACAGCAGTAACGACACAAGGAACCATTGCAAAGGGTGCAGAGATGACGGAGGAAGAGGTTTGCTGTTGCTCCATGTAGGTGCATGCTGAATTGTCTGTGGAGACTGACAAACCATGGAAGAACCAACCAGAAGTTGATTTGCTCTGTATTGCCTACACATGGGAAGATGAAGAAGGACAGAGGGGCAGGAGTGCTGTCGGAGTGGGGACCAGTTAGAAGTCAGGATATGGGGTCAGGATTGCACTCTTCTTTCACCAAGCTTTTTTTCTATGTGTGCACTGTTTAGGGAGTCACAGTCAACCCACCATGGAATCAGAGACAGCATGGTAGCAGGACAGGAGGCTAGTTGCTACTGACCTTTGCTTCTAAACATGGAACAGAAACAAACAGTATTCTTGAGGCAGAAAGAGAGACGGGGCTGACAGGGAAGAAGCATCCACCTCCAACACAGACACAGCAAATTTCATCTTCTCTAACGTCCCCATACCTGCATTTCACAATATACAAATCCAACCTGCCCAGGTAACTGGCCCCAGGATAACAGAATCATTTGGGTCTGGTGTACTTTCAATATCTTTTTATTTTCTTAAAAGAAACATTATAGAGCTGAACATCTAAGACAGTTTTGGATTCACACCCACTGTCTGCGGAACAGCTTGAGGCTGACAAGATTAGCTCGATGGAACACTCTGGGATCCGTTCAGCCTAAGCTGCTGCCCACACACCAGGCCTGCTTGCAGAGACCGCTTCCCACAGGCAGCAGCTCACTGCATCTCCCCCATCTTGGCACTGGGAACTGGTCCTTGACATCTCACCTGGTCTTGAGGACGGGTCTCAGCTTCCAGTCTTCCCTAGTCCTCACTTCCAGCTTTCAGGATATGGCCAAGGTGATTTTTCTCAGCTTCTCCAAAAACATCCTGAGAGTCATGCTTCCATCCCACCTCCTCCCCAGGACCTGTGATTTTTACAGGACTTAGCATAGCAAGCTGCCACGAAAGCTTCCTTTCCTCTCGCCCCCAGCTCGCTTCCTCTTCTGACCCCTCTTTCTGCAGTATCCAAGGGGGCCAGACAGAAGGGGCCTTAAATAACACACTTCCCCTGTGAATCAGACATCTCCATGTCCATGTGTAGGCATACACCCCAAGGATGGGATCCCAGGTGCTTGTCCAGAGGTGAGATTTCAAAAGACAGACCAGCTGAAAGAAATGCTATCCAATCCATCCCAAGCAAGCCCTTCCCCAGCAACCCAGTCAGACACTATATGCACAACTGGCAATAATTGCCTAATCTCTTCCCAGAGAGTTCACCTAGCTCCAACTGTTGTGGCTAATAAACACCAAGGAGATTCACAAGAAATTCCAGGTGCACGGGTAGACTTTGGGGGATGGTGCAGCCTTCAGGCAGACGAAACTTAACACAAATAAGCACAAGGTAATGTGCATTGGCAAAAGCAATCTGAAGTGGGCGTGTACATCTGTGCGCTCTGAAGTGGCTGCCGCCTCTAAGGATGGAGACCAGGGACTAGCTCGGAATGGTTGAAGTGGGCAGAGCAGCCAACACACATCCCAGAATAACCACCCCTCGACAAGGCAAGTCAGATCTCATTTCACACGGATCCCATCAGTGGCCCAAGATAAAGCACACCGACATATTTCATGGCGCCTCTTTCTGCTCTGAGGTGTGGGAAGATGTCATGGAGTAGCCTCCAGATTTCAGGGTCCCCTATGAGCCAGGAAGGTGGGATCCTGTTCCCAGCCAGGTAAGTAGAAGAATATGTCTGTGTTTGTTCATTGATGCCGTTGATACCAAGCCCTGGAAAGTGCCACGTTACCTCCATCTGCTGTCTAACTCCCAGGGACACATTTAGACAAAGAACTGAAGTCTGAACCACAGCATCCCTTGACTTCAGTCAATCCCCTACTTTATTACAGACAAAAATATTGAAAAGCTGTATTACAGTGTCTTACATGTATGTGCTATGAAAATATTTTCGTTTCCAAGGTGGGAGGGGCGGTATATTCACTGATAACCCATACCCATACATACACACACATGTAGTACACATTCATGTACACTCACCTATAGAAGAAGTAAGTATGTATGTGTGCACGTGTACATGTATGTTTGTGTGTTACTGTGACTCCTGTGGCTGTATCCCCATCTGGCCTAGGTGACAGATAAGTAACTGCGCTGATCTTTTAGAGGTAGCAGCCTTACAGGGCAAGAAGAGACCATGGGCCTTACCTCCAAGCCTCTGAGGAAAAGGACAGAAGAGTATCTTAATCCTAAGTCTTTTTAGCTTCTCAAACAGGTGCTGAGACCTTGAAGCAGGGAAGGAAAAAAATGCTCTGCCCTGCCCATCTTGCCTCACAGGCCTGTCCTCAGACCATGTGTGGACAGAAAGGTTCTAGCCCACCTCACTCTTTACTGAGCTGCATCTTTAAAAAGGCAATTAAATCCTAGCTATCAGCCAGTGGCTGACAGGACATGCCCTGACAGCTCTCTACCAACTGGTCACACCCAGGGTGTTTTCAGTTTATTATTGTTGTTGTTAATTATTATTATTGTTAAAGTTTCAGAATATTTACCTGAACGGCGGAGTAAAAATATTTATTTAATTCCTTCTAAACATTTTTTTTTCCTAAGTCTAACTTTTCATATTGTGAAGTGGCTATAAACTCAAGATGGTTTCCAAGAAATACCTGGAAAGCTAGGATGTCGCCAGCATATAGGGCCATCTGCTATAGCAGACACTACCCTGCTCCCATGAGCTGAGAGACTTGAAAGGACTGACCTCCCAATTAAGAAGATGAGGAGGCAGGCAGGATGAGGCGCTTTTACATGGTGAGATGAGTGTGTCTAAAGTGAAACAGACACAGATACAGAGAGCCTGTACCTTCCTTTCTCTCCACCCAGACTGAGACATGTGAGTTATTGTGTCACCTTCTTCAGTTGTCTGCAGTGCCACCCCTCAGATCAGCCCATGTGACAGTTTCCTTCTGCCCTTGCCAGGACTCACTGTCCCTTTAGTTTGTTTCACTGCATTTACCCCCTAGTAGTGACCCAGTAGAAGAAAGTACAGTAGAGGACACAGCCAACACCAAGCCCCAAGGCAGGGACAGCTGCTAGCATGTAATCAGTAAGGGCAAGGGTGTCCAAAAAAGCTATTAGCGAGGACACCACGAGGAGGGCCCTGGTGAGAGCTTTGGAGACTGTACTAGCCGTCAGTGCTGCATGGCAACCACGGAAATCCAGTAATGCCCACCAAGAAGCCTGTTATTTCTCACTGCCCAGCGGTGCATGAATAAGGGCAGCTGCCCTTCATCATCTCAGTCTGGGGCCTGAGCTGCTGAATGGGGGGTGGGGCAGCGATTTACACTAGCAGGAAGGAAGGAGAGCAAACCAGATAGCGTAGGCACCTGCCAATCTTCTGTAGAAGTCAAAACCACTCCCAACCTGTGACCAAAGCACATCAGTGACCAAGTCAAGGTCAAGAGGCAGGGCGTACAACAGTGCTACCGTGAGGCGATGGCAGCGTGTCCACATTGCAAAAATGAGGACAGGAATTCATTCGGCCACAGGCTGTAAGTGGGGCAAGGAATGTGGGCCTAGGAAAGGTCAGGACTAGATGCACTTTCCCCACTCCCCCATATTCTACCTGGCCATTGTGTGACTAACAGATTCAGTTTAGGAACCCAGGGTTGAAGCAGAAACCCTGTAAGAATACATCGAATGTTCAATACTAAAGAATATTGAGTGAAACTGTAGTCCAGGCACCAGGCCTTGAGGAGAAGGGACAGCACATTTGCTGTGAATTCCAGTAGGGCTCCCAGCATAAGCACAGCTAGGTAGAAAACAGAAACAAAAGTGGGAGGTCTTGCTCTGGGGCTGAACAGATGTCGGAGGACTCTGTGAACATCAGGAGAGTAGAAATGACCACGTGATCCAGATGTGACCATAAAGACCCCTGATGACACTACTGTGCGTGCTGCTTTCCGAATGGAGGCTGAGAGGAAGGAGGACAGCACGTGCCTTGTTTCAGCTGCAATAAGGCAGCAGGCTGGTGAGCAGAAAGCAGCTGGCTCCACAGCCTCCCCATCCCAACCCATCCTATTCCACTTCAGCTCTGCGTCTGTCACTTCTCCGTTCCCACCAGCGACAGCAAAATAGGATGCTTTGAGAAGGCTGCATTTTGGAAAGACCACCTTGTAAAGGGAGCACACCATAGCCAGGGTCCGTTCTCTACAGGGAAATGAATGTGTTCGCTGTTAGGGGGCATCGAACAGGAACTGCAGCCCAGGAATGCCTGGTCTGAGCAGGCTTGTGCTTCATTGTGGTCCGGATCACAGATGTTTTCCAAAGGCCAGTACACTAAAAAGTGTGAAAGCCAGCCTGTGGTGCCGTGAGAGGCGGGGAACTTCCAGGAGATGGGGCCTGTGGGAGGAAGTTAAACCATTTATTTCCCCCTTCCTTTCTTCTCCTTCCTCTTTCTTCTTTTTTATTTCCTTGTTGCCATGAGGTAAACAGACCTTCACCACACATTCACGTCACCATATACTATGGCATCATGAGATGAAAACAACCAGGCCAAGCAAGCATAGGCTGAAACTCTTCCTTCTCTTAAGTTGAATTACTTCAGGTGTTCGTCACAGCAATGGAAAGCTGAGACACAACACCTCCAACACATGGACCAGAGGCTCTGCTGAGTCCTGGGCATGAGGATCAAATTAACCAGAGGTCAGCTGGGCAAGTATCAGCATTTGTGCACAGCCTCCTCTCGAGCACCTATGGAGGATTAGAGAGCCTTCACATTCTAGGGCCTAAGTTGTCCAAACTTTCAAATGAGTATAAATAAGTCAGAGAGAGAGAGAGAGAGAGAGAGAGAGAGAGAGAGAGAGAGAGAGAAGAAGAAGAACAAGAAGAAGGAGGAGGAGGAGGAAGAGGAAGAGGAGGAGGAGGAGGAGGAGGAGGAGGAGGAGGAGAAGAAGAAGAAGAAGAAGAAGAAGAAGAAGAAGAAGAAGAAGAAGAAGAAGAAGAAGAAGAAGAAAGGGAACACGAGCCATGGATCTGGTCAGGTTGCATAACTTCCACACTTTTTCATCTTCAGACTGTTGTCTGCACCAGGCTTTCCTTTATTGTTTTTTCTTCTTATGAAATTCTATGATCCATTAAAGAGCACCTTTTATGAAACTCTCCAAAATGTCAAAAACAAACACAAGAAACCAAAGGCATCTGTTGGATGCATGGAGGAATGAAGAAAGAAATAGGAGAGAGACTGTTTGAATATTTTGCCCTTTATCAAGGAAGATGGGTGCCCTTGAAATGGACAAGGTGGCGCATCCAATAACATTGTAGGAAATGCACTAAGCATTCTTGTCTGGCAGAACAGATACCAATAAATCACCCAGACAGGATGTGATCCACCAAAGAATTTCGGGTGAATTCAGGGGTGGAGATGTGGAGCCATCAAGTAAGATGAGACCAGTTGTTGTAACAGCTGCGGAGCCAGGGGACAGCCAGCCTTGCTCTGGCCTACAGAGGGGCCAAGGAGACCACCAGCTGGTCGTTGCTCCTGTTCAGACTAGCCAAGTTTCTGGAACCTTTAAATAAAAATAACAGAATTGCAGAAGTTAAGTCAGCACAACCCAGGGAGACAAAAGTAGGCCATGGTTGTCTATAGAATTTGCAAAAAGGATATGGCTGGCAAAGTAAGAAAGATGCATAATGTATGACTTCACAAACTAAGAAAATGACAGAGATGTAGGGCAGCTGGCAATTTCTAGGAGTGGGTAGAATGGAGTACGCTGCAGAGGGGTGGCGTGACAGGGCTCTGAGTCGAGGCAGAGTTGTGTATCTTGAGCAATGGTGGTTACATGAACCAAACACATGCCAGATTACATCAAGTTGCAAACATTCCTACAATGAATATGTGTTTAGCTGGCAAAGCCTGAACAAGCTCCCTGGATAGCCAGTGTCAGGTTTTTGATATTGCTCCAAAGTTTTGCAAGATATTGACATTAGCGGGAAAGATTTCATGGGATTTCCCAGTACAGTCCTTCTCAAATACCTATGCATTTATAATTATGTCAAAATAAAAAGTCTTATTAAAAGAGTTGAAAGGTCAAAAACTAATGAACACCTTAAGCTGACCACCTACTGAAGCCTATATAAGGAACTAGAGTCTCCAAAAGGAAATGGTTGAGAGAGCATTTTCATAGAATACTAAAGGTGTGTTATGATTTAATCCTGTCCTTGGAATGACAACAGGCTCCTGGCTTGCCATGTTCAAATCAATGGTGAGCTTTTGATAGGTCTGCTCTAAGACTATGATCTTTTTCCCTATAACTGAAGGGCAACATACCTGTAGCTCATCCCCAAACTGAGAAAATTAAAGAACAAAATCTAAGGTGGACAGTTGCTGAAACACAAGCCATAGAACAGAGGTATGGCCAGGGTTCTATTTGTCAGATGTATGAGTGCTTTCTACGAGCCAAATGTGGACCACACAGAACTGTCTACAGAGAGGAATGGAGAACACCAGAAATGAGAGGGGGTCCTTGAGGAAAGGACCAAGAGAAGGAGGCTGTGACAAACTGGAGAAGAAAGTGTTGCCTCTGCCATTGAGCTACAGGAGGGAGGATGCCCCACACAACAGTTGACTTCCAACACTTTCCAAGCCCACAGGGCACACCCTAAGCCCATGGTGACATCATCATTCTTTTCTCCTCTCTCCCCCTGTGCTCCACTCTAGAGGGTCAGAAGCTGCAGCTACCAAGATGGAGGGAGGAGAAAACCAGAAGGCAAAGAATATAGTCATCTACCTCCTCTCCTGTCCATCTACACCTACAACAGGTCACAATCAAGGAAGGAAAAAGACAACTCAAAAGGGAATCATGCTCAATGTACTACTGTTACCCGGGGCTGGAGTTTTAGGCTACTGGCTAAAGGACCTTACCTGAGTAATTTGAAAACCTGCCTAATATCTCATCCAGAGAATGAACTGAAGAAATGAACTGAGACTACACGGCATCTTTAAAAGGATGATGGAAGGTAAAACATTTCATTTAAGCTGTAGGCTTGCTTGCCCAAGGTGCTGGTCACAATGAGCGTACACTGAGGACTCTTTTCCGTGTGGCTGTATCAAGAAAGAGCATGAGTAACTAGGGGCAACCAAAAGGGGCAGACACAGCATCTAGGAGGGAGATCTGGCTTTCAAGAAAAAGATTTTAAAATGATGACTGAGCATTGTACTAAATATTTGTCTTGTTGAGACTAAACCTGACTAAAGCAACTTAAGGGAGGATGGGTTTGTTCTGGCTCACAGTTCTGGGGGATCCAGTCTACCATGGCAGGAAGCTACAGTGGCAAGGGCCTGAAGTGACTGGTTACATTGTATCCACACTCAGGAAGCAGAGTGTGATGAATGCTGCTGTTTATTTCACTTTCTTATTTGTATTCAGTCCAGAACCCTGGCCTGTGGGATGCTACTGCCCACATTTAGAGTTCATCTTTTCACCTCAGCTAATCTAGACACTTGCTCACAGTCAGGCCCAGAGATTTGCTTCCATGGTGAATCTAAAACCCACCAAATTTACAATCAAGACTAATTGGGCCAAATGTGAAAGCAAAGTTTACAATGGAAATTTTATTGAAGTCAATAAAATCACAGGTTGTGTGGATAAGATAAATAAATAAATAACTTTATCATAATTGTTGGAATATGGTCTGGTTATTTTGTTTTTGTTAATTGCTGTGCTTCTCCCTCCCCCAAGATTCTTACTGCTGACTGTCATGTGTCCCAAGCATTGCTGTTTAACCTTGCTTCCCTGTTTGACTAATAAAGAAAGCTGATACCTGGGCACGGCTGGAGGAAGGTAGGCATGGCAAAGGTTCCCGGGCTTTGAGAAGAGAGGAATCTTGGGAAAAAGAAGTAGACAGGACCAGAGGAGGAGGAAAGAGGAGAATTGCTGTGGGATAGGAAAAGAGCCATGTGGGCCCAGAGGAGGAACTCTAAAGATGCACGTGGAAAGAAGACGGCCCAGATAAGCAACCTTAGCAAGTATATTGGGATTATGGATGGGAGGTAGTCCAGATAGAAATTGTTAGAATGGATGGCATGAGATAGAGGATGACAGATATAAGAAAGTAGTTTGAGGGGGTTAATCTCTGCACAGCCTCAGGTAAAATAAGGCTTATTCTAAACTACAATAGGTTCTGTGTCTTTTCAATTATGTAAGTGGATAAATAATACCACCATAATAATTATAAGCTTAATAATAAACATTTATTAGGCCAAACCACTAAACTAACCGCAACACATATTCCAGAAAATAGTGATAGGAAGATCATACTCAAGGTCAGAGAAAGTAAGGTCAAATCCTCTTAGGGATACTATTAGTTTTCAATAAATGGTATAGAGCTCTATAGATGACCTGGTCAGCAATGAGCTTGCTGCACAATCATGAGGACCTGAGTGCAAGGCCCAAAGTCCACTTTAAAAAGATGGGTGTGGTAGCATGTACTTGTCACCTGGAATTGGGGAGGCAATGACAAGTAGATGCCATCTAATCAGTGCACCTCGAGCCAATGACAAACCCTGTCTCAAAACAAAAAAACAAGGTGAGCCAGAGCAGTGGCACATACCTGTAATCCCAGCACTCAGGGAGGCAGAGGCAGGCAGATCTCTGTGAGTTTGAGGCCAGCTTGGTCTATAAAGTGAATCCAGGACAGCCAAGGACACAGAGATACCCTGTCTTCGGGGGGAACAACACAAGGTGAAGGCTG
The DNA here is from genome assembly GCA_907169655.1 of Acomys percivali. NCBI lineage: Eukaryota > Metazoa > Chordata > Mammalia > Rodentia > Muridae > Acomys > Acomys percivali. The sequence goes on from OU015751.1 coordinate 117,125,256, forward strand.
CTAAAATGTCCTAGTGGGTAAAAGCTACTCCCCACACAATCCTGGCAGCCTGTGTTTAATCCCGGGAACCTACATAAAGATGGGAAAAGGAAACTGACTCCACAGAGTTGCCCTCTGACCTTCACACGTGTGCCTGCTGCCATGTACATTATGCACAAACACAGTAATTTTTAAGTGGTAAGGTCCTAAAACACAGCATATAAAATTTCTTTTTAACTCTACAAGCACATGCTCACACATACACCCACAGGAACCTGCACGCGAGCATGTGTGTGCATATGCACACACATATACATGAAATGATTTAGGTTAAAAACATAAACGGACAGTGTCTTAGTCACTGCTCTGTTGCTGCAAAGAGACACCACGTCCAAAGCAGCACTTAGAAAAGAAAGCATTTAACTGGGGCTTGCTTCCAGTTTCAGAGGGTTAGTTGCAGTGGGGAATATGGCAGCATGCAGGCAGCCATGGGGCTGAAGAAGTAGCTGGGAGTGCTACATCTGGATACACAGGAAAGGAGAGCCACTGGGCCTAGCTTGGGCTTTTGAAATCTCAAAGCCCACCTTGCAGTGACACATAATCCAACAAAGCCACATCTACTCCAACAAGGCCACACCTCCTAATCCTTCTCAAGTAGTGCCACTCACTGATAACTAAGCAATCAAACATATGAGCACATGCGGGCCATTCTTATTGAAACTATCACAGATGGTTAACATTTTTTATCTATTATTATGCGTATGTACTATGTGTTTCTTGGGGGGACATGAGTGTACCCTAGTGCATGTGTGAAGGGCAAAGAACAACTGATCTTATCTTTGGAAGTGAGAAGACTCTTCATCTGTTTATAGACAGCTCCTTTTTTCTCTGTAAGAGCTTCCTTACAGCCCACATGCAGAAGTCTCTAGGATCCTGGTCTTTCCCTGGCCCCACTCAGCCCAACAGTAGCTAACACTTCCCTGTTCCTGGTGTCCAGATATCCTTCTGGTCCTCAGCTACTCTTCTTGACTCTTCCTTCTCCGATGTTCCCTAGCCCCTCATTTCACTGACTGGCTTCCTGCAATGTGCCCGTCCAAGACATATCTGCCTGCATCCCTTCTCTACATCTCCAAAGAAGCATCCTTGGTGACCAGGGTTCTGATGTTTGTGCCAGGACCTGGAGCTGTATCACTGACTCGGAACTCAGTCATTTATAAGTTCTCAGAGCCAAACAGAAGCAGCTAATGCAAAAAGGGCCCTCTAGATCTCTAAGCATGGCAGGATTTCTTTTCAGATGGGTCCCTCCAGGGCTGATTTTTTGTTTCTCCCTTGGCATTGATAGAAGCTTATGTCATTATAAATAGTTTAATGAACATCAGGGAAAGGCTCCCTGTGTCATCCACTGCTGGGGGAATAGAATAAAATACTGTTAGACCAATACCATTGGTCCTCAGAGATACTGGAAAATCTTAATGCAGGCAAAAGAACGAAGGGACTTCTGTTTGGCCATGCTTTTGCTGACAAGGCCTTCACTCCTGTTGTCGGCTCAGTAGGGTGAGCTAAACACATATTCACCTGGGCTGAATCCTGAATGACCCCTTAGAGCCTACAAAGCCTAAAGACATTTCTTAGTTTCTCAGCATTTCTGTTTCTGCTCCACAAAACAGGGATCATACTGCGTGGGATTTGTGTGAGGATTAAATAAGAAGCTACAGGAAAGCCTGGGCTCAGGCCCAGAACGTAGCAGCATCTTAGGTAAATCACAAGCAAGGTTGCCAATGAAACTGAACAGCACAATGGATCAGGATGCCCAGGACGCTTCTATTTCTGTGTTTCTCATGGTTTCCTCTCGATATTTTAAGGGAAGCAGTCCTTGCTCTACAGGTAACTTTCTGAAATTCTACAGCTTTCAGCTCTGAAGGCTGTGGGGATCATAAAACTGCAAATGCCAGGACTTCAGCCAGAGCCTTAAAATGTCGGGACTCCTGGTCTACTTGTGATAACTTCTTTTTCTATGGATGAGTCCAAGAGGGAAGGAGAGTGTGCCCCTTAGCTGTTGAACATTCCCTCCTGCAGCTGGAGGAGGACCCTTTACACCCTGGCTGCTGCAGTCAGGTGAATCATCTCTACAGTTCCCCTCTCCCAACACACACACACACACACACACACACACACACACACACACACACACTCATACACTCACACCTCATATATCACTCACACTCAAACACACGCTCGCATACATCCTTGTACATACATACAAACACACACTGTCACATACATACTGTACACATTCAAATACACTCACACTCATATACTATATACATTCACAAACACATATAATGCATACATACTTATATACTCATATACTATACACACTCACAAATACATACCATACACACTCAGATACACACACACAAACACACACATACATTCATATACATACACATACACAATAACATACACTCACACATTCATACACCACACACACTCACAAACATACATGACACACACTTTCTCACATACACACTCATACCACACATACACAATAACATACAGTCACACATTCATACACCACACACATCCACAAACATACAGGACACACACTTTCTCACATACACACTCATACCTCACATACACAATAACATACAGTCACACACTCATACCACACATACACTCAAACACAGTGACATATATTCACCCACCCATGCACACACACACACACAAAACACACAAACTCTCACACACACACACATACATACTCACATACACGCCACTCACATATGCACTCATATTCACATACACACTCACACATAGATACATAGTCGTACTCACACATATACACTCACAGCAACACATACTGAAATAACCACACACACACAAACAACACACACTAACATACATGCGCACACACACACACACACACACACACTAAAAGATGCTCTTCTGCCTAGAAAGTGTCTAACTGGGAGCCCACCCAAAGATCTGTCTGTACCATCCAGCTGCCCAAGCAAGCTTCCAGGCCTACAGTCCATTGGCAAATTCTTAGAGTAACATCACTGAGGGAGGAGCCAGGAATTCCTCTCTAAAGGACACGTCCCACTAGCAGGTCACAATGTGATACTTGATCATCCCTCTATTCAAAGCAAAAAGGCAAGGTGACTTCCTGCTCCCACTTGCACACTAGTCAAGAAGCACACTCTTAGTAACACATGGAGTTTCTTTTCCTTCATTTCCTTCTTCCTTCCTTTCTTTTCTTCCCATCTCTTACTTCTCAGCAACCACAATAACATGTTGTTATTAGAAAGAAATTGGCCAGTGGTTGATCTCTTGCCTAGTGCTCATAAGACCCTGTGTCCTATCACTAGCACAATGAATGAATGCATGAGTGAATGTGTTTCATGTAGATAAATAAGTGCAGAAAGACAGCGCTGGTCCAATGTGGACCTCATATCCAGGCACCTCCTCAGCCTTGACTCCCATCCCCTGATCTTTGCTTCCTACCTTTGTGGGACAAGTGATCTGATCAGTCAACACAGGGCAGGCGTGGGGATCAGGTTACTATGACTCAAGGCCCCTGTTCTTTGAAAGGGCCAACTCCGCAGCTGACATGAAGCATTATAAATAAATATTTTCTCCAGGCTTTTGGCCTTTTTATACCATGCAGCATTTCGCTGGTCTTTGCTGGTCTTTGCTTCGCAGAGGAACATTCCGGAGAACTTCTCGTGGTACTCCGGCCAATTCTGGCTGCTTCCATTCTCTCGTGCCAACTCCACGGAGCCTTGTGGTTTCTGCTGGGTTGCGCCATCTCTGCGCATTCATGTGCTGTTTGGCATTGACCATTGGACTGGAACTGTTGGTATCTTGACACTGCAGTGTGGAATTGGTCCAAGGGACTATGACTAAACAGGTCTACAACTCCTTTTTTCTATTAATATTGTTTTTTCTTCCTTTCCTCTGGTTGGTGGGTTAGAAGTGTTTAAGAACCCTAAATAAAGTAGGTTTTGAAAAATCTAAGCAGGTCTCCTGAAACTGCATTAATTCTTTATAGAAATGTGAATGCTGAATTTATTTTTTAAAAAAATAAAAAATTTTAAAAACCAAAACATTTTTAAAAATCAAAAAGAAAAGAAAAAATAGCAAGAAAACAACTTATATGTATGTAGGTTTTGAAGAGAGGGAAATGAATGCGTTTTTCTTTTTTTTTTTCTTCTGGGGTTCTTCTATTTTCATCATTTTGGCTTGGCTGGCTGGTTTGTGTAGAGAAGATTTAGATATGGTACTGTAATCTAAGTAAACGCGAGGTTTTGTGGCAGGACCAGAAATTACTAAGCCCTTCCTCCGCCCCCTCCAATACACGCACACCCCAATTCTGCTGATTGGAAAGTTCTCTACTTGCTGTCAAGGCAGAACCCCTGGAATCCCGTGCAGATGCTGCCAGTCTAGGACCCCAGCCAACATCAGACATCAGATGCGTTCAGCACAAGGATGCTTAGCAGCCAGAGAACAGAGATGACACTTCAGTCTCTGGCCTGTGATAGCAACAGTAGGTGGCCACCTTCTCCCTCCCTGGCAAAAGCTGGCCCTTACCATTCACCTTCAGTGCAGAGGCTGCGGCTCAGGAGCCAGGTATAAGAACCTCCCCTTGTCCCCACCACCCCCTCCCCCACCCCGAGCCTCATGATGGTGCCACCTAAGAAAGTCTTCCTTGCTAGCCAGGTCAGTCAGCGACCAGACTTAGAGAGAAGGATCCGACGGGAGGGTGTAATGGTGAGATAAAAATGTCTTGGTTGTACCTGTCTGTGGCTTAGCTTTGTATTTAAACAGCAAACAAAAGAGGAAATAAACATGAAACTTACTTGTCATCATAAAAATAAAGCAAAAAAATTTAAAATATTTATTGCCAGGCAAGGCAAAAAATAATTAATTAATTAATTAATCAATTAAGAAAAGAAAAAAGAAAGAAAGAAAGAAAGAAAGAAAAGAAAATTCTAAATCTACAGTAAATAATTAACCTTTAAGCGATTCATACTGGCTGGTAAGTACACACAGCACTGTGAGGGAAAGCGAGGACCTCCTGGGGCTGCTGGGATGTGGAACAGCATAGAAAGTACCTCAGGCTAACCTTCCCCTTCTGGTTGCTAAGGCCTCATGAAGGATGACAACAGAACCACTGCTCCTAAGTCAGCTCTTCTTGATTCTTTATTGCCTCTAAAAAAGAAAAAAAAAATGGACCTCTTAGGTAACAAAGAAGCCAGGCCTTGTTCTCAGGATGCTCACAGGCTAGTGAGCACACCGGCAGTACAGGGAAGCATGAATAGTGACCAAGCTGCAATAGATCCAACAGAAGGATGCTCAGGAGATCAAGCCAATGAACCCAGAACTCCAGACTCGGGTTCCACAGCAGCTCAGCAGGGCTAAACACAGTGATGTAAATGGCAAGGGAAGAAATTGTTGCTTGTCGTTTTGCCTCACCTCCTTGTTCACCATTGTGGAAAATTACAGGCTACTTAGTGGAGACCATTTCCCTGAGACATGGGAACCTGTGTTCCCACGAGTCACTCCATACCCCTCAGCCATGGTTTTCCATCACATGTGAGCTGTTATTTCCAGCTGGGTGTTGACAAGACAGAACCGTTCCCTAATGCTTAAGTAATAGAGTAGAAAATAGTTGACAAAATATGAAAAGGTTGATTTTGATTACACATACAATCTCTTCTTTCAAGATCAAACTGCATTTTGAGCAGGTGTGAGTCATTCCTCACAGAGTTGTGAAGTGGTTTGTAAGTCTAGATGGTTATTTAATTGGCTTGCTTTAAAATAATGACTTTCCTGGGTTTCTGCATACATATTAGAAAGGCTCAGATAGAAAAGATCAGTGCAGGGCTCACCAGCTCCAGTCACTCCTGCTGGCATACTGCTCTGGAAGTGGTGGACGAATGGCTCAGGAAACACCGTTTTATCAAAATGAGATCCTGTTATATGAAAATAAAAATTAAGAATCTAGCCACATATAAATTTAACAGAAAACAAGAGAGACTGAAATTTAAAAAGTTCTAAAACCCGGAATTCCATTCTTCAAAGATGGCTCTGTGGTTGCAAAAGGTAACGGCTCCCCTCCCTCGAGAGGCTGTTGGTCTAATTGTTTTCATCTTGGACAACATGAACTGAGAGAGTTTTCTAAGACGATGAAGGGCGCAGACCACTTACGCTTTCCGGAGCCTTCCTCACAGTGTTTCCTGGCTGGCTGGGTGGTTTGTTTTGTTTGCTTGGGGAAGATGAGTGTGTGCCTACCCTGTATTCAGCAGTCACGTTTCTCTCTGCTGCTCCTTTGTATCATCTTCGCTCTTCATCCAACACTCCCCTGAGGTTATTTTTATCATTTTTCAGTTAGGTCTTGGTGGGCTAGATTTCACACAATGATATATAATATTGGGTGGAACAAACACGTTCATAAGAAATTTACTACGAGCCTGGTACAATCCTAAGCACTGTAACTATAACTGCAGAGACCACAACAGAGCTAGAGGTAGATGACAGACAGACAGACAGAGTCATTAAAAGTCCCTGTTTAACAGATGAGGCAACAGAGATTAAAAAAAAAAAAAGGAAAAAGAAAGAAAGAAAGGTCAAACATCTTGCCTAAATCATAGCACTGGAAAGGGATAAAAACAGGACCCAAACCCAGGCAGTCTGCTCTAGCGCGTGTCCTTAAAGGCTTCCAGGCAGAAGGTTAGTGGGTGCTGTTTTACAACATTTGGGTTTGTTTGTAAATGGTCTCCTTGTTACCTTTAGAATGGACTGAAAATCTGATTAAATGAATATAGCGCAGGCCACGCCTGGTCTCCTGTGTATCACATTAATCTCACATTGGGAGTAGACACACAGACATCTACAGTGTGAGCTTTTAAAGTGATAAGTCAGTTCTTCCATTGCTTCAGGAAACTTTCTGGTATTATGTTTTCTTTTATTTTTTTTTTCATTAATTTATTTATCCACTTTACATCCTGATCACAGCCCCCTCCCTCCTCTCCTCCCTAACCCCCTTCACACACCCCTTCCCTCATTCTCCCCTCGCCTTCTCTTCAGAGAATGAGAGCCCCCCAACTCATGGGTACCAACCTGCCCTGGCACATCAAGCCACAGTAGGACCAAGGGCATCCTCTCCCACTAAGGCCAGACAAGACAGCCCAGCTAGGGGAGAGGGATCTAAAGGCAGGCAATAGAGTCAGAAGCGGCCTCTGTTCCAATTGTTATGGCACCCACGTGTTGACTACACTGCATATATGCTATATATATGTAAGAGGTCTAGGCATAGTCCATGCATGCTCTTTGGTTGGTGGTTCAGTCTCTGTGAGCCCCCATGGGCTGAGGTTAGTTGACTCTGTCGATCTTCTTATTGTACCCTTGACCCCTTTGGCTCCTTCATGCCTTCCCCCAACTCTTTTACAAAACTCCCCGAGCTCTGCGTAATGTTTGGCTGTGGGTCTCTGCATCTGTTTCCATGAGCTACTGAGTGAAGCCTCTCAGAGGAAAGTTATGCTAGGCTCCTGTCTGCAAGCATAACAGAGTTATCATTAACAGTGTCAGCAGTTGGCTCTCTCCCATGGCCTAGATCTCAAGTTGGGCCAATCATTTGTTGGCCATATCTTCAATCTCTGTTCCATCTTTATCCTTATAAATCTTGTAGGCAGGACAAATTTTGTGTGGAAGGTTTTGTGGGTGGATTGGTGTCACCATAGCTAGGATCACTCCCATAGACTACTGGGAGCCTCCCACATCCCAGATTTCTGGCTCATCCCAGAAATGCGCCTCACCACAGATTTCCATTCTCTCTCAGCCCGCTTCCCCACCGCCCCACACCTGACACATCTCCGCTCCCCTCTCCCATCCAGTTCTCTTCCTCCATCCATCTCCAAAATCTATTTTATTTCCCCTTCTGTGTGAGTTTCAAACATCCTCCCTTGGGTCCTCCTTGATACTTAGTTTCTTTGGGTCTGTGGATTGTAGCATGGTTATCCTGTACTATATGGCTAATATTGGCTTATAAGTGAGTATACAGCATGGTCTGTCTTTCTGGGTCTGAGTTATTACTTCACTCGGGATGATCTTTTCTAATTACATCCATTGCCTGCAAATTTCATGATTTCTTTGTTTTTGATAGATGAGTAGTATCCCATTGTGTAAATGTACCACAGTTTCTTTATCCATTCTTTGGTTGAGGGACATTTATGTTGTCTCCAGTTTCTGGCTATTATGAATAAGGCTGCTATGAACATAGTTGAGCAAATGTCCTTGTGGTATGTGAGAGCATTTTTTGGGTATATGCCCAGGAGTGGTATAGCTGGGTCTTGAGGTAGAACTATCCGCGATTTTCTGAGAAATTGCCAACTTGATTTCCAAAGTGGTTGTACAAGTCTGCAATCTCACCAGCAAGAGCATTCCCCTTGCTCCACATCCTTGCCAGTTCCCCGTTGCCCTCTCCACCCCTTCTCAAGTGTGCTAACACGAGTTTTTTTTTTATCTTAGTCATTCTGATGAGTGTAAAATGGAGTCTTAGTGTCATTCTCATTAGCATTTCCATGATGACTAAAGCCATTGAACATTTCATTTTTTAACTAATTTATTTATTTATTCACTTTACATCTCAATTGTAGCTCCCTCCCTCCTCTCCTCCAGGTTGCACCTTCCCTCTCAGAGGACAGCTATGCTAGGCTCCTGTCCAGGGTCATAGCAAAACATCATTAATAGTGTCAGGGGTTGGCGCTCTCTCTCTCTCTCTCTCTCTCTCTCTCTCTCTCTCTCTCTCTCTCTCTCTCTCTTCATGGGGTGGGCCAGGTATTGGTTGGGCCAGGTATTGGTTGGGCCAGGTATTGGTTGGACAGTCCCTCAATCTCTACTCTATCATTGAAGTGCTTCTCAGCCTTTAGAGATTCCTCTGTTAAGAATTCTCTGTTTTAATCTGTACCTCATTTTTAATTGGGTTATTTTGCTTGTTGACATCTAATTTCTTGAGTTCTTTATGTATTTTGTATACCAACCATCTGTAGGATGTAGAGTTGGTGAAGATATTTTCCCATTCTGTAGGCTGCCATTTTGTTCTTTGCCTTACAGATGCTTTTCAGTTTCATGACGTTCCATTGATTAAGTGTTGATCTTAGCTACTCACCTAAGCTGTTGGTGTTCTGTTCGGTAAGTTGTCTCCTGTATCAATGCATTCAAGGCTATTCCCTTACTTTCTCTGCTATTGGATTTAGTGTATCCAGTTTTATGTTGCAGTCTTTGATCTACTTGGACTTGAGTTTTGTGCAGGGTGATAAATATGGATCTGTTTGCATCTTTCTATGTGTAGACATCCAGTTAGACCAGCACCATTTGTTGAAGATGCTTTGGGGTTTTTTGTTTTTGTTTTTCCATTGTATGGTTTTGGCTTCTTTGTCAAAAATTAAGTGTCTGGCCGGACATGGTGGCACATGCCTATAATCCCAGCACTCGGGAGGCAGAGGCAGGTGGATCGCTGTGAGTTCGAGGCCAGCCTGGTCTACAAAGAGGGTCCAGGACAGCCAAGGCTACACAGAGAAACCTTGTCTCGAAAAACCAAAAAAAAAAAAAAAAAAAAAAAAAAAAAATTAAGTGTCTGTAAGTATGTGTGTATGTTTATTTCTAGGTCTTAGATTTGATTCCACTGATCAGCCTTCCTGTTTTCATGCCAATACTACATGGCCTTTATCAATATTGCTCTGTTGTACAGCTTGAAATCATGGACCTTCTTGTGCTCCCGCTGTGTTGGGATATGCATGGCTTGTTGCAGTAGGATAGCTGGGCTTTTGTTGATTGTGTTCGTGCACTGGCCTTTAGCCATCTGATTGTCTCTGGTGCCAACTGCCCACCAGAGATGCAGGCAGAGTTGTGGGCTGGAAAATGCGGTTTACCACTGTTGGGTGTGTGTTAGGGGGACTTGACAGGCAGAGGGTTGGTGAGAAGGGGCCTATCCTGCATGTTCCTGGGGCTAGGCAGGCCTTCTCAGAAAGGCCGGCAGAACTGCAGGCTGAACAACAATGGAGAACTCAGGGGACAGAGTGCAGTTCACTGCTCCTAGCTGTGTCCCACAGGAACCTGGCAGGCAGGGGTAGTGTTACATCTTTAAATATTTTCTGCTTTTCTTTTGTCAAGTTCACATCAACAACACCAAATATCCTTGCACAGAATTGTCTTTGAGCCACCTATTAGCAAATTATTATATACTCTGCATTCCCTGTGGTTTTCTCTTTACCTGCAATTCACACAGTTTTCTACTTATTCCCTATATTTCTTATATATTCTTAAATTATGTGTGTATGTATGTGGCTACATGTGCATTTGTGCCTGAGGGTGCAGTACTGGACGAAGCCAGAAGAGAGCATCAGAGCCCCTGGAGCTAGAGTGACAGGCAGTTGTGAGTTACCTGACATGGGTACTGGGAAGTGAACTCAGGTCTTTTTCAAGAGCAGTATTCACTCTTAACCACTAAGCCATCTCTCCAGACCCTTCAACTAATACATATGTTTCTATGTTATTCGTAATTTTATTGTGTTCCTTAGGCTCTTTAATATCTTGTTCCAGCTCATTTTTGCTGTTTATCATCTTGTTCTGATTCTTTGCTCTATTCATGTTCTCATTAAATGCTGGAGAGCACAATGCACTTACAAGAAACTTGCTTAGTGTTTTAGTTTTGTCTTTACAGCCAGTACTGTCATGCCTTTAAGGTGTTTTTTTCCTTAGAATATTTATACAAAGGTTGTGCCATTTTTTTTATCTTATGCCCAATACAGATGATTTTTATTATCTATTGGTTCCATAGAGTATGATTCAGATGAATTTTCCTTGATATCCTCCTATCTTGTGTAAGTGTTTTTATCTTTACTGCTTTGCGCTGTAGCTTGACGGCTAGGTGTCACTTTCAGTCCTTTTTTTCTGTAGTCTAAATACGTGAGGGTGGGGAGAGAGGGATGCTAGCCTAGCTGGTCCTTGGTGGGGTCCTTGCATAGAGCCTGTGTTGGTCAGCTTTCAATCGCTATAACAAAATACCTGAGATAATTAACTTATGCAGAGAAAAGGTTTCTTTTGGCTCAGTTTTAGAGGTTCCAGTCCAAGGTGAGGCAGGCCCATTACTTTGGACTTCTCATGAGGGATACAGATGGCAATGTTAAGGAAGCACGTGGTAGAAGAAACCGTTCTCATGGCCAGGAAGCAAAAGACAGAAAGGAGCCAAATGCCCCCCAGTCCCCTTCAAGGGCAAATCCTCAGTAACCTAAAGACATCTCATAAACAAAATCTCATATATCAGAAACACCTACTGAATTCCCACCACCTTCCAGGCACACCACCCGGTGACCACACCATTAACACACAGGCCTCTGTGGGATGGTCTAGAATGAAACTACAAAGCCCCAGAAAAAGACTACAAAGCCCAATAGATGCTCACTTCTCCCTGGCCCATGCTACCTGACCAAAGGTGAAGCCCTCCCTGTCTCCAACACAGCCTCCAAAGCTTGGTAAGTATTTCATGCCAAGGGAGGTGCTACGCTCCTTCCTGAGAAGGCTCTCCCAGACTTCCCCAGTGTTGTTGGCTCCTCCCATAGGGCTGTTTCTCTTGAAGCTAGAACCATCAGTAAAAACTTCAGATTTTATTGATGGGTCATCTTTCCTCCAAAAGGCTTGGGATGTGGGGAGGGAGGAGGTTATGGGACATATTCATGTGCAGCAGCAATTATTGTTTGTCTTGGGAGGTGTGTGTTTGTGTGTGTGTGTGTGTGTGTGTGTGTGTGTGTGTTACTTCTTCCTGACACTATGTATAGCTGTCCCTCTCACACACACAAACTCATGCCACTTTCTGAGCAAACTATTTCTAGATATTAGAGAAGTCAGAGCCTATGGTTACTACTATGTTTTGTCACCAGCGGGATTTTTAAAACAGAAGAATCCTTCTGTCCAGTGAGCTACATTTTCTACATTGAAATGCATTCACGAGATCTGCAGTGTAACCCTCTCAGGTGTAGCTCTGGGGGTAGCCACCGTTTTCTCGGCATTTACAGACATCACTTTTCTGGCTCAAAAGCAATCTCATCAGCCCAGGAGAGTCCCCAAGATGGGCTGAGCAGTCTCTCTCTCTCTCTCTCTCTCTCTCTCTCTCTCTCTCTCTCTCTCT
>OU015751.1:117137431-117156843 GCA_907169655.1 Acomys percivali
CTCTCTCTCTCTCTCTCTCTCTCTCTCTCTCTCTCTCTCTCTCTCTCCCTTAGCAACCACCAGTCTTATCTGTTTCTACAAATCTATTTTAACTTTTAAAAACTACCCTGGATATTTCATATAATTACAATCCTATAATTTGTAATGTCTTGTGCATGTCTATTTCTTTTCACTTAGCACAGTGTCTCCATGGCCATCTATAGTGTAACACTCATTAGAACTTCCTTCTTTTCAAGACTTAAACATATGTAACTTTATGAACGTCCTCTGTTCCACTCATTTCTTCACTCAGTCATTTATTTGACGGAGGTTTGTATCGTTTTCATCTTTTGGTATTTTGCACAATGCTGCATTTGGAGAGGGGTTCTTTTTACATCTTTATTTTCAACTCCTTGGGGAATATAGCTTGAGTGGAGTGGAAATGGCTGGTAAATCAGCTACACATAGCAATCATATATCCAACTCTCTGAGTAAGTACCACGTAATTTCCCACACCGCTTGCATTCATTTCTACTGGCAGCAGATGAGTGCTCAGTTTCCTTCTATGCCTGTCCATAGTGAACTAGTCTCTCTTCAATAACATTTGTTAGTATCTAACTTAATTTTTAATTGTTTCATTGTTACTATTATCCTGGCAAGTAGTTATGAAGCCATTTTTTACCTCGGTATTTCCCATCTTAACTCCTCTGTTTTCTGGGCAGAGTTGTTTGTCATGGTTTACATACACATTTGCAAGATATTTGGGGAGTTCTGTACTCCAAGTAGATCCGAGGGGAGGAATAAGGTGGCTGCTCATCAGAGAACACAAGAAACCCGCACTATGAGTTTCTTACTGCTGCCATATCAGATTGTCACAAGCGTGGTGGCTTCAAACAACACTCTGCCATCTTCACGTTCTCTGGATTCCATGCTGAAGATAGATCCACCAGGATAAAACTGGCATGTGGGCAGGGCTGCTTTCCTTTCTCGACGTTTAGAGACAAAGTGCATTTCCTCATCTATGCCAGCTTCCAGAAGCTTCCTGCTGTCTTGAACTAGCAGACACGGTCAGCCCTGAGCTCCTCCCAGCTCTGTCCCAACTTACCACAGCCTTTCTGACCACAGGAGAGGCATCTCCCTTATGATCCTGAGATTAGGTCGCAGCCGTTTGCATTAAGTCAGGACATCCCCACACCTACAGGTACTTCATTCAATCACATCTCCCAAGTTCCTTTGCCCTGTAAGGTGACATTCTGAGTCGGGGGAGCGTTACCAAGGAGTCAGACGTGGTTGGCAGGGGCGTGGTTCTGCCTAATAATGCAGACAAGTAATGATCAAAGCAGCCAGCATCAGCTGAGAGGTCCCTACTCACCTGGAGCCTCTCTAAGTATTTCCCTAGATTTTTGCCCTTGTGATAGCCCTCTGAAATTGCAGCTCTTATTACTTTTATTCACAATGTGGAGAACACTGCAGTGCAAAGAAGTGAGAAAGCTTATATGAAGTCTCATGACTGGTTAAAAAAATGCAAGGACTTTAGGCCAGCAATAGACCACAGAAGCTTGTACAGTTAAAAGGGCTCTAATAATCTTAGAGAGCTCCACCTGAAGGGGAAAAAAAGAAAAAGATTCCTAATCAGGATTCTTCCTTAAGACCTAAAGGGCCCTGCCAGTCACTTAGGAATGGCTGCACACCCAAGGAAGGAGCTAGAGCTTTGGGACCGATAAAGTATAGGTCTAGAACATTCTCTAGAGGCCAGTTTGGTGTTTTGAGTTCAGTGGCTCAGTCACCACTCTGTTGGGCTACTGGAGGGTGGTAGAGCCTTTAGGACATGGTCTAGTTAGATCACTGGGGCTAAGCACTTGAAGTAAATATTAGAGCCAAAGCCTCTGTCTTCTATTTGCTTCCCCGCTCCTTCAACCAAACACTTCTGCCATGATGCACTGCCCCAGCACAGGTCGGCAGAGCTGCAGAGCAATGGAACATGGCCTGAAACTCCAAAACCATGAGCCAAAACAGCCTTTCTTTCTTTCTTTTCTTGTTAATTATCTCAGGTGTTTTTGTTATAGTATTGAAAAGGTGACTGACACAGCCAAGGTGGGATTTGGGTACCGACCAAGGAGTCAACCAGGCACCTTTAAGCTTTGTCAGTCTGCAAAGATGCTTGTAATTTTCTTTATAGATGGCCACTGAGGATGGTGTAATCTTGAAAAGACATGCTAAGTATTGAAACTTGTTCAGTAAGCTATTTACTGGCCAATGTATCAATTCACTGAAAGTTAGAGAAGATGGGTACAGTCCCTTTCCCACAGAACTTGAGCTTCATAAAGCACACACACACACACACACACACACACACACACACACACACAAACAACTTTTTTTTGGTCAAGTTTTCAACAAACTGACTATTTATAGTCTTTATCCCACTAGTAGTGAACACTTCCTTATTTAACTACAAAGATATTAATGTGTTTGATTATCAGGTGCCACCCCAGACTCATTATTAATGAGCTCATTATTAATGAGCATCATTAATATGTATATTATTAACATATGCATCCTGTTGCTTCTCTAAGGTCTGAAGTGCCCTTTCTCTAAAACACATTCACTCTTGGAGGTCTGGAATAAAGGCTTGTGGGCCACTGGGAGGCATATGCTTGATACGTACTTGATTAGCATAGCATCAGTGCTCAGAGAACCCCTGACTCCACCGGCACCTTGCCATAGGTTCCCTCACATACACATCATTTCTGGCCTGCTTAGCAGTTGTATCTAGGGTCGTTTGTCCTGATTTTGAGTGCCTAAGCTCCTAGTCCAGGAACTACATCATCTTTTAAAGGCTAGCTCCCCTCTGTTTAAAATAACGCTATGACTTAAAGGGAACACATGGATGCGAGGAGCTGCCATGATACAGGATGGTTTGTGTGGATGGGCTCAGCAGCATAGATCACAGTGGACTGCCCATTACAGCATGCCTTCAACAGACTGGTGGAGCCTTAAACAAATCTTAGACACTCCATTCCTAAGGCGAACTAGCTCAAGGGACATCTACCCTGGATCCTAATCCTATTCCTGCCATTTCATGCCCAGTAATGGCTGAGGGTGAGGTATTTGCTGGCTGAGGGGGGTGGTCTTTGCTGGCATAGACTTCTGTTTACCCTGAACTGAAGCTGGTCTGGCTCACTGTGTAGAGCCAGGGATCCTTAGGAGGACTCTTGGGGGTCAAATATGCACTCATGAACACAAATTCTAATAGCATTCAAAAACTTCATCTTTAGCCAGGTCAGTCGACCATGGAACGAAATGCGTTTCATACTGATAAAATGTAATTTGTACAGCTAGTAAAATATGTTCATTTGTATGCATGTAATAACTCATAAATAACCAAAGGAATCAACAGTTTATCAAATTTTCATCTGAGGTCAGCGAGTGACAAGGCTCTCCTGCTTTCCCAGGCCTGGGTGCTGAGAAGTCAGCCTGGTTCAGAGCTGACCCCATGATGAACTCCTTAGCTCAGTACTTGCTATGCACTGGTCACTGCTGGGAAAGAGGTGGGGGAGGAGCTGCACAGTTTACATTTGCTGGCTCATGCCACTACTGCATAGCTGCCTAGCTTGCCCAGCAGTGGGATCTGCTCTTCCCTTAGGTTGGTCCATATTGGAAGGAGTTATTGATTGGCAGGTCTGCTGAGCCCACCCTTATCACAAATAAAGCACAATGCTAGTGGCAGGAGGGAAGGGATTATTTTGGAGTCAGGTTTTGTATTTTCTTTTTAAAACCAGAAGCCTTCTTTTGGGAAGACTTTTCTTTTATTCACTTTATATCCCAGTCATAGCCCCCTCCTTCCTCTCCTCCCAGTCCCACCTTCCCTCCCCAAACCCCCTCCCCTATTCCTCAGAAAAGGGGAGCCTCCCCATCCACTCACCTCAGCTTTATTGACTCATCAAGTCGCACCAGAAGTCTTCTTTTTAATTTACCATCTGAAAGCAAAACACATTACCTTATAATTGTCTCCACCCAAGCACTGGGCATCCTTGTGGGATTAGAACGTCAACCACCTGGTTTAAGACTAAGCTCAGGCCAAGCCAGGCAGGAGCAGGTCTCGGCCCTCCTCCCAGCAATGTCAGTTCCCTTCTTAGAAGGGTCAGGCAGCATCAGCAGGCCCAGATTTGATCCAGGGCCAGTGCTAGTGCCCTCTGACCCTCTCCACAGCCACCACAGGGCACTGGTTTGAGCCACATCCAGCCAACAGGCTGCTTGGGAGATCTGTTAGCTCTGATGAACAGATGGTGGCTGAGGCAGGCTGACTTACTGGGGGCCCCAGGCCCTCTGAGCTCTCTGAACCTTATGATTGCTGGCAAAGAGGAGCCTGGTACACATTTGGGAATGAGTGTCTGCTGTGCATGAGGGTCACCTTCCAGGGCCCAAGGCCTGGGGCCCTGACTAGCACCTTACCCCATCTCATCTTTTCTTGCTCTGACATCCCAGGTGAATGGCCTAGCTCCAAGAATCAGCAGGTTCTGCTAGAGTCAATTCCTAGGGCCAGAAAGATAGCTTGGTAAGTAAGCAAGCAGGATGCTCTGAGTGTGACCCCTACATGGTGGAAAAGAAGAACAGATGGCTGCAAATTATCTTCTGCACCCCAAAACACACACACACACACACACACACACACATACACACACACACACACACACACATGCCTAATCGATTCAATTCCTGGAGACATGTTAGGGAGACTCAGGGATTGAGTGGAGTGGGGAAATCTTCACAGTGGCTACCCAAGTTTGCCAATATGTTTACTAAGAAACTTCAGTGTTTGTTCTTAGGGTCTGGCTCCCCTCTGCTTTTGCTGGGACTGGGTAGAGGTGGCAGCTTTAGGTACAATGGTGAAAAACATTGCCATGGGGCCTGGTGAGTCTCCTACCTCCACCTGCCACTGCTACTCAACCCCAACCTCCCCCAGATCCTGGGATCCCCCTGATGGGAGGATCAGATGCTACTGTGGGAAACTCCACAAACTCTGATAACAGGTTTACAAGTTTTTCTGGATGAGTAGGTATGCACATTATATGTAAATGTATATCTACATTTTAGCATGTGTGGGCATGTGTGTGCAGGTAGAGGTATGTGTATATGTGTGTACATGTGTGTGAGTGAGTGTGTGTGAGTGTGTTTGTATGTGTGTGCACATACATATGTAGTTATGTGTGTGCACATGTGTAGTTGTTTCTGTGCATTGTATGTGGTTGTGTGTGCATGTGTGTGGTTGTGTGCATGCTCAAGTGGCATCCAGAAGTTGTTGGTTTTCTTCAGTCATTCTTCACTTTACTTACTGGGGAAGGGTCTCTTGATGAACCCAAAGCTCACTGACTCCAGCTCATCTCCACAGCCAGTGTCTCCCAGGTGTCTCCTGAGTGCTGGGACAATGAGCAGAAATACAGCTTTCACGTGAGTGGTGGGGATCTGAGCCTTTGTCTTCACGTTTGCTTGCTGTGATGGTTTGAATGAGAATGGCTCCTACAGGTTCATATAGCTGAATGCTTGGTTCGCAGATAGTGGAACTGTTTTTGGAAGGATCAGGGGGTGTGGCCTTGTTGAAGGAAGCTTGTCACTGAGGTTTCAAAAGTCTCTACTATTCCCAGTTAGCTCTAGTTCTCTCTGCCTCGTACTTGTGGATTGGTTGTGAGCTCTCAGCAGCCTGCCTGCTGCCGCCACGTTTCCCTCCATGATGATCATGGACTCACCATTTAGAACCATGGCCCTTCCTTTTATATGTTGCCTTGATCATGGTGCCTCTTCACAGCAATAGAAAAGTAAATAAGACATGGGGTAAATGATTTATCCATTGAGCCATCGCCTCAGCCCCACATTTACATTGAAAGACACCAAGAGAGGAGGTAACTGGTCCCACCCATCCCTATCCATCATACTCCAGTCTCCAAAAATAGGCTGTGGAGAAATTATTTACAGATAGTGCCTCAGCAGCTCAGCCTCTGTGCATGGGGAAGCAACTAGTTCTTGTGCTAAGTGTTTGCAGAGCCCAGAGTTAGTCCTGAGTCTGCTCTTTCTCTGAGAAGAAAGGAAGGGCTCAGTCCCAGACCTGAACTGCAGGGTCACGGGAAAGCTTTGAGGACTAGGGTCCTATGGACCATCTTTGCCTGCCTACCCAGACATCCCTCTTGACCACGCCTCTGAGGGGGCGTAGGCTACCACTTCACCTTCCACTTTCCATACCAGCCTTTCCCAGTGACCCTGCTCCTTCCTCTGCTGGCTACAGAGTTGAGAGGGATCAGCCTGAGGGATGCTTGGGAGCAGGGAGGCCCT
Source organism: Acomys percivali (assembly GCA_907169655.1). Taxonomy (NCBI): domain Eukaryota; kingdom Metazoa; phylum Chordata; class Mammalia; order Rodentia; family Muridae; genus Acomys; species Acomys percivali. The sequence continues at coordinate 117,143,738 of OU015751.1, forward strand.
GGCAACAAAAAAAGTCAAGAACAGTTGGGACTTAATGGTGATGCTTTGTAAACAGTACCCTCCCACGCCAGCCTCCCATGTCCAGGTGTGGAACTGAGGAGATTACCAGAGACAAACCTCCAAGGAGGAATCACCTGAGCTAAATCAGAGCCTGGTCCTTTCTCTCACTCCTTCCACCCACATCACCTCCAGCACAGCGTCCTCTTTGGATGATTCACTTGGGACTAGAGACAATGACGGTGACCCTGGAGGGCGGCTGGGAAGCCCTGAGAACCCTGTCAGAGCTCACTATGTACCTCACACACACCAATATCTCCTTTATTCTGCAGAAGCTGAGTCACCCACCTTGTGTGCACTGTGCACTGGGCCCTCATCATCCTGCATATCATAGGCACGGCAGGGCAGTTTCCTAACCCTGTATTCCCGGGGTTGGGAGCAGGGCAGACAGGAGCTGGAGTGCTGCTGAGCAGAAGGGGCAGCCAGTGCCCCTCCCGCTGGCAGCAGAGGCCAGAGACCTGGGCTTCCTTAGGGTGCTTCTGATGGTTTGTTTTCCGCAGGTTTCCCCCTCTGCCAGCCATTCTCTTTGTTAAAGAGAGTTATGTGCTGTGCAGAATTTATTGGCTCTATCTAGAATCTATTTTCTCCAAAGGCACTGTTGCAGACATCTCCTCTCCTATGCTATCCTGGAGTGTAAAGAGATCTGAAATGGATAAGAAATGGAAGAAATTTAAGACCTAAGAGAGAAGGGAGCCAGATGGTATAGGCCAGGCCGACTCTGGGAGCAGCTCCGTGGCAGAGAAGAGGGTTGCTTAAACCAGTTTTCCTCTCAGCCCTGCAGAGGACCTGAGTGAGGATCTATTCTGGGTTTGAACAAAGAATCTCCTCTCTCTTTAGAGAACAGGTTCAGCCCTTTCAGGGAAAATCCAAGCCATGTTACACTCACAGGACATGTGTTAGAGTTCTGGGATCCCACTCTGGGGAAACTGTGTGGCCCTGGATACGTGAACACAAACACTCTGGTTTGTTTCATGCAGTTCCAAGTCTATTAAGGACATCTTGGCAAACATGCTCCTGTCAGTGGTCATGCCCCAAAGTCGATACAAAACGGTCCTCAGGTCTTCCACTTTTCACTCTTTACTGACACCGGACACTGCTCATGTGCCACAGCAATGGCCTCCTGTAGTACATTGTGTAGCAGTGCCCTCCATTTCCCATATTCTTTCACTGCAGGGTCCTTGCCTGAAGAGGACAACTTCCGTTGCTGCTGACTCAGAACTGGCCATGTGGCTCAGTAGGTGGGTAGAGTTGGTGGCGGTGCTGCAGGACAGAGTCAGCGCACGCTTTGCTTTCTCCCCCTGCCTGCTGCCCTGACCGTCTCTGTTCACGAAAACAGCTAGGTCCACCAGCCTAGGTCCTCCCCCGAATGGAGGAGGACCAGAGTGCCCAGCAGACCTGCAGCAGATAGAAACCCCAAGGAGAACAGAAACTGAGCTGATAAGAGCTGCAGAGACCCTGGGGGCGTTGGCCATGGCGTTCTTCAGCCCAATTGGCTGATACGTTTTTGAACCGGGTTCCTTCTCTTTACCTTGCCCTGCTCCCCCAACCCAATCTTAGGAGAGCTGCAGAATTCTCTCAAAAACAAATCAAATTTGCCCGAAATCTTTTGGATTCACATGCCGAAATTCAACCTCACTAACATGGCCTCTGTGTCACTAGTCCCTCAGCCCAACCCTTGCTCAATGCTCAAGTAACTTTTTTTTTTTCTTCTGGAGACTCCAGTAACCCAAATGCTTAGTTCCGGGTCTTCCCATGTGTTATTTCCATTCCCTGGGGCGTGTCTTCAGCATTTTAGCTTGCTGGCTCCTTTTCACACTTCTGAATTCAGTTTACATTATCCTACCTAGCCAGTTAAAATTAAGCATCCCCTGTTCTTATCATTAGCTATAATGTTCTATGCATGTGCAGCACTTACTGTCATGTATCTGTGCAGCGATTGTGTTTAGAACTGGTTTTCTGTCTCCATTGAGGTAGATAGTCCATGAATCTATGGCCACGCCTGCTTTCTTCACAGAGATTAAATTTAGCTCCTTGAACAGTGCCTGGCATGTACATATTGGATGAAGCAGTGAACACACACTTGCTTTGGCAGAATCGTGATTAAAGTGGTAGCGATAGGAACTCACATGAACATCCCACATGCCAGGGATGTTCTCAGAGTGGAAAGCATATTTAAGGAGGTACAAATCTGAGCTCAAGTAGCTCTAAAATAGCAGTTAAAACCTATTTCTGGGGAAGACATAAGGCTGGTTCCAAAATCAATCCAGAATTTGAAGTCACAACCAAGGAGAGGCTAGGCTTTGTATCAAAATCTCATGAATCCATCAATCTAACAGGGACATCAAGAGGCAGTCCCCCCTACTCCGGCTGCTCCCATTTCATGACAAAAGACACATCCTTCCAAAGGGCTAGGGCCTAATCAGGTCCAGAAATTCAAGGAGAATTTTTGAAATTATTTTTCTCATTATTTTCATTTCAACAGCAAAGTTTTCAACTGATTTAGAGTTCTTGGTAATCAAATATCAATTTATTACAAGTTTTGATGATTGCCAAGCATAAAAGTCAAAATTCATTAGAAACCCATTTCCAGTTGGGAGGGATAAAGATTCTTTTCTGGGTTGACATTAGTGTTTGAGAGAGTCAGATGGCTTCAGAAGCAGCTGTTCCTACTTCCTGTGCCTTAAGATGTAATCGCAGAGATGACCCACTCACATAGATAGGTAGCTACGGAGGGAAGACTTACGGCTGTGTTGGAGACAGTACTCGATTCTTTAAACTCATTCCGATTTGTATCCCCAAACTGGCAAGTGGTCTGTCATCACTAGTTATCTTTATTGTCTGGCATCTGATAACTCTATTACACCCTCCTTCATTTTTTTAAAGCAAAGAATTGAAATCCATCCAACTTGCAAACGGATGGGCTGGTCCATCCTTAGGTCACATCTTCTCATATGTCACACACACATATATACACATGCATATACACAACACAGACATGCACAACATACATATACACATTCATACATATACACAACACACACATACAAAACATACATATATACAACACATACAAACATATTATACAACACATGCATGCACAGAACACACATGCATACACATGTACAACACATGCATATACATACATACATATATGCACAACAAATGACTCTCATTTGTATATTTCACTCTAGGACACATGTTTAATACATTATGTACATACAGGATTTGAAAATTGAATTATTGTTTATTTCACAAACTCTTTCCAGTATACTATTTCTTTTTCAATTCTTCGATATTATCAGATGCTTTGGATATTGTAGTGCAACTTTGGGGATCACATTTAGTTCAATCTTTAATGGGCAATGCCTGTCAGAGTCCCAATCCCAAAGCACAGACTTACCTTCATTATCCTGCAGCAACTGACAGGAGCTCTCAGCAGGATCTGGAAGAAGGAAAATGCAAGGTTCTTTTTAAGACTCATGTTTTCCCATGTCTCCCTTTGCCTGGTTTCAGTTTTGTACATGCTAAGCAGTGCGCAGCAGGAGGAGGTGGGATAGATGAAAGACACGTGTGCTCCTTCCTTCAGTCAGGTAGCAAGTAGGAGAAGGGAGAATATAAAAAGAATATGGAAGAGAGAAATGGTCTTGCTTTCAAACTCCCTCCACTCAGTTTCTAAAATGTACATGTGAAAATTGAGTATCTGGAAATCAATTCTCTCAAATATAAGCATGCCTCAAAGTCATACCTCAAAGTCAAGTGTCCCACGTGATGTTGCATTTAATTTTGTTTTTTGTTTTTTTGTTTTTGTTTTTGTTTTGTCTTTTTGTTCTGTTTTGTTTTGTTTTGCTTTGCTTTTGTTTTTTTTGCTAGAGATGGAACCCAGATCTTGTGGATACTAGGCAATTGCCTAAGTACTGAGCTGTACTCCAGGAGCCCCAGATTTAAAGACCTAAGATTTCACAGGTAGTCACCAAAACTTTCTTCTAGGAAGGATCCAAAGACCTAGGAAGAGTGAAGGTCGTTAGAGAGTTGCCCTCACCTATTCCACTTTGGACCTACCTCTTGTCTTACTGTGTTTAGGAAAATGCGACATGGCCATAGGGGTGTGTGGGCTGCTGGGTAGTCCTGGTTGGAAGAGCCTGTCCTGGTTGTTGAGAGGTGGCTCCATCTGTCTGGAGGCATAAACCAGGCTTGCCTCCAGCCACACTGGGCACTCAGCTCAGTGTGAACTGTCCTGCTCTGACTGAGTCAAAGTGGGTTTCAGTAAGTCTAAACTCTACCCAGAAACTAAGTAAACATGGGATACAAAGTAGAAAAGAGAGGACTTACTGATTGCCTTAGTGGGTTGCAACGGTGCGGCTTTGGGGTTAGAGTGCCAGCTGGTTCACTGGTTAAGAGTCCTTGCAAAAGACTAGAGTTCCGCTCCCAGCATCCATCTGTAACTCCAGGCTTGTGGAATCCGACATCCTTGTGCAAACGTGAGCATACATGTACATATAAAATAAAAACTTGAATTCAGACTGGATATGCTCAATACTTTACCTAATGTTTAACCCTTACTATAACACAGCAAGCAAGTCATTATGGCTATGGGAACTGAGGCCTAAATGGATTCTGAACCTTGCCCTGTGGCTCAGCCAGGGCAGCCCAGATAGATGAAGGACACATGTGGCCCTTCAGTGAAGAATCACGTAGGAGAAGGGGAGAATATAAAGATTGCAAAGCCTTTGCAGATGACACCACACCCATCTGCCGAAGTTTCATTTGCCCACTCCACTCAGGAAATGCAGCCTCGGCAGTAACAAACACTTGATTCTTTGAATTGTTCTCACTAGCCCAAAAGGCATGTCCCATGAAAGTCTTCACTTACCAGGAGATTGGGATAGATGTGAGGGCATCCTACTGGGACTCTAGGTAAGAGAAATATAGGAGATGGGGAAATAGAAGGACCCAGAGGGTTCTAGAAACCTACAAGAAGAGCATCTTGACAGGTGGATCGGGGTCCGGGGGGGGGTCTCCTCAAACTACTGTACTAACCAAGGACAATGCAAGTAGTAAACATAGAGCCCCTACTCTGATCTACCCAATGGACAGGACCTTCTCCACAGTTATGTGGAGAGTGGGGACTGACTCTGACATGAACTCTGGTGCCCCATATTTGACCACCTCCCCTTCATGGGGAGGCCTGATGGCACTTAGAGAAAGAATAAGCAGGCTACCAAGATGAGACTTGATAGCCTATGACCATATAGTGGGGGAGGAGGTCCCTTTGGTCTTAGACCTAAGGAAGGGGAATAGGGTGAAAGCAGGAGGGAGGGACGAACGGGAAGATATAAGTGATAGGATAACAATTGAGCTGTAATCTGAACAAATTAATATAATTAAAATTTAAAAAAAAATCGACAAGCACAATGCCAAAAAGTAAAAAACAAACTAACAAACAACAAAAACAAAAACAAAAACTTGAGTTGTTTCTTCCATTCTGCGTTCTCTCCCAGTGGTTCAGGCTTCCAGACCTTGCTCCGGTTAATGATGGAGACTAAACTGTGTGGGAAAATCAAAATGACATGGATCCGCAAAGCTCATCTTGGCCAACGGTCTCCTCCTCAGATTCCATGAGGGACGGTAGTGGAGCAGGATCTAGCAAGGGACAACATTTGAAAGGTTGCAGCTTTGCCTCCATCCCTGCCCTGGGGCGGAGACAGTAACATACAGAAGGGATGTCTGGAGGAAGCATGATGGGATCTGAGAGGAGACGGAACCCAAGAGTCTAAACCACATCTCCACAGATGAGCTACTATTTGATGTTAGTCTTCACTTTGCAGCACTCCATGGACAGTGATGGAAAACTGCATCCTCCACTAAGAAGCACCATCGGATGCATTGATTGTGCCCACAGGGTCTACACCAAACTGCTAAATAGAGCTGAATTCCAAATCACAGTGAGGGACTGTAGCAGATAGCTCTGCCATCCCCTCCGGAAAGCCTCCCTACCCCTATCAGCCCACCTGTGACTAAAATGAACAGTAAATGACCCCAGGCCATCTCAGCTTCATCAGGCAAAAGCTAAGGTCTTATGAGAGTTCCCGTTGGGCCTTTCTGAGAGGCAGCGGTAGACACGGCTTTTCATGGCACAGAGGACTGAGATCAAGGCCTGACCTGCGAGTCAGGTGAGTATGCTATTTGATGATCCTGCAGAAACGAACAACCAATAGAGATGGAGGCTTGAAATCTATGCTCCAAGCTCCCATTCTGCCTACAGATGATGTTGAGATGAAGCTGCACACATTTCTGGAAGTCTTGACAGAATCAAGCCTGCTAATCCATACTGCGCTCTCAGGAACATTCTCACATATTAGGTTGTCCTCCCTCTCTGGCTCCATCTAGTTTTTGGTTCCCACTTCCTGAGATCACTTCCAAAATAAATAACTGACTCCCAGGCCTCTCAGACTCTGCTCTTGAAAGAGCCCCAGCTAAGAGCTAGAATTAATAGATTTTATTTACAAATAGGCCATTCTCCACAGCCAAGCAGGTTGCTTCAATAAAACAGCAGTCTTTAATTCACCAGTGGGAAGTCAGGAGACAAGACACGTGAAGAGCCTTGTGGAGCCCTAGTCCACCTCCACCCTGGAAGACTCGGGTGTCTGCGTAGGAGATTGCATAATTCCAGCCCTCTAGAGGAATCACAACCTCTTCAGGTCAGTGTCTTGCCACCAATACTGATAAAATGTGTTATGCAGGGCACGACAGAAAAAGAAGGTTGCCACAATCACAGCTTTTTAAAGACATATTTTTTTTTTAGATGCAATTCAATACCTCCCTGAGTTGCCCCGGTTATTTTTGATTGTGGTTTAATTTAACTCCAGCCTTCCCGTCCCCGTGCGTGGCTCATTTGAACTAAATAGAGAGAAAGCCTGAAATTGTCTTCCCAGCACCAGCTTTGAACTGGGAGTCTTTATCATGGCTTCCGGCCCCGCTGCTCTCTGGGTGAATGAAGAGGCAAACATGTCGTAGAAATGCATCTCCATTCCGACAGCGTAAAACTCATGACCTGTTTTTCTGCCTTGTCCTCTAAGGAATAACAAAAAATCCTCTTTCCAAGCAACTTTCAACTGAGAGTTTGCCAGCTACGTGTAACTTAGAATTTGAATGTGATTCCTTTAGCAATACTCTGGAAACCTGCAAAAGAAATGTGTAACTGCCTGAAAGAGTTCCAATTTGCTGAGAATACCATCTTTCCCCAGAATAAAATATTCCAAACAATACATCTAAATAAGGCCTTTTGGTGGGAATTGAAACCGGCTTCAAGGGAGCCAGATGCTCCTAAACCTATTAGTTGACACGAAGGTAAAACTCGACGCATGCGCACTGGCCGCCGAAGACTGCTTTAATTGCTCACAGCTCTCCTTCTCACCTAATCTGTAGTTCCTGAATTCTCTTCAATTCACACTCAAGTCAATCATAGTTGATGAGCTAATGGAAGAAAAGCAAGCAAGGGGAGTGGAGAGATAGCTCAGTCACTAGGAGGCACCCCAGGCCAGTTTTGGATTTTTGTTGTTGTTGTTTGGTTGTTTGCTTGGTTTGTGTTTTTTTTGTTTTGTTTGTTGTTGTTGTTTGGTTGTTTGCTTGCTTGATTTGCGTGTTTTGTTTTGTTTGTTGTTGTTGTTTGGGTTTGGTTTTGGTTTTTGGAGACAGGGTTTCTCTGTGTAGCCTTGGCTGTCCTGGAACTGACTCTGTAGACCAGGCTGCCCTCAAGTTCACAGAGATCCAACTGCCTAAGCCTCCCGAGTGTTGGGATTAAAGGCGCGTGTATGTCACAATCTCTGGCACTGCAGTTCTAACACATGGGGGCACATTTAAGATGCAAACTAAAGCACAATTATTTTCTGTTTCTCAAGTTAACAAAATTTTTTTTTTTCTGGATACATGGCTTCTGAACTAAAGGCTCTATTTTCCAGCCTCGTTCACAGCTAGGTATGGCCCAGATACACTCCGGGTGGGGCAGGGGATAGTTTAGGGAGTTCCATTTGAAGAGAGGAGGCAAACCCTTCTTTCTTCCACCTGTTGCAGAGAAGCTGACTGTTAAGGGCAGAGACCCAGCAGCCACCTGGAGGATGAGAGGCGCACACTAGGCTCCCTGCTTCAGAACCCTAGAGGGAGCTTCAGCCCTCACTAACCACTGAGAAGCCCCACCAGACAGTCAATCTCGGGCATTTTATTTTACTTTTTAAAAATTCTTCTTCATTTAAGTTACTGCCTGCCGTCAAGTTTCTGTCATGCTTAACTTAGCTGATTAACTTGAAATATGTAAGCACACAGCACACACATCAAAGGGCGTATATAATAATGAAATGTATGGCCAGTCGTGAATAACAACTGTTCAGTGAAAAGAACACCAGAGCAAACAATTGTAGGTTTAAATTTTGATGTTTGGCAGAAATAAAAATACGTTTTTGTTTTTGTTTTTGTTTTTGTTTTTAATGTGTGGGTTGTAGATTGTGTTTACTAGCCATATCATTTCTGAGAAGTTGCAGTGTTTTCATTGAGTGAATTAATGAATGGTTAAAGCCGTATTTTAAGTTGAGATGCTGGTTTCTGCTTTCGAACCCTTGACAGAGCCATAAATTCCCCACCTGCATTGGCCATTTCAAGGGAACCATCCCATCTGCAGTTTAGCCTGCTTTGTCTTGTTTCATCAAAGCATCAGTGCCATTGAAATGTCACTGCTGTAATCCCGTCCTCTTGGTTGTAAAATACCAATGCCATGCTAATTTGCATGTTAGCTGGCATAAATTTAAATATTAATTTCTGTACACATTGCCTCTAAATCCAGAAAATAAATATAACCTGCTGCTGTTTTACAATACAGATAACCAGTATTTAGGGCCCAGAGGTGTCTAAACATTTTAAACCAGCTACATTTAACTAGGCTCAGATTAAATGTATACATACATGTATCTTAAAAATTCATTCACACAGTGGTCAAAATCTAGGTTATAAACCTCACGATGAATATATTCATCTCATTTATTCTCATGTGTCCAGTTATAAATGCTTCCCTTTTAGAAGAACAGACAATCTAATTTAAAGACTGTGTTGTCTGGACCATCCTTTTAGCTACCAAGAGCAGAAAATCCACCTATGACTACTTTAAGCCAAGCTGTGGGCTCACTCAAGCTGAAGTCCAAGGGTGGCCTGACTCCTGGGGCAATGATTTCTCTGTCTCTGTCTTTCAGTTCTAAGTCCTCTGGTTTGCTCTCACACTGGTCTTCTCTATGTGTGTTAGGAAGGGATGCCTGGCTTTGCTCTCACACGGGTCTAGGAAGGTATGGCTGGCTTTGCTCTCACACGGGTCCTTACACAGGCCCCACACCTGCTAGGAGGACAAGCCTACCAGTCCCACATTTGTGCTCTTCTTGTTCCTAATGATCTCAGAAGAATCAATCAGTCCTTGGTGGTAGCAGGGGCCAGGGTAGGACGGGGAGGGGGAGGGGAAATGGGGGAGGAACCCCTATGCAATTTCAATCAGGTGCTCACCTTTTTGGATGACAGCTCTGCCAGAAGCAAATGCGGTCAGAAAGGACAGCCTCCAGAAAAGAAAAAAAGTGGGAGTAGTTTAAAAAAAATAAATAAATAAGGCAAGGGGGAGGGGTACACTGAGGGAGGGAAGCGTCCCATTCCTAGGCTTTTGCTGAAATGAGGATGAGATCCAGAGTCCCAGTGGGCTAGCAAAGCAGGTCCTTTCTCTAAATAAAGACCTGGGCTGCTACCAGCAGGGAATTCCTGGGATGTGCAAGAGTGACTTAATCTTTCATGTGTAAACAAATCACTGGAATTAAACATGAGTATACATTTGGATCCGATAGGTTTAGGATATGGCTCAGGATTGGGAAGTACCGTAAATTCATATGTCTCACTGATCTGCTGGTCCACAGACCGCACAGAATAGCAAAGGTAGAGCCTTGATCATTGCCCAGTAAGACCTCAGTTACTTGGGCACACCTTTACAGGAACTGCCTCACCATCTGCATGTGACTGGCACCTGTTGGAGAGGCACACCACGCCAAGCAATTGGGTCCAGCGCTGTTGGGCCAGCTTTCAGTTTGCATTCTCTTGAATTTTGGGGAGTTCAGGAAAACAGCACTATAGATAGCACTTCTTCCTGGACATGCAAAATGGCTTCTTTGCATAATGTGCCGCAAATTCTTGCCTCCGACTCAGCACCTGGGTGTTCTTGCTCAATTAGCACGCAGGTGTAGAGAAGATGTAGCAGGCCTTCACTGGGATGCTCTCCAGACATGATCCTCATCACTGCATCCCAGAAGAACAAGAACTGTGCCTGGGCTCTCAGACAGGGCTGTGAGAACGGAGACAAGCAGGGCCGGGCACTGTCTGGCCGAACATTACCCTTCACTGCCTCCTCCCTGCCTTTTCCCACACGTGGCCTGATTCCTTCCTCCCACCCACCAGCTTAGACTACATCCAACTTTTTGTCTCCATGAAGAGAAAAGAGGTAAAGGAACCCTGGGAAAGACTGAGGAAAATCATATCCTAGTCCTTTCTCCAACATCATTAATGGATGGAACCAGGTGAGAAGGATGTAAGGAACATAGACATAGAGGAAGATACCACCTAGCCGGACTTGAGAAACCCCAGGAGTTGCTGGTTTGGTTGGATATAGACAATTGGGTATAAATTTCACCTGGAGAAGCCACCGCATTCACTTATCTGTAGATGGAGGAGCGCGTGACCCTGAACTCAGGGCTCACACTGCCTAGGCCAGCCCCAGCCCTCCCTTCCTCTCCTCTCTCAGCCACAACAGAGTGAGACAGGGAAGAGGAGCTGAGGTGGGAAGCAAAACAAGAGGAGTCCCTTGCCATAGCCCACCTCGGCCCCCAAGTTCAGGGCTGTGTTTGTCACTCTCTTGCAAATGTCTCCCTCAGAGCCCCGGCTCAGTACACACTGCCCAGGAAGTCTAAAATGCCAGTCCCTTCAGGTGTGTGATTATAGGCACTTTCAGGAGGCACAGGGTTCGGTTTCTTACATAGAAAATAAGCCATTCTTGGGGAATCAAAATTTCATATCACATATTGTGTAAATCTGATGGGAAATTTGGTCTGGGGAAATTTCCTCATCTGAAGATATGTAAATTTACTACTTGATTATAATGCCAACCCATGATCCACTGCTGCTACCCTGCCTCTTGTAAGATGAGAGGCTATAAACACTGCTATATTAAAAATGTACCCACCAAAGTAAAATTAGCACTCAGCAAATGCTTATTTTTCTAGAATTTTATTTCTCAGATGGATTGGTATAATTTTTAGTGGAACATAGTCCCAGCCTATAATAAATATATAAGCCCAATAAAACCTGATAGAAAAACCACCCCAGAAAATACGCTGGGAAGTAGGGACCAATTCTACACTAGCCTCCGGGGGGGGGGGGGCGGTGATCTAATAGAATATAGAATATTTCCAATTCTAATTTCTCTGATTCTGTGAAATCAATTTTTCTATAAACTGTAACCAGTACATGAACACATTACAAAAACTAATCGTATTGACATAATAGGCGTGTCATGTTACGGAGTGATGGACATCCTGTTGTTCTTTTATTGAAACTAATAGACTAGCATTAAGAGGGTTGAACATGATAACAGTTTATGGCCTTGGCTTTTTCCCCCCCTTTTTCCTAGCCTTTTAAATTTCATGGTGTGGCATATTGGCTCTCCATCTCCTTTTATGGGTATTTGAGTTCGACCCTGTTAGAAATGACAAAGAAATGGCTGTAAAGAAGCATTAGCCCACTATCTTACCCTCAGCAGAGCAGTCAAGAAATAGCCATGCCGTGGCATCTTCATCTGCAAGGTTCATATGTCAGTGGCAGCTGCTGGGAAGGCTCAGTGAAAGAGAAGAGCTATGAGTAAAAGGTTCTGCTTTGTAATGCTGACAAATTAGCTGGTCGTAGCTTTCCATCTCAACAATACTTCTACCAAGGAGAGCCAGATGAAATTGAAGTTGGTCGTATCAACCCAGGATGACCTTGAATGAAATAGATCTCCCTGTTTACCGGGCATAAAGATTACAGCGCAGTCATCAATTAGGAAGCCAACAGTATCCTAGGTTTTCCTTACTAATTTGACTTTCACAGGGCACGGGAGCTAAGGCTTTATTGTTAATTGTTGGTATTATTTTTACGTAATGGGATTTGGATGTCTCTTCCAAAACAGATGGGCTTTCTTCTTAGATGTTTGTCACAATGGTAGCTGATAATTAATAGTGTGATTGTATATTTAATGTTGGGCTCCTCTACCAGGCTATTAAGTACTGTGAAACCAAGAACTAGATTCATCCCTCTGACCCTTGTAGCTCTCGCTGCTAATCGGGGGCTTGGTAAATAGAGAAACTAGTTTGTTCAATAACTGTTGCTACATGCTCTTTCTAGCATAATTACTCAAATACGCTGCCACTCCATCCTTAAGGTGGGTGAATGAATGGATGAGTCAGCACTTGGCTATGCATAGGAAATGGCGGTGACCTTGGAGTCAGAAGAAACTACTTCAAGTCCTAGCTTTGCCCTCTGCCAGTTATATGACTTGGACACATGACATAAGCTTTCTAAGATTGATAAGCAAAAATACATACCAACTATGACGCCTGTCACACAACTGATAAGTATTTCTTTTCTTCACCAAGACAACTTCCTGCAGTGTTGGAAATGTTTGAGAGCCTGGGCTGTCCTGTGTGGTATCCTGCAGTCACACACTGATACTGAGCAACTGGAATGGAGCAAGTGGGGAATTGACTTTTTAAATTTATATAATTGTAAAACACAAACTTAAGAGCATGTTAATAAAGCTGAACATAGTGGTACACATCTTCAACCCTAACACTAGGGAGGCAGAGGCAGGCAGATTGCCATGGATTGGAGACCTGCCTCAGCCTCATTTATATAGCAAGCTCTAGGACAGCCAAGCTACTTGGAAAGACCCTGCATCAAAGGAGGAGGAGGAGGAGGAGGAGGAGGAGGAGGAGGAGGAGGAGGAG